>CM061747.1:180648585-181268585 GCA_030979885.1 Lolium multiflorum | reverse complement strand
GATCTACTAGTTAGGGTTAGGTTTAGGATTTAGGGTTAGGATTTAGGGTTAGGGTTAGGGTTTAGGGTTAGGGTTAGGGTTTAGGGTTTGGTTTTGTTCCCGTTTGGGGTTTTATGGAAGCCTCCCCAGTTTAGGGTTTAGGGTTTAGGGGAGCTATTTTTGCATTATTACACCTTCCACCACACTTTCACACATAGCATAGGTCCACATGCAAGATTTTGTGGGATTCCGGTGCTCTGGCTGTTATTTTCCCATCCTCCCCCAAACCAACGGTATGTGTGCCCCGGCGGGTCCAACCCCCTATATTTCTCCACGCGAGGTTACACCAATGTACTTTTTCATTGTTTTAGGTTTGTTTGGGACATATACACATGGAAATCCAAGCTTGGGACCCTTTGGCACATGGTAGCCTCCAGTATATATATATACCCGCATCCATTATCACATGAGCCACCCTTCTCGGTAACTTGTTCTTGAAGACTATCTTCAAAAGTGGGAACATATACCAAGCTTCCCATCCAATTCTGGTGGTAAGCAGATATCATCCATCATGGTGTCTTCAACAAGGTATTCCACATGCGTTGGCAGCACTTAGACACATTATTCCAAGAAGAACTGCCTTGATCTACTCATTATGGTTAGGGTTTAGGGTTAGGGTAAGGATTTAGGGTTATAGTTAGGGTTAGTCTTATGGTTTAGGGTTAGGGTTTAGGATTTAAGGTGTTGCAGCTCCCGTGTCAACACATGTTGTTAATGGTTTAGGGTCTAGGGATTTAGGGCTCGAAGCCTCCCCAGTTTACGGTTTAGAGTTTAGGGGAGATATTTTTTGCACCATTACACCTTCCAACACACTTTCACACATATCATAGGTCCACCTGCAAGATTTGGTGGGATTCTGGTGCTCCAGTGGTTGTTCTCCCCCTCCTCCCCCAAAACAGCGGTATGTGTGCCCGGCGGTCTACCCCTAGGTTTCTCCGCGCGAGCTTCCACAAATGTACTTTTTCATTGTTTTAGGTTTTTTTAGGACATATACACATGGAAAACCAAGCTTGGGACCCTTTGACACATGGTAGCCTCCGGCATACCCGCAGCTAGCCATTATCACATGAGTTGGCTTGATCTACTGGTTAGCGGCGGGTTTAGGGTTTAGGGTTTAGGGTTAGGGTTAGGATTTAGGGTTAGGGTTAGGGTTATGATTTAGGGTTAGGGTTTAGGGTTAGGGTTTAGGATTTAGGGTTTTGTAGCTCCCGTGTCAGCAGCTGCAGTTGCATTACTCAAGCCTCCTCGGTTTAGTGTTTAGGGTTTAGGGGAGCTATTTTTGCACCATTACACCTTCCACCACACTTTCACACATAGCATAGGTCCACATGCAAGGTGGGATTCCGGTGCTCCGGTGGTCATTTCCCCTCATCCCCCAAAACAAGGGTATGTGCGCCCGATAAAGGCAGCTGCTGCTCGCGCCCCCCGGCACCGCTGCTCGTCCGCCTCGTTGCCCCTCCTCGCTTTGGTGCTCGCCACCACCCGAGCCGCCACAAGCCATGAGAAGCTCCCCGCAACCACCCAGCCCGCCTCTGCTGCCCTGCAGCCCTCCGCGCGCGTCGGGGGCGACAGGTATGTGCATCTTCTTGTTTTTTGAAATTTGCATGTTACGTATTGTATTTAGGGTAGTTATAAAATATGCATGCTAATTAGTAGTTAAAATAAAATTGCATGAAAAATAGGGGAGTTTAGTATAGAAATTATTTTAGAAATTGGATTTAGGGCACAATTATTTAGAAATAGTGTATTTATAATAGTGGGATGTAGAGCAAACAAATGGTCTTTATCGCTAATTACTTTTCTTGCTATGCAGACAATGTTTCGAGGTGGACACAGGGGCGGGTGTTGTCCGGCTGTTTGAGGAGCGTTGCTCAGAGACCATTTTTCCATAGGGGATTTTTGCCGGAGGGTCGTTGGTCTTCTTCGCCGGCTGTCGATCACGCTTCGAGGGTGAGAATCCGTTCGCCTCTCTTGTACCTAGGTTTTTTTTGTGTCTAGATCACCAAGTCTGTCGCGATACCTAGGCGTCTCTTCCCGACCGTAAGGGTTACGCGGATAAATATGCATTAGTGGTCTCGCATATTATGAACCGTAACTCTTACGGCATTTATTCGGGACAGCCGGCGGATGCGTAGTTGGGTACGTTCTCCCTGCTCTACCCCGATCCGAGACATGATTTCGGTAGCGCCTCCCCGTTGTTCTCCGGATGCACACCCCTCTCGGCTTTTTCGAGACGTGTATCGGGAGAGCAGCGGGAGGTGCTGCCGAAATTCTGTCTCGGATCGGGGTAGTAGGGGAGATAGTACTCAATCTACGGATCCGGCGGCTGCGAGGAGCCCACCTAGTAGAGTTTCAGGTTGATGCACGCGTTAAATAAAATATGATGCATTTATTTCCTATTTGATATAAATGCTATGTTTGTCTTTTTGGTACTTATTAGGATATAATCATGGCTGGATGTACGATGGAGTAAATCAGTCAGTGGAACTATACTGACGAATGGGAGAAAGACCGAGCAGTTAAATAGGGCGTTGACATCCCTAAGAGCTCAGAATGTTTGGTGCCCTGTAGTAAGTGCGCTAACCAAAAGCCACATGACAAGGAAACTATGAGTATCACCTGATCAAGTTTGGGTTCACACCGTCCTACAAGACTTGGACTTTCCATGGAGAAAAGGCAAAGAAACGTGCTAGGAAGGAGGTGCGGCAGATTCAACCTAGAGAATATGACACTGGTTTGATAGGTGCTTAGAAAACTTGGCTAATGATAATGTGCCTGAAAGCCCTCATGTAGAGGCGGAGACACCTCAGGATGCGAAGACAAGTGTGTCGTGGTATCGTCATGACATATGCCATAGGGTGGCTAATCGAAGTGGTTCCTAGTGGTCTCACGGCGGTATCCGGATGCGGGTATGGGCACGAGCGACAAATGGTTACCCAGGTTCGATGCCCTCCTCGATGGAGGTAACACCTCTACTCCTGCTATGAGTGTATATGATAGTGACACAGTACAATGGTGCTCCTTGAGCTGTATATCCGGCTGCTCCTGGGAGGCTAAGGTAGACGAAGGTCTCTCTCACAGGGCAGCTCTAAGACTAGTGAAATGAGAAGTGATCGATCGTCCCCCGCACGAGGGGGGTAGCCCGGCTTATATAGGCACCGGTACTTTACACATAAGTCCCTATAGTCTAGTGGCTGGCTTGGCCGGCTCCGGCTCCCGCTCCTTCCCGAGGCACTGACATCAGGGAGCCGTTGAGCGTAGTGGCACGTCCCATCCGCCTGCTCAGGTCAGCGGCATGGCGAGGTGGTGTCGTTGTCGCCATCATGCTCTGTAGCGCGTACGGTCCGACGTACGCCATGATGGCCTGTCGGCGCGTGGCACTGCTGCTCTACAGTGCCCCGTACTTTACGGGAGATGAGGTCAGCGTGGACCTTTGAACCCGGATCACCTACCCAGCTCCTTCCGGTGCAAGACTCGCCAGCCTCGAGTCGGTCTGAGGTACAAACCCCAGTCGGATATGGCTTGTAGAAGCGGCCCAGCCAGCGTTGAAGGCCAAACAAAGCCGACTAGGACTTAGAGCCAGCCGGCTCCCGAGGCAGCCGGCCACAGCTCCAGCCGGCTGCTCCTCAGCCGGCCTTTGCCGCGAGCCGGCCGTACTCAAGCCGGCGCTCCGCGTCCATTGCTCCCTACCCGGGTCTTCCTCCGACATTAGCCCCGAAGCTGGCAAGGTCCTGCGTTAAGAAGGACCTAGGCAGGTTTCCCTGGCTTTCGTATATCTCTCGCTTGTTCCCGGCGGCTCCCGGAGGGGCTAGCTGAGAATTTTCATTCAGCCGGCTGCGCCCTCGTCCGGCTCGCCTCGTCCGGCTTCCTCCAGCCGGACGCCTTTTTGCTCCTGTTGTTTCCACTTTTTCTTAAGTGCTGATGATGCTTCCGGCTTGTTGCCAGAGTTTGGGGCCGGGTCGATTTTATCGTCCGGCTCCGGCTCGGGCGGCAACTCCCCCGCCTCGAGTCCTGCGCCCGACTTGACCGTTCTGACGGCTTCGTCAGCGTGGCCGTCAGAGATAGTCACACGCTGTCTCCTCCGGGATCCGGTGCGGTCGTGGGGAAGTGGCGCGGCGGTTTCTGGTAACCGCAGCAGTCGTGGGGGCAGTTATGGCCGCAGTAAATCCCGACGTGGCCCACGATCGCACGTGGCCACGCAACTATGCGCCGGGCCATAAATGCCTCTAAAATCATGAGGCCTTTCTTCTTCTTCCTCGCTCTCGCTCGCTGTTCTTTCTTACTCCATCCGAGCGCTCTCGCACGCCGTCGCTTCTTCCCGGCGACCTCCTGGCGAACTCCGGCGATCCTACGCGGCCGGAACTCTCCGCCGTTCGGCAGCCGCCCGCACGCCAAGCCGGCGCCACGGGGCCCCGCGGCTCGACGCTGCGCTCGTCGCCACCGCGCTCTCCTCCGGTGAGAAGCGGTTCCTCCCTTGATCTCTCCTGGTCTTCTTCCTCCTCTTCTCCGTCCATGGCTCAGCCGAGCGGCTCGTGGAGGGGCTCTTATATGCGACGACGACATCGAGCGTCTGGTGCGCCTCCGCCGGATTCCTCGGGAGGTGATCACGAGGACACCCGGCGAGGAGAACGAGCCCACGCCGGAACCCGGCGAGCGCGTGGTCTTCGGGGCGCATTTTGACCGGGCTGGGTCTGCCGGCTTCGCGCTTCTTCCGCCGATTTCTGGATTTCTTCGGTCTGCAGCCTCACCAGCCGGCCAACGCCTGCGTCCTCCTTAGCTGCTACGTGGCTTTCATGGAGGGCTACGCCGGCTTGTGGCCAGACGTGGCGTTCTGGAGCCGGCTTTTCTACCTCAAGTCGCAAATGAGGGCCGCCTGAGGACCTGCGGCGCCGCCTCCATATATCCCCGCGCCGGCTCGCTCTTCCCGAAGATTCTCGACTCGGTGAAGAATTGGATGTCGTTCTTCTACGTGAAGAACGCCAACCCGCCTTGGATCAACTTGCCGGAGTACAATCCGGCTCCTCCGACCACCCGGCTCAACTGGGATAACGCCAAGTCGGCGGATCCGGACGCGGAGGTCAACCTCCTGTGGGACTTCTTGGGGGAGTGCGTCACTGGGGGCCGGCTGAGCGCCGAGGACCTCCTCTGCACTTACATGGAGCGCCGGGTGCCGCCACTCCAGGGCCGCGTCCACAAGATCGGGCATATGTCCGGCCGCCTGGATCCGACCCGGACGTCGAAGGTGGCGCTCACCAAGGCCCAAGTTGCTCACCGGGTGAACAACATCACCAAGGCCAACATGCCGGAAGCCTGGGAGTGGGGGCTGCCGCCACGACCGGACCACGCCGCCTGAGCCGGTAAGTTGATGTTTCGGCTTGCGCCTTCGACTTGCGGCTGCGTGGCCCACTTGTTATTCATCTGTTCTTGCTTTCCAGATTTTCCCCCGCCAAGAGATCGAGGACGGCGACTTGGACGCGGGATCACGGATCCGCCGACCAAGCCGGCGACGACGACGATGACTACGGTGGTGCCCGACCAGGGCGGCCAAGGCACAACCCGCCGCCCTCGCCGGGAGCAGCAGGAGGAGGAGGAGGAGCCGGCCACGTCCACCACGGGACCGATCCGGCGGTGCCTCCGCACGAGGCCGGGCCGCGCTCGGCGACTTCCGCCCCCGAAGAAGAAGCGAGCCGCCGGCGGGAGCACGGCCAAGCCGGAGAGCCGGGCCAAGAGACAGCGCCAGAAGGTCCCGGAGATGGCCGGGTAAGTCCTTTTTTCCTTCATTGTTTGATTCCTTTTCTTTCCTTACTTTGCACTCAACTTCTTTTGTTTGTTTGATTAGGGCCGCCAAGGCGGCGGCTCTGGGCCGGCTGCTCGTGTTGCGCCGCCGTTCCGTCGGCAGAGGGAGCCGACGCCGCCGCCCGGCCTGCGCGCCACCGCCCGTTGTTGTTGTGCCGCCTGTGGCTACGCCGCCTTCCGCGGGGCGTCTTCTTCGGCTGCGCCTCGCCAGGCCGGGGCGCCTAGGGCGAGTCGGCCCAGGGGCCCCTCTTGGCGACATGTTTCCACACCGTGCGGCGCTTTGGGGCCGACAGCCGGCCGAGGTGTGCCACCGGCGGCAGGAGCTGGAGCCGGCGGGGCTGCGCCGCCCGAGAGGCGGAGGTGGTCCAGGCCCCGCGCCGCCTCCGGCTTCGGAGCCGCCGAGGGGGGCCGGTTGGGACGGAGCCGCAACGGGAGGAGCCGGCGCGCGCTAAGGACGCCGACTCCCGGGCGTTGGTGAGGTCGAAGGCCCCGGCGGTGTCTAGCCTTCACGTGGCCAGGGTGCCCGGTTGGTGAGCGTGCCGTCGCCTCGGACTCCAGCGGCTCGGCTGGCACCATGGAGAAGGCCTGGCACCAGCGGACTCCGCGAGGTGATCGGTCGGGAGGGGCAACGGCACGACGCCCTTGAAGATGCTTTTCTCTGGCTACCGGGCCAGCCGAAGAACAAAGCCGCCGAGGCCATGGCCCAGCTGTCGACGCTGGAGGATGCTGACAAGGTAGGTGGCTTCTCATCTTATTTTCTGCGATTTTATTGTTATCCTGGTAGCCCTCCGAGGCATGGGCCGGCTGCTCGGAGCCGGCCCAGGTTTCGCCTAAACGGTTGACTCTTTTTCAGGCGGTCGACGAGCGACGCACCGTCTTGTACAACAAGGTGGTGACCAGCTACCACAAGGCCAAGATTGAGCGGGCCACCTTGGCTCGTGAGCTGGAAGCCGCCAAGGGTAAGCTCTTGCTTCTTCCGGCTCGATGTCTTCTTCTTTTGTCTTTGTTGGCTGACATTTCTTTCGAAGCTGCCTCGCAGTTGAGGCCGCCAAGGTCCCGCAGCTGGAAGCGGATCTCCGGGTTGCTCGCGCTCGGCGCCGAGAGCGAGGAGGCGGGCCGATCTGCTGCCGCCAAGCTCAAGGTGGCTGAGAGGAGTTGACGCGGCTGGAGCTGGAGAAGAACCATCTCACCGAGCTCGCCTCCCTCAGGACGGTGAGAAGGAGAAGGTGGAGGATCTGAGCCGGCGGCTGGAGGTGGAGGAGCAGCGGCTTGCGCTTCAGGAGGTCACCACCAAGTCCACGGAGCTGACGGCTACTGCCAAGCACTGGACGGACCTGATTGGCGCGCTTGATCGGCTTTTCGGGTGAGTGTCTTTATGTTCCCTTCCCTTTGCCGGCTTTCGGCTGTCGGCTGCCAGCCTCCGTTGGTAGCCGGCTGCAGAAACTTATCTTTTTCGCTATCTCCATCTTTCAGCCGCGTTGGCTCGTGCCAGGCTGCCGCCGGTCTTTTCCTTTAGAGCTTCGGAATCTCCATCTCTCGGCTGGGGCAATCGGCTGTCGGGCTGCGCCTTACTTAGAGCCGGAATTCCATCTTCGGTCGGGGGCGATCGGCTTGTGCGGTGCCGCCGTCTGCTACTAAACCGAATCTCCATCTTCTGGTGAGGCAGCCGGCTTGTGCTTGCCACCGCCGCCCTTTTTAGGACTTCGAAAATTTGCATTTTTCAGCTTATTTCGGCTTTGATGACTTCTGACATGCTTCCTTCTCAGCGGCCTTCCCGGAAACGCAGGATGCGGCCTTGGCGGCCGTTGGCGTTGCGCGCGAGTCCAGGAGGCGGGCGACTGGCGAGGGCAGCTCGGAGTGCTTCACCATGGAGGACTACATGTCGTCCCTGGCTGCCCGCGTCGAGCCCATCACCAAGTTTGGCTGGGAGCTCCGGAAGGCGGCTGAGGAGCTGGTCCCGATGCTGTGGCCCGCGAGGCGGTGCCGCAAGATATCTCCAGCCTCACCTCTTTGATCGAGCGGGCGCCGGATTGCTTCCTCGACTGGAAGGAGTCTGCCACGCGCGCCGGTGCCGACATGGCGCTGTCCTTTGTCCTCTCCTGGTACTGAGGTGGACTGGGGCAGCTCGAGTATCGGCGAGCCGGCGTGGAGGACGAGCTCTCGGCCGAACAGAAGGCCGCCGGCTTCAAGCCAGCGCCATCGCCGACTTCGTCGACAAAAGCCTCTTCGTCGCGGACCCGAACCCTCACTCCGATGAGGAGGAAGAGCTTGAAGACGAGGAGATCGAGATGGAGTCTCCGCCTCCTGCTAATGATCCAGCTGGTCCTCCCGCAGCCGGTGCTTAGGTTTTCCTGCTCATGTAGCTTTGCTTTTGCCAAAACAGATTGTTAAATCCCCGGAATGCCGGGTGCCTATGTAATGACAATATTATCGCCTTTTTATTATGATGCACTTTAGTGTGTTTGTTAATCATTTGTGTGCCGGCTTGCTTTCTACCAACTTGTTCGCTTTTTCCCATCCGCCCCACTCTTTGGCTGTGCTCTTGCCGATCGTACGTCCGACTTGCGATCCGTCGCCGATCAAGAGCGTGCCGCCGGGTGAGGCCGATAGTATTTCGGTCGAATGAGTCGATTTCGGCAATCCGGCACTTTTATGAAAAGTTGCAAGTCAACTCGCTTTTACTCTTTCCTTAGTCGTTTTTCGCGTGTTGGTTCCCTAGGCCTTACTCCCGCCAGCCGGACAGCCGGGTTGCGGTCTGTAGCTGGCGGAAGCCGGCTGTCGGAAATCGGATCACGTTACTAAGCCGTCGTGTGAAAGGGTTCAAGCCAATTGGCGAAACGAAGTAGAGTGCGCAAAAACTTGTCGGAAACGGCGCTCTCGCATGTTTCATAGCTTACAAAAGGGATACAAGGGATACATACATTCCTGCTCTCAAGTGTAAAATGGTCGAAGCAACCTGACATTCCAGGGACGTTTTGTCTCCTCGTCGGTTTTGCTCGCCTTGTTCTTTTTGGCCTCTTGGGCATCTATGAGATAGTAGGAATCATTGCCTACTGCCTTGCTCACGATGAAGGGACCCTCCCATGGGGATGCTAGTTTATGCTGTCCGGCTGTCCGTTGGATCAGCCGGAGCACTAGGTCTCCTTCGGAATGCTAAGGACTTGACCTCCGGCTGTGATAGCGACGGAGGCTTTGCTGGTATACGGCGGACCTGGATTCGGCCATCAGCCGGACCTCTTCAACCAGGTCGACTCCATCTTCGCGAGCTTCTTTGGCTTCGGCTTCTGTGTATAGCTTTATTCTTGGCGCGTCGTGCTCGATGTCAGTCGGCAAGACGGCTTCGGCCCCGTATACGAGGAAGAAGGGTGTGAAGCCGACTGAGCGGTTAGGTGTTGTGCGCAAGCTCCACAGCACGCTGCGCCTTCATCCTGCAGCCGGCCGAGCGCTCAAGCGGCTCCACCAGCCGGGGCCGGATGCCGGCTAGGATCAAGCCATTTGCCTTCTCCACTTGGCCGTTGGTCTCCGGGTGTGCTACGGACGATAGGTCCATTCGGATCCCCATCTCCCCACAGTAGCGCTTGAAAATGCCTTCGGCGAAGTTGCCGTTGTCGGTGATGATGCTATGCGGGTAGCCGTATCTCGCGATTATCTCCTTGAGGAATGTGACGGCTGTGGAGCCGTCCAGCTTCTTGATCGGCTTGGCTTCGATCCACTTAGTGAATTTATCAATCATCACCAAGAGATGTGTCATGCCGCCTCGGGCTGTCTTGAATGGGCCCACCATATCCAAGCCCCATACGGCAAACGGCCAGGTGATGGGGATGGTTTTTAGGGCGGAAGCCGGCGTTTGCCTTTGCTTTGCGAAGCGCTGGCAGCCGTTGCACTTCTTCACAAGTCTTCTGCGTCTCTGAGCGCAGTCGGCCAGTAAAAACCGTGCCGGAAGGCTTTGGCCACTATGGCTCTGGAGGAGGCGTGGTGGCCGCACTCCCCTGTGGATTTCCCGTAGGAGTTCAATCCCTTCAGCCGGCTCGACGCACCGCTGGAACACCCACTTACGCTGCGTTTGTACAGCTGGTGGTTGATGATTGTATAGGCCTTGGCCCTTCTCTCAATCTGCCTGGCTTGAACCCTGTCATTGGGCAGCACACCATCGGTGAGGTAGGAGAGGAATTCTTGTGCCCATGATGGTACGCATTTTATTTCAAATACGCTAACCACCAGGCCTCCATCTTCGGAGCTTCCGGTTTCGACTGCGTGGTCGCCGGGTTCGGCTGTGAAGCCGGCGGGTTTGGCTGAGAAGCCCCCGAGTTTGGCTGAGAAGCCCCCGCGTTGGACCGATAAGCCCCCGGGTTCGGCTGAGAAGCCGGCGGGTTTGGTGATGAGCCCCCGACTTGGGCAATGAAGCCCCCGGGTTCGGCTGAGAAGCCCCCGGGTCAGCCGGCACGAATATGGAATCCGAGTCCGGTGACGGTATGATGGACGGTTTCTTGAGAATTGCCAGGGCAACGCCCGGCGGAATGGCTTGCCGGGTCGAGCCAATCTTGGATAGGGCATCTGCCGCCTCATTGTTTGCTCGTGGCACATGGTGGAATTCACAGCCATCGAAGAAGCCGGATAGCTGCTGGACGTGGAAGCGGTATGAGTCCATGTTGGCGTCCTTCGCGTCCCGTCGCCCGATGCTTGCTGTATAACCAAGTCGGAGTCGCCGAAGCAGAGGATGCGACGCACGCCGATCTCCTTGGCCAGCTTCAGCCCATGGATGAGCGCTTCATACTCCGCCACATTGTTGGATGCGGCGAAGTGGATCCGCAGGACATAGTCCAGCCGATCTCCTTGGGGAAGTGACGACGATGCCGGCTCCCAAGCCGTTTCGCATCTTCGAGCCGTCGGTGCAGCTTCCGCGTGGAGTCAGGCACAGGCGGCAGGGTGCATCTCGGCCCAGTCGACGAAGAAGTCTGCGAGGATCTGCGACTTGATGGCCGTGCGCGGCTCGTAGATGATGGTGTGGGCGGCTAGCTCCAGGGCCCACTTGGCGACCCGGCCGTTGGCGTCCTTGCTGCCAATGATTTCCGCCAAGGGTGCTGTGGCCACCACCTTGATGGGATGCTCCTGGAAGTAGTGCTTGAGCTTCTTGGCCGCCATGTACACGCCGTAGGTGACCTTCTGGTAGTGGGGGTAGTTTTGCTTGGACTGGGACAGCACCTCGCTGAGATAGTAGACTGGGCGCTGGACCGACTGCTCCTTGCCGGCTTCCTTGCGCTCCACCACCAGGACGACGCTCACCACACGATTGGTGGCGGCGATGTACAACAACATCGGCTCCATCGAAGCCGGCGATGCGAGGATGGGCGCGGTCGAAAGTACACGCTTTAAGTCACGGAAGGCTTCATCCGCCTGCGGTGACCAGACGAATTTGTCCGATTTCTTCAGCAGCTGGTACATGGGCAGTGCCTTCTCCCCCAGCCGGCTGACGAAGCGGCTCAAGGAGGCCAGGCATCCGGTGAACTTCTGGACGTCCTTGAGGCACTGCGGCAGCTCCATCTTCTCAATGGCACTGATCTTCTCCGGGTTGGCTTCGATTCCTCGCTGAGAGACGAGGTAGCCCAGAGTTGCCGGCTGGCACGTCGAACGTGCACTTGGCCGGGTTGAGCTTCATCCGGAATCTTCGCGATTGGTGAAGGTTTCTCTCGGTCATCAAGGAGGGTAGGCATCTCCTTGGTTTTTACAACGACATCATCCACGTATGCGTGAACGTTTCTGCCGATTTGATCCTGCAAACACTTTTGCATGCACCTTTGGTAGGTGGCGCCTGCATTTTTCAAGCCGAATGGCATAGTCGTGTAGCAGTAAGCCCCATACGGGGTAATGAACGAAGTCTTTATTTGATCAGCCGGATTCAAAGGAATCTGGTGGTAGCCTGAGTAGGCATCTAGAAAAGACAACAGTTCACAGCCGGCAGTCGAGTCTATGACTTGATCTATGCGCGGCAGGGGGAAGGGGTCCTTCGGGCACGCCTTGTTGAGGCTGGTGTAGTCGATACACATGCGCCAGGAGCCGTTCTTCTTCAAAACCAGGACCGGGTTCGCCAACCAGTCCGGGTGCAGCACTTCCATGATGAAGCCGGCAGCTAGGAGCCGGGCGATTTCTTCACCGATGGCCTTCCTTCGTTCTTCGGCGAAGCGCCTGAGAGGCTGCTTCACCGGCTTGGCTTCAGGCCTGACGTGGAGGTGGTGCTCAGCCAACTCCCTCGGCACACCCGGCATGTCCCTTGGAGACCATGCGAAGATGTCCCGATTCTCACGGAGGAAGCTGGTGAGCTCATTTGTTAAGCCGGCACCGATGGTGACACTTGTCCCCTGGCCGGGTCGAGCAGGATCTTCTTGGTGTTGTCGGCCGGCTGGAAGTGAGTCGTCCCAGCCGGGTTGCCCACAGCCGGCATGTCCGCCTGCGCGCCCTTAGCCAAGGCGACGGCGTCGTGGATGAGCTGCTTCTCGGTGGCGATGACCAGCGTGGGCCATCTTGGAGCTCGGCGCAGCCCATGGAGCGGCGGTAGTCGCCGGCTACGGTGATGACCCCTTTAGGGCCAGGTAGCTTCATCTTCAGGTACCCGTAGTGGGGCACCGCCATGAACTTGGTCAGGGCCGGCCTGCCCAGGAGCGCGTGGTAGGGACTGACCAGGTCCACCACCTCGAACTCGATGTTCTCCGTGCGGAAGTTGTTCGGCTTGCCGAACATGACCTCCGTGATCCGGCCGATCGGCGGCCAGGGGGCCTGGCACGATGCCATGGAAGACGGTGGGGGTGGGGCGCAACTCGGCCTCCTGGATGCCCAGCTTGCGGGCGGTGTCGCGGTAGAGGATGTTGATGCTGCTGCCCCCGTCGATGAGGACACGCGAGAAGCGCACGCTGCGCCGGGTCGTGCCGATGGTGGGGTCGAGGACCATGGCGTAGCTGCCCGGCTTCGGTAGGACAGCCGGTGTGTCGCGGCGATCAAAAGTGATGGCCTGCTCTGACCAGTTTAGGTACTGGGGGACCGGCGGCATGACCGCGTTGACTTCGAGGGAACGGCGCTGCTGGCTCGTTTTGTCCTCGGGCTCGGAGGTGAAGATGATGTAGGTGGCATCCTCAGCCAGGTACCGGCCGCCATGGTGCACTTGGTTAGCCTCGTGGTGCTCGAGGTTGTTGGCTTCTGCGCCGGCTTGGCCACCCGGCCCGCCCGGCGGGGGTGGAGGCGGAAGTGGCTCGCCGCTTGTCAGCCGCTTCATGAAGTGGCATCGCGGGTGGTGTGGTTGGAGGGGTTCTTGCCGCTGTGGTACTTGCACGGCGAGTCGAGCATCTGCTCGAAGGTGTACTTCGGCTTCCAGGGCCGGTCCGTTGCTTCTGGCGCCGGCTTCCGCCAGCCGCCGCGTGGTCCGACACGGCTGCCACGTGGGCGGAGCCGTACCGGCGGTCCGGCTGGTCGCTGTGCCTCTTGCCGCGGTAGTTGTCCCGCCGGCTGCCGTGGTGGCCGCCCTCGGCCGGCTTGTGCTCGGCCGGCTTGTTGTTGTCCCGCCTGGATGGAGCCGGCGAAATCTCAGCCGGCGTGCTGCTGGTTCCTTCAGCCAGCGCGTACTTGTCTGCGATGGCCATCAAGGCAGCCATCGTCTTGGGTTCACTGCGGCGCAGCTTGTGCCACAGCATGGTGTTGGGCCGGCACGGCTGAAGAAGCCGACTGCTCGGATCTCGTGCACGCCCTCGCAGGAGTTGCGCATCTCGCACCAGCGCGTCGGTATGCACGGTCCGTCTCGTCCGCGCCCTGCTTGCACATCTCAAGCTGTTGGGGCGACCCGGCCGGCGGTAGGTGCCGGTGAAGTTGCTGATGAAGGCGTCCTCGAAGTCGAGCCAGCCGTTGATGCCGGCTGGCAGGTTGTTGAGCCATGTGCGGGCGGAGCCGAGCAGCATGAGGGGAGAGTACGGCCCAGCGCTTGTTGCCCTTGGCGATGCCGATTGCGGTGGAGTAGTCTGTGCCCGCCCTCCCGGCTTGGCCGTGCCGTCGCCCTGGGCTGTGCGCGGGGGAGCCTGGGCCGTCGATCATGGGCTCGTTGAGGATCCGCGGACGCACTTGGGGCCGGCTGGCCCTTCTTCCTCCGCGATGCGGGATTCGACCAACCGGTCGAGGCGATCTCGGCGTCGTCGGTTGGCGCGCGCGGGCCCCGGCCGGAGCGGGCCGGCTGGCGCTGGCCGCGGCCTCCGGAGCCGCGCGGTGCTTGATGGTGGACGGCCTCTCGTACTCTTCTTCGTCACGCGGCTTGATGGTGCCGGCTGCGGCCGCCGTTGCTGTGGGCGGCCGGCTTGTGCGGCCGGAACTTGCGTGGGTGTTCCGGGAGTCGCCGCGCCGCTTGGTGCGGGGGAGGCGGACTCGGCCGTGTCCTCGGCCGTCCCGGTCGTTGCTCAGCGCCACGAGCATGAGAAGCTCTGGGGGCATGGGCGTACCTGGGGTCTTTGGTCACCGGTTGGCCGCCTTCAGCGCTCGTCACCCGCTCAGTTTGGCGGCGTAACTCTGCGCCCTCGAGGCGGTGCAGCTCTTCCGCGGCAGCTTCAGCCGCGAGCATGTTCTTGTCGGGGTGTTGTAGACGGGTTGCTCCGCGGACGGCCGGCGATTCTGCGCCGTCCCGGGCGATCTCTGCGCCAGGCGCCTCCTCTCCGCGGATCTGGCCGGCTCGGCTTGGGTTGTCGCCGGCGGGCGTGAGGCCGTGGGCGCGGTTGAACTCGCGCTGGGTGATCTCCCACTGGCGCTTTGCAGCAGCCAGCTCTTCTGTTTGCTTGAGGAGGAGCGGCGGTGCTCCTCCAGATCCTTCTCGATGGTGGTGGGGTCGGCGCGCGGGCGTGAGCGGGGTGCTCAGCTTTGCCCGGACTTCCTCCAGCCGGTGGTGGCGGCGCCTTTGCGCCCGAGGCGGATGCGCCGGCAGCGGCTTCGCGCTCCAGCACTGGCCCACGGATGCGCGTGGATTTGCCCCCGGCGTCGTCGCCGGTGGTGGTGAGGCTGGCGCCGGCTCCAGGGGGAGGGCTTGCACAGCGCACGATCTCGCGCGGGTAGCGCGGTGGTGCGACGGTGGCGACGTAGACGTCGAAGCCGCCGAAGCTGATGATGTTGCCGCCGGCAGGGAATGGCCGGTCGGCGAAGCGGCCAGCGTTGTCGCCGACGCAGTCGAGGGAGCCGAATCTCCGCACTGCTCAGCGACCCGCCGCGCCGGTGGTGGTGGTGAGGCCCCTAAGCGACCCGCTCGCCGGTGGTGGTGGTGAGGCCCGTCCGGATGAAGACACCGGCCGCGGACGCTGAAGGCCCACGGTGGGCGCCAAATGTCGGTATCGTCATGACATATGCCATAGGGTGGCTAATCGAAGTGGTTCCTAGTGGTCTCACGGCGTATCCGGATGCGGGTATGGGCACGAGCGACACGGCGACGTACCTAGGTTCGAGGCCCTCCGATGGAGGTAACACCTCTACTCCTGCTATGAGTGTATATGATAGTGACACAGTACAATGGTGCTCCTTGATGTATATCCGGCTGCTCCTGGGAGGCTAAGGTAGACGAAGGTCTCTCTCACGGGCAGCTCTAAGACTAGTGAAATGAGAAGTGATCGATCGTCCCCGCACGAGGGGGTAGCCCGGCTTATATAGGCAACTTTACACATAAGTCCCTATAGTCTAGTGGCTGGCTTGGCGGCCCGGCTCCCGCTCCTTCCCGAGGCGCGGCATCGAGGAGCCGTTGAGCGTAGTGGCACGTCCCATCCGCCTGCTCGGGTCAGCGGCATGGCGAGGTGGTGTCGTTGTCGCCATCATGCTCGTAGCGCGTACGGTCCGACGTACGCCATGATGGCCCGCTGTGGCACCGCTCTGCTGCTCTGCCCCGTACTTTACGGGAGATGAGGTCAGCGTGGACCTTTGAACCCGGATCACCTACCCGGTTCCTTCCGGTGCAAGACTCGCCAGCCTCGAGTCGGTCCAGGTACAAACCCCGTCGGATATGGCTTAGAAGCCGGCCCAACTACGCGTTGAAGGTCGCCGGGCCGACTAGGACTAGAGCCAGCCGGCTCCGAGGCAACCGGCCACGGCTCAGCCGGCTGCTCCTCGCCGGCCTTTGCCGCCGGCCGTCCTCAAGCCGGCCGCTCCGCGTCCATTGCCCTACCCGGGGTCTTCCCCCCGACAAAGTGAGGACCTGAAGGAAAACACAAAGGAGTATTATGAGGCTCTGTTTTCTTCGCAGAAACCCTTACATGAAAATACAGAGGTTACCCAACTAGATGTCATCGCTCGCCTTATGGCCTTTAAGTGCCACATGAACTTGTGCAGAGATGGGTTCGATGAACTTCTGGTCGTCGTTGGCAGCATTCTGCCGAAAGAGATCCTCTTGTCGCAAAAGTTCTACTATTCGACCAAATTGCTCAGTGACCTTAAGATGTCATCTCAGCAGATACACGCTTGTCCAAAGGGATGCATGCTATTTTGAGAGGAGCATGCTGACACAATTTATTGCATCGGATGCAATTCCTCTAAGTACTTTGAGGTAGACCACAATGTTGATGGTCAGAAGAGGCAGACCACGATTGCCAAGAATATCATCCGGTATCTTCCAGTCCTACCGAGGATCCAGTGGCTCTTTATGACCGAGGATACTGCCTAGCAGATGAGGTGGGCAGTAGAAGGAAACAGATACACCGACAAGATGATACATCCACCGGATGGTAGTGCCTTGAAGAACTTTGTCAAGAAATTTCCACTGAAAGCAGGTGACCCGAGGAGCGTAGCAGTTGCGATATCAACCGATGGGTTCAATCCATATGGTATGTCGGCTGCAGTATACAGTTGTTGGCCAGTGTTTGTTATTCCCATGAACCCTCTAGCGTCTGCATGAGATCAGAGAACATGTTGTGTCGATGGTAATCCTAGGGCCCAAATACTCGGGTAAGAACATGAATGTGTACCTGGAACCGTTGGTGGATGACTTTGTTCGTGGCTGGGAAGGTCGCAGGATCCGAACATATGACGCATCAAAGAAGGAGTACTTCGATATGTATGTCTGGTGCCACATGTCCCCGCATGACCTTCTAGCACGTGCTTTGTTCTGCGGGTGGTGTACACATGGGAAGTTGCCTTGCCCATAGTGCAGGCAGTCTGGCTAAACAAGGGAGGCAAGTATTCATGCTTTGATGAAGCTCGACAGTTCCTTGAGCGGAGGCATGAATACAAGAGTGATGTAAAGAGTTTCAAGAAAGGTCGTGTTGTCCACGACCCGAAGCCAATTCTGAAGACCGGAACGGAAATCAAGGCCGAGTTAGATGCTCTTCAGCCTAGCCCTGATGGGAATGGTTTCTTGGTATATGGGGAGACACACCAATGGACCCACAAGCCATGCTTATGGAAGCTCCCTTACTTTGAGTTTCTCGAGCTCCCGCATAACATTGATGTAATGCACACCGAGAAGAATATCAGTGAAGCCATTTGGAGCACCATTGTGGACACTGAGAAGACAAAGGATAAAATAAAGGCTCAAATTGATCAAGAAAGGTGGTGCTATAGGACAGACTTGAACATGCAGCCACCTCACGGTGCCAAAAACATGGACTAAGCCACATGCTCCGTTCTGCCTCACAAAGGCCCCAAAAATTGAGGTCTTCCAATGGATGAAGGACTCCTTGTTTTCCCTGATGGGTTCGCATCCAAATGGATGAGGAGTGTGAACTTGGAACCGTTACGAGTACAAGGACACAAGAGTCATGACTACCACATATGGCTTGAGCGGATAATGCCGGTGATGATTCGAGGCTATGTCCCTGAGCAGACTTGGCGAGTGCTGTCAAGGTTTAGATTTTTCTTCCGCCAAATTTGTGCTAGGGAGTTAGACACTAAAGTGATTGAGAAGCTGGATAAAGAGGCACCCGTGTTGCTTTGCGATCTAGAGAGGATCTTTCCTCCAAGGTTCTTTAATCCGATGCAACATATGATCTTGCACCTCGCGGACGAATGCTTAAGGGGGGGGGGGTGAATTGGGGCCGTTGGCAGTTTCCGTCCGAGAGAGAAACACAGAAGCTTTGTCAAATGATAGGCAATAAATCGAAGCATCCATAGCCGATGCAGTGCTTAACCTGGAGGTGGCAAACTTCACCACGAAGCACTATGATCCCAACATTCCCACAAAGCACAACCCGGTCCTCCGTTACAATGCCGCCAACAATGAAGAAGTACCCAAGCTTAGCATCTTCATAGGGCTTGGTGGCAAGTCAAGTGGCTCGAAGCCGTACAAACGAACCTACATGAGCGGACCTTGATCCACTCGTCTGTCTTGAACACCATGGTGGAAGTGAAGCCGTACATCAAGTAAGTGCTAACCATTTAGTTATTCGCAAACATTCACGGCCTAGAGCCACTCGTATGGTCGTGGCTAACTCTTCCTCTTTTCATCTATATAGGCAATTCACGGCTATATATTGGAAGAATACCCACAGGGAGCCTACCCCGAAAAAATCCAAGAAAATTTTCGATAAAGGCGTCGGTTTCAGTTTTAGCAGCTGGTTCCGTGGTTTGGTACTATTCTATACAAACTAGCAAGGTGGCCCTCGCAATGCGAGTGCACCATCTTTAATGTGTCAAACAATCTACCATTATGATATTTAAGGTCCAAATATGAAGATCCAACAAAACTTCTTCTCTTCTATTGGTAGCATATTAATTATCATCTACGACTTTAGGAACGAACATAAACCTTAAAGCTTTTAAACAATTTGGTGGCTTTACTTTTTTTCTAGAATGAAAATATTGGATAATTTATAGCATCGATGATTTATAGTATCAAAATAAGAATTGATCGATAACTGGCATCCGTTATAGCTATCAACATTTATAATAAACCATAAGCTTAACAAATCACATGATAATCAAAGAAAGTGAACATGTTCAAAGCTTAGAACAATTTTTTTGAATTATCTCCATCATTTGTTTACCATGTTTCTAGTAATATAGAATAGAAGATTGTGCCATACCTCGGATAAAAACAATGCAAACATAGTATAAGTTTGCTAGTTCTATATGAAACATTATTCTCATTGAACTAAAATGATGTTTTTGTATGCATTCATGATTATTTCAAAGGTAATTTAGTAACATGTAACCAAAAAAACATCAATTTTTATTTTCATGTAACTTTAGAATAATTACTTTGTTGAACATTTTAATCACCATACTTTTAACATCATTATGATCGTCATAATCATTGATATCCTCCAATTTGACCATTTTCTGCAACCGTCTATGACTCTTCAAAATTAAACTGTTTGAAAAAGCATCATATAAAATGACATGAATTATCTCATTTGTTTTGTTAGATTGCTTCTCACTTGTTTCATTCGCTATATTACTTGCTTTGTTGGTTTCATTTGGGTCAGTAGGTCAATGAGATCATTTGGGTCAGTAGGTCAATGAGATCAACACAGACCCATAGTTATAAATTCAAATTTTTTACATACGAAAAAGCCAATTTCTAAGTATTGTTTATCGATGTTTACTCTACTCTCCAATGCAGTCAGTAAATTCGAGCAATAGTCCAGAGAATTTGACTTTTGTTAATGAACTTTGAAAAGTATTTATGCTCGTAAACATTGAAGATCCTAGATATGTACATGGAGCCATTTTAAATTATTAGCTTAAAGGCTTCATTTTTCTTCCAGTAGGTGCATATATTGCACTGGCCAATGTAGAAAGATTATATGATGCAAAAATTCAGTATGTGAAAGTAAGACCATGATATGTACATTATAATCGCACCATATCTGCTAAAATCATATGGTGCTAATAATCTTCCTCAGTATATTAAGTGTGTCCCAAAATCTTAAACTTTGGAATTTATTGTACATGTTTCGTTTCTTCTTCTCAAAGCTTTGTGCAATGCAGGTACTATATACGTCAAGGCTCAGTTAAATATGTGCAAATTAGTAAAGAAGAAAAATGAAACTTGTGAACGATATATCTTCGTGAAGCAACTGAAGTATCATTGAACCATCCATTAGAAGTAATCGGAAGTATATTTCGTGAATTTTATCGATAAAATAAATAATTAACTGATTAAGAACTGAAGCAACCATTGATCTGTCAATTATAAGTGACAAACTATCACCGATCCATTAATACTTTTTAGTTAGTAATCTAGAACGAAATTAATCTGGGAGATCTCTAAGGAAGTAATCGAAGCAAGTTAAAGAGAACCTCATACATACATTGGCTTTGTGCGCGGTTCGTCCAGTCTGGATGCATGAGCCAAGTCAAATTCCATGATCGATCCATGTTGCCTGGTTGCATGGCTACATGTTGTCTACATGAGACAAAGAGAGGCAACAAAGATTGAAAATTGAATACGGTAGATGCTTGAGTAGATTCCACCGGCTGAGCGCACCACCACAGATAGGACACCATGAGATCGGAATACTGTGTCGGGGAGCTCAGATTGCTCAAAATACCGTGGTTCATTGCATGCATCTGCTACTCCAAACCTAAAGCACTGATCCATAATCAATCTGTATGCACTTGGAGGAGATCCGCTGGTGCGGAGACGAAAAGGCAAATAGGGCGAGCGGCGGCGTGACCATGCGCTAGAAGAGGCTTAGCTTAGGTTTTGTTTTTTGATGGAGTCCGTAACTTATTAAAGGAGTGCAAAAAAATGCATGGCATTGGTGGGTAATTTTGTGTAACTATTTTTATAAAAAAAAATTATAAGATCCATTGGTTGACGTTGGCTGATTACTTATTTTAACGGTAAAATGTTTCTATTTTTTGTGGAATTTTCTAGAGTATTTCCCTTTATCTGGTGAGCCCGTAATTTACTTTTAATATATAACTAGGAAAATTGCCCGTGCGTTGCTACGGGTTCTTCTACACGTGTCTCGAGATGTTCATTAGCTCAAGTAGTTGCCTATTTCAACGTCGCCTTAACCAATGAACTTTCTTCTTCTTGACCAATACATATATTATAACCGAACCTAGAATAAGTAACATGAATAACATCCACAAACATCCTTAAAAATGGACTCAGTAATCCGACCTTCAACGAATACACATAGAAAGAAAGGTGCAAAACAGAAATAAAAAATTAGTTATTACATATACTATAACGTCGTTTTTAAGAAAGGTTGATATCTTCGAATATTCACTTTGGCTCATATAATCATTTTCCCTCGTTGTGTGAATCTATATTTCGAAGTGTCAAAAAATTCTAAAATAAAATTTTGCATGTACATCTACACATTTCATGTTTGTACACAAGTTTTAAAAAAAAACTTAAAAATTTTGTGGCTCCTGTAAAAAGACAAATTTTGATGCTATAACACAACTACGTATAGAAATTTTTTTTGTCTTTTTTGCACACGCACATAAAATGTTGTTTCTCCACAAAAATTTGTGCACTAACATAGAATGTCACGATGTATACCAAAAAAATTATGTCAGGATTTTTTGACATATGTATTTTTTTTAATTATTTTGTATAACGAAAGCATTTACTCCTATGAGCCAAAACACCGCCTCCATTGATATATTGTACTATTTCCCCAACCACATTGGAAGAAAATTAAATTTTCTACAGTCAACAATGTGATTTCGCAGTTAAATACATGGCCTCCTAGTGTGGTCATATTGATTCTATTACCGTTGATGAAAGAGCATGTAAAGAGGCGATGAAGTAAAATTATTTGCTTGTGGATTATGTTATTGTGGCACTGAATGTTGAGACATAAATTTCTGAACAATTTTTTTTATTAACCAACAAACAACAGAATATATTTCCATGTAGACTGACAACAACCCCGCCAGCAATTCCTGCAAAGCAAGCTTTACATCCATATTGTAGTGGTTCCAAAAAGATAGTTCTGTGAACTTTGAACAGCAAGATTTGGAGAAGCAAGACCATGATTATTTGGATAAACAAACATCATGATGTTTGGATAAACAAACACAAAATCCACTGCGCTTCTTTAGATTGATGAAATGAGTCGTTGATTGTGTATGGCCTATGTGATTTCCGATTCCAATCAAATGTGTCGTTTAGATTCTGGAACATCCTATGAGTAAACTTATTTTTTTGAAACGAGGCAAAAGACTTGCCATTTTCATTAATAGAGAAGAAGTACAGAATTTGGCCAGTTTATTAGCGGGAAACCGGCCGAAAACCAAAGTGCCCAAATTTTAGGAGAAACTCGGGCGAAAACCAACAACACACACTGAGCACCCCGGCCAACCTGGCTACCCACATGAAGCACACACGTCATCGAGAAGAAAGACCCTCGTTGATGATGCCATCGAGCGTCATCGTCGTCACTCCTCCACGAGCCAGCGATTCCGACTTCACTTTAGACGACCGCCACCGAGACCCTCGCCGCCGCGAATGACATCGAAGCCCATGTCAGCACATGCCAAACAGTCGACCCGCAAGCACGTCGAGGAGGCAGCTCCGACTTCAATCGCGACCTTCATAGGAGGAAGTTGCATGCCTTGCACCGACGCAAGCACCAATCAAGTGGCATCGTTGCCACAAGTCGCCTCGCAGCTCCGACTTCACCATCACGGCAGGGGTGACGAAGGACATGCCGCAGCTCCGATCCACTCACCATTGTCATCGTTGCCACACAGCCCACGACGCCAACACCAACCATCATCCACGGGTCCCTCCGGCCTAAGCAGCTCCAAATCGATGCCCTCAAGAGGGGAGACGACACAAGAGCGCCGCCATCGACCGATCACGGCGGATCTAGGGATTTCCCCGGAGCTTTCCAGACAAGATGGCAAGACATCCCCACGGCGATACCTTCAAGAAGGAAGCGGCGCCCGAAGCCGTCGCCATCGCCGGCCTCGGCCAGCTGCCGGCCGGCCAGCCACCGAGGACAAGGCATTAGCCCGGAGCTTGTCGCGCCATCTTGCATCGTGCTTTGGCCAGACCCACCTTCAACCCTCATCCCCCATCTCCACCGTGACCGCCACACAGATCGGGCCCTGGGCAGCACCATCGGCCGTCCTCCGCAAGCAGCCGGAGAGGGACGGAGCCAGAGCCAGATGCAGCACCGCACCCACTGCGCCCCGCCGCCGCGTCCGCCCTCCACAGCACAGCCTGCCGCGCCGCCAAAACGCGGCCCAGATCGGGCCCGGACGGCCCACCGACGACCTAGACGGCGCAGATCCAGGCCGCCCCCACCGGCTTCACCGCAGCCTCGCCGGCCACCAGCTCCGCCGAGGCCATGCCGGCAGCACCACCATGGTGCTCAGCCACCCCGCCGCTCGACGCCAGCACCACTCCGGCCCGGCCCGATGGCTCCCTGCACCTCCGCCGACGTTGAGCAGGCAGCCGCACGCCACGCATCGCCACCGGCCGCCGCTCCCGAGCCGCAGCGCGACCCCCTGGCAAGCCCAAGCAGGCCCGCCGGAACCCATCTGGGCCCGCGTGCGCTGCCTTGCGCCATCCTCCCCCGCAGGCCGCAGCACCTCGACCGCACCATGGCCGGCCACCACCACGCCCGCACGCACAGCAGCCCCGCCTGCGCGCGCCCAACCTCCGGCCCCTATCATGGAGGCGTCCCTCCAGATCCTCCGCGCCAGGAGCCGAGAGGGGCTAGGTCCCCGCCGCCCCCTTCACCGGCGTCGCTCGGCTTTGCCCGGCGGCAGCCTCGGGGGGCGACGAGGAAGGGGAGATGGTGGGGAGAGGTGGCGGCGGCGGGGGGCTAGGGTTTGCCCCCCCTGTCGCCCGGAGGAGACGACGAGGGGAGCGGAGACGTTTTTTTATGAGTAAACTTAGTCCTAAATCCTATATATTTTAGACCGATCTGATGTATGAAATACAGTATGTTTGAGAGGACTAACCTGGAGCATCACGGCACCAACCATGGACTGAAACGCTACCGCTCGTGAAGCACGATTGTGTCAAGCGCTTCAGGCTCTCGGCATACTCTCAATTTGCCCCGCTTTGCCAGCAGTCGCCGTTTGAACAACACCACTGCACTCCTGCCCATGTTTCCTCTGCTTCAGGTGCTGATAGCCATGAACACTTCTTTTAGAGAACATCATCCTCCTGTTCAGCTGCCCACCCCTGTAGGGCCAGCTACAAATCTGCTCCTGCCTGCTGGATCGGGCCGATGGCAGCCATGGCAATAGTCGTCGCCCCTGCCGCTAACACAGTCTGTGTGGTAAAGAAAGGATCGACGATGGTCTGAGGCTCTGCTCCTCCCAGCCCCGACCGATCTGGGCATAGACTCTGCGATACGTATTGGGATCTTGCCGGTGCGATTGGGAGGCGGCGGTGACTCCTGCAGAGAGAGGCAGCCGAGTCCTGAGCTGGGCGGCGTGAAATCAGGAGTCGTCTGAGAGCCTGTGCGCCGCCATGGCGCCGACGAATTTGGAGCAAGCCAAAATTGATCCAGGAAAACGCTAGGAGCGCTTGACTATTAAAGCCGGGATTTACTGCCTTTCTTGTGCCTGGATTGGAGTCTTGACCGGATCGAGCAATCTCTCTCCCGATCCGGACGGACGAACCGGTACGTATTTTTAGACTTACCGGTGGCACATGGGTGTAATTAACTACAACTTCAGGGGTATGTACGGACGGACGAACAAGAAGCCCCTATTTTCTTTATTATTAGGTATAGATAATAGATTTGCTTGCACTTCCGACATTTATCGATCATTTCTCGTTCTAAACTTCTAGTGCTAAACTTGTAGGCAAGAACTGACAAAGAGATGAAGTTAGAGCTAAGAAAAATTGCTAGGGGCTTTAACCATTCCGTCGACACGTTCAACTCCTATGACGTGAACGGTTATCGCTTCCAGACCCATAAATACACAGCAAGCCGGCCCAACGCAAAAACAATAAATAGCGGGGTGGTATGTCAAGGTGATGATGGGCTCCATTACTATGAAGAGTCAAGGGTATATATGAGCTGAATTACGGGTTTGACAAATGGCTAAATCCCGTCGTCTTCAAATGTCATTGGTTCGACCCACGTCGGGTGAGACGGGATCCTGAAATTGGGTTGGTCGAAGTTGAAAGAAACTCTATTTATAAGGGAGAGGATGTGTACATTTTGGCTACCCAGGCCTTTCAAGTATTCTATCTCCCGTACGCGTGCAAAAACCCGACAAAACGTCTAGATGGATGGGATGTTGTGATGACGATACCTTCACGCAATAGGTCACCCCCGCCAAACAACGACGATTACCGCCGCGTAGACCCCTCAACAAAGAATGTCGAGTTTTATCAGGAAGAAGGGCTCCCCGGCCATTTCACTATCGGCTTGCTGGCTATCGATGACATGGTCGTAGACGATGAACAAGAAGATGCGGGCATGGATGAAGACAATGCAGAAGATGAAGCTGAGGATGTTTGTGCCCCGGAAAACCTGAGTTTGCTCGAGGCGTTCAAAGCAGGGATGGACCTCGATGCAGATGGACCACCTCCAGGTTTCATTGATGATTATTGATTCGCCGAGCCAGATGACGATGACGAAACATGCGGTCCGATTACGGATGGCGGCACAGACTACTGATCTATGTAGTAGTAATTGTGAGGCTAGCCTATCTGTAACAACTCTGTGTAATAGTGATTGTCGAGCTAGGTTATCTTCTCTTTCTTAATAGATGGCCCCATTTTGCTGGTCTCACAGCGAGCCACGTCACTCCTGAAACTGCCTGACTTATCACCGACCGACGTGGGCTGTAACATATTGTTCCGATCTACCTAGCCTAGGCAACCTTGGCCCGTTTCAGACCAATCTGGGCTGGGGATACGTTCATTCGTCCTAAAAAAGAGAAACCACACATTCATTCGTCTTCCTGCCGTCTTCCTCCAGCAGCGCCGGCTGAGTCTCTCCTCCTCCCTACCATTAATCTGACCCCTCACGTTCTCCTCCAGTAATGCCCAGCAGCAAAATCCCTCCTCATCCCCACAATTAATCCGACCATTCAACCAAATAAATCCGAGGCATTAATCAGTGGAAACTGCTGAATGTAGTTCATCCGCTGCCGCCCCCACCTTAAAAGTACGACATGGTGCCATCCCTCTCCCCAGCAATCACAGAAACTTGCTCGCGCCGCCACCGTGCCCAAGGGCCTCTCTGGCTCCAGATTTCATATGCTCCTACGTCAGGCCCTCCGGATTTCGTTAATCCCTCAACTATACCTTGCCAATCTGGGCGGTTGATCTCCGGCTCAGGATTTCCTCTGCTCCTACCTCAGGCCCTACTGATTTTTTGGGATTTATTCCGGATTTATTGGGATTTCTTCTGAATTCAGCGACACTGCACAGTTCCTTCCTCCATTGGTAGTTGGTACACATACCGCATACTCTGCTATCCTCTTAAATTTTAGTTTACACTGGTTGGGCCGCATTAGTGTGCTAAATTTAGGACGTGTCTACACAGTGCCCTAGCACTGGTTAGTCTTGTTTGAGGTCTCATGGGGCAAAGTCGACGCTTGGCCGCCGACTCAAGGGGTATGGTAGTTACAGGCAAAGATCTCACGGAGCATCCATCACCAAATCGGCAGTGTTGGCGCAAGCTTGCGGATCAGTCTAGGGTCATGAGAACAGCCGATGATCGTCCGATGATCTTGATGAGCCGAATCATTCGAGCCGAGCTATTTGCACCAGAAGCTGCATCAGTTCGCCCAAGATGATGAGCTAATTAAGACAGCAAGGTGGGTCCTCGGTTCAAGGGAGCTGCTGACCTTTCCAGAATTTGCCAGGGGCTGGCTCTTTGAGCCTAACACAGTGGTACAGTTGGGAATCCGATGGTGGCCCAATCAGCTGGCCTGCTTTTATCCTCGCCTGAGCTAAGGCTCGGGGGGCAGCTCGCCCTTAAGGTTCCTTGTTCTATGGAGCCGATTTGGTTGAAATCGGCTTGCTCTGCATCGTAACTCGTCAAGAGGGGGTGAATTATTGCAGACGGGAACGGTAATGGAAGGAAGCAACGATCGCTGACGGACTTTGGACCAGGTGTGACTACGAAGAGATGAGGCATTATCAGGACAGTGGCAAAGAGGATCCGGTAGATGAGAATGCCGCTGAGGTCCATTAGTCCGTGTGGTTGAGTCTGCATTTCCAGGATCTAGGATTTGCGCGATTGCGGCTCGTCCTAGGGGTGGAGGTCTGGATGGATCTACCTCAAGTTTATCATGAGAGTCCGATGCATTGCCATCGGCTCCTTAAAAGCACCGACCAGATTGGCAATCGGCAAGCACGGTATAAAGGGCAATCGGCTAAATTATCATAAAAAAGGACGACAAGATCGAGTTGGGGAAGTTCTCCATTGATTAACTAGAGTTCTTGCATAAAGAGCTGATTGCTCTCAAAAGAAGATCTGCGGGGCTACATTGCCCGTCTACTACTGATGGCCCTGAGCTAAGATCCTATCTAGGGGCCGTTGCTGCCTTCGTCGTCGTCGCCATCGTCGCCGTCGTCGGCGCTGCTCCCAGCCGGCTCGTCGTCGCTCCTGTAGCGACGCCGGCGGACCTTCGTTGTCCTCGTCTTCTTCATCGGCGTCGTCGTCGTCGCTGTCGAAATCGCTGAGATTGCCGGGCCAGGGGCAGTGGCGCTTGGCGGCGGCTCGTCGGAGGAACTGTCATCTTCTTCCTCCTCCTCCGGCCTCTCCTCTTCGGAGAGGGGGCCCCGTCCCAGGGAAGGTGGTCGTCGTCGCTTCCTCCACCGCCTCCTCCCCGGCAAGGAAGGAGAGGTCGCTTCTCGTCGGTCGTGGACTGGTCGTCCTCTCGACCAGGTGGAGAAGTCGTGGCTTGGCTCATCCCGGCCTCGATGGCGCGGCGAGTGTTGGCCGCGTGGGCTTCCTCCGGTTTCCATTCCGGCGTCGGCTCGCGGAAGGGGGAGGACTGCGCAGAAGGATCCGACGAAGAGGAAGACATGGTGGCACAGGAGGGTTTTTTCTTTGGAAGTGCTGGTGCCTGGAGGATGAGGAAGAAAGCTAGGAAGTGGCCGAATAAAAGGGGGAATATCGGTTTAATGCCTAAGCAGTTCCGAGAACGTGGTGCAGAACCGTCTGTCGTGCAGAGAAGGCGAGGGGCAAGACGTCATCATGAAGGAAACTGCGACGGTTCTGCCACGACATGACCCGGCGAAAGAGCGTAATGATTTTGGAAATGTCATTTCCAAAACCGGGGGGGCATGTGTTATCACCAGAATTTGACCAAGCGAGGTGGGCCGCGATCAAGATGGACTTGAAGATATACATATAGAAGAGATATGTGAATCGGCCTTATTTACCAAGTTTGGGCTAGCTAGCCCGTGTATCTTAGTTTAGAAATTAGAGTTTGTCTCGTGCACGGTTTAGTGCACGCCCACATTAGAAAGTCCCCTGGACTATAAATATGTACCTAGGGTTTATGGAATAAACAACAACCAACGTTCAACACAACCAATCTCGGCGCATCGCCAACTCCTTCGTCTCGAGGGTTCCTCCGGTAAGCACCATGCTGCCTAGATCGCATCTCGCGATCTAGGCAGCACGAGCCTGCCTAGTTGTTCATGCGTTGCTCGCACCGAAGCCTTTTTGATGGCGAGCAACGTAGTTATCATAGATGTGTTAGGGTTAGCATTGTTCCTAGTATCATATGCTGTCGTAGTGCAACCCTTGCGCATCTAGCCGTCCTGTACCTCATCATGGGTGCAGGGGCGGCACCCCGCTTGATCGTTATTTAGTAGATCTGATCCGTTACGGTCGCTCCTTGATTCATCAAGGATTAGTTTAATATCTGCAATAGTTAGGCCTTACAAAGGGTTGGAGGATCCAGCGGCATGCAGGGTGTAGTTTGCTGCCCCTAGACAGGACGTTCCGAGGATCAACCTAGTGTTGGTTTTTAGGCCTTGTCTAGGGCTGGCTTACGTTTACCGTGCGTGAGCGCGAGGCCCAATCGTGAGTAGGATGATCCGATTATGGTGAAAACCCTAGATCGTCGTGGATCTCATATGCTTTATCTTGATCAAGCAGGATATATTCGGCCACCTTGGACGAACCATGGGTGGATCGGCTCCATGAGCCGATTCACAGGACAACCTGAGAGCCGATCGAGGCTCGTATTTAACGTGTACGTGTGTGCCCCCAGAAACTAAGCGAGGCATCATCCACACCTTCCGACCAGGTATAGGTCAGGTGGCACGCCCTTGCAACCCGCATCGGCGCGCGACCAGGAGGCTTTGCGGGCCGTCGCTCGGAGGGATGGGCCAGCCGCAGCCCTAGTCGTTCCCGGCTCTACGGTGTTGGACCACCGTCCCGCCGGTGGGTTTCCGACGTCAACACATTCTGGCACGCCCGGTGGGACACATCTTCGACAATCACCACATCGCCATCTACATCAGAGATGGCGAAAAGCACCCCGGTCGAGTACGAGGATCGGAATGGCAAAGTCAGGGCCCTCCGCGAGGCCGACCTCATCGGCCCTTCCCACGACGCCCGCTCCCACGGCGTCAACACGGTCGATCTCAGCCGCTCCATAAGGGAACCAGGGTTCTCTTTCGATGCCAATATGGCAGGGTTCGTGATTCGCCATGATGCGGACAAGGCGGGAAGCAGCCACACTCGTGGCAATGAGAAAGACGAGGCCGCTCCACGTGACCGGCCCCAAGACGACGATAAACGGTACCTGGCCGAGGAGGGGGCGAGAAGCATGCGGTATCCACGCCCATTATCCGTGCATCTCCTCAACAAATATGATCAGCCATACGACCGACACCGCCCCGGCGAAGACGACCAGAGAATTCATCGGTCCGATGCAGGGAGGTATCGTCGACAACAACACGACGGACGGGTACGAACGTCGCGACAATGTGGACAGGCACTGGGACTGCCCCTTCTTCGACATCGCTGGATTCCGGAATGAGCCGATTGCCAACAATCGGCAATTGCCCAGAATGCAAACAAAAGGAGAAGGGTGCAGCTAAGTTATCCGTGTTCGAGCGCCTGGGGCCTCTCCCGCCTTGGGGCAGGCATACCGAGTCCGTTCAGATGGAAGATCACGAGGAGCTCGAAGGCGGCGATGAAGAGGATAAGTATCATCGGCCAAGATGGTGTCCTGACGGGCTCAGCCGCTCTCAAAAACGTAGGGTTCAGCGATTACGTGCGTTGGAAGAAGCCGAAAGGTTATATCGCACGCGCTGAGGAAGGCGCGGCCTGACCTGGCCGCCAAAATTCAGCGAACCCTGGATGAGGAAGGTCGGCCACAAAGAAAAGAGTGGCGCCCCAAGCAAAGGAAAGCCGATGCCGAGACATCGGCTGGCACCAACATGGTTTTCATCCTTCCTGCGGAATTTAGCGCTCCAAGGTTATATGAAGCACCCGTGGCGCAAGACTGCGGCCCACGGCCGGTCATCTTCGAGAAGCCTCGAGAAAGGGGTTACAGGCATCTGAAGGCCCTGTACTTACGAGGCTACATCAATGGACAGCTTGTCAATAAGATGTTGGTGGACACCGGAGCGGCAGTCAACATTATGCCATACTCTATGCTGCGGCGGTTGGGACGCTCCACCTCGGATTTAATCAAAACCAATGTAACTCTGAGCGATTTCAAGGCCAAGCGTCTGACGCGCAAGGTGTTCTAAACGTGGATCTGACCGTAGGAAGGAAGACTATCCCTACGACGTTCTTTGTTGTCGACAGCAAAAGTACCTATGTCGTAATATTAGGGAGGGATTGGATCCACGCCAATGTTGCATCCCATCCACGATGCACCAATGCCCGATACAGTGGGATGGAGATGAAGTGGAAGTCGTCCACGCCGATGATTCAGCCGAAATTTCAACAGCCGGCATGGGCATTTGGGAGGCGTCAGGCCAAGAACCACTCTCGGGCATCAATTTGGGATGACGCATAGATGTGACAAAGAACGGGGTAAGGCTGGTTTTATCCACCGGCCTAATGGAATAGCACGTCCAAGGCATTGGACATACGTGGCGAGGCCGATCCCTGCGATGGGCCCTCAAAAAAAAAAAAAGAATGAAAGCAGGGGATCTCATCTCCAACATGCCACGGTGTAAATCCAAGGAGTTGCACCCATCGTCAAGCATTGTAACAAAACAGGAGGCCGATTTTGGCAATCGGCCGAAATTATCCTCAACGTACCATCGTTTGTGTTAAGCATTGATCCAACGGATGTAGAGCCGATACCATCAATTACTTGACAAAATCGGCTCGGGGCACACGAGGGATGGTACGGAGTTGGGGATGGATGTTAAGTCTCCAACAGAGCAGCTCAAGTGTGGGGGCCGATACATAAACAAATCGGCCACAAAAATCGAAGACATCGAAATTTTTGAGCACAGCCGATGCACGGCCATCGACTTAAGGGCATCAACCACCTTGCGACCGTCACACGAAGGAGCTTAAGGGAACAGTCATCAGGCACGAGGCTCCACTGAAGGGCGAATATGCCGGCGGCTCTTCTCAGTAGAATGGTTGATGCCCCAAGCGGGTCATTGTGTCGACAATGTCGGGTCGCGGCCCGCGAAGCAGTATGTCCCTTCTGAAACCAGGAGAATAGTCGATGATGAGGCGATCGGCTACGGCATGTCACGACCAAAAGGGGGAAAAACATCAGGAAACGTCCTCACCAAGAGCTGCATCAGCCTGCCACGCCGATATTATCGACGAGACGCAGGACTTGAACGGGAGAAGCTCAGGGAGACAGTTGGCCCTGAAGGGTCCTTCACTATAGGAAGCCGATTTTTTCCCAATCGGCTGGCCCTGCATCTCAGCTTGCCTGAAGAATGATGCTGATGTCACCAGAAACATCAGTTTCTACATACAAGCCAATTGAGTGACACGCACGGGGCTTTGTTGTGGGCACCTACCCGGAACCAGATCGCCAGCCCGCTGGATTGGCTAGTAGGGCTCATAATCTTGTTTGAGGTCTCATGGGGCAAAGTCGACGCTTGGCCGCCGACTCAAGGGGTATGGTAGTTACAGGCAAAGATCTCACGGAGCATCCATCACCAAATCGGCAGTGTTGGCGCAAGCTTGCGGATCAGTCTAGGGTCATGAGAACAACCGATGATCGTCCGATGATCTTGATGAGCCGAATCATTCGAGCCGAGCTATTTGCACCAGAAGCTGCATCAGTTCGCCCAAGATGATGAGCTAATTAAGACAGCAAGGTGGGTCCTCGGTTCAAGGGAGCTGCTGACCTTTCCAGAATTTGCCAGGGGCTGGCTCTTTGAGCCTAACACAGTGGTACAGTTGGGAATCCGATGGTGGCCCAATCAGCTGGCCTGCTTTTATCCTCGCCTGAGCTAGGCTCGGGGGGCAGCTCGCCCCTTAAGGTTCCTTGTTCTATGGAGCCGATTTGGTTGAAATCGGCTTGCTCTGCATCGTAACTCGTCAAGAGGGGGCGAATTATTGCAGACGGGAACGGCTGGAGGTAATGGAAGGAAGCAACGATCGCTGACGGACTCTGGACCAGGTGTGACTACGAAGAGATGAGGCATTATCAGGACAGTGGCAAAGAGGATCCGGTAGATGAGAATGCCGCTGAGGTCCATTAGTCCGTGTGGTTGAGTCTGCATTTCCAGGATCTAGGATTTGCGCGATTGCGGCTCGTCCTAGGGGTGGAGGTCTGGATGGATCTACCTCGAGTTTATCATGAGAGTCCGATGCATTGCCATCGGCTCCTTAAAGCACCGACCAGATTGGCAATCGGCAAGCACGGTATAAAGGGCAATCGGCTAAATTATCATAAAAAAGGACGACAAGATCGAGTTGGGGAAGTTCTCCATTGATTAACTAGAGTTCTTGCATAAAGAGCTGATTGCTCTCAAAAGAAGATCTGCGGGGCTACATTGCCCGTCTACTACTGATGGCCCTGAGCTAAGATCCTATCTAGGGGCCGGCTTCGTCGTCGTCGTCGCCATCGTCGGCGCTGCGCTGCCCCGCCTCGCGTCGCTGCTGTAGCGACCGCCGGCCTCCCTTGTTGTCTTCTTCACAGCGCGTCGTCGTCGCTGTCGAAATCGCTGAGATTGCCGGGCAGTGGCGCTTGGCCGCGCTTCGTCGGAGGAACCATCTTCTTCCTCCTCCTCCGGCCTCTCCTCTTCGGAGGAGGGGGCCCCGTCCCAGGGAAGGTGGTCGTCGTCGCCTCCACCGCCGCCTCCCTGGCAAGGAAGGAGAGGTCGCTCTCCCCGTCGGTCAGGGACTGGTCGTCCTCTGACCAGGTGGAGAAGTCGTGGCTTGGCTCATCCCCGGCCTCGATGGCGCGGCGAGTGTTGGCCGCGTGGGCTTCCTCCGGTTTCCATTCCGGCGTCGGCTCGCGGAAGGGGGAGGACTGCGCAGAAAGTCTGACGAAGAGGAAGACATGGTGGCACAGGAGGGTTTTTTCTTTGGAAGTGCTGGTGCCTGGAGGATGAGGAAGAAAGCTACAGGAGTGGCCGAATAAAAGGGGGAATATCTGGTTTAATGCCTAAGCAGTTCCCGAGAACGTGGTGCCAGAACCGTCAGGTCGTGCAGAGAAGGCGAGGGGGCAAGACGTCATCATGAAGGAAACTGCGACGGTTCTGCCACGACATGACCCGGCGAAAGAAAGCGTAATGATTTTGGAAATGTCATTTCCAAAACCAGGGGGCATGTGTTATCACCAGAATTTGACCAAGAGAGGTGGGCCGCGATCAAGATGGACTTGAAGATATACATATAGAAGAGATATGTGAATCGGCCTTATTTACCAAGTTTGGGCTAGCTAGCCCGTGTATCTTAGTTTAGAAATTAGAGTTTGTCTCGTGCACGGTTTAGTGCACGCCCACATTAGAAAGTCCCTGGACTATAAATATGTACCTAGGGTTTATGGAATAAACAACAACCAACGTTCAACACAACCAATCTCGGCGCATCGCCAACTCCTTCGTCTCGAGGGTTCCTCCGGTAAGCACCATGCTGCCTAGATCGCATCTCGCGATCTAGGCAGCACGAGCCTGCCTAGTTGTTCATGCGTTGCTCGTACTGAAGCCTTTTTGATGGCGAGCAACGTAGTTATCATAGATGTGTTAGGGTTAGCATTGTTCCTAGTATCATATGCTGTAGTGCAACCCTTGCGCATCTAGCCGTCCCTGTACCTCATCATGGGTGCAGGGGCGGCACCCCGCTTGATCGTTATTTAGTAGATCTGATCCGTTACGTCGCTCCTTGATTCATCAAGGATTAGTTTAATATCTGCAATAGTTAGGCCTTACAAAGGGTTGGAGGATCCAGCGGCATGCAGGGTGTAGTTTGCTGCCCCTAGACAGGACGTTCCGAGGATCAACCTAGTGTTGGTTTTTAGGCCTTGTCTAGGGCTGGCTTACGTTTACCGTGCGTGAGCGCGAGGCCCAATCGTGAGTAGGATGATCCGATTATGCGGTGAAAACCCTAGATCGTCGTGGATCTCATATGCTTTATCTTGATCAAGCAGGACCACCATATATTCGGCCACCTTGGACGAACCATGGGTGGATCGGCTCCATGAGCCGATTCACAGGACAACCTGAGAGCCGATCGAGGCTCGTATTTAACGTGTACGTGTGTGCCCTGCAGGAAACTAAGCGAGGCATCATCCACACCTTCCTGACCAGGTATAGGTCAGGTGGCACGCCCTTGCAACCCGCATCGCGCGCGACCAGGAGGCTTTGCGGGCCGTCGCTCTGAGGGACTGGGGCCAGCCGCAGCCCTAGTCGTTCCCGGCTCTACGGTGTTGGCCAGTCACTGCCCGCCGGTGGGTTTCTGACGTCAACAGTATGGCACCACCTTTTTTCTGTAAATAAAAGCAGAGGTATATGTAAAAAAATTAAAAATAATACATTTACAGTTTGGAAGAATCTACTATTATTACAGCCAGATCTAGAGAAACGTACTATTTCAAGATCTTAGATGTAGAAAATGGGAGAAAAAGAGATCCTAGATGTAAAAAGGGGGGAAAATACGTCCACGGCTGCCAATATTCTAGATGTAGAAAAATCAAACGAAAAAGAGATTCTAGATGTACAAAAGGAAGAAAAGTACATCCAAACTCCAAAATTTACCAGCAGAAATCCATCCTTCGGTACTACTAGGTGTAGAACTAGAGGAAAAAAGTACATCTCAACTCCAAAAATTACCAGCAGAAATCCATCCTTTGCTACTACTGGGTGTAGAACTGGAGGAGCGGGAGGGAGTTGAAGGGGAAATCACACAACAATGATGATCACACCAGCAGCTGGGGTCGCCGGACCTCAAGAAGGAGATGGCGAACGGAGGCAGAGCTGTACCGCGGCCATGGAAAGAGTTTCTGGGGCTGGGGGAGGCTCGATGATCCGGGCGTGGCTCGAGTCCGTGCTCGGCCACCGGCCATGGCGGAGCTCAGGTGTACGTTGCCGGCGCCGTCCACGACCCCACCGATCTCGGCGAAGAGCGGAGCCACACCTGGCCGCTCATCCGTCCGTCACGTCCATATTCGCCGGCAGAAGGAGGCGTCGAACGCCGCTTCAATCGCGCGCGCCCGGAGGTCCGATGCGCCGGGGCCGGCTGGGCGTCGTCGGATGCGCACCACCCCGCCTCCGATTCCTCCTATACCGGCCTCAGATTTCACGATGGTGGTGACCGTGGTCGGATTTCATGGGATTGGAGATGGGGAGATGGGGATGAGGTAGATGAGGGCATCTCCAACCGGGCGACTCAAACGGACGCGCTGGGCCGTCCGTTTTGGACCGTTTGCGTGGCCGAGCGGCGCGTCCGCGCGTCCGTTTGGGTCGCGCGCTGCGCCCAACGCGCGGGATTTGGGTCGCGTTGCCCTATGGTATGTTTATCTTGTAAATTCACTAGAAAAACGCAAAAACATATTATATAAAATATATAAAATAGTTCAAATGCTCAAAATGTATTACACATTACATAGTCCATGTAATCAAGGATAAAGTATTATTCAAATAAAATGAAAAAACGATACAAATGCTCTAGGCTTCAGGATTTCCTTCATCATTGTTGTTTGCAGCATTGTTGCCTACATGCTGCCACATGTGCTCGACCAAATCAGCCTGAAGCTGGTTGTGTATAGCTAGATCTCGAATTTCATGGTGCGCATGAAGAATGTCCTGGAATGATGCCGGAGCACCTTGAGGAGTAACCAACTCTCCTTGGCCTTCCCAGTCATTATCAAAGAGTGAATCATCCCGCTCTACCTCAACAATCATGTTATGCATGATTACACAAGCGGTCATCACCTCCCACAGAGTTTGCACATCCCAGGCTCTGGCAGGGTGTCTGACGATAGCCCAACGAGCTTGGAGGATGCCAAACGCCCGCTCGACATCTTTCCGGGCTGCCTCCTGCTCTTTGGCAAACCTTGCCTCCTGCTCTGAGGTGGGGTTTCGGATTGTCTTCACGAGTGTAGCCCAAGGTGGATAGATACCATCAGCAAGGTAGTACCCCTTGGTGTAGTGGTGGCCATTGATCTCAAAATCCACATCAGGGGACTGACCGTACGCTAGCCTATCAAACACCGGAGAGCGCTGCAGCACATTGATGTCATTGTGCGAGCCAGCCATTCCGAAGAATGAGTGCCAAATCCATGTGTCATGGGAAGCAACAGCTTCAAGAATGACTGTGCACCCCTCAGAATGGCCGCTGTATGCCCCTGCCAACCAAAGGGGCAGTTCTTCCACTCCCAATGCATGCAGTCTATGCTGCCAAGCATCCCAGGAAACCCCCTGGAAGCGTTGATCGACAACAGACGAGCTGTGTCCTCTGCATTAGGTTGCCGGAGGTACTGTTCTCCGAACGAACCGATCACCGCTCTGCAGAACCTGTACATCGATTCCAGGCCGGTTGACTCACTCATGCGCGTGTACTCATCTACGAAATCACCGGCAACGCCATATGCGAGCATCCTAATCGCTGCCGTGCATTTCTGGTACGAAGAGAGGCCTACCTTGCCAAGTGCATCCACTTTCGCACAGAAGTAGTCGTCGTAGATCTTGACGCCATCCATTATCCGGCGGAACAGCGGCCTGGTCATCCGAAAACGACGGCGAAACAAGGCCGGCGTGAACAATGCCTTGGGTTGGAAGTAGTCGTTGTAGAGCTGGTCGTGGCCGCGTTCTCTTTCGCGGTCCAAGGCGGCCGCGCGGCCCGGCAAGGACCCCCGGTGCACGGGAATCTGCGAGACAATGTGCTCGTGGATGAGCAGCGCAGCATCCGTGAAAAAATCGTCGTCGGACTCCTCTTCCGACGACGTGTCGATGAAGTTCTTGAAGTAGTATTCGTCGTCGCTGTCCACCATGATCTGAAAAGGGACACATTTTAGTTCGAGCATTTCAACGAACACCTCGCAGGCGGAGGCGATCCAAATGCTTCCGTAGGGACCTGCAGGCATGGCCGTCTCAGCCGACTTGCGGTCTGGAAACACGGGCAGGAGAGCTCACCTCCGGCGGAAACGGCGCAGCTGCGAACGGCGGGAGGTGTCGCGACGGTGAGAGGACAACAGCGCCGGCGGCGGCGTCCTCCGACTCTGCTACGACGCGGCGAAAGCAGCGCGGGGCCTCGACCTATGCTTCCGCCCCGCTTGCCGGCGTCTCGACGACGATGGCCGGCGTCGACGCGCTCCCAAAACGCCGGTCCGTGGGTGGCGGCGGAGCGGTGGGGAGATGTGTGCGACGGGCTTGTGTTTTGGGAGGCAGACAGGCGGGCCAGGGGCGGACAAGGGAGGACGCGAGCGACCAGCCTTTCGCGTCCGCGGCCACGCAAACTCGTCCAAGATTTGGGCCGGGTTTGGGTCATCCCGGATGCCCCGGCCATCCGTTTTAGGGATGGGTCCGCGCGCTGGGCCGCGGTTTTGTCCGTTTCGACCTATTCGGACGCGCGGGCGCGGGATGGGTCGCCCGGTTGGAGATGCCCTGATGTAAGAGGAATAGAGGATAGCGATGCAGCCCTGTACCACTTGAACACGTCGTTTGACCCGAAGCGATGGCATCTCGCATGTGCGCGTGGTCCCCGCTTTGTCCCACACGCATACGCTCTGCTATTCTAAGCCGTTTGATCGAGATCCAACGCGTGCTAGATGTGAGCACTCCCTAAGACAAGAGAGCGCCCCGGCAGGAAATAGAAATCGGGCTAAATTTAACCAGCTCTCATGTTGTTTCCTCAGATTTTTGATTAGTCATGTCGTAAGTGTTTGAGTGAAATCTAAGCAGGATGCATGTGAAAGGAACCGATGTAATCTTTTGGATGTACTGAAATATAATCCTTCACATGCTATTTCCGCAAATGTTATATTAGTAATGTACACTTGAAGCTCTAATTTGAAGACTATTTCTGATCATGTAAGAAAGCTACAATTTATTTGAGTAAAGTGATTTCAGTAATCATATATGCTAGAGATGACCCTCTTTTCTAATCAAATGGTTGTATTTCTTTTACATAGGAGTTAGTACAAGATGCAAAGATTTTAAGCAGACATTGTGACTTTTATACAAGGTGAGCCTCTTTCTGAAAAACATTGTGACTTTTATACAAGTGTTAATATTCATATCGAGGTTAAAACTGGGTTTCAAGAAAGATCCCACGTTCTGCTTTTTTTTTGTATAAGAGCTCTTCCAAAAGTGTAAACTCCAAGTTTCTTAAGGGTCAACCATTTGTTTTCTTTAAATAGTAACTGGAGCGATACAGCGTCCTCTCAAAAGTAAGTAACCGTAAACCTCTTGACAGATTATTTGTCCATTACCATCAAATCATCTACTCTTGGATGCTGATCCAGCTCATGTTCAGTGTTTTCTTCTACCAGAGACTTGGCAACTTTAGTTTTTTTTAATATCAGCAACTTCCTCTTCGTCGCCTGATGCACTATCGTCAAGAGAATCATATGAACTGCTTTGAGACTCTGGCTCAACTACATGAAGAATTTTCTGGCATTTCCCCATGAAATTCCTTGAGGCATTGTAAGTCCCTATTAGTTCTTGAAAGTCCTGCCCATATGGTGAGGCAGAGGTTTTGCTATGCTTTACCTGCAACAAGAAACAGAAGTGGGATGGGGTATTGTGAAGTGGCATAATTTTACGTCAACCATTTGACTTTCTTGCGTGTATATTAGTGGTTAGTAAGGTAGAGGGATTCCAAGTATACAATCCGACATAGCATACCATGATGTAATCCTCTGGAAAAAAACATGAAAAAGAAGGATTTACTCACAGCTAATCGAAAGTTCGGCCGGAAAAAAAGACGTCAAGACAACCACTGTATGTTCTGACATTTGAAGGAGTTAATAATGTCTTCTCTATATAAGCGACATGTGCTCGAATGGTCTTCTTATTATCAAATTACCATGCTTCTCTCCAGCAAGTTTTGAGTTTTGCCTATACGATTCCCGCTGCAACGCGCGGGGTATCACCTATTTGTAAAAAGTCTGTGCTATGTTTGAGAGAACTCTATGCTAGCTATTTGTTGCTTCCACTAATGTTCATCTATTTGCATTATTGTTGCTTTCAGTAATATTCATCTACTTATATCTTTGATGCTTTCACTAATATTCATATTTTACATTGCGTACTAATAAACCACTCTCTTCATTTGTGTTTGCAGGTGATTGAAACATGCCACCAAAAAAAGGGGTGACGGTCTTAAAAAGAAGCTCGCGGACTTGGTAGGTGTAGGGACTTCTTCGAGGCAGGCACCCCCTCCTAGCTCCCCCCACAGCGTGGCCGCGTAGGAAGAATGCGATGTGGGTACTCACTCCTAGTCCTAGCCCCCCTCCCGCATCCGAGGATGATGATGAGGTGGAGGATGGGAGTGAGGAGGGCCAGGAGAAGCACGGGGGTGGGGAGGACGAGCAGCACGGGGGTCGGGAGGACAAGCAACAGGAGGATGAGGAGGAGGAGGAGGAGGGTGAGGTGCACGAGGAGGACCTCTCGGAGGATGAGGGCTTGGGGGACATACAGTATGAGCTTGATCCAAGCCTAATTTGGGAAGCGCTGGCGGAGGAGCAGTACGTTGCAGCTGAGGAGAGGCTGAGGCCACGTGATAAGAAGCCATATCAGCGTGGGAAAACACGGCTCCCCTCGCTGAGAACGTGGCCCTACAACGATGTTGTTCTAGAGCTCGCTGGAAGGAGGTACATGCTAATTTTGGCATTTCGTTATCGCAATTTATCATTATCGAATTTTTTATCATATACATATTGATATTGTCGTTTCATTGTGCAGTTCGTTCAAGTTTGAAGACCCGCCGAGGAAGCCGCCATGTGGCTACGCGAACATCCTTGGGGGCCTACTTAGAAAGTATTTCCATGGGATTATCAATCTCCCTACTGGTGGCCGCGATGTAGCTTGGAGGTGGGCGCACTACAGCCTCGCGCCAGATCCTCATGGGAAGCACGCCAACATGCAGGAGGTGGTTGTTAACAAATTCTGGGTACGTGACTTTTGATTTCTTACCATTCAAACACTCTTTGGTTGAAAATATGTGCACTAATGCCCTTTGTTTTACCTATGTGCATGGTTGCAGAAATACTTCACGAGGGCTGAGGGTAAGGAAATTGCGTGCGATAATATCCTACACGAGATGACAAGGACGAGGGTGACTGGCATACACTACGAGGCATGTGTTCAGTGCGTCCGCAACTGGCACGCTGATGACCCACAAGTATAGGGGATCACAACAGTCTTCGAGGGAAGTAAAACCCAAATTTGTTAATTCGACACAAGGGGAGCCAAAGAATACTTATGAGCCTTGACAGCGGAGTTGTCAATTCAGCTGCACCTGGAAAAGAACTAGCAACAGGGTGATGTGAAAGCAGTGGTAATATGATGCGACGACAGAAAATAGTTGGTACTACTTTGATGGCGTGTTGACAGGGAAATGTGATGCGGCAGTAATATGAGAGCAATAGTAACACAGCAGTAGCAGTAACACATAGGAGATGGCACTGGAAAATATCCCAGCGCGTAGTTGATTGAAAAGCAATGATGATGAAATAAAGGACCGGGGTTCCCGACGATCTACACTAGTGGTAACTCTCCAGATAACAAGTGTTGGGTGAACAAATTACAGCTGGGCAATTGACAGAATTGAATTTAGCATTAAGACAAAATATCTAGTCTATTAATATCGTAGGCATGTTTTCCATATATAGTCATACGTGCTCGCAATGAGAAACTTGCATAACATCTTTTGTCCTACCAGCCGTTTGCAGCGGGGCCTCAAGGGAAACTACTGGTAATTAAGGTACTCCTTTTAATAGAGCACCGGAGCAAAGCATTAACACTTGGTGAAAACATGTGATCCTCATATCAAATCCATCCCCTCCGGTTATCCCATTTCGATATCACTTTGGGGCCTCGGGTTCTGGACAAAGACATGTGCATACAATTTGTAGATACAATCTAAGCAACAATTATAGAGCCTAGATCTAAGATCATGCCACTCGTGCACTAGTGACAAGCATTAAACATAACAATATTGCAGCAACAAATACTTCACAAACTTATAAGATATACTGAACATAATGATCAATCCATCGGATCCCAACAAACACAACACCGATTACATCATATGGATCTCAATCATGTAAGACAGCTCATGAGATCATTGTATTGAAGTGATGGGATTCGTAGCATAGAAAACAAAAATTTTCCTACCGCAAGAAGGAATAACAAGCCAAGATGCAATCTAGAAGATGGTAGCAACGAGAAGATCATGAGAATACCCCTCGAAGATTTCTAAAGCCTACGAGATTAGATCCCGTTGTTGCAGAAGATGATCACTTGCCGCTTTCAAAATCGCGTAGAAGATCTTGACGGTGCCACAGTCGGGCAGCACCTTCATACTCGGTCACACGTTCGGTGTTGATAACGACGTCCTTCTCCCCGTTCTAGCGGGCAGCGGAAGTAGTAGATCCTCCTCGGAATCCCGACAGCACGACGGCATGGTGGCGGTGGTGGTGGAGATCTCCGGCAGGGCTTCGCCTAAGCACTACAAGAGAGGTGGGAGGAGGGAGGCGGCTAGGGTTTGGGAGAGGGGGCGCCGGCTTGGGTGCCTTGAGGGGTGCGGTGATAACGCGTGAAGCACACGTCCGTTGGGAACCCCAAGAGGAAGGTGTGATGCGTACAGCAGCAAGCTTTCCCTCAGTAAGAAACCAAGAGGTTATCGAACCAGTAGGAGTCAAGGGCCACGTGAAGGTTGTTGGTGAAGGAGTGTAGTGCGGCGCAACACCGAGATTCCGGCGCCAACGTGGAACCTGCACAACACAATCACAACTTTGCCCCAACAACGGTGAGGTTGTCAATCTCACCGGCTTGCTGAAAACAAAGGATTAAACGTATGGTGTGGAGAATGATGTTTGCTTGTAGAAAACAGTAGAGAACAGAGTTTGTAGTAGATTGTTTCAGACGTAAAAGAATGGACCGGGGTCCACAGTTCAATAGTGGTGTCTCTCCAATAAGATAAATAGCATGTTGGGTGAACAAATTACAGTTTGGCAATTGACAAATAGAGATGCATACATATCATGATAATTACTATGAGATTTAATCAGGGCATTACGACAAAGTACATAGACCGCCATCCAGCATGCATCTATGCCTAAAAAATCCACCTTCAGGTTAGCATCCGCACCCCTTCCAGTATTAAGTTGCAAACAACAGACAATTGCATTAAGTATGGTGCGTAATGTAATCAACACAAATATCCTTAGACAAAGCATTGATGTTTTATCCCTAGTGGTAACAGCACATCCACAACCTTAGAACTATCTGTCACTGTCCCAGATTCAATGGAGGCATGAACCCACTATCGAGCTTAAATACTCCCTCTTGGAGTTACAAGTATCAACTTGGCCAGAGCCTCTACTAGCAACGGAGAGCATGCAAGAACATAAACAACATATATATGATAGATTGATAATCAACTTGACATAGTATTCAATATTCATCGGATCCCAACAAACACAACATGTAGTATTACAAATAGACGATCTTGATCATGATAGGCAGCTCACAAGATCTAAACATGATAGCACAAGAGGAGAAGACAACCATCTAGCTACTGCTATGGACCCATAGTCCAAGGATGAACTACTCACGCATCAATCCGGAGGCGGACATGGTGATGTAGAGCCCTCCGGTGATGATTCCCTCTCCGGAGGGTGCGGAGGCGATCTCCTTAATCCCCCGAGATGGGATTGGCGGCGGCGGCGTCACAGTAACCTTTCCGCTCGTCGGTAATAGGGTTTTCGCGACGGAGGGATTTTATAGGCGAAAGGGCAGCGCAGGGGGAACCCGAGGGGCCCACCCCATAGGGTGGCGCGGGCCCTCTCCCGCGCCGCCCTACGGTGGCGGCTCCTCATGGCCCCACTTCGTATGCTCTTCGGTCTTCTGGAAGCTCCGTGGAAAACTAAGACCCTGGGCGTTGATTTCGTCCAATTCCGAGAATATTTCCTTTGTAGGATTCTAAACCAAAAACAGAAAACAACTGGCTCTTCGGCATCTCGTTAATAGGTTAGTGCCGGAAAATGCATATAAATGATGTAAAGTGTGTATAAAACATGTGAGTATTGTCATAAAAGTAGCATGGAACATAAGAAATTATAGATACGTTTGAGACGTATCAAGCATCCCCAAGCTTAGTTCCTACTCACCCTCGAGTAGGTAAACGATAACAAAGATAATTTGAAGTGACATGCTATCATAATCTTGATCAATACTATTGTAAAGCATATGAGATGAATGAAGTGATTCAAGCAATGGTAAAGACAATGATTAAACAACTGAATCATATAGCAAAGACTTTTCATGAATAGTACTTTCAAGACAAGCATCAATAAGACTTGCATAGGAGTTAACTCATCAAGCAATAGATTCTTAGTAGAAAGTTTTGAAACAACACAAAGGAAGATATAAGTTTCAGTTGCTTTCAACTTCAACATGTATATCTCATGGATAATTGTCAACACAAAGTAATATGATGAATGCAAAAAAGCAAGTATCAATGCACACAGTTGACACAAGTGTTTGCTTCTAAGATAGAAAGAAGTAGGTAAACTAACTCAACATAAAGTAAAAGAATGGCCCTTCGCAGAGGGAAGCATGGATTACTATTTTTGTGCTAGAGCTTTTATTTTGAAAACATAGAAACAATTTTGTCAACGGTAGTAATAATTCATATGTGTTATGCATAAGACAGCCTATAAGTTGCAAGCCTGATGCATAGATTACCAATAGTGCCCGCACCTTGTCCTAATTAGTCGGATTTACATGGATTATCATTGCATAACATATGTTTCAACCAAGTGTCACAAAGGGGTACCTCTATGCCGCCTGTACAAAGGTCCAAGGAGATAAATCGCATTTGATTTCTTGTTTTTGATAGATCTCAACTTAGGACATCCATACCGGGACAACATAGAAAACAGATAAATGGACTCCTCTTTAATGCATAAGCATTCAGCGATAGATTATATTCTCATAAGAGATTGAGGATTTGTGTCCAAACTGAAACTTCCACCATGATTCATGACTTTAGTTAGCGGCCCAATGTTCTTCTCTAACAATATGCATACTCAAACCATTTGATCATAATAAATCGCCCTTACTTTAGACAAGACGAACATGCATAGCAACTCACATGATATTCAACAAAGGTGTAATAGTTGATGGCGTCCCCAGAGACATGGTTACCGCTTAACAAGCAACTTATAAGAAATAAGATACATAAGTTACATATTCAATACCACAATAATTTTTAAGGCTATTTTCCCATGAGCTATATATTGCAAAGACAAGGAATGAAATTTTAAAGGTAGCACTCAAGTAATTTACTTTGGAATGGCAGAGAAATACCATGTAGTAGGTAGGTATGGTGGACACAAATGGCATAGTTTTCGGCTCAAGGATTTGGATGCACGAGAAGTAATCCCTCTCAATACAAGGCTTTGGCTAGCAAGGTTGTTTGAAGCAAACACAAGTTTGAACCGGTACAACAAAACTTACATAAGAACATATTGCAAGCATTATAAGACTCTACACTGTCTTCCTTGTTGTTCAAACACTTCACCAGAAAATATCTAGACTTTAGAGAGACCAATCATGCAAACCAAATTTCAACAAGCTGTATGGTAGTTCTTCATTAATACGTGCAAAGTACATGATGCAAGAGCTTAAACATGATCTATTTGAGCACAACAATTGCCAAGTACCAAATTATTCAAGACAATACACCAATTACCACATGAAGCATTTTCTGTTTCCAACCAAATAACAATGAACGAAGCAGTTCAACCTTCGCCATGAACATTAAAAGTAAAGCTAAGAACACCAGTGTTCATATGAACGAGCGGAGCGTGTCTTTCTCCCACACAAAGAATGCTAAGATCCGAGTTTATTCAAATAAAAACAAAAATAAAAGAAAACAGACGCTCCAAGTAAAGCACATAAGATGTGACAAAATAAAAATATAGTTTCACTAGAGGTGACCTGATAAGTTGTCGATGAAGAAGGGGATGCCTTGGGCATCCCCAAGCTTAGATGCTTGAGTCTTCTTGAAATATGCAGGGATGAACCACGGGGGCATCCCCAAGCTTAGACTCTTCACTCTTCTTGATCATATTGTATCATCCTCCTCTTTTGATCCTTGAAAACTTCCTCCACACCAAACTCAAAACAAACTCATTAGAGGGTTAGTGCATAATCAAAAATTCACATATTCAGAGGTGACATAATCATTCTTAACACTTCTGGACATTGCTCAAAGCTACTGAAAGTTAATGGAACAAAGAAATCCATTCAACATAGCAAAAGAGGCAATGCGAAATAAAAGGCAGAATCTGTCAAAAACAGAATAGTCCGTAATACGAATTTTTCTGAGGCACTTAACAGGCTCAGATGAAAAATCCCAAAACTAATGAAAGTTGCGTACATATCTGAGGATCACGCACGTAAATTGGCATATTTTTTTGATTCTTCTGCAGAGAGATCTACGCAAATTCGTGACGGACAGAAATCTGTTTCCGCAGCAATCCAAATCTAGTATCAACTTTACTACTAGAGACTTTACTTGGCACAATAACATGATAAGGAGAGGTTGCTACAGTAGTAACAACTTCCAAGACTCAACAAAACAGTAGTAAAAACATACATGGGTTATCTCTCAAGAAGTGCTTTTCTTTAACGCCTTTCAGCTAGGCGCAGAAAGTGTGAATCAAGTATTATCAAGAGAAAAAGCATCAACATCATAATTTGTTCTAATAATAGAATCAAAAGGCAACTTCATTCTCTTTCTAGGGAAGTGTTACATACCTTTCTTGAGAGGAAATTGATACTTAATATTACCTTCCTTCATATCAATAATAGCACCAACAGTTCGAAGAAAAGGTCTTCCCAAAATAATGGGACAAGACGCATTGCATTCAATATCCAAGACAACAAAATCAACGGGGACGAGGTTATTGTTAACCGTAATGTGAACATTATCAATCCTCCCAAAAGGTTTCTTTATAGAATGATCAGCAAGATTAACATCCAAATAACAATTTTTCAATGGTGGCAAGTCAAGCATATCATAAATTTTATTAGGCATAACAGAAATACTTGCACCAAGATCACATAAAGCATTACAATCAAAATCATTGACTTTCATCTTAATGATGGGCTCCCAACCATCTTCCAACTTCCTAGGAATAGAAGATTCAAGTTTTAATTTCTCTTCCCTAGCTTTAATGAGAGCATTTGTAATATGTTTTGTAAAGGCTAAATTTATAGCACTAGCATTAGGACTTCTAGCAAGTTTTTGTAAGAACTTTATAACTTCAGAGATATGACAATCATCAAAATCTAAACCATTATGATCTACATCAATGGGATCATTGTCCCCAATATTTTGAAAAATTTCAGCGGTTTTATCACAAACAGTTTCAGCAGTTTTACGCGCTTTGCATTAGGAGTAGAAACATTGCCAACACAAATTATTTTACCATTGATAGTAGGAGGGTTAGCAACATGTGAAGCATCAACATTACTAGTGGTGGTAATAGTCCAAACTTTAGCTACATTATCTTTAGCAAGTTTTTCTTTTTCTTCTCTTTCCCACCTAGCATGCAATTCAGCCATCAATCTAATATTTTCATTAATTCGAACTTGGATAGCATTTTCTGTAGCAAATGACTTAATATTTTTAGTTTCATTAGGCATAAATTTTAATTTTAAAAGATCAACATCAGCGGCAAGACTATCAACCTTAGAAGCAAGAATATCAATTTTACCAAGCTTTTCTTCAACAGATTTGTTGAAAGCAGTTTGTGTACTAATAAATTCTTTAAGCATGACTTCAAGACCAGAGGGTACACTTCTATTATTGTTGTAAGAATTACCATAAGAATTTCCATAACCATTACCATTATTAGAAGGATATGGCCTATAGTTGTTACCAGAATTATTCCTATAAGCATTGTTGTTGAAATTATTATTCTTAATGAAATTCACATCAACATTCTCTTCTTGAGCAACCAATGAAGCTAAAGGAACATTATTAGGAACAACATTAGATCTACCATTCACAAGTATAGACATAATCACATCAATCTTATCACTCAAGGAGGAGGTTTCTTCAACAGAATTTACCTTCTTACCTTGTGGAGTCCTTTCCATGTGCCATTCAGAGTAATTTATCATCATATCATCAAGAAGCTTTGTTGCGGCGCCTAAGGTGATGGACATAAAAGTACCTCCAGCAGCTGAATCCAATAGGTTCCACGAAGAAAAATTCAGTCCTGCATAAAAGGTTTGGATGATCATCCAAGTAGTTAGTCCATGGGTAGGGCAATTCTTAACCAAAGATTTCATTCTTTCCCATGCTTGGGCAACATGTTCATTATCCAATTGCTTAAAATTCATTATGCTACTTCTCAAATATATAATTTTAGCAGGAGGATAATATCTACCAATGAAAGCATCTTTACATTTAGTCCATGAATCAATACTATTCTTAGGCAAAGATAGCAACCAATCTTTAGCTCTTCCTCTTAATGAGAAAGGAAACAATTTCAGTTTTATAATATCACCATCTACATCCTTATACTTTTGCATTTCACAAAGTTCAACAAAATTATTAAGATGGGTAGCAGCATCATCAGAACTAACACCAGAAAATTGCTCTCTCATAACAAGATTTAGTAAAGCAGGTTTAATTTCATAGAATTCTGCTGTAGTAGCAGGTGGAGCAATAGGAGTGCATATAAAATCATTATTATTGGTGCTAGTGAAGTCACACAAGTGTTTTCAGGAGTATTCATTTTAACAGTAATAAAAGTAAACTAAGCAGAACATAATTAAATAAAGTAAAGCTAGTAACTAATTTTTTTGTGTTTTTGATATAGGAAGCAAACAAGACAGTAAATAAAGTAATGCAAGTTATTAATTTTTTGTGTTTTTAATATAAGAGAACAAACAAAACTGAAAGTAAAGCAAGACAATAAACAAAGTAAAGAGATTAGATGTGAGAGACTCCTCTTGCAACGTGTCTTGACTCCCCCGCAACGCGCGAAATTTAGCTTGCAGCGTGAAGCACACGTCCGTTGGGAACCCCAAGAGGAAGGTGTGATGCGTACATCACAAGTTTTCCTCAGTAAGAAACCAAGGTTATCGAACCAGTAGGAGTCAAGGGCCACGTGAAGGTTGTTGGTGAAGGATCGTAGGCGGCGCAACACCAGGGATTCCGGCGCCAACGTGAACCTGCACAACACAATCACAAGTACTTTGCCCCAACTTAAGTGAGGTTGTCAATCTTACCGGCTTGCTGAAACAAAGGATTAAACGTATGGTGTGGAGAATGATGTTTGCTTGTAGAAAACAGTAGAGAATAGAGTTTGCAGTAGATTGTATTTCAGATGTAAAAGAATGGACCGGGGTCCACAGTTCACTAGTGTTGTCTCTCCAATAAGATAAATAGCATGTTGGGTGAACAAATTACAGTTGGGCAATTGACAAATAGAGATGCATACATATCATGATAATTACTATGAGATTTAATCAGGGAATTACGACAAGGTACATAGACCGCCATCCAGCATGCATCTATGCCTAAAAAGTCCACCTTCAGGTTAGCATCCGCACCCCTTCCAGTATTAAGTTGCAAACAACAGACAATTGCATTAAGTATGGTGCGTAATGTAATCAACACAAATATCCTTAGACAAAGCATTGATGTTTTATCCCTAGTGGTAACAGCACATCCACAACCTTAGAACTTTCTGTCACTGTCCCACATTCAATGGAGGCATGAACCCACTATCGAGCATAAATACTCCCTCTTGGAGTTACAAGTATCAACTTGGCCAGAGCCTCTACTAGCTAGCAACGGAGAGCATGCAAGAACATAAACAACATATATATGATAGATTGATAATCAACTTGACATAGTATTCAATATTCATCGGATCCCAACAAACACAACATGTAGCATTACAAATAGACGATCTTGATCATGATAGGCAGCTCACAAGATCTAAACATGATAGCACAAGAGGAGAAGATAACCATCTAGCTACTGCTATGGACCCATAGTCCAAGGATGAACTACTCACGCATCAATCCGGAGGCGGGCATGGTGATGTAGAGTCCTCCGGTGATGATTCCCCTCTCCTAGGTGCCGGAGGCGATCTCCTTAATCCCCCGATATGGGATTGGCGGCGGCGGCGTCACAATAACCTTTTCCGTATCGTGGCTCTCGGTAATAGGGTTTTCGCGATGGAGGGATTTTATCGGGGAAAGGGCAGCGCAGGGGGGCACCCGAGGGGCCCACCCCATAGGGTGGCGCGGCCCCCTCCTTTGGCCGCGCCGCCCTATGGTGGCGGCTCCTCGTGGCCCCACTTCGTATGCTCTTCGGCCTTCTGGAAGCTCCGTGGAAAACTAAGACCACAGGGGTTGATTTCACAAAGAATATTTCCTGTAGGATTTCTCAAAACCAAAGGCAGACAGAATCTCGTCAAAAGTCAATATTAGTATAAATGATGATAAAGTGTGTATAAAAATGTGAGTATGTTAAAGTAGCATGAACATAAGAAATTATATCATGAACGTATATTGGTGGTGGTGTAAGCCCCCTCCCTCTCCCCTCATTATATAGGTGGAATCCCAAGGGTTTGCCCAAAGTCTTCGAATAAGATCCCAATTCAAAAACTGCCATATGGACGAAACCTAGAGGGACAGGGACTCTCCCCTTTCCCCCCTTGTTGGCCGGCCAAGGAGGTGGAGTCCACCATGGACTCCACCCTCCCACTTGGTTGGCTGGTTAGGGTTGGTGGAGTCCAACCGGGACTCCACCTTCCATGGTGATTTCTTCCGAAAGGTTCTAGAACATTCTAGCGCCTTCCATAAATGCACCGGATCATTTCCAAACTTGGAAAGTGACTTCCTATATATGAATCTTATTCTCCCATTCGGACCTCCTCGTGATGTCCTAGATCCCATCCGAGACTCCGAACAAAATTCGAACTCCATTCCATATTCCATATCTACTTAAAACGACATCAAACCTTAAGTGTGTCACCCTACGGTTCGTGAACTATGCAGACATGGTTGAGACTCTTCTCCGACCAATAACCAATAGCGGGATCTGGAGATCCATAATGGCTCCCACATATTAAACGATAACTTAGTGATCGATTGAACCATCTACATATGATACCAATTCTCTTTGTCTCGCGATATTTTACTTGTCCGAGGGTTTGATCATCGGTATCTCTATACCTTGTTCAATCTCGTCTCCGACAAGTACTCTTTACTCGTACCGTGGCATATCATCTCTTGGCATATCATCTCTTGCAAGCTAGTCAGACGACATTCCACCGAGAGGGCCTAGAGTATATCTATCCGTCATCGGGATGGACAAATCCCACTCTTGATCCATATGCCTCAACTCATGCTTTCCAAATACTTAATCCCACCTTTATAACCACCCATTTACATAGTGGCGTTTGATGTAATCAAAGTACCCTTCCGGCATAAGTGATTTACATGATCTCATGGTCGAAGGACTAGGTAACTATGTAATGAAAGCTTATAGCAAACTGAACTTAATGACGTGATCTTATGCTACGCTTATTTGGGTGTGTGTCCATTATATCATTCATCAATGACATAACCTTGTTATTAATAACATCCAATGTTCATGATTACGGAACCATGATCATCTATTAATCAACAAGCTAGTTATACAAGAGGCTTACTAGGGACTCCTTGTTGTTTACATAACACACATGTATCAATGTTTCGGTTAATACAATTATAGCATGGTATGCAAACATTTATCATAAACACAAAGATATATAATAACCACTTTATTATTGCCTCTTGGGCATATCTCCAACATGAAACACATGGGAGAGAGTACCATCTAGCTACAGCCAAGAACCTATAGTCCCTGCGGGAATTACTCACAAACCATCATTGAGTCGAAGTGGAGGCGGTGGAGTCGATGGCGATGGCTCGGGCACTTTCCGTCCCGTAGGGTGCCGGAACGAGACTTGTCCCAAAACTTGGTTTCGGCGATGACGGCGGCTACGGAACTTTTCGTGGACGGAGGGTGATATGTTTCGGAGTTTTTAGGTCAGAGGGGTCTTATAGGCGAAGAGGCGACGCGAGGGGGTGCACGTGCCAGGGCTGGCCGCACCTGGGCCTTGTATGGGCGGCCTGTAGCCCTCCTCCGGCACTCCTTCTAGCTCCCGGGGTCTTCTGGTATATTAGAATTTCTGTGATTTTTCCAGAATTTTCCGAGCGCTTTCATTTTTGGACATTTTCTGCAATAAACAGACATAATAAACAGGAACTGGCACTATGGCACTTGTTAATAGGTTAGTCCAATAAATGTCATAAAATGATGCAAAATGCACATAAAACATAGAGGAATTGGTGTAAAACAAGCATGGAGCATCAAAAATTATAGATACGTTTGCAACGTATCACACGCCGACCGCTCGTTCATATGTCTAAGGAGGACGCTCGGACACGCTCATGGCACCATGGCAGTACCTGCAGGTATTTGCATTTATGTGTTATTGATTTCTTTATCGCCATGTAGTTTATTTTACCATAATGGGTCTATCTTGTGTATGTAGAACCCTCCTCAGTACGTCGGCAACGACGAAAGGTGCTTTCTTGCGATGGTCATGTGGTGGACATGCCCCCAGTACCTGATAAGTCCATTTTGCATCACTATTTTATATCATAATTTGCCGTTATTCATTGATATATTTCATATTTAGAGATGATACTTATGTTATTTCATCTATTTTGCATGGTTCATGATCATTGGAGAATTATTCACCGGAGTCGGGATTCTGCTGGAAAAAGCACCGTCAGGACACCATATTTCTGAAGATCAACAATTGACGGAAATTACACGTAAATTCCTATTTTTCCGAAGACGAAGGGAGCCAAAAGGAGGAGCCGGGAGGAGCCACCATGGGCCCCCCATAGCCGGCACGGCCCCGGCCTGGCCGCGCCGCCTTGTGGGGAGGGGGCCCACAGCCCTCTCGCCGCCTCTCCTTCGCGTACTTCTTCGTCCCGAAACCTAAGACCTAGGGAGTGACGGAGAATTGACAGAGCCGCCTCTGCGGGGCGGAAAACACCGAGAGAAAAGAGCTCTCCGGGCGGGCAGGAACCGTCGGGGAAATTCCCTCCCGGAGGGGGAAATCGACGCCATCGCCATCGTCATCGAGCTAGACATCATCGCCATCGCCATCACCATCATCTCCACCATCTACACCGCCATCTCCACCGCTGCATCTCGTCACCGCTGTAACGATTTGGGTTGGATCTTGATTGTTTGATAGGGAAACTCTCCCGGTGTTGATTACTACTTGTTATTGATGCTATTGAGTGAAACTATTGAACCAAGGTTTATGTTCAGATTGTTATTCATCATCATATCACCTCTGATCATGTTCCATATGATGTCTCGTGAGTAGTTCGTTTAGTTCTTGAGGACATGGGTGAAGTCTAAATGTTAGTAGTGAATTATTGTTGAGTAGTATTCAATGTTATGATATTTAAGTTGTGGTGTTACTCTTCTAGTGGTGTCATGTGAACGTCGACTACATGATACTTCACCTTTATGGGCCTAGGGGAGTGCATCTTGTATTCGTTTGCTAATTGTGGGGTTGCCGGAGTGACAGCAACCTAAACCCCCGTTAGTATATCGGTGCAGGAGGGATAGCAGGATCTCAGAGTTTAAGGCTGTGGTTAGATTTATCTTAATTACTTTCTTGTATTTGCGATGCTTGCAAGGGGTATAATCACAAGTATGTATTAGTCCTAGGAAGGGCGGTGCATTAGCATAGGTTCACCCACACAACACTTATCAAAACAATGAAGATTAATCAGCCGTATGAAGCGAAAGCACTAGACTAAAATCCCGTGTGTCCTCAAGAACGTTTGGTCATTATAAGTAAACAAACCGCTTGTCCTTTGTGCTAAAAAGGATTGGGCCACTCTCTGCAATTATTTCTCTCGCATTTTATTTACTTATACTTTATTTATCTGCTATATCAAAACCCCCTGAATACTTGTCTGTGAGCATTTACAGTGAATCCGTCATCGAAACTGCTTGTCAACACCTTCTGCTCCTCGTTGGGTTCGACACTCTTATTTATCGAAAGTACTACGATACACCCCTATACTAGTGGGACATCAAGACTATTTTCTGGCGCCGTTGCCGGGGAGTGAAGCGCTATTGGTAAGTGGAATTGGTAAGGAAACTTTTACTGTACGTGCTGATTTTGTTTCTGCTTGCTACTATAAGTCATTATGGAGAGATCCTCCCTTGAATTTCTATTTGGGAAATCTACTACTACTGCAACGGTAGTGGATGAGGCACCAGGTGAGGAAGTAATACCATATAAAATACCTATGAAAATTATTGAACGTGTTGTGGATAACCGCTATGAAGGGGATGGAACTGTGCATCCTGGATTTGTTATGTCGCTATCTGGTAAAGCGGCGCATTGGTATAAACTGCTGAAGGATGGGCGTTTTCTTGATTGGAAGGATATTGTGCCTATATTTTACTCTAAATTCTATCCTCCAAGTGAAATTCACAAAGACCGCAACCGTATATATAATTTTTGGCCTCATGATGGAGAGAGTATTGCCCAAGCGTGGGGAGATTGAAGTCTTTAATGCTCAAATGCCCCATTCATGAGCTTCCTGGTAATATTATTATTGATAATTTCTATGCAAGACTTTCTTTTCAAGATAAAACCTTGCTGGATACTTCTTGTTCTGGATCATTCACGCAATAAAGAAGAGTTTAAATGGGACCTTCTTGATCGAATCCAAGAAAATACTGAAGGATGGGAGAACGACAAAGGTAGAGTGTCAGGTATAAATTATAATTATGAATGCATTGAAACTTTTATGGATACTGATGAATTTCGTAATATGAGTGCTACATATGGTCTTGACTCTCAAGTTGTTGCAAATATTTATAAAGCCTTTGCCTCTCATTTTGAATTGCCTAGGAAGAATTTTGATAAGTATCATGAACCATATAAAGATAAAGTTGATTCGCCTAAAGGCAAATGTATTGAAATTAAAACTGTTGATCATGTTCTTCCTGAAGCTTATATTGAAAAAACTCCTTTCCCTTGCTAAAATGAAGGAGTATTCTGTTATAACTAGTGTAGTTAATAAAAGTGCAAAGAAACCCATAGAACCTGAAGAACAAATAAAAGTTGAACCTGCTGTTGCAATAGTTAAAGATCTTGTGACTGAAAATGTGGAAGATGGTCATATTATTTTTTGTGAAGATGCTTCTAATATTGTTTCGCATCCTAATAAGTCTATGAAAGCTAGTGTTCCTGTGCTCTCTGTTCGAATTGGTGATCATTGCTATTATGGTTTATGCGACATTGGTGCAAGTATTAGTGCCATTCCTTATGAGCTCTACACGGAAATTATGCATGAAATTGGTTCTTGTGAACTTGAAGATATTGATGTGGTTATTCGGCTAGCTAATAGAGAAACTATCTCTCCCATTGGTATTGTTCGAGATGTTGAAGTTCTATGTGGTAAGATTAAATATCCTGCTGACTTTTTGGTACTTGGTTCTGCTGCTAGTAAGTTTTGTCCTATTATTTTTGGTAGACCTTTTCTAAATACATGTGGAGCTATTATAGATTGCAAGAAAGAGAAAATTGTTACTAAATTTGCTGGTGAATCTTATGAGTTTAACTTCTCTAAATTTGCCAAAACTCCTTATAAAGCTGATTTGCCTAATGAAGATTTTAGAGTTGAACAATGTGCATCTATTGCTCTTGCTCCTAGTAATCCTTTGCAGCAACATTTGGAGAATAGTGAGAGTGAAGTTTTTAGGGAAGAAAGGGATGAGCTTGATGACATTTTCCTTCGTCAACCTATTCTTAAACATGACTTACCGGGTGAAGATTTAGGTGTAACACCACCACCAAAGGAAGATCCTGTATTTGATTTGAAACCATTACCTGATAATCTTAAGTATGCTTATATTGATGAGAAGAAAACATATCCTGTTATTATTAGTGCTAAGCTTTCAGATATCGAGGAAGAAAGGTTATTGGAAATATTGAAGAAGCACCGAGGAGCTATTGGCTATACTCTTGATGATTTGAAGGGGATTTCTCCCGCTATTTGCCAACATGCTATTAATATAGAAGATGGTGCAAAACCTGTTGTTGAACATCAACGTCGTCTAATTCCCAAGATGAAGGATGTGGTAAGAAATGAGGTACTAAAACTTCTTGAAGCAGGTATTATATATCCTATTGCTGATAGTAGATGGGTTAGTCCTGTGCATTGTGTTCCTAAGAAAGGAGGTATAACTGTTGTGCCTAATGATAATGATGAGCTTATTCCTCAAAGAGTAGTTGTAGGGTATAGAATGTGCATTGATTTTAGGAAAGTGAATAAAGTTACTAAGAAAGATCATTACCCTTTACCTTTTATTGATCAAATGTTAGAAAGGCTGTCTAAAAATACTCATTTTTTGTTTTCTTGATGGATATTCTGGGTTCTCACAAATTGCCGTTAGAGCTAAAGATCAAGAGAAAACCACTTTCACTTGTCCCTATGGAACTTATGCTTATAGGCATATGCCTTTTGGTTTATGTAATGCTCTGCTACTTTTCAAAGATGCATGTCTGCTATTTTTCATGGCTTTTGTGAAAAGATTGTTGAGGTATTCATGGATGATTTTTCTGTCTATGGGAATTCATTTGATAATTGCTTGCGAAACCTTGATAAAGTTTTGCAGAGATGTGAAGAAACTAACCTTGTTCTTAACTGGGAGAAATGCCACTTTATGGTTGATGAAGGAATTGTATTGGAACATAAAATTTCTGAAAGAGGTATTGAAGTTGATAGAGCTAAAGTTGAAGCAATTGAGAAGATGCCCTATCCTAGGGATGTTAAAGGTATTCGTAGTATTCTTGGTCATGTTGGTTTTTATAGGAGGTTTATTAAAGATTTCTCTAAAATTTCAAAGCCTCTTACTAATCTTCTTCAAAAAGATGTACCTTTCTTTTTGATGATGATTGTAAGGAAGCTTTTGAAACTCTAAAAGCCTTAACAACTGCTCCTATAGTTGAACCTCCGATTGGAATTTACCTTTTGAAATTATGTGTGATGCTAGTGATTTTGCTGTAGGTGCTGTCCTTGGACACGAGTAGATAAAAAATTGAATGTTATTCATTATGCTAGTAAAACCCTAGATGCTGCTCAAAGAAATTATGCTACAACTGAAAAAGAGTTATTAGCCGTAGTTTTTGCATGTGACAAGTTTAGACCATATATTGTTGATTCAAAAGTCCTGATCATGCTGCAATTAGGTACCTAATGGAAAAGAAAGATGCTAAGCTGAGGCTTATTAGATGGGTTCTTCTTTTGCAAGAATTTGATTTACATATTGTAGATAGGAAAGGTGCTGATAATCCTGTTGCTGATAATTTGTCTAGATTGGAAAATATTACTCATGATCCTGTTCCTGTTAATGATAGTTTTCCAAATGAACAATTGGCTGTAATAAAGGTGAGCTCGCGAGAGAGCCCTTGGTATGCTGATTATGCTAACTTTATTGTTTCGAAGTATTTGCCTCCAACCTTTTCAGCTCAGCAAAGGAGGAAATTCTTTTATGATTTGAGGCATTATTTTTGGGATGACCCACACTTATATAAAGAAGGAGTGGATGGTATTATGCGAAGATGTGTTAATATGAACAACAAGAGATATTGAGTAAATGCCATGGGAGTGTTTATGGAGGACATCACGCCGGAGATAGAACCGCACAAAAGGTTCTACAATCAGGTTTTTATTGGCCAACACTTTTCAAGGATGCAAGGAAGTTTATCTTATCTTGTGATGAATGTCAAAGAGTTGGTAATATCTCTAGACGCAATGAAATGCCTATAAATTATACTCTTGTTATTGAACCATTTGATTGTTGGGGATTTGACTTCATGGGTCCTTTCCCTTCTTCAGAAGGTAACACTCATATACTTGTCGCTGTTGATTATGTTACTAAATGGGTAGAAGCTATACCTACAAAAAGTGTTGATGGTGAGACCTCTATAAAAATGCTTGTAGATGTTATATTTCCTAGATTTGGAGTACCTAGATATATTATGACTGATGGAGGTTCTCATTTTATTCATGGTGGTTTTAGAAAAACTCTTGCTAAATGGTATTAATCATAGAATTGCTTCAGCTTATCATCCTCAAACTAGTGGGCAAGTAGAATTATCAAATAGAGAAATTAAAGCTATCTTGGGAAAGACTGTTAATAAATCTAGAAAGAATTGGGCTAGTAAGTTAAAGGAAGCATTGTGGGCTTATAGAACTGCTTATAAAAATCCTATGGGCATGTCTCCTTATAAAATGGTTTATGGAAAAGCTTGTCATTTACCTTTAGAACTAGAGCACAAAGCATATTGGGCTGTAAGAGAACTTAATAAAGATTTTAAACTTGCCGGTAAGAAGAGGTTGCTACAATTGAGTTCTTTAGATGAATGGAGAAGTGAAGCTTATGAAAACGCTAAACTTTTTAAAGAGAAAGTTAAGAAGTGGCATGATAGAAGAATTATTAAAAGAGAATTTAATGTTGGAGATAAAGTTCTATTGTATCGGTCTCGTCTCAGATTTTTTGCAGGGAAATTACTCTCAAAATGGGAAGGACCATATGTTATTGAGGAAGTCTATCGTTCAGGAGCAATAAAAATTAGCTCTTTGGAAGGTAACGCCACACAAGTAGTGAATGGACAAAGACTCAAGCATTATATTTCTGGAGATTCTTATAATGAAGATATTGATATTATTCAAGTGATAACTCCGGAAGCTTTCATCAAAGATCAAATTGACAGTTCTGCAGAGTCCGACTTTGAATAGGTAACAGTTTTAGTAATGAAAAGTCCGCGTTTAGCTTTCCGAACAATATTTCTGCTGTTTTTGGAAAATATGAAAAATTACGGGATCGAAACGGAGTGGAGGAGACGCGCGAGGGCCCGTCACCATAGGCGCGGGCCCCACCCTGGCCCGCGCCGCCTATGGGGACAGCCCCTCGGCGTCCCGTTTCCACTCGTTTTCGGCCTGGAACCTTCCTTTTGTTGTAAAAATATTTGCTATATAATCCCCGGATCTCCAGAGGTCCGTATATCGTTTTCTCGTCGTGTTTTGTTTCGAGCTGTTTTCTGCCAGATCTGTTTTGATCTAGAAGCACTATGGTCTCCAACAACGAAGACAAGGAGCCTTGGAAGGAAGAGATGGATGAAAGGATCAATAAGGAGAAGAAGAAGATAGCATCAGCAAAAGGAGAGTGGGAAACTATGGAGAGTAAGCCAATTTTGGTGGGATCGGTTAACACTGGGCGTTCTTTTTCTCATAACTTGCAGGGACTTCTTCCGCCTGCTCTGGACCTCGACTCTTTCCCTTGTGTGGAGGAAGCAATACGGGTTGCCGATGAGTTTTGTGATCAATATCGTGCTCTAAGAAGGGAAGTGGAGATACTTCAGGAGGAGAACCAGCGACTTCGCAGAATGCTGGAATATTACTCAATTCCCAGCACAAGGCCGCCACCGCCACATTTGGATAACAATGAGTTTCTCTCAAGTTTTGTGCAGAATTGCAAAACTAAGAAGCTGAAGCTGAAGGAGATCCTTAAGAAGCGCGAGAAGAATCCATCACCATCGCCACCGAAGGAGTAATTCATCATCGGTATTGGCATCCCCTTGGTTTGTTCCAAGCTTGGGGGAGTGCCTCGGTATCACATCATCACTACCTTTGTCTTTTACTATCAAGTAGTGTCATATCATGAGTAGGGAAGTTATCATATGAAATAGTTTGCAATGTGGAAGTATCTCTCTTAGTTGGTTATCTATGTATCCGTTGGTGTGAGTTATCGTTATGGAATATTAATGAGAAGTCTTATCATTTACTTTTTGCACACCTTATTTTAGTTTGCAATCTCCATTATGTGATTACTCTTGACATTAGTATTGATATCACTTTGGGAGCATCAAGTAAATCTATTTGGTTTTGGCAAACTTAGCATTGGTCAATAGCAACAACATCTTGATGTTTAAGTAGAAAAGGGAAATACATGTAGATATATTACTCTATTATCTTTATGCTAATGAGTTTAGTATTCTGTTAAAATTGCTTGTGCTTACGAGAAAGATGCATGATTGTTTCTATCACATGTATATTTGTTTGTTTCCCTCAACCTTTATGCTTGCTATCAAACCTTGCTAGCCAAAAACTGTATTGAGAGGGAATGCTTCTCATACATCCATAACCTTAGACCAAACCCATGCCATTTGTGTCCACCATAACTACCTACTATGTGGTATTTTGCGCCACTCCAAGTAAATACTTCATGTGCTACCTTTAAATAATTCAAACTATATTATCTTTATTTGTGTCAATGTTTTATAGCTCATGAGGAAGTATGTGGTGTTTTATCTTTCAATCTTGTTGGGCGGACTTTCACTAATGGACTAGTGGCACATCCGCTTATCCAATAATTTTGCAATAAGAGCTGGCAACGGGGTTCCCAGCCCCAATTAATAACTTTCATTAATAATTCTCTTCACATGTTTTGCCCTGATTTATCAGTAAGCACTTAATTTTGCAATAGACACTCCTCCATGGTATGTGAATGTTGGAAGGCACCCGACGATTCGGTTAGCCATGGCTTGTGAAAGCAAAGGTTGGGGAGTGTCATCCATAATAAAACTAAAATACATGTGTAAACAAAGAGGGGGATGATCTACCTTGCTGGTAGAGATGCCGTCCTCCATGGGAGCCGCTCTTGGAAGGTCTGGCAAGGGGGTTAGAGTGCCCGCTACCATTCGTTGACAACAACAAACACCACTCCAAAATCTTACTTTTATGCTCTTTACATGATTTCAAAACTTGAAAAGCTCTAGCACATGATTTAATCCCTGCTTCCCTCTCGAAAGGCCTATCTTTTACTTTTATGTTGAGTCAGTAAACCTATTTCCCTCTATCTAAGCAAGCAATTGAGTTGTTGTGAACCAACCATTTATGCTATGATTCAGTTAATCATGTCTTTTATACTTTCTTGTTTAGTACAAATTTTATCTGAATGAATATGACTTTCAAAGTTATCAATGATTATGAGGAGATTGTTATGATTGAGAATGAAAGCACTGCTATATAAATTCTAATATGAAAGCTTTGCTTAGAAGATAAGTACAATCCGTTAGTAGTTCTCTGACCAAGAACAAAGTTTGCCATAACCATTTATGATTTCCTATGCACCTTTACTTGTGATTTCTCTTTACTTATTTCAAGTTGAGTTATATGAAGAGATTGTTTACTAGAATGTCTTGTGTGAATCAATATGATGCTTCTTGTCCGTATTTTATTTATCGACTCCTCACTCCATAAACATGTGGTCTTGTTTATTGAGCTCAGTTTCGCTTGGGGACAAGCGAGGTCTAAGCTTGGGGGAGTTGGTACGTCCATTTTGCATCACTATTTTATATCATAATTTGTGTTATTCATTGATATATTTCATATTTAGAGATGATACTTATGTTATTTCATCTATTTTGCATGTTTCATGATCATTGGAGAATTATTCACCGGAGTCAGGATTCTGCTGGAAAAAGCACCGTCAAGACACCATATTTCTGAAGATCAACAATTGACGGAAATTACACGTAAATTCCTATTTTTCCAGAAGACGAAGGGAGCTAAAAGGAGGAGCCGGGAGGAGCCACCATGGCCCCCCCCATAGGCCGGCGGCCGGGCCTGGCCGCGCCGCCTTGTGGGAGGGGGGGCCAGCCCCCTCTCGCCTCTCTCCTTCGCGTACTTCTTCGTCCCGAAAACCTAAGACCTGGGGAGGACGGAGAATTGACGAGCGCCTCTCCGGGGCGAAAAACACCAGAGAGAAAGAGCTCTCCGGCGGGCAGGAATCCGCCGGGGAAATTCCTCCCGGAGGGGGAAATCGACGCCATCGCCATCGTCATCGAGCTGGACATCATCGCCATCGCCATCACCATCATCTCCACCATCTACACCGCCATCTCCACCGCTGCATCTCGTCACCGCTGTAACGATTTGGGTTGGATCTTGATTGTTTGATAGGGAAACTCTCCCGGTGTTGATTACTACTTGTTATTGATGCTATTGAGTGAAACCATTGAACCAAGGTTTATGTTCAGATTGTTATTCATCATCATATCACCTCTGATCATGTTCCATATGATGTCTCGTGAGTAGTTCGTTTAGTTCTTGAGGACATGGGTGAAGTCTAAATGTTAGTAGTGAATTATTGTTGAGTAGTATTCAATGTTATGATATTTAAGTTGTGGTGTTACCCTTCTAGTGGTGTCATGTGAACGTCGACTACATGATACTTCACCTTTATGAGCCTAGGGGAGTGCATCTTGTATTCGTTTGCTAAATTGGGGTTGCGGAGTGACAACAACCTAAACCCCGTTAGTATATCTGCAGGAGGGATAGCAGGATCTCGCAGTTTAAGGCTGTGGTTAGATTTATCTTAATTACTTTCTTATATTTGCGGATGCTTGCAATGGGTATAATCACAAGTATGTATTAGTCCTAGGAAGGGCGGTGCATTAGCATAGGTTCACCCACACAACACTTATCAAAACAATGAAGATTAATCAGCCGTATGAAGCGAAAGCACTAGACTAAAATCCCCGTGTGTCCTCAAGAACGTTTGGTCATTATAAGTAAACAAACCGGCTTGTCCTTTGTGCTAAAAAGGATTGGGCCACTGCAATTATTTCTCTCGCATTTTATTTACTTGTACTTTATTTATCTGCTATATCAAAACCCCCGAATACTTGTCTGTGAGCATTTACAGTGAATCCTTCATCGAAACTGCTTGTCAACACCTTCTGCTCCTCGTTGGGTTCGACACTCTTATTTATCGAAAGTACTACGATACACCCCCTATACTTGTGGGACATCATACCTCAAGAAGCACAAGGAGGGCAAGCTGAAGCGGTCAGAGATGCGAGGTGGATCACATATCCAAGGCAGCATCCCCATCTCTCTTCACATGCAGGCCGAGGTGAGAAAATGGTTCCTTCATTCTTTGAATTCACGTTATGTATTGTTAACTCCGCAAGGGTGTCCCACTTCACTTAATTACATGTTCTCTTTTGCAGGAAGTCAGGACAGGAGCGAAGCTGAACGTCTTTAGCTTGATAAAAAGATGAAGCAAAGGAAGACGCCGCATCCTGAGACTAAGTTCTTGTGGGTTAACGAGCAATCCGAGACCCAGTGCACAGCGTATGTCTCGAAGTTCAAGCAGAAGCACGGCGAGAGCTCCAACCCAGAGGCCGAGGACTTTGACGTTGAGGTTGCGGTGCTTGCGGGAGAAGGCATGAAGCATGGCCGCCTATGGCTTGGTGACGGGTGCGTCGACCCAGCGACTATTCCATCTCTCCGCCAGATCCGTCGTGGTTGTAAGAGCGGGCAGCCTCAGGTAGAGACCCGGCCACGGGCTTCGGATCTAGCTGTCGAGCGGTTACGGATATGTTCTTCCTCGGTCCTCTACGTTTCTTTACATGCTTTCCATTGAAATGCTAATGACATCGCGACAACATAACGTAGGTGGAGATGGCAGCAAGGGAACATGAGGCCCAGGAGCGGCAGGCGCATCTGGAGCAGCAGGTTAGGGACTACCAGCAACAGTAGGTGCAGATTATGCAGCAGATGCAGCAGCAGCAGCACCAGCAGCAGATGAGCTGGATGATGAGCCAAGCCAATCTATCTTCTCCACCGGGGAGTGGTCTTCCTCTTCCTCCTTTCTCCTTGCCGTGGGTCAGTGGTTAATTCCATATATCCATCTTATTTTCTCTTGTCTTATTGACTAATCATATCACCAGCAGCAGATGCAGGGGCCTTCGCAAATGATGCCTAACATGCCGCTCATCACCGTTCACTCAGAGCCCGGTGACACCTTTCACCGTCAACAACACGAACATCATCCGGAACCTGATCCCCGGTGAGTCCTCCTACACTTGTGCCCAACGCACTTCTAGGTTGTAGAATGCCATGACACTTGTAAATTTAGCCATTCCATGCCACCATGTTCAATTCCATGTCAATATGCAAATGCTAGTACTTGTTGAAGTTTAGCCATGGAGCCATGCTTGTTCAATTCCATGTCAACATGCAAATGCTACTACTTGTTCAATTCCATGTCAATATGCAAATACAAATGCTAATTCCATCAACCTTGTAGGAGGAGGACAAGGCAATGGTGATGATGCCATGGGAAGCAATGGAGGAGGACAAGGTTGATGGCATCGATTCTATGAACTTGTCGTCATGATTTTCCTTGTCGTTGTTCGACTATGCACTTGTCGTTGTTGGATTGTATGCACTTGTTCGACTATGCACTTGTCGTCATTGTAATGGACTTGTATGGACTCTCTATGCACTTGTATGGACTCTATGTATTTTATATATATTGTTGAAGTGCTACATATATTGTTGTTATGGATATATTGCATATTTATTGAATTGTGTGCAGGGTCAAATGAAAAACATCAAAAAGCTGGAAATTGCTGGTGCCTTTTCCGTGTGTATGCACATGGCAAAGGACATTTGGTCACTTTGCCGTGTGCACACGCACGGCAAAGATGCCACGTGGCGCACAACTGTGCTCCTGGCGTGCGTGGTGGTCATGCCTAGAGAAGTCTTTGCCGTGCGCGCTGGGGAGTGGGCGCACGGCAAAGACCAAGCGCACGGAAAAGAATCTGCGCACGACAGCATTGCATCGCACGACAAAGACCCTGCCGCACGGCAGCGTTGCGCCGCACGGCAAAGAATCTGCACGCACGGTAGCGTCCGCCCGCACGGCAAAGGTTTGCACGCATGGAAGTGCTACGGATGCACGGCAAAGTCTTTGCCGTGCAACTCTGGCGATGCGCACGGCAAAGATGTCCTTGCCATAGGAAACGTTGTCGTGTGACGCCGCACGGCAAAGTCTTTGCCGTGCATATAGGGCCCTTTTCCGTCCGAATGGTCACACGGCAACGTCCTTCTTTCCCGTAGTCTTGCGCCGTTGTCAGGTACCCTGCTCTCACTTGGTCTGAGTCTCAGATATGGGAGGTGATGAACGCATGTGTGATCATGCACAACATGATCATTTAGAGGGAGCGCGACGTACCTATGCATGATGATGAACCATTTGATTATCAAGGGCCTCTTGCTAAGGTAGAGCATGTACCCCAAGAATTTGACGCTTTCCTTCACATGCATCAGGAAATCCGAGATGCAGGTGTTCATGCTCAACTTCAGGCGGATCCAGCTGCGCATTTGTGGGCGAGGAGAGGAACCGCGAACAATGCATGATTTAATTTGAATTATTGTATGAATAATTTAATTTTTATTTGTGTGATTGTATGAATAATTTATTACTATTTGTGTGATTTTAGGAATAATCAAAATATTGTATGAATAATTTATATGATTGATATGTTGTTTCAAAATATTGTAAAAAGAAAAAAGTTTTTGGGGCCGCCGTATGGGGGACGTCGGTGTGGGAACAACATCCCCAAATGGAGGATGAAGTGCCGGCGGCCCCCATACAGCTGTGCCAGTGCCCCTGCCAGCGCCTATTTGGGGGGGGGCACCGGTCGAGATGCTCTTAGATGAAGTATCATGCATGAGTGTATTAATTAGCTTAGAGATTCATACTACCTTGAAAGTGTGATGTTATGATAACATAGCTAATTATCACAATATCTCTTTTTTCATTATTAATATCATGTTATGTCATTAATTTGCCTACTTCCTCCATACCGGATTATAGGGCAATTACGTTTTTCGAGAAAAAACTTTAACTAACAGTTTAGTCAATAAAATATAAGATATATATTACAAAAATTATACCATTGGAAACTTCTTTTGAATATGAATCCAATGATATAATTTTTGTAGCATATATTATATATTTTGTTGATCAAATTTGTAGTCAAACTTTTTTCTCGAAATGCGTAATTGCCCTGTAAACCGGTATGGAGGTAGTACCTTAGTTACTTTCACTATAAGTAGTCTTATTTTTACAACAGTATACATGCATGCGCTTAACCATCAATAATTGAGGTGCCGACATATCCCAGAACTTAAGCCCCGTCAAGACTATCGTTCTCTACGCATCTATGTGTTGGCAAGAGTCTAGCTATATTTTCTTGGGTTCCTTTATTCTTAAATACGCTCATTCGTAGGCGTCAGGAATCAGATGATAACAGATTTGTCTTCTCATGACCGTCCGTTGGAATGCTGTCAAATGCGGCGTGCGACTTGCGGATTGAGGGGGCACGACTTCCTCCATGTTACTCCTAGAGGTTCAATCTGTTGAATATATAAGCAAATATCCATATGAAATAATCCGTAGAAGTAATTGATAAATCATAACTATGGAAATAACAAATAAACTAATCATGCAGACTAGTAAGATAGATGAACAGATCACATCTAAATAAGACAAACCGATCGCATCTACCACAGTAACTAGAAGAAGAAACTCTAACAGTGACTGAAAGAGAAACGACAAGATCACATACTTCGCAGCAGCGTCGTTGTCGCCCATGTTGAGGTTGTCGAAGAAGTCGCTGAGATCCGGGAAGAAGTTGTCGGTGTGGAGGAACTCGTCGTCGGAAGACGACGTCGTGCTGCCAGTAGTCGCGCCGGAGCGCTCCCCAAAAACCTGATTGCCCCTCACCCGTACAGGTTCACGAGAGGCAGGGTTCCGGAGGCCTACTGTCCCGGCAGTCGGTGCACGCCGACGGACGGGATGAGGAAGACGAAGGCGGCGGCGCAATAACTGGAAACAGGTAGTCGCATATGTGGCACGTACAGGCTAGGGTTCTCATCCGCGCTTATATAGTGCGGTTTCGGGAAGGTCGTGGGGCGCAGCCCACGTCCGAGTCGGCACGGCCACGATCCAGAAAATCCGGAAGGCAAAACGGCTGAGTTAACGCGTCCGTTAATGACTCATAATTGTGATTGATTACACAATCAATTTCCCGAACAGCAAAAAGATAAGCTCGGCTCGGCGAGATTCCCGCAACCCGCGGCGCGTGACGTGTCGTGACGAGGCGAGGCGGGCGGCGGAGGAGGAGGAGTGCGCGAGGGCTCTCTCTCTTCTCACTCACTTACTAGGACTAGAACAGCCCACCTTATATACCACTCCAACTCTCTCCAACTAGCAATGTGGGACTAAACTTTAGCCCCCACTAGTGCTGCCACTGATTTATGATATGGGCCATGTGAGTTTCAGAATTTGATAATGGGCCATGGGCCAAAGGCCAAATGCCCACAAATTCCAGCAATCCCCCACAAACTCTCATTGGCACATCTCATCAAGTTTCCAGAACATTGTTTTATATACCGGTATGTCGTGGAGACTGTTAAGTTGAACTTCCACTTAAAGCTTCATATTACACTAGATTGCAACTTGGATAGTGGACTATGCCTTGAACTACAAGTTTTCTGCGCACTAGCTTCATACAAAGCCTAGACCGATACTAGGCTGCCGCGAGGCTTCCTCGCGGTTTGGAGCTTATACGTCATACTCCAGGGCCTTTCATGAGTTTACTAGAGAGCACCCAACTCTCATAGATTGCGACGTTTAACAATCAGACTCATATAGGTGTGTTCTTCAAAAGATGTTCTGCAGGACAACATCTCTGCTAAAATAAGCCACTTAGAACACATTAAGATAATTATCAACCTGCCATGCAGATTAGGAGAGTATTGCATCTTACGGAGTGGTAAAATTGCTATAGGGATATATACTCTCCTCCCAGCTGACCAACAGCTTGTCTCCCAGCTCTAATTCACGGGATCTCCGATCACATAGAGTGGGTTACCACCGTGGGCAGCTCATAGTGTGGGTCTCATACCCATCTCCCTCGATGCATTTTCTATCACATTTCGTGATAGTCCCTTTGTGAAGGGATCTGCCAGGTTTCTAGACGTATGGATATAATCCAACGCTATAACTCCGGAGTTTCTCATTTTCCTGACAGTTTTCAGTCTCCTCTTCACATGCCTTGATGACTTCATATTATCCTTAGAACTGTTTACTTTGACGATCACAGTTTGATTATCACAGTTCATAGGAATAGCGGGTATTGGTTTCTCAACCACAGGTAAGTCCATCAAGAGCTCATGAAGCCACTCTGCTTCAACAGTGGCTGTGTCTAATGCTGTGAGTTCTGCTTCCATAGTTGACCTCGTAATGATGGTCTGCTTGCAAGACTTCCAGGAAACAGCGCCACCTCCAAGTGTAAACAAATAACCACTTGTGGCCTTAGTCTCATCAGCATCAGATATCCAATTTGCATCACTATAACCCTCAAGTACCCTTGGATACCCAGTGTAGTGAATGCCATAACTCGCAGTGCCTTTTAGATAGCGCAAAACTCTCTCAAGAGCATGCCAATGAACATCTCCAGGTCTAGACACAAAACGGCTGAGTTTACTTACAGCAAAGGAGATGTCAGGCCTTGTGGCGCTGGCTAAATACATAAGCGAGCCAATAATCTGCGAATATCGTAATTGATCTCTAGCAATTCTTTTATTCTTACGAATAATCACACTAGAATCATAAGGCGTTGGAGAAGATTTACAGTCGCTATACCCGAAGCGACTCAGGATCTTTTCCACATAGTGGGACTGAAGCAATGTAATCCCACCATCGTCATCCTTAAGCAACTTGATGTTTAAGATCACATCAGCTACTCCCAAGTCCTTCATCTCAAAACAACGAGATAGGAACTCCTTGACCTCCTTAATCACAGTAAGGCTGGTCCCAAATATCAATATGTCATCGACATAGAGACATAGAATAACTCCCTCGCCCCCACCATGGCGATAGTATACACACTTGTCAGCTTCGTTTACAACAAAGCCTTCAGCGGTTAAAGTTCTTTCAAACTTCTCATGCCACTGCTTAGGCGCTTGCTTAAGCCCATACAAAGACTTCAGTAATTTACACACCTTTCCTTCTTGACCATCTACTACAAATCCATCAGGCTGCTCCATATAAATTTCCTCTTCAAGCTCTCCATTTAGGAAAGCAGTCTTAACATCCATTTGATGAACGAGAAGACCATGTGAGGCAGCCAAGGATAGTAGCACTCGTATGGTGGTCAATCTGGCAACAGGTGAGTATGTATCAAAGAAATCTTCACCTTCTTTCTGGGTATAACCCTTGGCCACAAGGCGTGCCTTGTACTTTTCAATAGTACCATCAGGCCTAAGCTTTTTCTTGAACACCCACTTGCATCCTACAGGTTTGCACCCATAAGGACGATCAGTAACCTCCCAAGTTCCATTAGCTAGGATGGAATCCATCTCGCTACGGACAGCTTCCTTCCAGTAGTCAGCATCCTGAGATGCATAGGCTTCTGAAATAGAAGTGGGAGTATCATCCACGAGGTACACAATGAAATCATGACCAAAAGACTTTGCAGTCCTCTGTCTCTTGCTCCTTTTGGGAGCTTCATTGTCATCCTCCACAGGATTATCAAAGTGTTCTATAGCCATGGTAGGTTCAGGAAATAATTCCTGAGTAGATGAACTGGGCATCTCCTGAATTGATGAGCTAGATGTTTCCTTCATAGGAAAGATATCCTCAAAGAAAGTCGCATCATTCGACTCCATAATTGTACCAACATGCATGTCGGGTACCTCAGATTTTACTATCAAAAATCTATAGCCAATGCTATGAAAAGCATATCCCAGAAGAACACAATCCACGGTTTTTGGTCCAAGCTTGCGCTTCTTGGGTATTGGCACATTTACTTTCGCCATACAACCCCAAGTTCGTAGGTAAGAGAGTTTCAACCTTTTCCTTTCCCATTCCTCAAACGGGGTAAGGGTTTTGTTCTTTGTGGGGACATGGTTTAGGACATGACATGCAGTCAATATCGCCTCCCCCCACCATGCCTTGGATAGACCCGATGTATCTAACATGGCGTTAACCAAATCAGTTAGAGTACGGTTCTTTCTTTCGGCCACCCCATTTGACTGAGGTGAGTAGGGAGGCGTCCTCTCATGGATAATACCATGTTCCGCACAAAAAGAATCAAACTCGTTGGAAAAATACTCTCCACCACGATCAGACCTTAGCCGCTTGATCTTTCGATCAAGTTGGTTTTCTGCTTCAGCTTTAAAGATTTTGAAGTAATTAAGAGCTTCATCTTTAGATTTCAGGAGGTACACATAACAATATCGAGTAGAGTCATCAATTAAAGTCATGAAGTATCTTTTCCCTCCTTTTGTCAATTCGCCATTCATTTCACAAAGATCCGAATGTATAAGCTCCAGCGGTGCCAAGTCTCTTGCCTCCGCAGTCTTGTGAGACTTACGTGGTTGCTTAGCTTGCACACATACTTGGCACTTGGATTTCTTGACAATAGCAAATTTCGGAATTATATTCATATTCGCTAGCCGCGTCATGCACCCAAAATTAATATGACAAAGTCGTGAATGCCAAATATCGGACTCACTATTATTGCAAACATGATTAATAATTTGAGTACATACGTCTGACAGAGATAAGCGGAACAAGCCTCCGCACACATAACCCTTTCCAACAAATTGTCCACACTTGGAAATTACAACTTTATTGGACTCAAAAACCAACTTAAAACCATCTCGACATAAAAGCGATCCGCTAACGAGATTCTTATTAATAGAGGGAACGTGCTGCACATTCTTCAGCTGGATGGTCTTTCCCGAAGTAAACTTCAGATCCACCGTACCAACACCACGAACAGAAGCACGTGAGCCGTTTCCCATCAGCACGGAGCAAGTCCTTGCAACCTGATAAGAAGAAAACATAGAGACATCAGAACATACATGTGTATTGGCTCCGGTGTCTATCCACCAATCAGGAGAATTACATACTGAAAGGACAGTAGGAGAAATACCGTACCCAACGTCCTTCATTTCAGTATCAACACCAATAACAACATTTGCGGACTTGCCGCTGTTCCCACGCCGATCATGGCGTTCTGGGCAATCAGGAGCCCAATGTCCAGGAGCGCCACAAACATGGCAATTCCCTTTCTTCTTATAAGGAGTCTTCTTCTTGAAGTTGGTTGAGTTAGAGGCTTTGTTCTTCTCGTCAAACTTGCCTTTTCCATTGTTCTTATTCTTAGACTTGTGGGATTGGAAGTTTTTCTTCTGTACCACATTGGCACTAGAACCTCCCTCAAAACTACGAGCGCGTGTGTCCTTTGCTCTCGCCTTCTCTTCCACATGAAGCGAGCCAATGAGATCCGAAACGGAAAACTCTTGTCTCTTATGTTTCAGAGAAGTAGCAAAGTTCCTCCATGAAGGAGGAAGCTTGGCAATAATGCCACCGGCCACAAACTTGTCCGGTAAGGTACACTTAAACTGCTCGAGTTCTTTGGCAAGGGACTGAATCTCATGAGCCTGCTCAACCACGGAGCGCTCATCAGTCATCCTGTAGTCATAGTATTGCTCCATGACATACAGTTCAGTGCCAGCGTCCGAGACCCCAAATTTGGCCTCGAGCGCATCCCACGCATCTTTACCATGGTCGAAAGCCATGTACGGGTCAACAATGTTGTCCCCAAGAATGCTGAACAAGGCCGCCTTAAACATGGCATCGACCTTCTCAAACTTTTCCTGCTCCTCTGCAGAGAGAGGCCCCTCAGGTCTAGCATCTGTGGCGCTAAAACAGCCTAGGTTTGTAAACCATAGAACTGCCTTTGTGCGCCACCTCTTGTAATGCATACCATCAAAGAGGGGAGGTCGAGTAGCGGCAGCAACGCTGCTTGAATTGATTTGCCTAAAATCAGGTTTTTGGATTGTTGAATATATAAGCAAATATCCATATGAAATAATCCGTAGAAGTAATTGATAAATCATAACTATGGAAATAACAAATAAACTAATCATGCAGACTAGTAAGATAGATGAACAGATCACATCTAAATAAGACAAACCGATCGCATCTACCACAGTAACTAGAAGAAGAAACTCTAACAGTGACTGAAAGAGAAACGACAAGATCACATACTTCGCAGCAGCGTCGTTGTCGCCCATGTTGAGGTTGTCGAAGAAGTCGCTGAGATCCGGGAAGAAGTTGTCGGTGTGGAGGAACTCGTCGTCGGAAGACGACGTCGTGCTGCCAGTAGTCGCGCCGGAGCGCTCCCCAAAAACCTGATTGCCCCTCACCCGTACAGGTTCACGAGAGGCAGGGTTCCGGAGGCCTACTGTCCCGGCAGTCGGTGCACGCCGACGGACGGGATGAGGAAGACGGAGGCGGCGCAATGAACTGGAAACAGGTAGTCGCATATGTGGCACGACAGGCTAGGGTTCTCGTCCGCTTATATAGTGCGGTTCGGGAAGGTCGTGGGGCGCAGCCCACGTCCGAGTCGGCACAGCCACGATCCAGAAAATCCGGAAGGCAAAACGGCTGAGTTAACGCGTCCGTTAATGACTCATAATTGTGATTGATTACACAATCAATTTCCCGAACAGCAAAAAGATAAGCTCGGCTCGGCGAGATTCCCGCAACCCGCGGCGTCGTGACGAGGCGAGGCGGGCGGCGGAGGAGGAGGAGTGCGCGAGGGCTCTCTCTCTTCTCACTCACTTACTAGGACTAGAACAGCCCACCTTATATACCACTCCAACTCTCTCCCAACTAGCAATGTGTTAGCCCCCACTAGTGCAGCCACTGATTTATGATATGGGCCATGTGAGTTTCAGAATTTGATAATGGGCCATGGGCCGAAGGCCAAATGCCCACAAATTCCAGCACAATCTTCTGCTTTCCCTCTAGCTTGGTCTTGAAGGAGACAGTGTGCATCGACTGCGAGGCATGAATGAAGCAACGAGGAGCACCTGCAAGTCTGAAGAACCTGGGACGAGATTCAAGTGCGATCACTTTCCCATTCTCCTTGTTTCGAATGCTTAGGGACAAGACTACCAGATATTGGCTAGTTCAAAGTGAAGATACTGCTCTTTGTTATGAGACTCAGGCTAGCGTGAGCAGTCGGACAAATTACATCCTCTCGGTTAGCTTTAAAGTTAACACTGGTGGAAAAAACGGCTTCGGTCGCGGTTCGCAACTGCCATTGGTCGCGGTTGCGCAACCGCGACCAAGCAAGCGCGACTAAAGCCCACCCCCTTTAGTCGCGGTTCCTTACGAACCGCGACTAAAGGCGTCTCCACGTGGCCGCCAGCAGTCCTTCGGGGCGGAGGACCTTTAGTCGCGGTTCTCCTGGCCAACCGCGACTAAAGACCGCCGCAGGTTTAGGGTTTTAGCCCCCCTAAACCTGGTTTCTTTTTAGTTTGTATTGTTTTATTTTCTTTTCTGTTTTATTTTAATTTTGAAGGAGTTTCACATATTCTACGGTACTACATATACATGCATATGAACGTACAATTTCAAACAAATTTGAAATTAGAACCAAAAAGAATTCAAGAGGAATTGACAATATATATTCAATATCGATGACCATATACAATTTTGAACAAGTTTCCATACATATGATTTACTGCATATGAAGTTCTACGTCCTCTACATAGTGTTCTCCTCTAGGATCGATGACTTGCTTCGCGATCCATCCAGCTAGTTCCTCTTGAAGTGGTCGGAAGCGAGCTTCTAGACTAAGCGTCTTCCGAAGGTTATTCCTGCTAATGTTGTTCGGACACGAAATCCGCTCAGAGGTGTATCTCCGGATCATCTCACAAACATAGTATCCACATAGATTGGTCCCCTTTGGCTGAATATCCCCAGTCGCAGACACTACCCTTTTAAATTGTAGCTCTTTTTTGAATTCACCGACCTTTGTGTTTACGAACCGTGTCCAAACCCTACGAGACAAAGAAAATTAAATGAACAAGAGAGTTATTAGTTACTTGATATTAGGAAATGAACAAAATAGGCCGATCGATATAGAGCGCAAGTGAATGAAAATATATAATTACTTCTGCATCATTTTTCTCAAGTCGGCCCAAAGCTTTGCATTCAGATTCAGAGAGTCGTGGATGAGAACTGTGGAGTCGTGAAATTGAATTACTAGCAGAATCCAGTGGAACCTGCGGACACGATACATGCACAGTCATGCATAATTAACTCATCGATTAGCCACATACCTTGCATGGAGTAAACAAAAGAGAATGTGCTCAAGACAGAAACACTCACCCAAAATGGTAAGGAAATAGAATATCACTTTTGAGTTCCTGCCTTGAAAAAAACATCCACAGGTCGGCCTCCACGTCGGCGGGAAAATGTTCTAACACATATGAATTAACGATATGTGGGTCAATGAACCCAACATCATGGATGTTCCTTATTATGCATTCCCGCTTCTTCATTCTGCATACACAACAAGATAGTTAGGACAATATATATATATATAGTGCAGGCAATGAACGAGATGGGGTAGAAATAAATCACTTACAGAACGTAGCAACTGATGATAGATTTGTCGAGCTCGCGCAGATTGAAAAGCTGGAACAATTCACTCCGATGAATTTGTACATAGTAATGTTTGAAGTGATGCTCAGGTCTAACTTCCGCATAAATATAGTCTTTGGCGTTTTTTAATTTTATGTAAGCCTTGTACCAATTTAGCAGACCTGTCATTTGTGGAGGTAGATCCTTTTCCTGCGCAGGCTCGACGAGAGGCCCATTCGACACATATGTAATTACTACGTCCTTCATTGTTGGCGCCTCATCAAGGCCTAACACTGCACGAAGAGTCAGACCTAAGTTGGCCGCTTGTTCTGTGGCACTCGCTACAGTCAATCCCTGTCTTGCCGCAGCTGCTATGATTTCGGGGTCATCCGGACCGGCGGCTTTCACTATGAGAGGGGCGATGGATTGTTTACTCTGTTCCCCGAGCTGGGCAACTTGTTTCCCCTCTTTTTTACTTTCTAATTCTTTCTCGGCCTCCTCCAAGGCTTTCTTCTCCTGCTTCTCCGCCAACTCTTGCTTCTCCTTCAAGATGAGTGCTTGCCTACGAAGTTCATGTGAATAGTAGTCAGGCAGATTCTTCGCGGCTTGGGACGGTTCGGTCAAAAATGACTTAGCCCACTTCTTTTGCTTGTCAGAATATACTGGCTTGGGCTCGGGCTCTCTTTTCGCCTTGCATTCCGCCTTCCAGTTCTCATGGTGAGCAGCTGCGGCCGCGTCGACTTCCTCGGCACTACGTTCCCAAGGCCTTGTGGGGAGAGGCTTCAGTGATGGCTCCGGTACCTTTGTGATCTTAGGTACATAAGGCTCCGGGTTAATAGTCCAGGACTGCTTCCTCTTCTTTGCCGGGGGCGGCTGCTTCTTCGCCGGAGGTGGACTGGGGGGCGGCGTCTGCTTACCCGCCGGAGGTGAATTGGGGGGCGGCGTCGGCTGACGTGAAGGAGGTGTAGGTGAACCACCACCACCGCCGCCGCCGCCGCCACCACCACCGGAGGGGGGTGGACTTGTTCGCCTTGGCGCCTCGTCTGGAAACTTGATAAACTTCTTTTTCCAGAGAATAAACTGGCGCTTGACACCTCCAAGTCTTCTCTCCCCTTCGGGTGTAGCAATGTCAATCTCCAGGTCCTCAAACCCTGGGACTATTTCCTCCACCGTGACACGAGCATAGCCATCTGCAATGGGGTTGTTGTGGTGGAGTGCTCCAGGCTCACATGGCAAAGCACTGCCGATGGCTACCTTCGTGGACATGTTCCCAGTAGGATAATGCAGATGACATTCTTTCATCTCCTTTACATCGTCCACGGGGTAGCGAGGAGGCTCCGGTGCAGTAATTTGGATCTCCGGTGCATCAGTAGCCGGCTGGACCTCCGTGGAAGCCATGCTGCTTCTCCGCTGCTGGCTTCCGAGATCCGCTGGATGATCTTCATGCGTCCCAGCTGCCGATCTCTCCTGTACTAGTATAGACAGGGTTTTCTTCATCTCATCGACTTCCGATGCCAACCGCGCCACAACATCTGCATCCCGATCCGACTTTCTCTTACGGCTTCTGTAACCGTACGGGTCATCGTCCTGGGAGAACCCTTCTTTCCACGTAATGTTCCCGGGCATGCCTCGTACACGTCCTCCGTGTTCAGGATTCCCGAGGGCTCTTGTCAGCGCGTCGTTCTCTCTGTTGAACTTGATCTTCCCCTCTTGAGCATCCCTCATTGCGTCAATAAGGGCTTGGGTGGGTTTAAACATTTTGTTCCCGTAAACACACGCCCCTGTCTCCGGGTCTAGCGTTCCCCCATGCCCGTACCACCAGCTTTTGGCCCTTCGGTCCCATCCCTCCGTACCTGGACGGATTCCTCGCCTCCTCAGCTCGTTCTCCATCTTCTCCCACTTAGGCTCCCAAAAACGATACCCTCCTGGCCCCATAACATGATTGTACTCCTTCTTAGCCGCATTTTCCTTATTTTTTTCGATATTTCAATGAAATGCTCCGATTTCTTCTGCTTCACAAATTCTGGCCAATCATGTTCAAGTCTCTCATACTGTCCTTTGAATTCCGGAGTCTTGTTCTGGTTGACATAGTCACGGGCTAGATTTTGCTTGAATTTCCGGAATGTATCGGCCATCTTACCAAGAGCGAAGTGTTTGAGTAGCCTCCTCCTCTCCTTGTTTTCCTGAATCTTGTTACCCTCCTCATCGAATTTGTGGTATTCCGGAGGTAGGATGAAATGCTCCATAAGCTTTTGAAAGCAATCCTTTTTAGTTCTCTTGTCGACAAAAGTGAAACCAAGACGTGCCTTCTTTGGCTCATTCCACTCCTGGAGGGTGATCGAGATGTTGTCTCTAACAACGGCTCCGCATTGGTTGATAAACTTGGTGGCGTGCTTCGGGGGCTCCAGCGGCCTGCCGGTTGCACTGTCGACAACCTCGATGGTATATGTTTCTCCTGGTTTGAGCGTCTTGGTTGCGCCACGCTTTGACGACGACGTACTCGATTTTTTCGACGATCCGGCCGAGGGCTAAAATAAGAAAGAGAGTCGCGCGTGTTAGTACACACATATTTATTCAAATCAGTAAGTTTGTATCACCAGAGGCAAAATGTATATATATACCTCGGCGCCGGAGCTGGTTGCTACTTGCAATTGAAGATCGTCGTTGATCGACGTTTCTTCCCCATCATCTTGCTGACGGCCTTCATCTTGACCGTCAAGATTCAGATAAGAAGAAATATCCTCTTCATCTTGTTCGGTCGGCACATAAGGAATATCGCCTTTTATGATGCCAAATAGCTGTTCTTCAACTTCTTGATCATAGTTGTCCATAATCGGGTCAGCTCTATCGTCCGCCATATGTCAGTCCTGAAAACATGTAGTAAAAACTAAGTAATTGTGTATATGGCAGCATTAATTATCACATCTCTTCTACATATAAAGAGAGAGGGCGACGAGGGAGGCGAGAGGGGGGACGCGTGTATTAATGTGTATATGCGGGCGAGAGGGGGGACCGCGTGACCGAGAGACCGGTGGCGAAGCGGTGGCGAAAGGGCGGTGGCGGTGCCGCCGACACATAACCCTCACCGCCCCCTCTCGATCCCAAAAAAAACACCGCGCGTATACGGAGGGGGCGACGAGCGCTGCCGTCCCCCTCCGTATACGCGCGGTGGTTAAGTCAAATTTAAGTTAAGACAAAAAAATTATGTCAAACTAGAGTTCTTTTTTTAATTAAGTGAAATTTTAGTTCATTTTTAGACAAACTTTTAAGTGAAATTTTAAGTCATTTTAGACAAAATGTTTAAGTCATTTTTTAGTTCTTTTAGTTCTTTTTTGAGACAAAATGTTTAAGTCATTTTTTAGTTTTTTTAAGTCAAATTTTAGTTCTTTTTTTAGACAAACTCTTAAATCAAATGTTTTAAGTTATTATTTTTTACATCTTTTTTAAGTCAAATTATCAAATTTTAAGTCAAATTATCAAGTTTTAAGTTATTTTGCCGTTTTTGTTAAACTAATTAACTAGTTAAAATTAAAAAGAACAAAAAAAGTAAAAAAGAAAAATTCGCGCCGGCGCCCCTCTCTCTCTCTTTTCCCACTATCTCTCTCTCTATCACGTATCTGCAGAGGCGCGCGACCGCGCGCGACATTAACCGGCCGGGGCGGCGTTGAGGAGCGCGGCGCGAGCGAGGCGGCGCGCGGCGTTCAAAGCAGGCGCGCGCGGTGGGCGCGCGAGGGCGGCCGGTGATAGAGCGGACGACGGCGGTTAGCGCGCGGCGGCGTGGGGCGAGGGGCGGCGCGTGGGCCGGCCGGGTCGGCGCGCGGGCTGGCGGTGTGCATGGGACGACGTACGTACGGCGAGGTAGGGCGGCCGGGGCGCTCGAGGACGACGAGGGGGCGGCGGGCGACGGCGCCGATGACGGCGGCGAGGGCGACGGCGACGCACGCGCAGCCTCGCGTCGCAGAACTAGAAGAGATCGCGCGCGGAGAAGAAGAATGGGCAGCGCGGTTCGCGCGCAGCTTTATATGCCTTTGGTCGCGGTTGGAGACACCAACCGCGACTAAAGTAGCTTTAGTCGCGGTTGGTGTCCCCAACCGCGACCAAAGGCCAATTTTCGCCGTTTTGCATTTCCGCGGAAAAACCCTTTAGTCGCGGTTGGTGATGCCAACCGCGACTAAAGGTTATTTTTCAAATTACTTTTATTTTTCAAAATGTTAAAAATACATATAATATATCAATAAATTCAGAAAAATAGAACTAATTCATTTCAAAATATGAAAAATACAAATAATATTTAAAAAATTAAAGAAAAACAAAACTAGTTCATTTAAAAATCTTAAACATACATATAATAAATCAATAAATTCAGAAAAATAAAACTAATTCATTTAAAAATCTTAAAAATACATATAATATATCAATAAACTCAGAAAAATAAAACTAATTCAATTAAAAATCTTAAAAATACAAATAATATATCAAAAAATTCAGAAAAATAAAACTAGTTCATTTAAAAAATTTAAAAATACAAATAATATATCAAAAAATTCAGAAAAATAAAACTAATTCATTTAAAGTTCTTCCCACCAGTTCTTCCCGCCTCTGTCTTTCCGCCGACCCCCTCTTCCCGCCTCTGTCTTTCCGCCGACCCCCTCTTCCCGCCTCTGTCTTTCCGGCGCCCCCTCTTCCCGCCTCTGTCTTTCCGCCGACCCCCTCTTCCCGCCTCTGTCTTTCCGCCGACCCCCTCTTCCCGCCTCTGTCTTTCCGGCGCCGGCCCCCTCTTCACGCCTCTGTCTTTCCGCCTTTAGTCCCGGTTGCACCCACCAGCCGGGACTAAAGATTAGATGACCCAGCTCTGGATTCCTCTTCTTCCCGCCATTTCTTCCCTGTCTTCCCGCCTCTTTCTTCCCGCCTCTTTCTTCCCGCCAATTTCTTCCCGCCAGCTCTTTCTTCCCGCCTCTTTCTTCCCGCCACTTTCTTCCCGCCTCCTGTCTTCCCGCTCCCATTTTTCCCGCCATTTCTCACTACATATATGTTGCCCGGCTTGGCCAGCATTATCACATCTCTACAATCTCTCATCACTCTCTCATGGCTTCCACCGCACCCACTCTAACCTACCAGCAGGTGGAGGAGCTTTGCGCCTCGAACTACCCTTGCCCACCGGGCTACCGCGTCCCCGCCGGCTGGAGCCTAAGCGCCGGCGGCGTGCCGGTCCCTCCCGTCCCTCAGGGTACTGCGCGCCGGGCGGCCATCACGAACCACTACTACCTCGACCTCACGCCGGAGCAGCGGATGAATCCCCGCTGGCATCCCGATAACCAGCATACTTGGGACGCCTTCTTCATCAATCGGCGTGAGAGGGCGCTCGCCAGGTATGAGGAGGACGGTCTGCCTCCTGGGAACTTCCACGAGGCCGGCCGTCGGCTATGGTGGTACGGCCGGACTCTGCAGAGCGTCATGGACTACATCACGGCCGGCGATATCCCCCGCCTGCGCTACCCTCAGTTCGAGCCACGAGCGCCGCCCGACGACAGCGACGAGCAGCAGCGACGACGACGGCGGTAACTTAGAAGGCGACGACTACCAGTACAACGGCGGCGACTATGAAGACTACGAGTATGCATATTATACGCCTAGGCAGGAGTATGACTAAATCACTCCAAATTTCATGTATCATCAGTGCTATCTCTCGAATCAATCGAATCATTCGAAAATGGACACCAAACACATCACGGGCAATATAATTCACATGATCCATTCAACAAAGTTTGGTACAATAAAATATTACACATCATTTCTTCCCTTGTGTCCATGCTTGCTTACGATTGGGCCGTATCCATGGAGCATCCTCATCATTTAACTTAATGCTTGGATCGGTGTTCACTTTGAAGGGCGGAATTTCACCAAACATATTATAATCTTCTGACATGTCTGTCTTGTCCTCCACTCCCACGATGTTTCTTTTCCCTGAAAGAACAATGTGGCGCTTTGGATCATCGCATGATGTACTGATCGTTTTCTTATCTTTCCGTTTCCTCGGTTTGCTACTCATGTCCTTGACATAGAAAACCTGAGCGACATCTTTCGCTAGGACGAATGGTTCGTCAAGGTAACCAAGATTGTTGAAATCCACCATTGTCATTCCGTATTGCTGGTCCACCTTTACCCCACCTCATGTTAGCTTGAACCATTTGCACCGGAACAAAGGGACCTTGAAGGAGGGTCCATAGTCAAGTTCCCATATCTCCTCTATGTAACCATAATATGTGACCTTTTGCCCATTCTCGGTTGCTGCATCAAAGCGGACACCACTGTTTTGGTTGGTGCTCTTTTTATCTTGGGCGATCGTGTAAAATGTATTCCCATTTATCTCGTACCCTTGGAAAGTCGTTATAGTCGAAGATGGTGTCTTGGCCAACATGTACAGCTGATCTACAACCTCATTGTCACTCATTAAATGTTTTCTCAACCAACTGCCGAAAGTCTCCATGTGGGCCTTCCTAATCCAGGATTCAGGCTTCCCCGGGTTGTCCGAGCGTAAAATATTCTTGTGTTTCTCAAAGTACGGAGCCACCAAGCTGGAATTGGTCAGAACTGTGTGGTGTGCTTCAGTCAGAGAATGGCCGTCCATACATATCGTTGATTTCCTTCCGATCGTGCCTTTTCCACTTAGTCTCCCCTCGTGCCGCGATCGAGGAAGACCAATCGGCTTAAGGTCAGGAACAAAGTCAACACAAAACTCAATTACCTCCTCATTTCCATAGCCCTTGGCGATGCTTCCTTCTGGCCTAGCACGGTTACGAACATATTTCTTTAATACTCCCATGAACCTCTCGAAGGGGAACATATTGTGTAAAAATACAGGACCGAGAATGGAAATCTCTTCGACTAGGTGAACCAGGAGGTGCGTCATAATATCGAAGAAGGATGGCGGGAACACCAACTCGAAACTGACAAGACATTGGACCACATCGTTCTGTAACCGTGGTAGAACTTCTGGATTGATTACCTTCTGAGAGATTGCATTGAGGAATGCACATAGCTTCACAATGGCTACTCGAACATTTTCCGGCAGGAGCCCCCTCAAAGCAATCGGAAGCAATTGCGTCATAATCACGTGGCAGTCGTGAGACTTCAGGTTTTGGAACTTTTTCTCCGCCATGTTTATTATTCCCTTTATATTGGACGAGAATCCAGACGGGACCTTAATACTGCTCAGGCATTCAAAAAAGATGACCTTCTCTTCTTTGGTCAGAGCGTAGCTGGCACGACCTTGAAACCATTCCGGATGCTGGTCATCAGGGTCTTTCAAGCGTTGCTGGTCCTGCCGTGCTTCCTTTGTATCATTTGTCTTCCCATACACGCCCAAGAAGCTTAGCAGGTTCACGCAAATATTCTTCGTAACATGCATCACGTCGATTGCAGAGCGGACATCTAGGACTTTCCAATATTCTAGCTCCCAGAATATAGATTTCTTCTTCCACATGGGTGCGTGCCCGTCAGCTCCCTTCAGAATTGATTGTCCGCCAGGACCCTTTCCAAAGATGATTTTCAAATCCTTGACCATATCAAATACCTCAGCACCAGTGCGTTCCGCAGGCTTCGGCCGGTGATCTGCCTTGCCGTTGTAATGCTTGCCGCACTTTCTTACGTTATGATTTTTGGGAAGAAATCGACGATGCCCCATGTACACGTTCTTCTTACAATTTGGCAAATGTACACTTTCAGTCTCATGTAAGCAGTGCGTGCATGCATTGTATCCCTTATTTGACTGTCCCGAAAGGTTACTAAGAGCAGGCCAATCGTTGATGGTTACGAAAAGCAACGCTCGTAGGTCAAATTCCTATTCTTTGTGCTCATCCCACACACGGACACCAGGTCTGCCCCACAACTGTAAAAGTTCATCAACTAATGGCCTTAGGTACACATCGATGTCGTTGCCGGGTTGCTTCGGACCTTGGATGAGCACTGGCATCATAATGAACTTCCGCTTCATGCACAACCAAGGAGGAAGGTTGTAGATGCATAGAGTCACGGGCCAGGTGCTATGGCTGGAGCTCTGCTCGCCGAAAGGATTCATGCCATCTGTACTTAGACCAAATCTTATGTTCCTTGCGTCAGCTGCAAAATCTTTAAACTCTCTGTCGATCTTTCTCCATTGCGTTCCATCTGCGGGGTGTCTCAACTCCCCGTCCGACTTACGGTCCTCTTTGTGCCATCTCAACAACTTGGCATGCTCTTTGTTCCTGAACAGACGTTTCAACCGTGGTATTATAAGAGCATACCACATCACCTTGGCGGGAACCTTCTTCCTGGGTTTCTGGCCCTCGACATCGTCACCAGGGTCATCGCCTCTGATCTTATAACGCAATGCAGTGCATACCGGGCATTCATTCAAATTCTCGTATTCACCGCGGTAGAGGATGCGGTCGTTGATGCATGCATGTATCTTCAGAACCTCTAAACCTAGAGGGCAGACAACCTTCTTTGCTTCATACGTACTGGAGGGCAACTCGTTATTCTTTGGAAACATATTCTTCAACATTTTCAGCAAGTTTTCAAATCCCGAGTCAGCTACACCTTCCTGTGCCTTCCATCTCAGCAAATCCAGTGTGCAGCCCAGCTTTTTCAGACCATTATCGCATCCTGGGTACAGCGACTTTTTGTGATCCTCTAACATGCGATCCAAATTCTCCCTCTCCTTTTCAGTTTCGCAGCGACTCCGTGCATCAGCAATGGTCCGACCAAGATCATCAGCGGGCTCATCACGTGCCTCTTCTTGATCACCTTCCCCTTCACCTTCCCCACCTTCAGCATCATCCATGAAAGTATCACCGAAATGATCAAGATAGCTCTCATCGATGTCATCCCCTTCTTCATCTTCTTCCATTATAACCCCTCTTTCTCCATGCTTGGTCCAACAATTATAGCTTGGCATGAAACCATGCCGAATCAGGTGCACGTGAACTTCCCTTGAGGAAGAGTAACCCTTCTGATTCTTACAGTCAACACATGGACAGATAACAAAACCCCCCTGCTTGTTCGCATTAGCCACTACGAGGAAATCTTTCAAACCCGTAGTGAATTCGCCGGAGAGTCGGCTAGCGTACATCCATTGCCGATTCATCTGCATTATTATAATACAAAATATATAATTAACCATCATGCATTTGTTAAACTAAATAGAAATTAAACAATGAACTACACACATATGCATATTTTATCAATGACACATATATATGAAAGGTTCAAGTGTTGTTGCCAACCGCGATCGAGGAGGAAAAAATAAATGAGGAAGCTCGATCAAATGTGGCTCCGACACTTCATGTCATGTTTGTTTCATGCTCTTGGGACATTTCATCAAACACCTTATGTGCATAAGAGGAGCCAAAAGCAAACCCTACACCCCCTTGTGAAGTTTGTGAAGAGAAGTGCCACCAAATGGCTAAGTGCTGTGGGCTGGATGGTATATATAGGGGAGGGGCTTTAGTCGCGGTTGGCCTGGCCAACCGCGACTAAGGCCTTTGGGCCAGGCCTGAGGACATTTAGTCGCGGTTGGCCTGGCCAACCGCGACTAAAGCCCCTCCCGTCCACCAGCTGGCCACCGAGCGCGCTGGGCCCAGGCCTTTGGTCGCGGTTGGGCAACAGAGCCGCGACTAAAGGTCCCATTGGTCGCGGTTTTTGCATTTCTGCGACTAATGGGGCTGGACGGAAGGCCTTTTTTCTACCAGTGTAAGGGAAGTAACTTGGTGAAAACGCGCTTCGCCACGCCGCCTGCATAAGAAAAACAAGCGGCATGAATACGAAAAACATAAAGTTTCCCTCTGTTTAGGGTTCCAGAAAAACAGCAAAAGAGGGACTCGCTCCCTGCTCAACACCAAGCACTTTAGAATTAAACCCAAAACGATTAAGAAAATAAAATCTACAGAAAATAATCTAAGAAACAGGGTATAGGGGTGACGAAACACATCAAATATACAAAGTCCAATGGATCTCCCTCTCCTAAGCAACTACAAAAAAGGAACAAATGTATGACAACAAATTAACATCACGTGAGTACTTTTTTTGCATTGCTGGGGAAATAAATAAAACAGTTAATTAGTAGGCTAGACACATTTAACACTTACTACCCTTAAAAAGTTCAAAGTTTAAACACCAAGATCGAATAAAAAAAGCTATCACATTCTGTGGGGATAAACAGTAAGCATTGCATCTCTGCAAATTTGATCATTTGGTGATTGACAACGGAATGAATACAAAAACAAAACAATATGATCGCAATTCTGCAAGTTATATCTAATTATTCTATCCAGAGGTTAATTCCACCCAATGTTGTAATCTGAAGTGTTAAAAAAGCCTCCCCTCACAGATAACAAACGTTGATGATTTTCTGAAATCAAATGAAAAAGATAAAGCTTTGATACGTACTGCCAGAGTTTCCCTTCTCTTTAACCCAATGGATCATAAGAAGGCAGTAGATTTTCTTGCGACCTATCCTTAGAACTATAGTTCTATTTTTTCTCAATCAAAATCTAATATAAATACAAGAAACATGGTAGAAGTTCTCATCATATCCACATAAGACAAAATGAAGTGAAATAAGTCCAAGCGCCGGTGTTGGGAGTGGTTCTAGCTCTAGAGGTGGACAGACCGATAGCTCTAGTACTTCTGGTTCAGGCTATGCCACCGGAGAAGGAGCTAGCGGTGGTGGTGGCGCAGACAATGGCGATAATGGCGGCATATGGAGTGGTGGAGGGACTGGATCTAGATCCGGTAATGGGGAATACCATTAAAGTTTAACAAACTAGAACCGGAGCCCAACACAAATTTTTAGTCTCTTCATTTTACTATTTCATGTCACTAAAGTTTCTCTACATTTTCAAGTCTTTATTAAGCTCATAATAAAAGGTTCCATGTATGATTCTCGTGGAAGTTAAACAAGAAAGAGAAAAGTACCTATTTCCACCTTGCTCCCTCACATGCTTCATGTTTACCTCTTATCAGGTCCCGATGTTACTCTGTCATGATGGGGAATGATCTACATGGTAATGTTGATAGATCTGAATTTTACTATAGAGAAGATCAGGCAATTGAAGAACGTGCACCAAGTGCCTTCTATAAAGAAGAAATTTTTTAAGTGGCCTCTATCTTCTGGAATATGGGTTTAAGTTGGTGTTCGAGTCTAATAAAGTTATATTCCCTCCGTCCCAAAATGTAAAGCGTTTAAAGATTAGTCAAAAGTCAACGTTTTTTAAGTTTGACCATACACAAAAATATAAACATTTACAGTACTGAATCAACATGAATAGATTCATCATAAAATAAATTTTCTTAATATGTCCATTCGATATTGTAGATGTAAATATATTTTTCTAAATATTTGGTCAAAGTTAGTAAAGTTTAACTTTTGACCAGTCCTTAGACGCCTTACATTTTGGGACGGAGGGAGTACCGGCTAAATATGGAACCTTTTTTGAAAAGGCCATATGTGCGAGGCATGTTCCGCTTAACTTTGGAATACTTCTATGATAATGATGTGAACCATGTATGCACTAGTGTTGATAAGACAATTGTTTAGCTTTAACGACTTTGTCAGATTAGTTTCGGTTGTATGCCGTGTTTTGCTCATATATGTTTAATTCGTAAGTGCTGGATTTCATCCACAGATCGATCACATGAAACTAGTCGAAAACACAAGCAGTGAAAACTTTAGCCAAGGATGCGTCTCGCACCCTATAATTTTTCTCCTTTTATTGCTTTTCTGATTTCTCAACTCTTGCGTTACAACTTGCTGTTACAGGACATGTGCATATATATGCACCACGGTGCCCACACGGCCAGCCTTATTCTAGTCTAAACCGACACTAACTTCTAGTACTTGTCGGTAACTAAGCCACGTCTAACTAGGACACTACAGACCAATATCAACTCCTAATCAGACTAGGACACTTAACCTGGCCTAAACCAACTATGACAGGAAACAACCACGCACATAGCTAGCTTGGACCTACACTAGTACTCACACTTGGTAACCTATCCTAGTTGGACAAACTTTAATCATGATTAAGCTAACACTATGTTAATTTTAGTTGTGTCTCTAAATGTCATGCTTGTATACAAGCAAAGCAGCCTCCCAAACCTCACAAGCATGCGTAGGAAAGAAAGTTGACATCGCTTGTGCTCATATATTCAAATCTATGTGAGATGATGGTGTATTGGGAAGAGGTGGAAATAAATACCTCATGACTAAGATTAATGATTTCACTAAATATTTCTATATCTATCTCCTGAAAACTAGAGATGATGCTCAACATTACTTTAAAATCTATAAGCTGGAAGTTTAAAATTAACTTGAAAGAAAGATTAAAAAAAGGTTCGGTCAGATCGTAGTGGAGAGTACCCTTCCAATGAGTTCATATTATTTTAACCGGAACATGGTATAACCCATTAGAGGGCGCCTACTCATTCCCCTCAATCCAATGTGATTTCAGAAAGGAAAAAAACAACACTCTAACAGATTTATTAAACGCCATGTCAGCTGCATGTTTATCCAAATAATGGTGTGTGGGGGGGGTATATATTCACTTTATTTCATGTCCTAAATCGAGTTCCAACCAAGAAGAAATAGATTGCCCCGTTAAAGAGTGTGAAAAGGAAATGCCCACACACTCCTACATACGAACTTGAGGCTGCTTGGTGAAAGTGAATTTCAAATCAACAAGAAGCGTAAGCTTGGATGAAAAGCATAGATTGTGTCTTTCTTGGTTAATGTTCTCATAGCATTGCTTCTAAATTTCATGTGGTGAAATCTGCAGTGGATGACATGAATATCGGTACCATGTTTGAATCCGGAAATGCTACATTGTCTAAGTATAATTTTCCTATGATAGATATGCCTAGCATGTCTAGTTGAAAATCTAACCAAATTCTTGTAACTCATATGAAGTTTGGTGCAAATCTGATGATGAGAGTATAAATTCGAATGAGGATGAAAATGAAGCTACCACAAGAAGCAAGATACAAATGGCTACAAAGTAATTTAGGAATGATTTTAATTACGTAGCTCGTGGATGGTACTCCCACTAATATTTTAGAAGCTCTTACATCTCCGCATAGAGAATACCGAAAGGATATCTCTTGATGTTTGTGTCGCCATAACTATCCCAAGATAGTCTAGGCTGATTAACAAACTGCATTGTGCTCCATATGTATATAAGAAGTCAAAACTTAGGTTGATTAATCTGGAAGAGAGTGTTATAGAGTATTGTTTACTGTTGTTAATAAACTATTAAAGATCGAACCCGCCGAGCTAAGATGGCTTTAGTTAGCGAGGATCTTTCACCTCACGTCTCCACATGCAAGTAGCTGACACAAGACGAAGTCAGAGCTTACGAAATATCGTAAGTTTTCTTGATCGGTATCCCTCGTTATTTGTGTCGCCATAACCATCCCAAGATAGCACAGCCATGTGTATTTCAAAAGTCAGACCTTAAGTTGACTGACCGGAACATTGTATAATGGAACATATTTTGCAATTGATACTAAATTAAACAATGAATTGATAGGATCTCATGAATTAAGATAGCTTAGCTAACTAAAATTTGTCACCTCCCGTCTCCACATGCACGCATTTATTCAAAAAAGATGTACAAGCTAACAAAACCCAGTACCTTTTCTATATCGATATCTGTAGATGTTTGGGTTTCGATAACTATCCCAAGATATATAGAGTTAGACTACTCACAATGGGAGTATCATAGCTAGTATCATGCACTACATGCATGCAAAAAAGCTGATGTGTCACATTAATTAATGATGAAAGAGATGATAGTGGTATCATATGTAGATACCGTATCATAGCACGTAGAACTAGAAAAATTAATATCTGTCTCCAACGTATCTATAATTTCTTATGTTCCATGCTAGTTTTATGACAATACCTACATGTTTTGTTCACACTTTATGATGTTTTGATGCATTTTCCGGCACTAACCTATTAACAAAGATGTCGAAGCGCCAGTTCCTGTTTTCTGCTGTTTTTGGTTTCAGAAATCCTACACGAAATATTCTCGGAATTGGACGAAACAAAAGCCCACGGTCTTATTTTCCACGGAAGGTTCCAGAGCACTGAAGAGGAGACGGAGAAGGGCCACGAGGCGGCCACACCCTAGGGGGCGCGGCCCCACCTCTGGCCGCGCCGCCCTATGGGGTGGGCCCCGGCACCCCCTGCGCTGCCCCTTCGCCTACTTAATCCCTCCGTCGCGAAACCCTATTACGAAGAGCCACAATACGGAAAAAGTTACTGTGACGCCGCCGCCGCCAATCCCATCTCGGGGGATTCAGGAGATCGCCTCCGGCACCCTGCCGGAGAGGGGAATCATCACCGGAGGGCTCTACATCACCATGCCCGCCTCCGGACTGATGCATGAGTAGTTCATCCTAGCTTGGACTATGGGTCCATAGCAGTAGCTAGATGGTTGTCTTCTCCTCTTGTGCTATCATGTTTAGATCTTGTGAGCTGCCTATCATGATCAAGATCGTCTATTTGTAATGCTACATGTTGCGTTTGTTGGGATCCGATGAATATTGAATACTATGTCAAGTTGATTATCAATCTATCATATATGTGTTGTTTTTGTTCTTGCATGCTCTCCGTTGCTAGTAGAGGCTCTGGCCAAGTTGATACTTGTAACTCCAAGAGGGAGTATTTATGCTCAATAGTGGGTTCATGCCTCCATTGAATCTGGGACAGTGACAGAAAGTTCTAAGGTTGTGGATGTGATGTTGCCACTAGGGATAAAACATCGATGCTTTGTCTAAGGATATTTGTGTTGATTACATTACGCACCATACTTAATGCAATTGTCTGTTGTTTGCAACTTAATACTGGAGGGGTGCGGATGCTAACCTGAAGGTGGACTTTTTAGGCATAGATGCATGTTGGATGGCGGTCTATGTTCTTTGTCGTAATGCCTGATTAAATCTCATAGTAGTCATCATGATATATGTATGTGCATCTCTATTTGTCAATTTCCCAACTGTAATTTGTTCACCCAACATGCTATTTATCTTATTGGAGAGACACCACTAGTGAACTGTGGACCCCGGTCCATTCTTTTACATCTGAAATACAATCTACTGCAATCTCTGTTTTCTGTTGTTTTCTACAAGCAAACATCATTCTCCACTCCATACGTTTAATCCTTTGTTTTCAGCAAGCCGGTGAGATTGACAACCTCACTGTTAAGTTGGGGCAAAGTATTGTGATTGTGTTGTGCATGTTCCACGTTGGCGCCGGAATCCCTGGTGTTGCGCCGCACTACACTCCTCCACCAACAACCTTCACGTGGCCTTCATCTCCTACTGGTTCGATAACCTTGATTTCTTACCGAGGGAAAACTTGCTGTTGTACGCATCACACCTTCCTCTTGGGGTTCCCAACAGACGTGTGCTTCACGCGCCATCAAGCAATTTTTCCGCGCCGTTGGGGAGATCAAGACACGCTGGGGAGTTTCTCACATCCAATCTCTTTACTTTGTTTATTGTCTTGCTTTACTTTCTGTTTTGTTTGCTTTCCTTATATTAAAAAAACACAAAAAAATTAGTTACTTGTTTTACTTTACTTTACTTAGTTTGCTTTACTTGTTTTTATTACTGTTAAAATAAATACTCCTGAAAACACTAAGTTGTGTGACTTCACTAGCACAAATAATAATGATTTTATATGCACTCCTATTGCGCCACCTGCTACTACAGCAGAATTTTATGATATTAAACCTGCTTTACTAAATCTTGTTATGAGAGAGCAATTTTCTGGTGTTAGTACTGATGATGCTGCTGCCCATCTTAATAATTTTGTTGAACTTTGTGAAATGCAAAAGTATAAGGATGTAGATGGGGATATTATAAAACTGAAATTGTTTCCTTTCTCCTTAAGAGGAAGAGCTAAAGATTGGTTGCTATCTTTGCCTAAGAATAGTATTGATTCATGGACTAAATGTAAAGATGCTTTCATTGGTAGATATTATCCTCCTGCTAAAATTATATCTTTGAGAAGTAGCATTATGAATTTTAAGCAATTGGATAATGAACATGTTGCTCAAGCATGGGAGAGAATGAAATCTTTGGTAAAGAATTGCCCAACCCATGGACTAACTACTTGGATGATCATCCAAACCTTCTATGCGGGATTAAATTTTTCTTCGAGGAACCTATTGGATTCAGCTGCGGGAGGTATTTTTATGTCCATCACTTTGGGTGCTGCAACAAAGCTTCTTGATGATATGATGATCAACTACTCTGAATGGCATACTTAAAGAACTCCTCAAGGTAAGAAGGTAAATTCTGTTGAAGAAACCTCCTCCTTGAGTGATAAGATTGATGTTATTATGTCTATGCTTGTTAATGGTAGATCTAATGTTGATCCTAATAATGTTCCTTTAGCTTCATTGGTTCTCAAGAAGAGCATGTTGATGTGAACTTTATTAAAAATAATAATTTCAACAACAATGCTTATAGGAATAATTTTGGTAACAACTATAGGCCATATCCCTCCAATAATGGTAATTCTTATGGCAATTCTTATGGTAATTCTTACAACAATAATAGGAGTGCACCCGCTGGTCTTGAAGCCATGATTAAAGAATTTATTAGTACACAAACTGCTTTTAATAAATCTGTTGAAGAAAAATTTGGTAAAATTGATATTCTTGCTTTTAAGGTTGATAGTCTTGCTGCTGATGTTGATCTTTTAAAATTGAAAGTTATGCCTAATGAAGATAAAGATATTAAGTCATTTGCTATAGCAAACGCCATACAAGTTCGAATTAATGACAATATTAGATTGATGGCTGAATTACATGCTAGGTGGGAAAGAGAAGAAAAAGAAAAACTTGCTAAAGAGAATAATGTAGCTAAGGTTTGGACTATTACCACCACTAGTAATGTTGATGCTTCACATGTTGCTAAACCTCCTAATATTAATGGTAAAATAATTGGTGTTGGCAATGTTTCTACTCCTAGTACAAAGCGTGCAAAATTGCCTGAAACTGCTGAAACTGTTTGTGATAAAAGTGCTGAAATTTTCAGAATGCTGTAGATCATAATGGTTTAGATTTTAATAGTTGTCATATTTCTGAAGTTATTAAGTTCTTACAAAAACTTGCTAGAAGTCCTAATGCTAGTGCTATGAATTTTGCCTTTACAAATGCTATCATTAAAGCTAGAGAAGAGAAATTAAAACTTGAAGCTTCTATTCCTAGGAAGTTGGAAGATGGTTGGGAGCCCATCATTAAGATGAAAGTTAATGATTTTGATTGTAATTCTTTATGTGATCTTGGTGCAAGTATTTCTGTTATGCTTAAGAAACTCTATGATATGCTTGACTTGCCACCATTGAAAAATTGTTATTTGGATGTTAATCTTGCTGATCATTCTATAAAGAAACCTTTGGGGAGGATTGATAATGTTCACATTATGGTTAACAATAACCTTGTCCCCGTTGATTTTGTTGTCTTGGATATCGAATGCAATGCATCTTGTCCTATTATTTTGGGAAGACCCTTTCTTCGAACTGTTGGTGCTATTATTGATATGAAGGAAGGAAATATTAAGTATCAATTCCCTCTCAAGAAAGGTATGGAACACTTCCCTAGAAAAAGAATGAAGTTGCCTTTTGATTCTATTATTAGAACAAATTATGATGTTGATGCTTCTTCTCTTGATAATACTTGATTTGCACTTTCTGCGCCTAGCTGAAAGGCGTTAAAGAAAAGCACTTCTTGGGAGATAACCCATGTATGTTTTTACTACTGTTTTGTTGCGTCTTGGAAGTTGTTACTACTGTAGCAACCTCTCCTTATCATATTGTTGTGCCAAGTAAAGTCTCTAATAGTAAAGTTGATACTAGATTTGGATTGCTGCGCAGAAACAGATTTCTACCTGTCACGAATTTGAGCAGATCTCTCTGTAGAAGAATCAAAAAAATCTGCCAATTTTCATGCATGATCCTCAGATATGTACGCAACTTTCATTAGTTTTGAGCTTTTTCATCCGAGCCTGTTAAGTGCCTCATAAAAATTCATCTTTACGGACTGTTCTGTTTTGACAGATTCTGCCTTTTATTTCGCATTGCCTCTTTTACTGTGTTGAGTGGATTTCTTTGTTCCATTAACTTTCAGTAGCCTTGGGTAATGTCCAGAAGTGTTAAGAATGATTGTGTCCTCTCTGAACATGTGAATTTTTATTATGCACTAACCCTCTAATGAGTTTGTTTTAAGTTTGGTGTGGAGGAAGTTTTCAAGGGTCAAGAGAAGAGGATGATATACTATGATCAAGAAGAGTGAAAAGTCTAAGCTTGGGGATGCCCCGTGGTTCATCCCTGCATATTTCAAGAAGACTCAAGCATCTAAGCTTGGGGATGCCCAAGGCATCCCCTTCTTCATCGACAACTTATCAGGTCACTTCTAGTGAAACTATATTTTTATTCCGTCACATCTTATGTGCTTTACTTGGAGCGTTTGTTTGTTTTTGTTTTTGTTTTTGTTTGAATAAAATCGGATCCTAGCATTCATTGTGTTGGAGAAAGACACGCTCCGCTTTTTCATATGAACACTGGTGTTCTTAGCTCTATCTTTAATGTTCATGGCGGAGTTGAAAACCGCTTCGTTGATTGCTATTTGGTTGGAAACAGAAAATGCTTCATGTGGTAAATGGTATATATCTTGAATAATTTGATACTTGGCAATTGTTTTGAGCTCTCATAGATCATGTTTAAGCTCTTGCATCATGTAGTTTAAATCTATTAGTGGAGAACTACCGTAGAGCTTGTTGAAATTTGGTTTGCATGATTGGTCTCTCTAAGGTCTAGATATTTTCTGGTAAAAGTGTTTGAACAACAAGGAAGACAGTGTAGAGTCTTATAATGCTTGCAATATGTTCTTGTGTAAGTTTTGTTGTACCTGTTCATACTTGTGTTTGCTTCAAACAACCTTGCTAGCCAAAGCCTTGTACTGAGAGGAAATGCTTCTCGTGCATCCAAACACCTTGAGCCAAAACCCATGCCATTTGTGTCCACCATAACTACCTACTATGTGGTATTTCTGCCATTCCAAAGTAAATTGCTTGTGTGCTACCTTTAAAAATTTCATTCCTTGTCTTTGCAATACATAGCTCATGGGAAAATAGCTTAAAAACTATTGTGGTATTGAATATGTTGCTTATGTATCTTATTTCTTATAAGTTGCTTGTTGAGCGGTAACCATGTTTCTGGGGACGCCATCAACTTTTACACCTTTGTTGAATATCATATGAGTTGCTATGCATGTTCGTCTTGTCTGAAGTAAGGGAGATTTATCATGATTAAATGGTTTGAGTATGCATATTGTTAGAGAAGAACATTGAGCCGCCAACCAAAGCCATGTATCATGGTGAAAGTTTCAGTTTGGACATTAAACCTCAATCTCTTATGAGAATATTATCTGTTGTTGAATGCTTAAGCATTAAAGAGGAGTCCATTATCTGTTTTCTATGTTGTCCCGGTATGGATGTCCTTAAGTTGAGATCTATCAAACTGAGAAATCAAATGCGATCTATCTCCTTGGACCTTTGTACAGGCATAGAGGTACCCCTTTGTGACACTTGGTTGAAACATATGTAATGCAATGATAATCCATGGAAATCCGAGCTAATTAGGACAAGGTGCGAGCACTATTGGTATTCGATGCATGATGCTTGCAACTTATAAGAGGTCTTATGCATAACACATATGAATTATTACTACCGTTGACAATTTTTTTCCATGTTTTCAAAATAAAAAGCTCTAGCACATGAGTAATCCATGCTTCCCTCTGCGAAGGGCATTTCTTTTACTTTATGTTGAATCAGTTTACCTACTTCTTTCTATCTTAGAAGCAAACACTTGTGTCAACTGTGTTCATTGATTCTCACATGTTTACTTATTGCACTTGTTATATTGCTTTATGTTGACAACTATCCATGAGATATACATGTTACAAGTTGAAAGCAATTGCTGAAACTTAATCATCCTTTGTGTTGCTTCGAAACCTCTTACTTTGAATCTATTGATTTATGAGTTAGCTCTTATGCAAGTCTTTTTTATGCTTGTCTTGAAAGTACTATTCATGAAAAGTTTTTGCTATATGATTCAGTTGTTTAGTCATTATCTTTACCATTGCTTCGAATCACTTCATTCAACTCATATGCTTTACAAATAATGTTGATCAAGATTGTGTTGGTAGCATGTCACTTCAGAAATTATTGTTTTTATCGTTTACCTACTCGAGGGCGAGTAGGAACTAAGCTTGGGGATGCTTGATACGTCTCCAACGTATCTATAATTTCTTATGTTCCATGCTAGTTTTATGACAATACCTACATGTTTTGTTCACACTTTATGATGTTTTGATGCATTTTCCGGCACTAACCTATTAACAAGATGCCGAAGCGCCAGTTCCTGTTTTCTGCTGTTTTTGGTTTCAGAAATCCTACACAGGAAATATTCTCGGAATTGGACGAAACAAAAGCCCACGGTCTTATTTTCCACGGAAGGTTCCAGAGCACCGAAGAGGAGACGGAGAAGGGCCACGAGGCGGCCACACCCTAGGGGGCGCGGCCCACCTCTGGCTGCGCCGCCCTATGGGGTGGGCCCCTCGGGCACCCCCCTGCGCTGCCCCTTCGCCTACTTAATCCCTCCGTCGCGAAAACCCTATTACGAAGAGCCACAATACGGAAAAAGTTACTGTGACGCCGCCGCCGCCAATCCCATCTCGGGGGATTCAGGAGATCGCCTCCGGCACCCTGCTGGAGAGGGAATCATCACCGGAGGGCTCTACATCACCATGCGCGCCTCCGGACTGCTGCGTGAGTAGTTCATCCTTGGACTATGGGTCCATAGCAGTAGCTAGATGGTTGTCTTTTCCTCTTGTGCTATCATGTTTAGATCTTGTGAGCTGCCTATCATGATCAAGATCGTCTATTTGTAATGCATGTTGCGTTTGTTGGGATCCGATGAATATTGAATACTATGTCAAGTTGATTATCAATCTATCATATATGTGTTGTTTATGTTCTTGCATGCTCTCCGTTGCTAGTAGAGGCTCTGGCCAAGTTGATACTTGTAACTCCAAGAGGGAGTATTTATGCTCGATAGTGGGTTCATGCCTCCATTGAATCTGGACAGTGACAGAAAGTTCTAAGGTTGTGGATGTGTTGTTGCCACTAAGGATAAAACATCGATGCTTTGTCTAAGGATATTTGTGTTGATTACATTACGTACCATACTTAATGCAATTGTCTTGTTTGCAACTTAATACTGGAGGGGTGCGGATGCTAACCGAAGGTGGACTTTTTAGGCATAGATGCATGCTGGATGTCGGTCTATGTTCTTTGTCGTAATGCCCTGATTAAATCTCATAGTAGTCATCATGATATATGTATGTGCATCTCTATTTGTCAATTGCCCAACTGTAATTTGTTCACCCAACATGCTATTTATCTTATTGGAGAGACACCACTAGTGAACTGTGGACCCCGGTCCATTCTTTTACATCTGAAATACAATCTACTGCAATCTCTGTTCTCTGTTGTTTTCTACAAGCAAACATCATTCTCCACACCATACGTTTAATCCTTTGTTTTCAGCAAGCCGGTGAGATTGACAACCTCACTGTTAAGTTGGGGCAAAGTATTGTGATTGTGTTGTGCAGGTTCCACGTTGGCGCCGGAATCCCTGGTGTTGCGCCGCACTACACTCCTCCACCAACAACCTTCACGTGGCTTTCATCTCCTACTAGTTCGATAACTTTAGTTTCTTACTGAGGAAAAACTTGCTGCTGTACGCATCACACCTTCCTCTTGGGGTTCCCAACAGACATGTGCTTCACGCGCCATCAATATCAAACAAATCTTATACACACTTTTATATTGAGATTCTACAAACCATTAAATACATGTAACATATGGTACTACCACATGATACTATGCATTGTGAAGATAGTATCATACACTAGTATCATATGCATGATACTACTATATGATACTCCCCACTGTGACTAGTCTTAGAGCAAGTACAATAGATCCTAGTCAGCAGGCTATAAGCCATTAAATATTAGTAAAATCTTATGTGAAAGAGAGAGAAGGGAGGAGAGAGAAGAGAGCTGGCGCTTCACTTGTAGCCTGGCTATAGCACAAATTTCGAAAAGCTGCAGCCCGCATGCAGCCTACCATGGATGCTATAGCCGGCTGTTCTCATATTTTGAGTCTTGCATGCAAACACATTCACAGGCACTCATTTAATACTAAAATATTTATACAGCCAACCTAATAGCCAGCTTATTGTATGGAGGTTTATTTATGAAAGTTTTATGTAACATGGCATGACTGTATAGCCGGTAGATGACTATGTTATTTTCCTTGCTCTTAGTTGATTGAAAAAGAAACAAATATTATGGAGTATATGCTACTATCAACACTAAGTCATTAAAGTCTGGATCTTGTGAACTAAGATGGCTTAGTTAGCTAGGATTTACTCTGCACATCCATGCGCAGTTAATCTAAGACGAATTAAGTCCATCTAGCAAAACACCGTACTTCTCCCGGATTGGTACCTCTCGATAGTTCGTCTCCATAAATAGAACAAGATGGTGTAGAAGTAGAATAATACTTAACAAACTATAGTGCATCGATTTGCATTTTGCAAGTCAGAACTTAAGTTGACCAAACCGGAAAATAGCCATTGGGTATTGTAGAAGGGTTTTGGGGGAAGCCTCACACGTATAATGACGTGGGGTTCCGGTATCTAAAGGTATAATAGAGGCACCCTCATCAAGCCACCCGGTAAATCAGATTTAACTGTCCATTAGATCTCACAATGATGAATCTGAGCCATCCATTTTTTACAGCGTGTGGTACAAAACGACCAGCGCAGGCGGTGGAAACCCTAGCCGCCAGCCCCAAGTCTCCTCGCTCGCTTCGTCTCCTCAATCCAATCGCCCACCTGTCCTCCCAATCATGTCGCTCCCCACTCCCCAATCCCGTCGCTCCCTCTCCCTCCCCAATCCCCTTCATCTTCATGGGCTCTCTCTTCTTCTCTTTCCAAGTGAGCCCGTGCGTGGTGGTGGAGATGCACAAGGCATCAGTGGCCGGCAGAAGCAACGCCTTGTGCCGCCACCGGATGAGCAGTTGGTGGCCGACCGGAGCACTGCGCCGTCGTCGCCGAAGGAGCGGCTGGTGGCCGGCGGCGCGGCGCAGCCACACCGCCGCTGTTCGTCATACGGTGGCGTCAACTAACACAAGATAGGAGCAGATGAATTGAGCATGGCGTCCAGACCTGGAGTGGAGGACATGGTCGTGATGAAGGTTGCAGGCCAAAACAACGTGATTGGTTGTGCTTTTTTGTTTGTTTCCCCACAACCTTCACTGAACATCTCTTTTTGACTTGTGAAGTTGCAGATATGTACAGAAGTTGTTTGTGTAAATGCCTAAGGGTAAAGTCCGCTCCTGGAAGAATGCTCACAGCCCAGATTGGATTTGTAAGTTAATTATCCTCTCAAATGCATTCCTTTTGATGTTTTATATGTTTCAACATGGATTCTTGGTTCCTATAAATTTACAGGTTATGATGCCAGCAATGAAGTTTTTTGGGTAACGTCTTGCTTTTGTAAATATCTCTTTCGTTTATTTCCTTGGCATTGAAGGAGCGAGGTAATTCTCTCCCAACTACACTTTTTATGGTGTTCTGTACTTGGGATGTAATTGTACGCCGACATACTGCGACCTCTTTGGTATATTTGACTTCAGATTTGCTTCTGTGGCTAGGATCGGTGCTGCAACCTTGGATTTATAAGGTGTGCTCGTCACTGATAATTTCAGGTTTTTATCAATTCATCTTGATGATGCCTCATCTAATTCATATAATAAATATTCTGAATACTACATGTAGGTACCAAATAATCTTATTTTCAACTGTGTTGACATGTACTAAATTTACTGGAGAGCAAATTTTCACATCAAACTGAAGAAATGATGCAAGATAGTAAAACTGGTTTATTTGGATGATGCATGTACTATTTCAGATTCAATATTTGTGATCTAAAACTGAGAGGAACTGGTAGTAAAATATAGGTACGGAGATCAGTACACCAGTGTCCGATCAGTACACCAGTGTCCGGCAACGGCACACGCGATGGTGTTCAGAGGTGTGGTGTAGCAAGGCATTCTGTGAGCATGGTATGGCGAGTGCCTTGCCATCTACTGATCAACATCCTCCGACACCTATTAGCTGGTTTCCTCCAAATCTGGGTAAAATTTTATACTAGTGAAGATGAATACGTTGTATCATGGCTTTATAGTATTGTCATCTATAGAAAAAATAATGGTCTATATTTTTTCAAAATGGGGGAAAATAATGGTCTATATATGCACTTTTTCTATTCATGTTCAGACCATCGACCTATCAAACAGAATGATATTACATTTGGTACCATTTCTGTTAGTCTACTCTTATGTATGCACTTAGGTCTTATATATGCAGTCCTCTAAACTCCCATTTGGAGTGGGCATAGCCAATGAAATAAGCATGCAAATTACCAAGTGCCTGGTAACAATGTGTTCTGTAAAAAATGGCACTGTTGTTAGAAGCTTATGGGCTTCAGTTAAGGGCATTTATCTTTGGAATAAATTGCTGCTCCAACATGTAAACATTTTTTAATATATATTAACCATGTGATAGGTTGTTCTGAAACCAGCAATTATATGGTTTATTCCATTTAATGCAGTTCCTTCTCCCAATTATAGTAAATACAAAAAATAGTGTGATTTCAGAGCTATAATGTTATTTAAGTTTTCCTTTTGGTGATGAATTGCCCTCCAAATCAATTTAGGGTTATTTCATTTGTGCTGCAACGACTTGGGATGAGCAATGGCAAGTATGTCATGTAGTAAAAAAATTGAAGGTGCATATCAGACTTATCAGTGTCCTAGATATAAGTACGTGTGCTTTGACATGTGCCATCTTTAGCAGGGGTTATTCCGAAACCAGCAATTATATGGTTTGTTCCATTTAATGCAGTTCCTTCTGCCAATTATAGTAAATACAAAAAATAATTTGATTTCGGAGATATTATGTTATTTAAGTTTTCCTTTTGGTGATGAATTGTCCTCCAATTCAATTTAGGGTTAGTTCATTTGTGCTGCAACGACTTGGGATGAGCAATGGCATGTCATGTACTAAAAAATTTGAAGGTGCATGTCAGACTTATTGTAGTTCAGTGTCCTAGATATAAGTACGTGTGCTTTGACATGAGCATGTATGTCTTTATATTTGCTGGCAATTTGTATCTTCTAGCCTAGCAGATACATTATTATTTTATTCTTCTAAATATAACTCCCTTTAGATTCACATTTTAGTTTCCTGCCTTTCTAAAGACATGATTCTTATGCAGCGCACGTTGTCTTCTTGTCTAATTTACTTGTGGACAATCATAGAAATATTCACGAAATGTAGCATCTCAAATAAAACAAGCCAAAGCTTCATTCACGGGCATTTATGTTTGCGAGCATCTAATCTACTAACGGACTTGAGACCTATTACACAAAGACAATCAGTTGAACATATAGATAAAAGAGAGCTTTATCTTTTCAGAGTTTTAGGTATGCTTGGCTATTGTAATAGAATATCCGAAACTATTTCCTGATGCACAATAATCTAAATCTTCTCTGCTAAAAGACTGCAAATTTTAACAGGGCATATGCATATTTTTCTCCCAAAAAAACTAAGACATGGTCATTGTGGAGTGATTTTGCCTTGTGGCTGAACCTTTTTCCAGCTTTGCTACTGTCGAAAAGAGCTCTGCTTCTTTATTTATGAAAAACTCCCATTAATCCTATTAACTATTACTTTCCTATGATCATCCAGCTATACTTTGACATGAGTACATGACTAACTGTAATATTGCTCCTGGTCTTCTAGACAATATAAATTCTAGAACTACAAAGATTCTATTCAAGAAATACGGGAGTACAAAGAAAGAGGACGTGCTCAGCTTTTCTCTGAGTTATTATGTTTACATGTATGATTGCTGGACTTGTTGCTCTTCAAAGATGTCATGCGGTTTTCTCTCTTATAGCAAGCCATATTTGTGTATCTTAATTTTCACTATTCACATGCTGCATGAACAGTTTCTTCGTTGTTTGAATCAAAGATTATACTCTACATATCCTACTATTAGCGGTGGCTGAATTGTGATACAGTATTGAATTTATTTTATGTATCCCCCAGGTCTTTCCATTTGTCCTGAGCTCCTGCCATGTGTTGAATCGAAGGTAAGCTGATTGATTATGGATCGTCTGGTTCGTTGAAATGCTTATGTGTTTCTAAGTGAAGCTGCAACAATATTTGTCGGGGTTTACTTTTCATGTTCCGAGTTCAACAAGTGGTGCACATTTAATTTATGCCGGATCCAATGCTACTTCAGTACTGTAGAAACTGCTTCTGGGTTTTTGATGATGTGACATAGGACATGTTTTAAGCTTATTAAGTTTTATGGTCAGTTTGGTTTGCATAATTCCAGCTTTGCTAGTGTCGAACAGAAAAGTTACTGATCATGTGACATTCAACTTCCAAATCCCCTATAAACTGCCAACTAGAGAATAAGAAGTGCAGATCTTAGATAGTTACGATAATTAGCTTTTCCTGAAACCTACTGAGTCATACTACATGGCCTGGCTATTTGCTTGCAGAGCTTGTGACCTTTCTTCTTTAGTGCTGAGGGTATCTGTTGGTTATGCATGACGGCCATTTGGTCTGCTTTGTTACCCGTTGGCATCTAGGCACAATTTGCACACAATCAGCTGGTGAAGCCAAATATTTGTTCTGCTGACCAGCTGCAATGCAAATAATATTTTACCGAGCTTAAGTGAAATGGTCGTAATGTCATGTTAGGTAACATAAATTGGAATTGGAGATCAGTTCCAGTTAAGGGTGCTTGAATGACAAAGGAGTTGCACATCAGAATTAGCAGTAGTAAAGTCAAACATCACTCTGTTGTATAATATAAGACGTTTTCTTGTACTATAGAACAGAGGGGAGTACATATTAGCCTTCCGATGCTTCTTTGATTTGTGCCCTCTATTCGGTGACGAACCTGTTAAGAACATGTGGTGTATTACTGTGGGTATAATTCATTTGTACATATGAATGCCTAAATTAGTGTTCCTGCTGTATGGACTATGGATGTTATTTCGCTCCAACGTTTCTGTTAAATTAGATATCCACCGATCTTTCTTATGTATGTGTGAAGTTTTTTAACATATTCTCTATATTATGAAATGTCTTGCACAATGATTTACATTCCGAGTCAAAGCTGGTGGTCATCGTCAGATTCTATCAGGCTTTCACTGTCTACAAATAATGATGTCGCAATGCAGTATGGATTTACTTATTCGACTGCTTAGTGCTTACCATCGAGTTGTATTAATTGTATTAATGTTTAAGTTTTACAAGTCCGCAATAGGCGGGTAACGTGGCAAGCACTCTACTAATATTAGATTTCAGGAGCGTTTCTGAATTGTTTATCAGTACGAAAGTCAGAACCTACTTATTTGACTGCTTAGGTGAACATAAATTGCTTACCATACGGTCAAGAACACCTAACTCCAACCATATGGAAGAGATAAATCATATGATTCATCGGTAAATCCCCAATCTCTCTCTAGATTTTGCCTGTTTGATTCATACCCATCCTCCTGGATATAGTGCATTGCATATCCCTTGCAGAAGAGGACCCTGAATGCAGGAGAAGTGTTCATTTTGCCCTTGTTTGGGTCTTGCCATATGATTGGAGCAAGGTGTGCAATTTTTCTACGACTTTGTCTCTTCCACTACATTTTGGTTTAATCCCCTAATCTTTCATTTTTGTTTGTCCAGATTCCTTTTTATTTATGCCTACATGATCTTTGATGAAAATACAAGTGGGCAACAGAGAAATGTTCCAGAGAAATATTGAGGCCTGTATTATGCATTCTACACAATAGATTTATTTTCTGAAGTTTAGCTAAAATATGTGATTTTTTTTTTGCTTTTATATCTTCCTGTCACTTGAGCTCATCCATCCAGATTTAGGACCTGCCTATTATTCATGTATTATGTCTCTTTTCACATAGGTTGTTTCCCAGGATGTTCAGTATGCAATAGTTTATTTAGGACCTACAAATGTGCCTCCAGGTCTGCCAATTGAAAAAAGGTTTATAGTACCTAATTATTTAGAATTTTATGTAGCCTAAAATCTCAATACAGAATTAATAATATATGTGATGCTTTCTTAGGCATGATTGCTGATACGAGTACGGTGTATAGATATACAAATGACTGAATTACCATGCCATCTATTTTTGGGAGCTCATTTGTGTATCTCAATCAAGCAAAAGGATAAAATTGATAAATGCAAATTTTGAAGTCATATATATTGGTTGATCATGTGTGCTGCCACCTTTCATATGCTGTGGTGGGGTTTCAGTAGATTGGGAAGGTACCACTCGAGCACGTTCACTCGCAGATTGCTGCAGTGGGGTTTCATTAGAAAGCCAATACAAGTGAGATAGCTAACCGCACCAATCAGTTGTGTGAATCATGTGCAAGTGTCCAGTAAAGCGGAGTGGTTGTCACTCCAAGCTGCAATGAAATATCACTCTCACTCAGCCACTTAGGTGACTCAACATCCTGACAGGTGCTCTACTCTTAGATCTTCAGAGATTCATAGTCCTATAAGCATTATTATTCATGAACATTAGCAGTATTGATTATACCAATGTTATTTTCTCCCTTTGTAGGTAAATGATTAGTGAGACTGTTTGGACTGAATAATGATCCATGTGAGAGAAATAGCATGCTGAGATCATCCTATCCTATAATAAGAGCAGCAGAATGGGATAATGTTGGTGGCTGAGGGTGCCTTAAACATTGGGAGGAATGGGACGTTCTGCTCTTTTTATTTGCAAACATTAGGAGGATTGAAGTGTTCTGCTCATTTTCTTTGTACAATGGTATCAAAGTCCTTCCTTCAGCGAAGCATTCCCCTAACAATAGGTCAACAACCTATCGCCACAAGCACGATGTAGGTATGTCTAGGCTCCTTATTGGTGGGTATATTACCCCAATTTCTTGATACCGTGTGTTTTGCTCTTGGTTGTGCAGGCCAAGCGGCTAATGCATTTTTTCTACTTATAGGGCATTAAGCAGTCATATCTAACTTCAGCTGTACGAGAAATAGTGAAATTTCTTTTAGAGTATCTGCCATTTCTTTGCTGAAATTGTTGTCGACTATAATGATATACATATCTGAACCAGAAGTCCTCATGAATACTTTTCATCGCCTACAGTAGTCCATTTCCACAGTGATAAGTACTTTCGCATATTTTCCTTACATCCTACACAGCTGGGTGCTTATGTTGAAATCACTTTTGGCTTGGTATCATTGGAAAAAAAACATGCTTCTTCCATCTTGAGATTGAGAGTTTTCGCTCGGCAGAATTCCTTTACATTTTTATATTAACACGACCTACACGGGATCGTGCGCCAAGGCGCACATCAAAATCTAGTTTATATAATAGGCCAGAGGCTTAGGGTTAGGTTACAATTACAATACAGTCCTATTGTAAATACAATATGTGCAATCTAACACCCCCCCCGCAGTCCCAGCGGGAGGTTCTCGGACGTTGAGATTGGACCGAAAGTCGAGGAAGAGCTGACTCGGTAATCCCTTCGTCATGACATCCGCGAACTGGTGGGAGGACGGAACATGCAGAACACGGACCTCTCCCAAGGACACCTTCTCGCGGACGAAGTGGATGTCTATCTCGATGTGCTTGGTACGTTTATGTTGCACCGGATTCGAGGACATGTAGATGGCGGAGACGTTGTCACAGTAGACAACCGTGGCAGAGCTCAGGGGGCGATGAAGTTCCTGGAGCAACTGGCGGAGCCAACAGCACTCGGCGACGGTGTGGGCGACGGCGCCTCTGCAGAGGAACGGGACACGGTGGTCTGTCGCTTGGAGGACCAAGAGATGAGACTATCACCGAAGTAGACGCAGTAACCGGAGGTGGAGCGGCGCGAGTCCGGACAACCGGCCTAGTCGGCGTCGGAGTAGGCCACCAGGGCGGTCGACGAGGAAGCATGGAGCTGGAGACCAAACTCCAGTGTACCCCGAACATACCGCAGAACACGTTTCACGAGAGCCAAGTGAGACGTGCGCGGAGCATGCATGTGAAGGCAGGCCTGCTGAACAGCGTAGGAGAGATCGGGGCGCGTCAGTGTGAGATACTGAAGGCCGCCCACGATGCTCCTGTAGTCGGTGGCGTCGGGAAGAAGCTCGCCGTCGAAGCAGAGAGCTTCGAGGACGTGTCGACCGGTGTAGGTGAGGGGTGACAGTCAGACATGCCAGCCCGCTGTAGAATATCCAGAGCATACTGTCGCTGTGACAGAAAGAGACCAGCCGAGGACCGGCTGACCTTCATACCTAGGAAGTAGTGGAGGTCCCCGAGATCAGTCATGGCGAACTTGCTATGGAGACGCGCAAGGAGCCCCTCAAGAAGGCTCGTCGACGAGGCGGTGACGATGATATCGTCCACGTAGAGCAGTAAGTATGCCGTGTCTGCCGCAGAGTGGAGGACAAACAGAGACGTGTCCGTGGCGGAAGCAACAAATCCCAGAGTGGCGATGTAGGAGGTGAACCGGTGGTACCAGGCGCGAGGGGCCTGCTTCAAACCGTACAGGGACTTGTGGAGGCGACAGACGTGGTCGGGCGAGAGGCATCAACAAACCCAGGGGGCTGCTGACAGTAGACCACCTCATCCAGGGAGCTATGCAGGAACGCATTCTTCACATCAAGCTGCCGTATGGGCCAGGAGCTGGAGACAGCAATGTGAAGAACAAGACGGATCGTAGCAGGCTTGACAACAGGGCTGAACGTCTCCTCGTAGTCGATGCCGGGGCGCTGAGAGTACCCACGAACGACCCATCGGGCCTTGTTGCGTGCAAGGGTGCCATCCGAGTGGAACTTCTGACGAAAGATCCACTTGCCAGTGACGATGTTGGCCCGCGGAGGGCGAGGAACGAGGGACCAAGTGTCGTTGTTGACGAGAGCCTGGTACTCATCAGACATGGCAGCACGCCACTGAGGATCCTGCATTGCCTGGCGAAAGGTGGTGGGGACGACGTCAGGGACGGAGTCCACGGCGGAGAGGTTGAGCCTGTCCACGGGACGCACTTGGCGGCCGGAGCGCGTGCGGCGAGGGTTGAAGGCCGTCGGGGCAGCATCGGCAGCCGGGGCAGGGTCCGGTTGGACCGGCTGGTGCACCGGCGTGACCGGCACAGGGCCCGGCCTGGCCGGCTCGAGGGCCGGCTGCTCGGCGTGGCAGGCGGCGGGTCCGGTTGGACCGGTGGAGCGCCGGCGTGACCGGCACAGGGCCCGGTCTGGCCGGCCTGGCAGCCGGCTGCGCGGCGTCGAGGCGGCGGCGAGGCAGGGGCGCGCGGCCGGCGCGGGCGCACTCGGGGCCGGCGCAGGGGCGCGCGGTGGTGGACAGTCAGCGTGCCGAAGAGGTCGTCGAGTCCGCGCGGCGCAGGAGGCGCAGGCGCGGATGACGAAGCTGCATGCTGAAAAGGAAACACCGTCTCATCGAAGACAACATGTCGTGAGACAATAATTCTCCCAGTGACAGGGTTAAGGCAGCGGTAACCACGATGGTTGGAGGGATACCCAAGAAAGACACATGCCATGGAACATGCACTGAGCTAGTGTGGGTCGGTGGAAGCGATGTTAGGATAACAAAGGCAACCGAAGACTCGAAGATCAGTGTAGGAGGGAGGACGACCATGGAGGCGTGTGTAGGGAACTTGGGATTGTATGGCTGTACTAGGACGGCGATTAAGCAAGTATGTGGCAGTAGCCAGAGCCTCGGCCCAGAAAGGGGCTGGGATGTGAGCCTGGAACATAAGGGTGCGCATAGTATCATTAATGGTACGAATGGCACGCTCGGCTTTACCGTTCTGCTGTGAGGTGTATGGGCATGACAACCGTAAGGCGGTGCCGTGGGTGGTGAGGAGAGTATCAACTCGGTACCGTTATCTGTCTGGAGAGAGCGAATAGTGACACCAAACTGCGTGCGCGCATAAGCGAAAAAGGTTTCGAGAGTGCGGGCAGTACAAGACTTGTTGCGAAGTGGAAAAGACCAATAAAAGTGAGAGTAGTCGTCGACAATGACAAGGTAATATCGAAAACCGGAGGTGCTTATAATTGGAGATGTCCACAAATCACAATGTATCAAATCGAAGATGGCACTAGACGCGGTAGTAGACTGACGAAACGGTAAACGGACGTGCTTGCCAAGTTGACATGCATGACACACCCGAGTACGACTAAATTTATTACACTTGATAAAATCTAGACGCTGAAGAGCCGACATGGCATCATGCCCAGGATGGCCAAGACGCTGGTGCCATAGCTCGGCGGTGGCGGTGACGACCAAAGCGGTGGAGGAGGAACGGCGAAGGATGCTCCTCCCAGGAAAGGTGTAGAGAGCTCCGTCACTATTGCAACGAAGAATCACGCGACAGGTCTTCATGTCCTTCACAGAGAAACCAAAGGCGTCAAACTCAACGGAACACATATTATCGCGGGTAAACTTGCGAACCAAAAGCAAATTGCGAATAATGTGCGGTACTAGGAGTACATGGTTGAGTCGAAAGACGTGACCAGAAGGTGTGCGAAAGGAGGTGAAACCAGAAGAGGTAATGGGGATGGTGGTGCCATCCCCGACGGTGACGGAGTGAGGAGTGCGAAGGTGGGAGGAACGAGTGAGGTTACCATCGTCGTTGGTCATGTGTGAGGACGCGCCTGAGTCCATGACCCAGCCACCTTGCTGAAGCGCGAGGTTGTTGAGGGCGGCGATGAGAGCCGAGCTGTCCCATGTAGTCGCTGAGGTCGATGGCGCGGTGGCGGTGTAGGCCTGGGGCCGAGGGCCCAGGATGCCCTGTCCAGAGGAGGGGGCGCGCCACTGGCTAGCGCTCGGGGAGAAGCAAACCCACGGGCCGGTCGGGGCCGGTGCGCGGGCGGGCTGGGTGCCCTGGGTGGCGCCTCCACCCTGGCGTCCGCCAGTGCGGCCCTTCTGCTTGGCCGGCTGCTTGCCTTTCCCGGCGCCCACACCAGGGGCGGGATCGTCACCGCGGCAGCCGGGGCCGGAGCATGAAGAGGCGGGGCCGCGCGCCTGGGCGGCGAGGGCGGTGTTGGCGGAGGTGGCCGCCGCGTTGGCCTGCTGCATCTCCTCCATCAGGAGCATGGCCCTGGTGCGGAGGAAGGTGGGCAGCGGGTCGGTCATGGAGATGACCGTGGCGGCGGAGGCGAAGCGAGGGCCGAGGCCGCGCAGGGTGTTGAGAACGAGGGCGCGGTCGCTCACGGGAGAGTCGTTGTCGGAGAGCGCATCGGCGAGGTGCTTCTGGCGGCGACAGTACTCGTGGATGGAGAGGGATCCCTGCACAAGCTGGCGAAAGTCATTGTCAAGGTAGATGGCTTTGTTCGCCTTGTTCGCGGTGAAGAGGTCGCGTGCCGCGAGCCACAGCTGACGCGCGGTCTGATTCCCCGCAAGGATCATGTCCGCGACGTCTTCGTCGATGGCGGCGTGGAGGTGGTTGAGGACGGTGTAGTCGGCGGTGGCCCACGCAGCGTCGGTGGGGGCGGCGGCGATGGTGCCGTCGACATGGCCGAGGTAGCCGGAGCGGCCCAGGGAAGCGCGCATGTAGATGCACCACTTGGAGTAGTTCCCGGCGGCGAAGGAGAGCAGCACGGGGCCGGCGTGACGCGCGCCGGCGGGGACGATCGCGGCGGCCGAAGCGGCCGCAGGGGTAGAGGAGGTCCCGTCGGTGAGGGCGGTGAGCTCCATGGCAGCGGAAGGTGGGGTGGGGCTAGGGGTGGCGGCGGCCCGACCTAGGGCGGTGGCGGCCGAAGAGGCGGCGGCGGCTAGGGTTGGGAGGGGGCGGCGGCTAGGGTAGGACCGAGATTAGTCTGATACCATGTAGAAGAGTTTTGGGGGAAGCCTCACACGTATAATGACGTGGGGTTACGGTATTTATATAATAGGCCAGAGGCCTAGGGTTAGGTTACAATTACAATACAGTCCTACTGTAAATACAATATGTGCAATCTAACATGTATACATAATTTTTGCTACTAAACCATTGAAGATCAAATCCCGTGAACTAAGATGGCTTAGATAGTTAGGATCTATCACCTCACGTGTCCACATGCATGCAGCTAGTTGTATACAAAGTATGAGCTGGCGAAATACTTTACTATACTCCGATAAATACTGACTGGTTTGTGTCCCTGTAACTAGTCCAAGAAACCTAGATCACAACACAAAACACAATATACTCTGCAGTATCTTGCATCCTAGCTTCCATATTCCGCCTTTTCGCTTCGCCAAATAACAATCGCCCATCTTGAGGTGCTAGATCACCACACACACAAAAAAACACAATATACATCTAAAGTGTGGCTTCAAATCCACAATCTAGCTCTGATAATAATTGTAACACTAGTAGGAAAACCCTTATAGGCGGAGCTTATTTCTGTGGCGCACCACTAAAAATGCGCCACAGAATACTATTTTGTGGCGCACCATTCCTGGTGCGCCACAGAAATAGCTTAGTTTTTGTGGCGCACGCTTGGGTAGTGCGCCACGAAACTATGTGGGGCCCACATCCTGCCACCACCATTTATTACTGTAGGTATTTCTGTGGCGCACATGTCGTGCTTCGCCACAGAAATAACTTTTCTGTGCACGGTGCGCCACGAAGTAGTTGATTCCGTGGCGCACCTTCTCCCGCCACAGAATTAAGGGACTTATATCATCTCGCCCGTGCCCTCTCCCGCCTGTTCACCTCTCCCCTCCGAGCCCCTCCCCTCTCCCCTCTCCCTCTCCCCTGGATCCGCCGCCGCCGCCTTTCCTCCTCTCCCCTCTCCCCTCTCCCCTCTCCTCCGTGGTCGCCTGGATCCGCCGCCGCCGCCTTCCTCCGTGGTCGCCTGGATCCTCCATGGTCGTCGCCGCCGCCTTCCTCCGCGAGGGGCGCATGCCGCCGCGGTCCTCCCATCCCCGCCACCTGCAGCACAAGCTGCCCCTACGCGAGGAGGGGGCCGCGAGGCCGCCGTCGCGGCAAGGTGGAGGATCCGCCGCCTCCTCCTCCTCCTCCACCCCTGCCGTCATCTTCAAGCTCGTCCTCCACCCCGGCATCGGTGCTCTCTCTCCCTCCCCTCCCTCCTCTTAATTCCTCCTCCGCTGCCCCTATGGCTTGTGTTTGCAAGCTCTGGTGATCATTTGATCACCAATTGGTTGATAATTACTTACTACTTTCTCTATCTATGCATGTTGCTTGATATACTGTGTTGTTGCTTGATTTGTATAGCTTCTCACCATGTACTGGTGGTTGCTTATGCTTTGAAAAGCATATGAATGGATGCATGATGCTTGCCAAGCATCCCTGTTGCCTAGCAGTTGACTAATTCATTTATCTGTGAAACTTTATCTTGTTAATGTAGATAATTGAGATGAACTACTTTGCAGTAATGATTCTATTACTGTATTTACTTAAGCTAGATGGATGCCAACTATTGTTGGGGACCCTAGCTTCATTTTGAATCCTGTTGGGTAATGATAAGTGTGTAGGCTTGGTGGTTTGGATGGTTTGGTGGTTGAATTGGCCTTTGCAGTCATGAACTGCTGGCTTGGTAAATCATCTGGGATGGTTTCCTTCCTAGTTCCATTTGGAAGATGCTACTATTCAATTGGTTGGCATAACCATGGTGACTTGAGTTGGTCAAATTCCTGGTCCTTGCCATTTGTACCAGGATTCACTTGGTCTATGATTAAATGATGACCAAACATTGTTATTCCACCCTATGTGCTTGTGTTTGACATGGCTGTTGCTATGTCTCTGTACATATTTACTTGATGGATTCTTGTGAGCTTATGGTATGCTAAAATAGAGATATCCACAGTAGGGGATCATGTAAATGAATGCCACTGTGGTATCCTTTGAAGAAAATGGGAAGTTTCTGATGGTTTAAAAGACTAGGTGATGCTAGGTTATTAAGTTGGCTGTCAAGGTTGGTTTTATCTGGTTAACTTGGATAGGCTATGTGTTCTTGCTTACTTATGCATATCCATCTCTACTGGATTGACTAGCTCAGGCTTGGCCTCTCTCTTGCCAGCATCACTTGGTTACTACCAAGTGATGAATAATCCCTTATGGTACCCCAGCTTTGTTTTGAACTCAACTGAGTAATGATAAATTTCTATTTCTTGTTGGCTTTGATGAAAATAGAGATATCCACAGTAGGGGATCATGTAAATGAATGCCACTGTGGTATCCTTTGAAGAAAAAGGACTGTTTCTGATGGTTTTAAAAGGCTAGGTGGTGCTAGGTGATTAAGTTGGCTACCAAGACTTGTCTCATCTGGTTAGTTGGGATATGCTATGTGTTGTTGCTTGTTTAGGCATATCTATCACTTACTGGATTTACTGGTTCTTGATTGGCCTCTCTTTTGCCAGCATCACTTGGTCTATACCAAGTGATGAATAATCCCTTTGGAGCATCTGCTCCATGCATGCTATGTGTGTTTGAGCATCTTGACTTATGTCACCATGGTTGCTGGTTTGGTGGTGTTTTTGTACTTGTCGATGATTAGATGGTTGGTTGATCACTCGTACACTCCGGGGTGTTTCGACCAACAAAGTATGAGGCATTCCATTTAGTTCATACTAGCTACTTCTTAATTGCATTGGCCTTTCTTCCATTCTAGTGCCGATGATTAAATTGTTTGGTCACTTGTACACTCTGGGGTGGGGCCAGTGAGCCTGGTGCGATGGCACAAATATCAATCTCTTGTGCATCCTACCTGGCCTCGCTGACCCCATCCCTGAATGTTAATATTTCTTTCGACCAACAAAGTATGAGGCATATGATATCTAGTTGAGATACCACTTGGCTCTTTCTTCCATTTTAGTGCCGATGATTAGAATGTTTGGTCACCTATACGCCGCAATATACTTTGTAGACGGGCCCCCCTTTCCCCGGCCGCCGTTCGTGAACGAGTCCTTGACGAGACAACAACGCCGACATGCCTCTCCGGCGCAGAACCACGCCGGCCGTCTCCTGCGCCATGCACTCTTCGCCTTCTTGCCCGTGAACAATAGACTGATCGTTGGAATAAGGAAGCCGATGACGGCCGATCGCAATCTAATCTTGCGACCGACCGTCATCGGTTTCCTTATTCCAACGATCAGTCTATTGGTTCACCGGGCAAGAAGGCGAACAGTGCAGGACGCGGGACACACGGCCACAAGGGAGGCGGCTGGGACTGCCGTGGTTCTGCGCCGGAGAGGCAGATCGGCGTTGTTGTCTCGTCAAAGACCCGTTCACGGAACGGCGGCCGGGGAAAGGGGGCCCTTCTGCAAAGTATACTGCGGTGTATACTGCAACTATGGTTTCTGACCATAGTATTTGTGTTGACCAATAATGTATGAGGCACTTATTCCATTTTGTCATTCCATTTGCTTTGAGATTTTCAAAATGCCGATGATTAAAATGTTTGGTCCCCGTACACTTGGGGGTGGCGTAAGTGAGCCTGGTAAGATAGCACAAATATCAATCTCTTGTGCATCGGACTTGGTCTCACTTACACCATCCCTAAATGTTAATATTTGTGTTGACCAACAATGTATGAGGCATTTATTCCATTTCTCTTGTGCATCGGACTTGTTGGTCTCACTTTCTTCCATTTTCATCATAGTAGGAACTGGATATGAAGACCCCGATGCAAGCGAGCCTGGTGGGTAGAGATGAGGGAGCAAAGGAGGAACCGGATGAAGACTACTTTGTATCTCGAAATTGTGAAATTTGTATGAATTAAGAGTTGTATGCAAAACATTTGACACTTAATTGCCACTATATATGTATTCGATCGGGCTCTAAGTAATGTGATGATGATGTCTATGTTATATCTGTGCAATGTACATGATATTTATATTATATCTGAATGTTGCTGTATATAACCTGTGTATCTGTATTGCTGTCTATAAACTGCATGTGTATAGCAGGCAGCACAAAATCGTGTATAATACAAGCAAATTCTGTGGCGCACTAAAAACCAATTCTGTGGCGCACGCTTTTCGTGGCGCACCTAAGAACAAGTGCGCCACGAAACCTTAATTCTGTGGCGCATGGGCAGGTGCGCCACAGAAACCTTATTTTTGTGGCGACGTTTCTGTGGCGCACCTCCCATGCGCCACAGAATCCATTTTTGGTGCGCCACTGATGAGGCTTTTCCTACTAGTGTAACTGCCTACTACCACTACAGGAACCAGAACCAGTCGAGGTGCCGACAGCTCGGGGGGGTTAATATTGGGTCCAAACACATCCCACCACACTTGTGTACACAACATGTGAACACACACAAGTTTTGGGGGGGCATTCCCACCCTCTGAGGATCTATTTTCACGAAACCATAATTCGTTGACTACGCGGTTTACAACATTGAGTGCATCCCAACGGCGGCTCCCCGGTGGACTTATGCCTCCATTTGAGCTTGATTAGATCATATGTGAATGTGGTGACAAGGATCAACCCATATGCTCTCAAGGTTCTCTCCGGTTGGCCCGTCCAGGGAGCTCCCCCATATACGTTCAAAACATGTCTAAGTGCCGTTAGCGCATGTGCCTATGACCTAACCAAGCTAATATTCACACCCTACGAGGTGCGGCATCCCACCCGCCAAGATAACCAAAGCTAATATTCCCACCCTCTGAGGATCAACACCGGTGCGTTCCCACCCTCCGAGGTGCGGCATCCCACCCTTTGAGATAGTATTCACACGCATGCGATAACACTTACGCTGTGTCTCGAAGGGTTATGGTTCCCTAAAATAGGTGAAGGAAAAATAACCACATTAAAATAACTGGTAAATAAATGAATATAAATAAATTTGTAGAAATATACCAAAAAAAACAATGCCAACGGCCAGGCCGTCGGCATTGGTGTGGCAACCTGGGCCGACAGCTAGGCCGTCGGCACAGGCTTGACATCGTCGCCCCGCCGTCACGGTGGAACACTTCGGGTCCACGCGCTAGATGGTGTGCGGACGGTCCAGATGGTGCCGATGGTGTCCGTCGGCACTAGATACACTGTGCTGACAGGCCGTGCTGCGTCGACGGCTAACCTGTACCGGCAGCGAGCTTCGTGGCCTGCCATGACCGTGCCCTATGCTGACGGCCCCGATAAAATACCGTCGGCACAGGTTCTGGCCATCGGCACCTTGTGTGTTTCCTGTAGTGTGTACTAGTCAGCTACTATTCCTAAATCCAGATCGAACACCAAGAAGACTTACCAAAGAAGCCTACTGAGTTGTACTACCTTCTCCATCTCGTTAAACATGTTGGAGGTTTGTCAAATTTAGATATATCTAAATATAATTTGGTATCTAGATCCGTCCAAATTTAGACAAATCTCATAAAAAATTATTAGATGGAGGGAGTATGTAGCTAACTCACGTATTACTACTACTTGGACTCGAGCTAGACAGCTAGTACTCGACCGTACTTCCCTAACTAGGAAATTAACCATCTTATTTTTAGTACTAAGTCCATTTGTACTTTTTATGTAAGATTGTTTCTAAGAGGAGCATAGGTGCTTGATGCCACGGGTGGGGGCGACAATGGTGGTGGAGGAGCAGCCGGCGCTCGGGGTGGATGAGCTGAGGAGCGCTTGGGTTTTACTCTCTTGCGTAGAACACTCCGGAAAATAAGTTCCATCTTTTGGATCCTGTCAACCGTGGCTAAAATGAAAACGTGTGCAGTTGTTTACTGATTGTCCACAAGAAAAATTACGGTGTAATTTTCCTCGTTCACCGAATGTCATGTCGAGAACACTTGGTTAAATCGAAATATTCCGTGTATACTTTCTTTTATAGAGTGTTTATAGACTGTCCAGCATGATCGTCCTTGTCGGCAAATGACAGCACTAGTCCGGTAATGGTTAGTAGCTGGCTGCATGCAATTAGTACCAAGTCAACACTTTTGCCTCGCAGTTTACCATAATATACTCCACGGGCAGCGGTAATGGCCAAGTGGCGCTTGCTACAGCTAAACAGAGTCAAACTGCACCGACGGAACACAGCTCATCTATCCGCATCCTGTACGAGTGTAAATGTAAGGAACACACCTAGATCGATATAAGGGATCCATGGCTTCATGTGCGTGCATGAGCCAGTGTAATGTCGATCATTAGGTCATAAGGATTAAACCGAGTAGCGAAGGCACATTCATTCATGTGGGGGAGAAGGTGTAATGAATCTACTAAAAAAATATACTCCCTCGTTACGGCCCTAAATAGTTATTGCAGGTTTAATAGCCTACATTTTTCTCGTAATCTGCAACAAGTATTTAGGGCCAGAGTAAAGCTATATCTCTATGAGAAGATGGAATCTCTAGATAAAATTAGCTAAGCTTTGGTCCGTACCAAGCAGTCGCTTACTTCTCACCTTGACCACTTGTGGTCAGTTGACTATTGACTAAATAAAGATATGAAGAGATTTGTTCAAGCAATTAATACTACCAAGTTGCTACATCCATGCTAGGGGTGCAAGTCAATGTGGCTGCATGCATTCTACCCTCATTACTCATCGAATGACCCACCTAATTCAAGACCCAAAGCCCGAGTTCAACATGCAATATATCACCCTGCACGGCCTAGCTCCACTGCTATATAAGCCCATGAAACCCTCAGCATCCAACTCATCTCACACTCCACCGAGCTCATACACAATGGCTACTAAGCTTGCAGCTCTTGGCTTTGTTGTCCTCCTAAGCATTGGGTTCACCAATGCTTCGAGGATGCTCGCTAGCTCATCCAGTGCATCAGGAGGAGGAGGTGGGGGAGGCGGTGGAGGCGGTAGTGATGGTGGGAGTGGTTGGGGCTCAGGAGGTGGAAAAGGTGGTGCCTCGGGATATGGTGAAACCTATACATATGGCGGTAGACAACAAAACTATGCCCAGGGAGCTGGTGGGGGAGGAGGAGAAGGCGCCGGTGGTGGTTCAAAGGGTGGAGCCGGATCTGGTTCCGGGTCTGGCTTTGGATCCGGCACTGGTGCGAGTGGTTCAGCATCAGCCCCTACCGGGAATGGGTATGCCAATGCTAATGGTAATGGTGGTGGTGAAGGCCAAGGTGCTGGTGCCGATGGGACTAGCGGAAAAGGGTCCGGGGAGGGCGGCGGTCAAGGAAGTGGTGAGAGTGGTGTAGCACTAGCACCGGCTCCTGCTGCTGGTGGTGTCAGCTACTCTGATGCTGGTGGCAGTGGTACTGGTGGTGGCGGCGGAGACAATGGAAATGGAGGTGGCAAAGGAGCTGGAGCTGGGCAGGCTGCCAGTGACGACACTTCTGGAGGTAGCGCTAGTGGACAGGGTAGTGGCGACGGTGGTGGGATTGTTAAGGGTGTCGCTCAAGGTCCAAGTGTCGGTGTTGGGAGTGGTTCTGGCTCCGGAGGTGGACAGACGGGCAGCTCTGGTACTTCTGGTTCAGGCTATGCAACCGGTGAAGGAGCTGGCGGTGGTGGTGGCATGGGTAGTAGCGATAATGGCGGGACAGGCAGCGGTGGAGGAACCGGGTCTGGATCCGGCAGTGGAGGATACCATTAAACCTTGGGTTTCAGACAAACTAGAACCGGAGTCCAACAGACGTTTTTAATCTCTTCATTTGACTAAGTTTATCTCTATTTTATGTTTTTATTAGGCTCATAATAAAGGGCTCCATGTATGATTCCAGTGGAAGTTAAGCAATAAAGAGAAATGTACCTATTTCCACCTTGCTCCCTCCCATGCTCCAATGTATCACTACTACAAATAACACACTGGAAATGAATAGTGTAATGTATGCAATCGCATACCATTTGAAACATAAACAACAGTTTGTGACGTGATAGAGATCACACACAATTTTAAAAAAATTCAACCGTATGCAATGCACCGCACATGGTTTGGCTGAATGAATCGTGAGCTATGCAGCACCGATCACACACGGTTAGTACGCACAAGAATAATTGTGTGTGGTTCACTGCATAGAGTTTACAAAAAAAATAAAAAAAATAGCGTGCGATCTTTCAGGTTCCAACCATTTGCATTTGTTTGACCTTCAATAATTTAGGTGCCGACCCGTCCCAAACCTTGAGGCCCTGTACTCAGGATTTGTATCTTTGTGCTGGCAAGAGTGTAAATTCTCTTTGGTTGCTTTTGACACTCTTCGTATGGGAGGGCGTCAGGAATCAGGTGATAGCAAGATCGAAATGCTTTTACGCTCTATCTTCTCATGGTCGGCCGCTGGAATGCTGTTAATTGTTAAATGCGGCATGGGACTTGCAGACGGAGGGGGCACTACCTGCTTCATTCCTCTACCTGCCTCTTGCCGGAGACTCTGGGCATCGAATGAGAGGCCTGAATGAAGCGATGAGGATGGACCCATACAAATATGGCCGGAGCATCTTCAACTCAGAAGAGCCAGGGACGGAAGCAACACAGACCCCGTAGAGCGGCGATTGTGCCAAATGCAGTGCAGTCGGCGCCTAAGAGTACATTGTGACCAAAGCAGAGCGGCAAAGAGGACCGACCTCCTCCGTCCGTAAATCTAAGTTTTCCATTTTGGAAGTCAAACATGTTTTAAATTTGACTAAATTTTTACACAAAAATAGCAATATATGTGACATCAAACTACTATATTATTGAACTACATGTCAAGATGAATCTAGCCATATTATTTTTGTGTCATAAATACTGCTACTTTTTTCTAGAAAGTTGGTCAAAATTAATGAAATTTAACTTAAGACATGTCCTAACATACACTTATTTGTGGACGGAGGGAGTATACTTTTTTGTATTCTCTGCTGCGAAACACATCATCTCCCGTTCTCATTGGTGCATTTGGTAGTCTACAAGCCCTTTAGCTCGCATCGGGTCAGGAAAAAAAATTGTTTGGTTGCCTAGAAGGCTTCCGCGTTGTGGCCCAACCGCTTTTCAAAGCAGTCATAGGACATGCCCGAGAGGAACGCCTAAATCAGGCGTTTTCAGCCGGCTTGTCCTGTTGTCGTCCAATTTTGCATGCGGGCGTGCAACGGTTGCACGTGTGGAGAAGCGCGGGAAACACCGCGTTTTCTGGGCCCTCTCTCCCTACTTCCAGTGACTGGTCTCACTCCCTCTCTCTCTCCACTTGGCTCCCTCACTGAGACATGTGACTGTCCCATCAACCGTCACCCATGACCTCCTCGCCTCTTCCGCCTCCCCCGCCTCCTTAAGCCCCAGCGCCGACGGATCCCGCCGCCCCGACGGTCACCCGGCAGAACTCTGCGTAGTTGCGCATGGTCTGGAAGTACGAGGCAGGCAGCCGCGATGCGATGGCGCCGATTCTTCCCAGTCGAGTACCGGTCTTGAATCGGCTGTCTCTCATCGCTTCGAGGCCCGTCGGGATGGGTACGAGGAGCACGGCTGATGTGGGCATAACCCTTTGGGTACTCGACATTGGCATAACCGATGCAAATTATGAAGATGGACCAGCACAAGGACTCGACGAGCTGGACCCGCAAGGAATATCAACTTGGACTACAAGGAAAGAAGACTCCAATACGAATCCTACTAGGACTCTTGTAAACCCAGGTTGGCTGATATATAAAGCCAGGTAGGGGCACCCCTTAGGACAGGCATATTCAGAAACATAAATCGTAGAGGCGACACGCCTAGACATCGCAACCCGCAGATTAGAACTAGACTAGATCCAACAACTCCGCATATGGCGGCCCCCTGTACACATATATTCATATAGTGGATTGCTAGCAGGACGTAGCGATCCTCCACCGCGGGGACGTGAACCTGGGTACGTCGTGTCTCCCCTCGCTCCCGGAAATTCCGTCGTCTCCTTTCTCTAAAACCCAAGCCCCTCATGGTGGGCATTGCCGAGAAACCGCCTCGTTAATTGGCGCCGTCTATGGGAAGTGCGACAACTGGATTTTGTCATCTGGACGGGATCATCATCAACAACGTCGACTAGATCGGATCCGGCTGGTTCATCTACTTCATCGCGTATCAAAGCAGCATGATAGATCGAAAGCTACAGGCTACATACAGCTCACTCGTTGGATCAAGTTTCAGGGTGAGGTCTCACACATGAGACATCGGCTGCCCGGATCTTTATCCAGCCTCAGCAATTTTGGACTCTACGTGAATTAAAGAATAAATGAGAGATAGAAGAAGAAGAGAAAAGCTGGAACAGATGGGATCAAGTCCCGAAAAACTCTGACCTGGATTTATCCCGGCACGGCCCCATGGCCTCTACTCGCCGGGTCTGTTAGCCGAAACAGATGAAAAGTTTATTCCTAATCAGGCCACCTTCTTGCTTGTACATGGAACAAGTATTTCGGGTGACTTAAGCTCCAAGAAAAGAAAAGAAAAAACATGCGTGGATACTTTTGGCTGACCATGGACCAACTGTCGAAGAAGCACATACGAAGATCAAAATCGTGCACGGAAAAAAAAAAGAGATCATCAACTCAGCTGTTCTTTTGACACCGCCATCCGACGCAAAGATTATCAGGTGCTATATTTCCAATTAATTATCGTTCATAGTTTTATTTCGCTAAATATTTTTTGGCTCGTACTATTATTTGCGCGTAGGTTTTACGCCGTAACATAACTGCAGATTAAAGCAAAATTTCGATTATTCTGTTCGGTCGACCGCGCCAGCTGTCGCGCACTTGCCGTACTCGGGAGTTTGCGTGTCATAGACCCGACATTACGGACTAAATATATTCAGGTGCTCACCTGTCGCGGGTCCGCTACATCGACTGCGTCCTCTTCATCGACCACGTTTGTCTGGCGCCCGCATGGACTATCTTGGGTGGCAGAATTATTTCGACTGCGCCGCCGCATGAATTATCTTGGATGGCGCAGTTATTTCGACTGCGCCCGCCGCATGGATTATCTTGGGTGGCGCAGTTATTTCGACTGCGACCGCCGCATGAATAATCTTGGTTGGCGCAATTATTTCGGCTGCGCCCGCCGCATGAATTATCTTGGATGGCGCAGTTATTTCGGCTGCGCCCGCCGCATGATGCGTCCGCCGCATGAATTATCTTGGATGGCGCAATTATTTCCGCTGCGCCCGCCGCATGAATTATCTTGGATGGCGCAATTATTTCGGATGCGCCCGCCGCATCAATTATCTTGGATGGCGCAATTATTTCGGCTGCGCCCGCCGCATGGACTTTCTTTGGTGGCGCAACTATTTCGACTGCCTCGCTACAGCAGAACTAAGTGTTCCTCTTCCTTTCGCCACTCCCGATGATTAGGGAGGCGCCATTACATCGTTACCTCCAGTACTCTCGATTACTCGGTGGATATATTTTTCCCGAATCAGTGGATTTATTTTCTTCATCACCTATGGTTATTAATGGATATCATCCTATATAAATGATTCGATGAACTCCCGGGTCAAAGGGTTCATCATCTATGATTACTCGATGGATTTATCTTCTTCAACTCTGGATATATCTTCTCCCGATGCACTCTCGGGTCGGTGGATTCATCATCTGGAATATTCAATGGATATCATATTATATAATATTGACCCGATGCGCTCCTGTCGGGAGCGCTGGAATTACTCGGGGGCTCTTGGCGTATTTTCAAACTATTGCGTTTACTCTCATCGGGAGCATTGAAATTCAAGAAGACATGAAGATCTCCGACTATTTTTACTACTCCCGACGGGAGCGCTGGTTCGCTGGAATTCAAGCAAGATTTGAAGACTCTTTATACCTGAAATTGCCATCTAAAAGCCTCTGAAAATACGAGTGTTGCAATGGATGGTAATCAACAGGATTTACAATAATTGCCATCTAAAAGCCTCTGAAAATACGAGCGCTGCAATGGATGGTAATCAACGGGATTTACAACAATTGCCATCTAAAAGCCTCTGAAAATACGAGTGCTGCAATGGATGGTAATCAACGGGACTTGCAACAATTGCCATCTAAAAGCCTCTGAAAATACGAGTGCTGCAATGGATGGTAATCAGCGGAACTTACAAAAATATACAATTGTCCTTTGCCAAAGCCTCAAGACTGCGAGAGTGCTGCAAATGGCAAGGATACACATACTTACAAAAAGACCCATTGATACGTCTCCAACGTATCGATAATTTCTTATGTTCCATGCTACTTTATTGATGATACCTACATGTTTTATGCACATTATATGTCATATTTATGCATTTTCTGGAACTAACCTATTAACAAGATGCCGAAGAGCCAGTTGCTGTTTTCTGCTGTTTTTGGTTTCAGAAATCCTAGTAAGGAAATATTCTCGGAATTGGACGAAACTTTCGCCCAGGGTCCTATTTTTGCACGAAGCTTCCGAAGACCGAAGAGATAACGAAGTGGGGCCACGAGGCAGCTAGGGCGGCGCGGCCCAAGCCCTGGCCGCGCCGACCTACCCCTTGGGCCCCTCGTGTGGCCCCCGCGTTGACCTTCCGCCTACTTAAAGCCTCCGTCGCGAAACCCCAGTACCGAGAGCCACGATACGGAAAACCTTCCGAGACGCCGCCGCGAATCCCATCTCGGGGGATTCAGGAGATCGCCTCCGGCACCCTGCCGGAGAGGGGATTCATCTCCGGAGGACTCTACACCGCCATGGTCGCCTCCGGAGTGATGAGTGAGTAGTTCACCCCTGGACCATGGGTCCATAGCAGTAGCTAGATGGTCGTCTTCTCCTTGTTGTGCTTCATTGTTGGATCTTGTGAGCTGCCTAACATGATCAAGATCATCTATCTGTAATTCTATATCACTACAAGAAAAGTTCTGATAGACAACGTCTCAAAATCGTCCGCTAAGGGGTATTTTTCGTCGCCTATGGGCCTAACCCGACGATATGGGTTCTGTTGTGGAAACTGCGTCAGGCAAAGTCCAACGACGATTTTTCGGTCCGTCGCGCTTGGGCGCCCTTCCGCCACGGAAAATCGGACCGCGGAAGTGTTTTCGGGAGCCCGTTGACTGCCGACGTCATGCAACCGACACGTGGCGCGTTAATCGCGCTAACGGCGTTAACCGTCTGAAACCCCGTGGTAGATGGTAGGCCCACACGAGGCCTGCCACGTCTTAAGCGGGCCGGGCCAGATGACATAGTTTGACCGGTCAACTATATAGCTGGGCTGGTCCATTAGTTACGTGGGCCGGGCCTAACCTCTAAGGTTGACTGGTCAAAACTTAAATGGGCCGCCCATTTAACATGTGGGGTCCACCTTACAAAGCGGGCCGCCCAAGAAGCAAGTGGACCGGGCCAAAAACACAGGGGTCCCACTTTCCCGTTAAAGGGCCGGCCCATAGTGTGTGGGGTCCACCGTAGAGCAAGTGGGCGGCCCAACAAGCTAGTGGGGCCAAAAACACAGTGGGTCCCACTTTCCGTAAAGGGTCGGCCCATTTCGTTTGTGGGGTCCACCATACAAAAGTGGCCGCCCAACAAAATAGTGGGCCGGCCAAAAACACAGTGGGTCCCACTTTCCGTTAAAGGGCCCCATTTAGTATGTGGGGTCCACCATATAGCAAGTGGGTGGCCCAACAAGATAGTGGGTCGGCCAAAAACACAGTGGGTCCCACTTTCCTGCTAAAGGGCCGGCCCAATTAGTATGTGGGGTCCACCATATAGCAGGTGGGCCGGCCCAACAAGGCCGGGCCAAAAACAGAGGTGGGTCCCACTTTCCTCTTAAAGGCCGACCCATTTAGTATGTGGGACCACCATATAGCACGGGGCCGGCCCAACACGATAGTGGGCCGGCCAAAAACACATGTGGGTCCCACTTTCTGTTAAAGGGCCGGCCCAACTAGTATGTGGGGTCCACCATAGCAAGTGGGCCGGCCCAACAAGATAGTGGGCCGGCCAAAACACAGTGGGTCCCACTTTCCTCTTAAAGCGCCGGCCCATTTATTTTGTGGGGTCCACCAAAAAGCAAATGGGTGGCCCAACTAATTAGTGGGCCCCGAGTTGGTGGGGTCCACCTTAAAGCAAGTGGGCCAGCCCAATTAGTGTGGGGTCCACCAAATCAAATGGGCTGGCCCCAAGTAAGTGGGCTAGCCCGTTTAGTTGTTGTTTATATGCCGCATAATATGCGCTTTAGGATTTTGCGGGCAGCACATATGTGATTTCGCTTAATAGGGCCGTTTAAGGGATGGGAATTCGTGATTTAGATACTGAGAATATTTACGCAGCATTGATTTCTGTCGGATAGCCTCACTTACCACAAGCACCAAAGAAAAAATGCGCGAAAGAACTATAAAAACTAACTAAATATTACATCAGCTGCAAGGCATTGAAAAAAATATTACAGAACCCAAAGAAATTGAATGGTAATTAAACCTAGCAATACAATGAAGCGATCCGGCAATCTTTTAAGTTGTCCATGCAGCACCTATATCTGAAACAAAGACATTACAAGTTAAGACAACAACAATGGAAAGGCAAAGACACTACAATATTGTTTGGCAAAGAATTTGGAACTCATCATTTCGTCATTATAACAAGATCATTGTAATGCGCACAATAAGCAAACAAAGAGTGCATGCCGCATACCAACAGCCAATATAACAGAGCATGTTAGAATGAAACAGCAGACTTACTACTGTCGAGTCCCATGCAAACCAACATGTTCAGGGAGTACAAAATTGGCATGAACAACATAGTAGCAGGCTATAAATTTTGTAACAACGACTGAGCAAGATGAAGTTATGATGGCTACATCTACAGAGCAGGGAATGTAAACCAAAAATAGAAGTTACGATGGCAAAAGCTAAAGAGGAGGGAATGTGAACCAACATGTGCCAAGTGCAATTACTTCATTTTGGCCGTGAACTAAATAATACTCCTGAACTTATAGTGAAGGGGATGCAAATCAAGATGTTTCGGGATATAAACTTGTAATGAGCAACACATGGAGGATAGTTAATGCTGGAGCTTAGGATGGACCAGATACAGAATATAGTGGGATCACCTGTGAACTTGTATAAGAGGGAATGCAAACCAATATGTTCAGCTTTCCATATGTGAGCGTCATGCCAAGTCAGAGAAACAAGTCAATAATGCAGCTTTTGAAGAACAAGATGGCACGCAAAATTATTATCTAGTAGTATGACAAGTTTATTTGTACTACGGGCTAGATAGCAGAGTGATAGCATGCCAAACTAAGTCCTTACTTTGTTAGCTTACAATGAACTAGATACAAAACAATGGCATCACCTGTAGTACAGGGAATGCAAGCCAACATGTTCATGGAGTAAAAAATTGGCACAAACAACATAGTAGCAGGCCATAATTTTTGTAACAACGACTGAGCAAGATAAAGTTATGATGGCTAGATCTACAGAGCAGGGAATGTAAACCAAATATAGAAGTTACGATGCCAAAAGCTATAGAGCAGGGAATGCGAACCAACATGTGCAATTACTTAAAATTGGCCATGAACTAAATAATAGCAGGATGTTACTATAATACCTACAGTATAATTTTTGTAACAACGACTGAGCAAGATAGAAGTTATGATGGCTACATCTACAGAGCAGGGAATGCAAACCAAAATGTTCAATCGCTTAAAGTTAGCAATGAAGTAGAAAATAGCAACGTGTTACGGTCATAGCTAGGAATGAACTAAAAGAGCTTCAGACAAACAAGCATCTGAACCCAGAACATGGCGCTAAAACAAGGGACTTACATTAGGAGAAGCACTCTGTGGGAGTCACAGCAGATCTTCCTGGGGTTGATAGATCCGGTGATGAAGTACGCTACATGTGCTACTTGGGGTTGGAGAGACGGCCATTACACTTCATGGTTACTCATCTCATCTGCAATCGTTAGCACAAACAGGTTCCCCCAAGATTAAACAAGAACTTGCAGGCAAGCAATAGAAAAGCGACAGTAGAAGAGTTTAGATCATGCACGGCGCCGGTGAAGCAGATCCGGTTCATGCACAGCGGTGTCGGTGAGCAAGATACGATGCGGTGGACGACGGATCCGGCGAAGCGGCTCCGGTGGGGTGGACGATACCGCAGCTGAAGCGACTGCGGTAGACTGCTGGATGAGCATATGGTTTCGAGGTTCGGCGGGGATGATCCGGTCCGGTTGATGACGGCGTCGATGAAGCGGCTCCGGCAGGCAGCCGGATGACGAGGATCGCGAGGGCTCGGGTAGGCCAGGGAAGTCCGGCGGGGATGTTCCGGTGCGGTGGTCGTGGAGGTGGGAGAGAGGGACTTGGGAAGTTCCGGTGGGTGGTCTGAGGGAAATGAATTTTTTTGGGAGGGTTTCCGGGCTAGGGAGGTGGTGATCCAAAAAATGACGGGCAGACCCCCCCACCAACCGACTTTGCTGTCATCTCCACAGGGGTAGAATGGGAATTTGGAAGCGTACGAAATTTTTGTATTTTGTAGGCGGGAAGTTTTGCCGCTATGAGATTTTGAATTTCGCTAAGGTCCAAGTATAATGATAAAAAATTGTGAGACCGTACTAGTACCTCTGTTCAAGGCCGAGTGCAAAATCAAATCATCATCATCTTGAATATTGGTCACTACCATGGTCATGATCTATCTCTGAAATTAGCGTATCCGCTATATCAAAGTATATTGATAAAAAAAATTGTGAGACCGTACTAGTACTTCTATTCTAGGCCGAGTGCAACATCAAATCATCATCACGTTAAAAATTTGTTACCATGATCATGATCTATCTCTGAAATTGGCGCATCCGCTATATCTTTCAAAGTATAATTATACGAGTAATAAAAATTGTGAGACCATACTAGTACTTCTGTTCAAGTTCGAGTGCAACATTAAATCATCATCACGTTGAAAATTTGTTACCATGATCATGATCTACCTCTGAAAATGGGCGCATCCGCTAAAACTTGCAAAGTATAATGATACAAAATTGTGAGACCGTACTAGTACTTATGTTCAAGGTCGAGTGCAACATCAAATCATCATTACATTGAAAAGTGTGTTACCATGATCACGATCTATCTCTGAATTTGGCGCATCCGCTAAATCTCGCAAAGTATAATGATAAAAAAATTGTGAGATTGTACTAGTACTTCTATTCAAGTTCGAGTGCAACATCAAATCATCATCACGTTGAAAATTTGTTACCATGATCATGATCTGTCTCTGAATTTGGCGCATCTGCTAAATCTTGCAAAGTATAATGATAAAGAAATTGTAAGACAGTAGTAGTACTTCTGTTCAAGGTCGAGTGCAACATCAAATCATCATCACGTTGAAAATTTGTTACCATGATCCTCTGAAAATAGGCGCATCCGCTAAAACTTGCAAAGTATAATGATACAAAATTGTGAGACCGTACTAGTACTTATGTTCAAGGTCTAGTGCAACATCAAATCATCATTACATTGAAAATTGTGTTACCATGATCATGATCTATCTCTGAATTTGGCGCATCCGCTAAATCTCGCAAAGTATAATGATAAAAAATTGTGAGACTGTACTAGTACTTATGTTCAAGGCCGAGTGCAGGATCAAATCATCATCATGTTGAAATTTGTTACAACGATCATGACATATCTCTAAAATTGGCGCATCCGCTAAATCTTGCACGTGGCGCATCTCGGTGCGGAGCAACAAGCCGGTGCTATCAAGGTTGAGGCGTCGGTAGCGTCATCGGGCTCTCCTCTTTTGATAGATCTTCTACATGGCGTGGCGCACCGCCCACCGAGAAGCAGTCATATGTGAGATCGAGGTGGAGACGTCGCCGGCATCCTCGAGGCGCGACCGCCCTTCTACGAGCCAGAGTCGACTCAAGGTATGAATCCATGCGCTGTCGCGTCCCTTCTGCATATGAAGTGGAATGCCTTAGATTTATTGTTCTTCTCTTACGATTATTTGCCGGACATGTGTGCTCTTTCTCTGAATATATTGCTTGAAAAGCTAACCAAGTTACTTAAATTCACTTCGTTCTTAATCTTGCGTGCCAATTTTGTTATTTTTGCTGACAGTGGTGCACGCAAGGAAATTTATTTCTGGGTGTGCTGAGCTGTTAGGCCTAAGTCGAAATCCTCAGCTAAACAAGGCCTCAGCTTAACACATAAAAAGGTGTTCAATCTCGCCCACAATGTCCTCTTCTTTCCTCTTCCTTTATTGGAACTTGTTTTGCAGACAAGGAAAGTGGCACGTGTAATGTGAGTAAAACCCTCTTAGCCAAAATCAGCTACGAGCAAGATTTTATGTATTGTAGATTCCCCAATTGACTCTCATCCCCAATGTAGTCTTTTTTATGTCAGTATAGACTTCTTTACTGGATGTATACTATCGTACATGGCATGCATTTGCCTAATGAGGAGCATTGTATTGCCATTCTAGCCAACCTGATCGATCTGTCAAGCTTCATGCACGAGATGCCATGTTTAATTTACTCCCTCGCTCCGATCCATATTTATTGGTGTAAAATGAATGTGAATCGGAGGGAGTACTCTTCTTAGATAGTACTATACCAGTTCAAAAAAAAGTACTGTACTACTACATCACAAATGCATCAAAAGAGTACTACATCACAAGACCACCACGGTTGTACTAGTAGAGTTTAATGCTTAACTTCCAAAGGGAATAAGATTACACATATGAACTTTAAACAGGCGCTGTCCGATGTCTGCTTGTTTGGGAGCACAACATAAATAATACTACCCCCGTCCATACATAAGTGACTAAACTTTGTCTGAAGATGTTTCATCTATATATGTTTTTAGTGTGTAGATACATCCGTATCTTGAAGGAAAAAGGTGAGCCGCTAACTTTTTGAATAGAGTGAGTAATACAATTCGGATAAACAATGGTGTAGTAAAACAAATACTCCTGCCCATCATAAAACAAAACACAGACTGACTCAAATATATGTACAGATCACAAAAAAGGTTTCATCAGAACCCGAACATATACATGCAGAAATGACCGTTTGATCACATAAAACAAAGGTTTCGTGGCATATTTATGCCCCCAAAACAAGCAGACGTAGGACAGCGCCAACGTACTAGCAGCTAGCACTATGGAGCTGCAGTACAAACAAATGGTGCAGCGACATTTCCACCAGAACGAAAACTAAAAGACATCAGACCAAACAAAAGCTGGGCTATCACTTCTTGCCCAAACAAGCCTTGCTCCTTCATATGCGACTTCCTTTTCTCTTATGGATGTTGAACTTTGAATTAGATGGGTTCCTGACAGCGCGTTCTTTTTCGTGTCCTTGATGTTGCACTCTGGATCAGGTCGGTTACTGTCAGGAAATGAACAAATTGATCAGCAAAAGTCATATGTAAATGAATGCAAAGGTTACATATGAATGACTAACCCGGTCTAACTGAGTAGGGATGTAAAGTGCACCAACGTCTAGCAGAATTGTACTTTCTCCACTGCCAGTTGCTCATATCTAATTGGAATACTCCCTCCTTTGCCCGTACAACCAGCTCATTTTTGTCCTCAAATACGCAGAGTAACCTTACTGGATGTTTCCAATTGTATGGAAATGATGTGTCAAGGCCAAAAAAAGTATCCAATTCAAAATTTATATGACATGTCCATGACTCGTGATCGCCTGTTGATGATCTTGTACTGGTCCATGTTTGTAGGGTGAAGTCTCTTATAACAGCAAGGGCAACATCTCCATTATGTCCCTTGAAGATGTGAATGTTAAGCATGAATATATCATGCGTCTCATGAGGGCACTGAATATATTTCAGAGTCTTCTTTGCATGGTCAAGCTCAATGATATATCTAGACTTCGTTGGCCAGTACAAAATACCCCCTATGAGAGTTGCCGGTCTACGGTCAATCTCTGACAGCATCGGAGTTGATCGAGCTAGAAACTCCCATTCTTTTGAATCTGGTGAGTAGATATGAGCCTGTGCATCGTAACGTTTAGTTGTTATCCAAACAACCGAGAACTTGCCACAATGTGTAAACGGTTCAGAGTTGTTTCTCGAACAGAGAATTGAGCCGCTGCTTTCAATTGTGTGATTGCGCCACAATGGTGGTTCTGGTATCGCTGTGAGAACTTGCCTAATTGGATCCCAGACTGATATATACCCTCTGGATACATTAGAATGGAGTAGCACCATACCATCGCGGCATCCCAGGACATAGATTTTGGGACCGTTCACTTGAGACGGGATTGCCAGCATCTTCAAGATGGCCGGGTGAAGATCATGCTCTGTGATGAATCGATTGTCCTCGGAGTTGTTGGTGAAAAACCCTAGCAACGGGTTTCCTCCGTTGTGTGACACAGTTAGCTTTCTGAAATAATTGCTTCCCATACATTGCCTCCATGCTTTCTTGGTGCCTGATGCAGCTAGTAAGCAGGTTGGATGGGGAGGAAGCCTGACAAGAATCTGAGAGACTACATCTCCAGGCAGATCGTTGATTGTTGTGGGTGTCCTTCGACTGAAGCTGGTAGGATTATGCAAATCGCACGATGCATCGTCAAAATTATGTAAACAGCACACTGCATCATCTATTTTTTAAAACAAAATGCAACATCTAATTTGACTAAGCAGCAAAATGCATCATCTAATTCATCATCAAAGTTTCCTAAACTGCACGGTGCATCAGCAAAATCAAAATAGTGTAAACAGCACAATGCATCAGCAAAATCAAAATAATGTAAACAGGACAATGCATCAGCAAAATCAAAATAATGTGAACAGCACAATGCATCAGCAAAATCAAAATATTGTAAACAGGACAATGCAATTGTAATCCTGTTGCATAATCAATGAAGCCCTTAATTTGCAAAAAAAAAACACCACAAAAATAGGACGCACCAACGGAAGGCAATCTCGCATATACAGTAATAATTGCTAACGTGTCAACACGATTGGAGGAAAAAGAGACCTCTACAGGACCCAAAACGCTGTGGTAACATCAGATGGGGTTAGCTTTGATATAGGTAATAAAATGTAAACAGCACAATACATCATCTAAGTTGACAGCAAAATTCTTCATCGAAATTTCCCACACTGTTCAAGGAATCAGAAAAATTACCTAAAAGGCTAAAAGAGCAAAATGCATCATCAGAGTAAAATATATGTAAACAGTACAATGCATCATCCAACTTTTGGCTAAACAGCAGAGAGCATTAGCTAGGTTGACAGAAAAACAAAAACAAAAAAAACCATGAAAAATTCCTGAAGAGGTGAGTGCATCAGAAAAATTACTACCTAAAAAGCATAATGAATCACCCAAATTACAAAAGAAGCAGAATGCATCATCAAAAATACAAAAACATCTCAATGCATCATCACGTCTGGTTTGGGCAAAAAACCCCAATCCACCAGATCTAACCTCATTGCAGTTGGGGAAGGTAGAACTTACAAAGGGGTTGACGAGTCACGATCATATGCAACAAGCGCCGCCTTAGATGAAGTCACCATCCAAGCTCTCGACGCGTTCAAAGCAGCCAGCTTCGAAGCCTCCGACGGTTCTCCCGGCTGCGCCGCCAAAACTCTCGAAGCACGCGCCAAGACTTTCCAACAAAATGCAGCTTCGATACGAGCATTTGCCAGCGCCACAGCGCCCGGGCCCGTCCTAGCCACCGCCTTCGCCTTTGCCTCCGCATCCGCTTTACATGTCTCCGCCGATGCATGCAGAGCATCCGTCTCCGCTTTCCATGTATCCGCCGACGCAGTGTAGGCATCGAGCGACGCCGTTTTCATTTCCTAGAAAACCCAGTAAGTTACTCACATTGCAATCCCCAAATTAAGGTTATATCGAACACAATGACCGATGAACCTCTGTACTCGCCGGAGGTTGGAGATGTACATACCTGCGAAGATCGGTCCGGTGGTGCTTGACGGTGGTGCGTCGGGGACGGGGGAGAACTCGGCGGGGAGAATGGTGGCGCGGCCCAAGACGGCGGCGCGGAGAGGGGCGACGGTGCGGTCATCGAACCTCGGCAGACAGTATTTTGTATATATATATGAGAAGAAGAATAAAGTCTGGTCGAATGAGGCAGCGCGACCGGCAGAGTACAACCGAAGGCTACTAGTGCTACCTTGGAGTATTGTAGTAATATAACATAATAAAAATAATGGCCTTGTTTAAACCACTCTTGTCAGTGTGGCATCGCTTCCAAATTTAATGCATTCTGTGGAAATCGGAATAATGCTGTAAAAACTCTCATACTACTGTGGTATATAGCTTGCACCGACACTTTTCAACAAAATGTCGTCTCCATTTCATAGGAGACTGCTTGCACACTGGGATACGATGCTGACATGACGAAGGGCGCAGAAGTATTTTGGAGTATTTCATTCGAGCAGATCGGGGCGACGGTGCGTCTTTGGAGGGAATACCGTGTGGTGTGTCTTTGGAGGGAATACCGTACGTACTTAGGAGTATTTCATTCGAGCAGACTGCTTGCACACTGGGATACGATGCTGACATGACGAAGGGCGCAGAAGTTTGCGAAAATGGTTGTACTACCATCCGACCATTAGTATAATCGAGCAGCCTAGTATAATCATTGCGCGATAGCTTACACGAGAAGGAAAAGAGCCGAACAGCTGTGGATAATAAAAGCATTTGGCTCTTCGAGGATCCTTCTTCTACTGCCTTCTCAAAGGAGTACTACTATTGTAATCTTTTTTTGTTTTTCTGGGACCTTCGGGTCCCTTCCCCGTTGAAAAGTGAAGTGTTTCGAATACATTCATATGCCTATGTTTCTATTTTTACAAGCAAATAAATAACAAAGGATGACTCAATGCACAAGTTGATCTCATTTTGAAATTTTTTAAAACTTCTTCTATTGTATTCAAATTTGATTAGAAGGAGTCGATCGATTGTACATGCCAATCGTATAGCTTGGTGGGTGGATTGGCATTTGAAGTTTGGTCATTGTGTTCTTGTTTGTTACCACCCTCGCAAGGCACGTCCAAGTATTTCCTGTCAGAATTTATGGCATGTATGTAGTTAAATAACCTACATTATTTCAATTATGAGTTTAATTACTAGGCAAAAGCTTAAAAATCCATATATAGTTCCAGATTAAGATGAACAAATCCTTGAACCTATATCTACAAAATTGATGGCACTAACACATCCTACCAAGCGGAAAGCATGTCTACCCTACTGCTTCCAAAAGGTGGAATTATGACAATAATGTGCAACTGTTAAAATTTGGTAGCCCTCCTTCACAATTAACACACATCTAGCCATTTTTGTACAGTAATAAAAAAGGGAAATCATTCTTTCATGCATGCATATAATTGTTAGAATCTCTTGTTTGTGAAGTTGCTTAAAATACGATCTCTTCCAAACTTGAGGTCATATGATAACTAAAAAGTTTTGTATGGCGGGATTTTGCATCAAAGTACATGCGCACAATACTCACTTGTGGGCAGAAAGCCAAACAAACTCATATTACTAGGTTTGTATTAATTTGTTCAAGAAATTTCACCATCACACATGATTTTGTGCTTGCGTTAATTTTACTTTAAAAACTTCTTCCAAATTCAAATTTTCTTCAAACATGCCAACGGTACATGTCTACCAATTAATAATTAAGGGTACACCACACGTACTGCCTCGTAGGGTACATAAAAAATTATACTATATTTTATGGCATGTACTAATTTCACATAATCTACAACTCAACGTCGAGTTTAATGATCAGCCCAGAACTAGAAAACAAATATACATATAGTTGCAAATTAACCTAGAAAAGCTCTAGTATCCTTTAAAACCCTAGAAAATGGACATGCATGCATGCATCCTACTCATAATAATTAATTAAGGTCTCGATCTCTATACTGCTCACGAAGTTTGGAATTCTGGCAAATATGCAACTTGTTTCATTAATTTACCATGGCGAGATAGATGCATGCACATCGATCACTTAAAAAATATAAAGTTTGTAAAGGATTTGGCATCCATATATGCTCACCGGATATATAGATAAGGCCAAGCAAACACATCGAATATTTCTGAAGAAATGTTTTTGCTAGAACCTTCAAATTTTTAGATTTACATCACACACAAAGAACACACCTTTAATTTCGCCAGGTTTGTGCACTAATAAAGTACTCCTACAGTACTAGAAATTGGATTGTTCTACTCCGGAGTGATATGCTCACCGGAGTATTTTTGGATCTTAGCTGGAGCGGCGTTTGGCGGTTGCACGAAGCCGTGCTGGATGTTAAGCCTGTCGAGGCACGCCTGGTGGAAAGCGTGCGCCACCTTAGCCTCATCGGCGCGCCGCTGCAATGCTGCGTCCCTGGGATTTGCAGCCGCCGCATTCTTAGCCTGCACGAAAGCTTGCAGAGCATCCCGGCATCTATAGAGTGCCGGGAACATCACGTTATATACGAGCTCCTTGGCGGTGTTGCTCCTGCAAAGGGCGTCGCCGTGATGCGCTTCGAAAGAACGGCCTGGCTCCACGGCCGGCACCGCCTGAAGTGCGGTCGGATTAGGCGGCTGGCCACGGGAGCTCCCTGCCTCCGCATCGTTCGCGCCGGCCGGGAAGGGGATCTCACCTGCTGGCAAAGAAAACCATGCGGCATGCGCGGGCGGAAAAGCCGGCCAGGGCCGAGCGGGCGTCGCATGCGGGGTTGCGTGGGAGATCCCTGCCTCTGCATCCATCGGCCCGCACGGGAAGCGGCTGGCGAGGGGCTCCACGGCCAGCGCCGCCGCCGCGGGCTGAACAACCGGCCAGTGCAGAGCGGGCGGGTTATGCCTTGGTGCGCGATGGACGAAGCGAAGGCGGCGCTGATGCTCCGCTTCCTCGTCGGTGGTAGGACTACGCGCGCGGCGACCAGAGCCAAGTCGGAAGGCCATAGATATGTCGATTGGTCACTTAAGCTGGAGAGGTTCTCTTACCATTTCGGAGAAGCGGAGTAAGAGGAAGTTGTTGCTTATACGGGTTCACTGCCACGTTGGGTTAAGAGGGGCAAAGTTGGTCAATGCCTAGGAAGTTGGAATCGTTTTGGCCCCAATTTTTTAATTACCTTGCGGTTCATCTCTCGGTCTCTCCCACCTCTTCACTATCCCTCCCCTTGCCTCCTTTCATGCTTCATCGTAGTGCATCTTGTTTTTCTAGCACCTTCACAAAAATCATACACATTTGGCCGATTCTGTCATTGTGTGCACTAATAAAGTAAAAAATCCATTATATGTGAATAAACGTTTAATACACTAGCTCGCAAAGATGTTTCTCAAGGCGATATGCACAATGCCTGCCAAAAATGGGTCATGATAACTAAATTTCGTGTTAATTTTTGCATGACATGTACTCACTTGTGTATGAAGCCAAGCAAACTCATAATCTATACCAAAAAATGTGAAAGAGTTCTTTTTAGTATCCTTCATACATGGGGTTCCTATTTTTACTTTCTATTTTTACTAGTTACAAGTACTCATGCATGAAAACTTTTGAAAATATGTGCATTTTGGGCTGTGTGGAGACATGGTACAATAATATATTCAAGTTGATATACAAAGTCTAGACATATTCAAACTAGACAAATAATGTATCTAACCCCCTAACCCTAAACTCTGTCTTATGAAGTCAAGCATGCATGAAGAGAATTGGTTTTGGGTTTCAAACATGGAAATTTCAAAATCATCCCAAAAGCTTCATTTTAGAGCGACTAAGAAGGATCCAGGCTTACCTTTCCATTTTCATGTTTTAAACTTGTTTAAATCTTGGTCAAATCCTAGATTTGACCAAGATTCAAATGGGCATAAAATAAAAAAATGAAAAAATGAAAAACCAAAGCGCACATAGTCTTCTTATATGTCATATAGTAAGCATTAAAGTTGGTAAACAAGGTCTAGACATATTCAAACTAGACAAATCATGTATATACCCCCTAACCCCTAAACTCTATCTTATGACGAAGTCAAGCATGAAGATTAAGTGGTTTTGGGTTTCAAACATGGAAATTTTGAAAACCTCCCAAAAACTTCATTTTAGGGTGACTAAGAAGGATACAGGCTTCCCTTTTCATTTTCATGTTCTATACTTGTTTAAATCTTGGTCAAACCTAGGATTTGACCAAGATTCAAATGTGCATCAAAATTCCAAAAAAATCAGAAAAATGAAAAACCAAAGCACATAGTTTTCTTATGTCATATAGTAAGCATTAAAGTTGATAAACAAGGGTCTAGACATATTCAAACAAGAAAAATCATGTATCTACCCCCTAACCCTAAACTTTGTCTTATGTAGTCAAGCATGAAGAGAAGTGGTTTTGGGTTTCAAATATGGAAATTTCAAAAACCTATCAAAAGCTTCATTTTAGAGTGACTAAGAAGGATCCATGCTTGCCTTTTCATTTTCATATTTGAAACTTGTTTAAATCATTGTCAAACCTAGGATTTGACCAAGATTTAAATGGGCATAAAATTAAAAAATCGGAAAAATGAAAAACAAAAGCACATAGTCTTCTTATGTCACATATATATATAGTAAGCATTCAAAAGTTGATAAACAAGGTCTAGCTAGACATATTCAAATAAGACAAATCATGTATCTACCCCTCTAACCCTAAACTCTGTCTTATGAAGTCAAGCATGAAGAGAAGTGGTTTTAGGTTTCAAACATGGAAATTTCAAAAACCTCCCAAAAACTTCATTTTAGAGTGACTAAGAAGGATACATGTTTCCCTTTTCATTTTCATGTTTTAAACTTGTTTAAATCTTGGTCAAACCTAGGATTTGACCAAGATACAAATAGGCACAAAAAATGAAAAACAAAAAGCACATAGTGTTCTTATGTCATATCGTAAGCATTCAAGTTGATAAACAAGGTCTAGATATATCCAAACCAGACAAATCATGTATATATGTACCCCGTGTCGATCTTATGAAGTCTAGCATGAAGAAAAGTCGTTTTGGGTTTCAAACATGGAAATTTCAAGAACATCCCAAAAGCTTCATTTTAGAGCGACTAAGAAGGATCGAGGCTTACCTTTCCATTTTCATGATTTAAACTTGTTTAAATCTTGGTCAAATCTTGCTCAAGCATGAAGATAAGTGGTTTTGGGTTTCAAACATGGAAATTTCAAAAACCTCCCAAAAACTTCATTTTAGGGTGACTAAGAAGGATACAGGCTTCCCTTTTCATTTTCATGTTCTATATATACTTGTTTAAATCTTGGTCAAACCTAGGATTTGACCAAGATTCAAATGTGCATCAAAATTCCAAAGCACATAATGTCAGTAAGCATTAAAGTTGATAAACATGGTCTAGACATATTCAAACCATACAAATCATGTATCTACCCCTAACCCCTAAACTATGTCTTATGAAGTCAAGCATGAAGAGAAGTGGTTTTGGGTTTCAAACATGAAAATTTCAAAAACCGCCCAAAAACTTCATTTTAGAGTGACTAAGAAGGATACATGCTTCCCTTTTCATTTTCATGTTTTAAACTTGTTTAAATCTTGGTCAAACCTAGGATTTGATAAACATGGTCTAGACATATTCAAACCAGACAAATCATGTATCTACCCCCTATCGACCCTAAACTTCGTCTTATGAAGTCAAGCATGAAGAGAAGTGGTTTTGGGTTTCAAACATGGAAATTTCAAAAACCTCCCAAAATTAAAGCTTCATTTTAGAGTGACTAGTTAAGAAGGATCCAGGCTTACCTTTTCATTTTCATGTTTTAAACTTGTTTAAATCTTGTTCAAACCTAGGATTTGACCAATATTCAAATGGGCATAAAATAAAAAATAAATAAAATAAAAAACCAAAGCACATAGTCTTCTTATGTCATATAGTAAGCATTCAAGTTCATGAACAAGGTCTAGACATATTCAAACCAGACAAATCATGTACCCCTAACCCTAAACTTTGTCTTAATTATATATGAAGTCAAGCATGAAGCAGAGAAGTGTGGTTTTGGGTTTCAAACATGGAAATTTCAAAAACCTCCCAAAAAGCTTCATTTTAATTAGACTGGCTGGTTAATTAAGAAGGATCCATGATTAATTACCTTTTCATTGTCATGTTTTAAACTTGTTTAAATCTTGGTCGAACCTAGGATTTGACCAAGATTCAAATGGGCATAAAAATTCAGAAAAAATCGAAAGAATGAAAAACCAAAGCACATAGCCTTCTTATGTCATATAGTAAGCATTCAAATTGATAAACATGGTCTAGACATATTCAAACCAGAAAAATCATGTATCTACCCCTAACCCTAAACTCTGTCTTATGAAGTCAAGCATGAACAGAAGTACGGTGGTTTTGGGTTTCAAACATGGTAAATTCAAGAACCTCCCAAAAGCTTCATTTTAGAGTTACTAAGAGAAAGATCCGGACTTAATTACCTTATCATTTTCACATGTTAAACTTGTTTAAATCTTGCTCAACAAACCTAGGATTTTACCAAGATTCTCAAATGGGCATAAAAATCAAAAAATGAAATACCAATGCACATAGTCCTCTTAAGTCATAAAGTAAGCATTCAAGTTGATAAACAAGCTATAGACATATTCAAACAAGACAAATCATGTATCTACCCCCTATCGACCCTAAACTTCGTCTTATGAAGTCAAGCATGAAGAGAAGTGGTTTTGGGTTTCAAACATGGAAATTTCAAAAACCTCCCAAAATTCAGCTTCATTTTAGAGCGACTAAGAAGGATCGATGCTTACCTTTTCATTTCCATGTTTTAAACTTATTTAAATCTTGGTCAAACCTAGCTAGGATTTGACCAAGATTCAAATGGGCATAAAAATTCAGACAAAAAATCTAAAGAATGAAAAACCAAAGCACATAGCCTTCTTAATTATGTCATATAGTAAACACTCAAGTTGATAAACAAGCTAGGTCTAGACATATTCAAACCAGAAAAATCATGTGTATATCTACCCCTAACCCTAAACTCTGTCTTATGAAGTCAATCATGAAGAGAATTGGTTTTGGGTTTCAAACATGGAAATTTCAAGTACGTCCCAAAAGCTTCATATATTTTAGAGTGACTAATTAAGAAGGATCTTGGCTTACGTTTTCATTTTCATGCTTGAAACTTGTTTAAATCTTGGTTGAACCTAGGATTTGACCAGAATCAAATGTGCATAAAATTCTTAAAAAAAATAGAAAAATGAAAAACAAAAGCACATGGTCTTCTTATGTCATATAGTAAGCATTCAAGTTGATAAACAAGGTTTAGACATATTCAAACCAGACAAATCATGTATCTACCCCCTAACCCTAAACTCGGTCTTATGAAGTCTAGCATGAGGAGAAGTCGTTTTGGGTTTCAAACGTTTAAGCCAAAAGCCCCATTTCAAATATTTCAAACTTATTCAAATTTGAAAGACACACAAGTTATAGCACACATAGTGCATACATTCTCACACATACTGCACTAGATGCTAACCCGGCCTATAGTTTGAGGCCATTGGATGAGGTCGAAAAAAATCTTGGATTAGAAATGGGGTTGTTCGAACCCCGTAGTTGGATTTTTTGAACCTTGATCTGTAGTACTGGGCAAAGCCCTAGTTTAACCTATTTAATTATAGATTCGTAGGTCGATTTTTCTACCTTTTTATTATTACTATGCAGCACATGTGTGTTTGCCCGTCGAGTGAAACTCGGAGGAAGAGGGATCACTCGGAAGGAGAGAAGAAGGGAGAGAATTATGGTGTCTCCCCTTTTTCGGGTGATGATGTTGACTTTTGTGCAGGGTTTGTCAGTGAGCAGGAGGTGCGAGCGAGCGAGCGAGCGAGCGAGTCGAGCGAGGCCGAGAATGAGAGAGATTTGTTTTTTTTTTTGAGAGGGACGACCGAAGGATCCAGAAGGACCCACAGACTTCCAATACGCATCCTGATGCGTCTTCTCTTGACAAAGAAAATGTCTGGGAGTTTGCGTACCTATTGCACGTGACTTGTGCTCACTGAAGTGTGGGACCTCACGCATGGGCACCACACGTAAGTGACAGACCTGTTGGTGTAAAAACTCGGTTGATTATTATAGTGCATTAGAACAAAGTTTCCTATGGATTCAAGGGTAGGAAATCCAAGTTAACTCATTTACATGACATTATTTTTCCATGAAGCAAAGTTAACGCACCTATCAATTGGTACATTTTGGAGTGACTAAGAAGGATCCAGGCTTACTTATTCGTTTTCACGTGTAAAACTTGTCTAAATCTTGGTCAAACAAAATTGGCAGAAAATTCAAAAAAAAACAGAAAAATGAAAAACCAAAGCGCACATAGTCTTCTTATATGTCATATAGTAAGCATTAAAGTTGATAAACAAGGTCTGGACATATTCAAACTAGCTAGACAAATCATGTATCTACCCCCTAACCCCTAAACTCTGTCTTATGACGAAGTCAAGCATGAAGATAAGTGGTTTTGGGTTTCAAACATGGAAATTTCAAAAACCTCCCAAAAACTTCATTTTAGGGTGACTAAGAAGGATACAGGCTTCCATTTTCATTTTCATGATCTATACTTGTTTAAATCTTGGTCAAACCTAGGATTTGACCAAGATTCAAATGTGCATCAAAATTCCATAAAAAATCAGAAAAACGAAAAACCAAAGCACATAGTTTTCTTATGTCACATACATATATATAGTAAGCATTCAAAAGTTGATAAACAAGGTCTAGCTAGACATATTCAAATAAGACAAATCATGTATCTACCCCTCTAAAACCATAAATAACTCTGTCTTATGAAGTCAAGCATGAAGAGAAGTGGTTTTTGGTTTCAAACATGGAAATTTCAAAAACCTCCCAAAATTAAAGCTTCGTTTTAGAGTGACTAGTTAAGAAGGATCCAGGCTTACCTTTTCATTTTCATGTTTTAAACTTGTTTAAATCTTGGTCAAACCTAGGATTTGACCAATATTCAAATGGGCATAAAATAAAAAAATAGATAAAATAAAAAACCAAAGCACATATTCTTCTTATGTCATATACACTACAAGAAAAGTTCTGATAGACAACGTCCCAAAATCGTCAACTAAGGGGCATTTTTCGTCGCCTATGGGCCTAACCCGACGATATGGGTTCCGTTGTGGAAACTGCGTCAGGCAAAGTCCAACGACGATTTTTTCGGTCCGTCGCGCTTGGGCGCCCTTCCGCCACGGAAAATCGGACTGTTGCGGAAGTGTTTTCGGGAGCCCGTTGACTGCTGACGTCATGCAACCGACACGTGGCAGACGCCGTTAACTGGCAGTTAACGGCGTTAACTGGCTGAAACCCCGTGGTAGATGGTAGGCCCACACGAGGCCTGCCACGTCTTAAGCGGGCCGGGCCAGATGACATAGTTTGACCGGTCAACTATATAGCTGGGCTGGTCCATTAGTTACGTGGGCCGGGCCTAACCTCTAATGTTGACTGGTCAAAAGTTAAATGGGCCGGCCCATTTAACATGTGGGGTCCCCTTACAGCAACTGGGCCGGCCCAAGAAGCAAGTGGGCCGGGCCAACACAGGTGTGGTCCCACTTTCCCGTTAAAAGGCGGCCCATTTAGTGTGTGGGGTCCACCATATAGCAAGTGGGCGGCCCAACAAGTGGTCGGCCAAAAACACATGGTGGGTCCCACTATCCTGTTAAAGGGCCGGCCCATTTAGTATGTGGGGTCCACCATATAGCAAGTGGGCCGGCCCAACAAGATAGTGGGCCGGCCAAAACACAGGTGGGACCCACCTTCCTGTTAAAGGGCCGGCCCATTTAGTATGTGGGGTCCACAATATAGCAAGTGGGCTGGCCCACCAAGATAGTGGGCCGGGCCAAAAACACATGTGGGTCCCACATTCCTGTTAATGGGCCGGGCCATTTGTTATGTGGGGTCCACCATGTAGAAAGTGGGCCGCCCAACAAGATAGTGGGCCGGGCCAAAACACAGGTGGGTCCCACCTTCCTATTAAAGGGCCGGCCCATTTACCATGTGGGACCACCATATAGCAAGTGGGCTGGCCCAACAAGATAGTGGGCCGGGCCAAAAGCACAGGTGGGTCCCACTTTCCTGTTAAAAGGCCGGCCCAAATAGTATGTGGGGTCCACCATATAGCAGTGGGCCGCCCAACAAGATAGTGGGCCGGGCCAAAAACACAGGTGGGTCCCACTTTCAAGGGCGGCCGCTAGTATGTGGGGTCCACCACAAAAGCAAATGGGCTGGCCCAACTAATTAGTGGGCCGCCCAGTAGTTGGTGGGGTCCACCTAAAGCAAGTGGGCCAGCCCTATTAGAGTGTGGGTCCACCGTAACTCACATGGGCTGGCCCAAGAAGTAAGTGGGCCAGCCCGTTTAGTTGTTGTTTATATGCCGGCATAATATGCGCTTTAGGATTTTGCGGGCAGGCACATATGTGATTTCGATTAATTGGGCCGTTTAAGGGATGGGAATTCGTGATTTAGATACTGAGAATATTTACGCAGCATTGATTTCTGTCGGATAGCCTCACTTACCACAAGCACCAAAGAAAAAATGCGCGAAAGAACTATAAAAACTAACTAAATATTACATCAGCTGCAAGGCATTGAAAAAATATTACAGAACCCAGAGAAATTGAATGGTAATTAAACCTAGCAATACAATGAAGCGATCCGGCAATCTTTTAAGTTGTCCATGCAGCACCTATATCTGAAACAAAGACATTACAAGTTAAGACAACAACAATGGAAAGGCAAAGACACTACAATATTGTTTGCCAAAGAATTTGGAACTCATCATTTCGTCGTTATAACAAGATCATTGTAATGCGCACAATAAGCAAACAAAGAGTGCATGCCGCATACCAACAGCCAATATAACAGAGCATGTTAGAATGAAACAACAGACTTACTACTGTCGAGTCCCATGCAAACCAACATGTTCAGGGAGTACAAAATTGGCATGAACAACATAGTAGCAGGCTATAAATTTTGTAACAACGACTGAGCAAGATGAAGTTATGATGGCTACATCTACAGAGCAGGGAATGTAAACCAAAAATAGAAGTTACGATGGCAAAAGCTAAAGAGGAGGGAATGTGAACCAACATGTGCCAAGTGCAATTACTTCATTTTGCCCGTGAACTAAATAATACTCCTGAACTTATAGTGAAGGGGATGCAAATCAAGATGTTTCGGGATATAAACTTGTAATGAGCAACACATAGAGGATAGTTAATGCTGGAGCTTAGGATGGACCAGATACAGAATATAGTGGGATCACCTGTGAACTTGTATAAGAGGGAATGCAAACCAATATGTTCAGCTTTCCATATGTGAGCGTCATGCCAAGTCAGAGAAACAAGTCAATAATGCAGCTTTTGAAGAACAAGATGGCACGCAAAATTATTATCTAGTAGTATATGACAAGTTTATTTGTACTACAGGCTAGATAGCAGAGTGATAGCATGCCAAACTAAGTCCTTACTTTGTTAGCTTACAATGAACTAGATACAAAACAATGGCATCACCTGTAGTACAGGGAATGCAAGCCAACATGTTCATGGAGTAAAAAATTGGCACAAACAACATAGTAGCAGGCCATAATTTTTGTAACAACGACTGAGCAAGATAAAGTTATGATGGCTAGATCTACAGAGCAGGGAATGTAAACCAAATATAGAAGTTACGATGCCAAAAGCTATAGAGCAGGGAATGCGAACCAACATGTGCAATTACTTAAAATTGGCCATGAACTAAATAATAGCAGGATGTTACTATAATACCTATAATTTTTGTAACAACGACTGAGCAAGATAGAAGTTATGATGGCTACATCTACAGAGCAGGGAATGCAAACCAAAATGTTCAATCGCTTAAAGTTAGCAATGAAGTAGAAAATAGCAACGTGTTACGGTCATAGCTAGGAATGAACTAAAAGAGCTTCAGACAAACAAGAAACTGAACCCAGAACATGGCGCTAAAACAAGGGACTTACATTAGGAGAAGCACTCTGTGGGAGTCACAGCAGATCTTCCTGGGGTTGATAGATCCGGTGATGAAGTACGCTACATGTGCTACTTGGGGTTGGAGAGACGGCCATTACACTTCATGGTTACTCATCTCATCTGCAAAAACGTAACGGCGCGTCGTTAGCACAAACAGGTTCCCCCAAGATTAAACAAGAACTTGCAGGCAAGCAATAGAAAAGCGACAGTAGAAGAGTTTAGATCATCATGCGCCGGTGAAGCAGATCCGGTTCATGCACAGCGGTGTCGGTGAGCAAGATCCGATGCGGTGGACGACGGATCCGGGCGGCTCCGGCGGGGTGGACGATACGCAGCTGAAGCGACTGCGGTAGACTGTGGATGAGCATATGGTTTCGAGGTTCGGCGGGGATGATCCGTCCGGTTGATGACGGCCGATGAAGCGGCTCCGGCAGGCAGCCGGATGACGAGGATCGCGAGGGCTCGGGTAGGCCAGGGAAGTCCGGCGGGGATGTTCCGGTGCGGTGGTCGTGGAGGTGGGAGAGAGGGACTTGGGAAGTTCCGGTGGGTGGTCTGAGGGAAATGAATTTTTTTTGGGAGGGTTTCCGGGCTAGGGAGGTGGTGATCCAAAAAATGACGGGCAGACCCCCCCACCAACCGACTTTGCTGTCATCTCCACAGGGGTAGAATGGGAATTTGGAAGCGTGTGAAATTTTTGTATTTTGTGGGCGGGAAGTTTTGCCGCTATGAGATTTTGAATTTGGCCACCGTCCAAGTATAATGATAAAAAATTGTGAGACCGTACTAGTACCTCTGTTCAAGGCCGAGTGCAAAATCAAATCATCATCACGTTGAAAATTTGTTACCAACTTACCATGATCATGATCTACCTCTGAAAATGGGCGCATCCACTAAAACTTGCAAAGTATAATGATACAAATTTGTGAGACCGTACTAGTACTTATGTTCAAGGTCGAGTGCAACATCAAATCATCATTATATTGAAAATTGTGTTACCATGATCATGATATTTCTCTGAATTTGGCGCAACCGCTAAATCTCGCAAAGGATAATGATAAAAAAAGGTGAGATTGTACTAGTTCTTATGTTCAAGGCCGAGTACAAGATCAAATCATCATCACGTTGAAATTTGTTACAATGATCATGACATATCTCTAAAATTAGTGCATCCGCTAAATCTTGCACGTGGCGCATCTCGGTGCGGAGCAACAAGTCGGTGCTATCAAGGTTGAGGCGTCGGTAGCGTCATCGGGCTCTCATCTCTTGATAGATCTTCTACATGGCGCGGCGCACCACCCGCCGATAAGCAGTCACATGTGAGACCGAGGTGGAGACGTCCCCGGCATCCTCGAGGCGCGGCCGCCCTTCTACGAGCCAGCGTCGACTCAAGGTATGAATCCATGTGGTGTCTTAGATTTATTGTTCTTCTCTTATGATTATTTTGAGCCGAACATGTGTGCTCTTTCTCTGAATATATTGCTTGAAAAGCTTACCAAGTTACTTAAATTCACTTTGTTCTTAATCTTGCGAGCTAATATTGTTATTTTTAATGAACGGTGGTGTGCGCAAGCAGAGTTATTTGTGGATGTGTTGAGCTGTTAGGCATAAGTCGAAATCCTCATCTAAACGAGGCCTCAGATTAACACATAAAAAAGGTGTTCAATCTCGCCCACAATACCCTCTTCTTTCCTCTCCCTTTATTGGAACTTGTTTTGCAGACAAGGAAAGTGGCACGTGTAATGTGAGTAAAACCCTCTTAGCCAAAATCATCTACGAGCAAGATTTTCTATATTGTAGATGCCCCAATTGACTCTCATCCCCAAAGTAGTTTTTTTATGTCAGTATAGACTTCTTTACTGGATGTATACTATCGTACATGGCATGCATTTGCCTAATGAGCAACATTGTATTGCTATTCTAGCCAACCTGATCGATATGTCAAGCTTCATGCACGAGATGCCATGTTTAATTTACTCCCTCGCTCTGATCCATATTTCTTGATGTGAAATGAATGTGAATCGGAGGGAGTACTTTTCTTAGATAGTACTATATCATTTCAAAAAAAGTACTACTACATCACAAATGCATCAAAAGAGTACTACATCACAAGACCACCACGGTTGTACTAGTAGAGTTTAATGCTGAACTTCCAAAGGGATTAAGATTACACATATGAACTTTAAACATGACCAGGAGCATGAGGGCCAGCAGCAGGGGCGTTGACGTGGAGCAAGCTAGGCAAGACGTAATTCTGGAGGAAGAGGCCATATGATGCGTACTTGGCCTTGGTTGCAGGGCGGTGTTTCCCCCTATGTACTTAGGCCTACACCCATCGCATGTTGGATCAGGCTGTGGATGTCCTTCTAGAGAAATTTGCCACATAATGGGCAAAATAGCTCCCCGCGCATGCAGAAACGAATTTCACCACCCTTCAGCCGCTTGAGAACATAGCGGCTTTTCCGGTCCCTGCGCACCTTGTTGTTGTCCATGTCATCAGAATACTCCTATGAATTATTAAGTACTACATAATCAAGTTTTTATGACAGATCGAATAAATACTCCACTAACATAATCAAACCTTAGAAACCCTAAAATTAAATGTGTAGAACAAGTAAATGGCAGAAGAAATCGTAATAAATCATGAGAAACCCTATGAACAACCATGAACATTAGCCACAACAATTGCAAGTCCACTAAGTATGAACACATAAATTGATTATATGACTACATGGCAGATTAGTCGAAATTAAACTAGAATCTGATCTTACGAATCGTAGAATCAATTACATCTACAAGAACAAGGTAGGATATCAAATCAATCAAGAACCAGGCTCGTGCAAACCATGTGAACAGCAATATGACACAAAGAGGGTTGGGACAGTTTCGGTAAAAGAGAAGTACCTCCTCGTCATCACCCTCAACATCCTCCTGGAACTGAACGTTTGGGCCGAAATCATCGAAGGGGTCGAGGTTCGCGTCCAGCATCGGGCCTAGGAAGACCTCGCCGTGGTGGCCTGCAACGCCGTGCACATCTTCGGCGGGATAAACAACGTTGGTATCCACCTTCTGCTCGACGGCCAGGACGCCCGTTTCGACCGAGGTCGAAGAACCAGACAAGCAGAGGAGACGAGCGGCATGGGTGCCCGGTGAAGCCTCACCCGTCGTGACGGCTAGGATGCCCATTTCGACCGAGGTTGAAGAATCCGACAAGCAGAGGAGACGAGCGGCTTGGGTGCCCGGTGAAGCCTCACCCACCACGACGGCCACTACCGTAGAGGCATCCTCTGCGTGGGCGGTCGCCTATTGCTCCGCCTCGTATGCAATACCTATCTTCATGCTGTTGTGGTTGGAAACGGGAAAGTCGATGCCTCAGAGGTGCGGTGAGTGGATGGGGGTTTTCACAGTGTGGGGGAGGCAAGTTGGGGGAGTGGAGAGGACGAGCTCGCGAGAGATGATGAGGCCGATTATGTTATAGCCTCCGACCCCCTGTATCCAGTAGTGGACGCGTGAAGTCATGCATGTACTCGACTTTCCACTTTCTGGGAGACGTGTACGAAACTTTTTTTTGGACCATTTAACTTCATCTGGGACTCATGTATACCAATACTTCCAAACGTCATAAGTAATTCAAAATCATTCAGAATAATATGAGACCTTAACATTTTATTTTTTGTGTCAGATATTGTCTATGAAAAATAACATCCTTCAAAAAATAAATCGCCTATGCCAATCCGATCATGCCCGTCTACTCCAACTAGCTTCCTCGAGTAATTTGTCACCTTACATTCTTAAAATGAACCAAAATTTGGCACAGGGGTGCATCATCACATGGAAAATGATGTTACCATTCTGTCTTCCCATTTTTTTTTGAATTTTTCAAAATTGTCATGCCCTAACGGAAAAAATGTACTCCTTCTAAGAAGCATGTATCAGAATGGCATTACCAAAACCTAGGGGTGGGGTGGGGGGAGGGGGGCACATGGTGGTGTGATGATACATCACATTTGGACCACACAACACCATTTGGACCAACCAAAAAAAAACACCCTACACAAACCCTGGTCAAAACTAGTTTGACCAATATTACAAAAGTTGTACGGAGTACATAATTCAGAAACCGTCAGAAATATACGAAGCATTCACGAGTCCCCAAAGTCAGTGACTTTGAGTCACTTACAACTGTGGTCCACATATCAGTCACCCAAAGTCATGGCAAAGTCAGCTTGGCAAAGTCACCGACAGACAAAGCAAGCAGTGAACAGACAACTCCGTAGCACTGAAAAGACATCTCACAGAAAAGGCTAGTACTACCTTTTCTTCCCGGATAAGCAAAAATAGCTGATCGGTACTGACGAAATGCACCAGGTCCGCAATGTACTCCAGCTATAAGTGAAGCATGCCTACCACTGAAGAGGAAATTCAAGATTCCACCAGATCCCCATATCACTCTTTTGCATAAAACACGGACATATCTTTTGCACAATTCACCACTTGTTGGTCTAATCTATCGCAGCTTCCATCAGTTGGTCATCCAATTAACGATTTAACGGATTAGAAAAATAAGCGGTGGAATTAGAAGTACTAGTAGCGAAATGTGCAAAATATACCGCCCTTCCCGAGGGGGTTTGTCCAGAAGAGGGCCGGATGACAATGTCCCGGGTGCATCCAGAAACGAGAGGGGTAGTTTCTAATACATGTAAGAAATTATTTTACAAAAAGGTACATATTAAGTAGTACAACTATTAGTACAGTACTACTATTTCGAGGGAAAATGCCATGTCGTGCGACCTCTAATCAATGAGTAGAAGTTGTAGGTGCGCCTAACATGCATTGCTGAAAGCTGGTTCCGCTGGAATTTGAGCTCAGCCGGGGCGGATTCTGCGAAGTACGCCCGACGTCACTCATGTATCCCACCAAACTGCTCACTTCTTTCAATGTCTCTTCTCTTTCACTGCAGCTCTCCAACATCAGGTGCATCAACTTATCTTGTGCCTTCTGCCTCTCGAGAAGGGCAAGGATGGCGATGTCAGCATATTCAAGGTTCAACTTTTGGAGCTGTACTTTATCCTGAAGAAGGATTTTGTACTCTATATCAGACTTGTCTCTGTCGAGGCACACAGTCTTGAGTATGCTGCTGGCTTTCTCCGCTGATGCTTTCTGCTTAATCAGCTCGTTCTTCAACATATCGCGCTCATTTCGAAGGCTGCAAATGAGCTCCACAAGAGTTTTCGAATTCTTCTTCTTGGCAGCCAAATCGTCTCGGAGGCGATCACACTCTAAGCTGAGCTCCTCGTTTTTTTCCATCAAGATGGCGACAGTGGTGTCGATAGTCGGCGCCGCTTCCTTCAGGGCGAAATCATCGGTAGCAAGTAAGCGCAAAGGAAGAAGAAGAAGAAGAAGAAGAAGAAGAAGAAGAAGAAGAAGTTGGTGCTACCTCATTTCGCCGGGGTAGGGCCGGGTTGAAATCATCGGACGACGATGATTCCTTGGTCGTGGAAGTTGGTGCAGTAGGGGCGTCGTTGGAACTTCCAACCCTTTAAGATGTATAACCATAGAGACTCTTAAAGAGCTTGAGCCCGGGCAAGAAGAAACGAAAGTACATGGCGAAGGAAACTAACCCGGTGAGCACAGCACGGACGCGTTTCGGCGGCGGCGGCAGCGGCGGCGACGGCGAGCCCACTTGGTTTCTGGAACCGTCTCTCGAAATTTCGAGCCGGCGTTTTTTATCCGCGTACTTGACCGCCGGCGACCTGAAGTTTGAACACATTAATTGCTGGAGGAGAGAGCGACGAAAGAAACGAAAGTACATGGCGAAGGAAACTAACCCGGTGAGCACAGCACGGACGCGTTTCGGCGGCGGCGGCGGCGACGGCGAGCCCACTTGGTTTCTGGAAGCGTCTCTCGAAATTTCGAGCCGGCGTTTTTTCTCCGCGTACTTGACCGCCGACGACCTGAATTTTGAAGACATTGCTGGAGGAGAGAGCGACGAACAAATGTTTGTTAGGTGGAGAGAGGAAGAAAGTGAATGGAACGAGAGAGTTTAGCGTTTTGCCCTTATAGTCATAGTCGCTAACCGTGACGCGGGAAGGTTGGTCGTCGGCGTTTAATGGTCTCCCGCGTGGAAACCGAGGCGGCCACGAGGCAGCGGCTGGCCACGCGGCGTCCAGTCGCCTACGCCGCCGTAAATAAGGGTAGTTGCCTACCACCACCAGGTGACATGCACCTTTTGCATGTCACCGTGTGACATGCGGCCTAAATTCAAATTTAAAACATTGCGAAAAAAATCATGCATCCGGTGACATGCCCATGGCATGCCACCGATGAAGAGTTCCGTGCCATGCACTCTGGCACTCTGCGCCGTCTTGGATCAGAAAATGAGCGAAGAACGAGGACGAGGCACTAGTTCAAATTTAGGATGAAGTTTAAGTTTTATTTTGGTTTAAATTAGATTAGAGGGAGTAGTACTCTTACTTTATTACTCGTACTTGTGTTAATGTAGTAGTATTATTATGGTGGTGTACTTGCGTTCGTGTACTGCTTGTTTCAGCTGTTTTGGTGAAGGAGACATGCATCACCCTTTTTGGTGATATATCTAGTCGTCATGTAGCCCTCTACCATGTACTATTTTTGCTATGAATATATGTGGTATTGATTGTCAAAAAAAAAACCCCAAGATCCTGAAAAACTGTTGGTCTATCCCGAGAAACGAGGAGGTTTAAGGAAACGAGGAGTCCAGCGCGTGCGGAAGGAGCTTTAATCGTGCGAGCATGCAGGGGCAAAATGAGGAAACTAGCGATTACTTTCTCTCCTGCCAGTCTTATACCTTAATAAATGGGCAAACTGAGCACGTTGTAGCTAATCCTTTTATTAATTAAACAGCTATATTAGTCAATAAGATTGCCTTATGTTTTTCCTCAGTTTTCGCCAAGCCCTTATTTGTTACCCGCAGAAGGAGCTCAGACGGGAGGATTCCAGTTTAGTTGACCGTTCCGTGCTGACGTGTGGGGCTAGTAGAAAGGGACCGCGTGGGACAGGACGAGACCGCGTTTGGTTGTACGTGAGCAGGAGCTGGGTTCTGTCTCTCTCGGCGCGAATTGGCATTTTTAAGAGCACCTTTTCCCCCTCTGTCTCTTTGTCTTTATTAACCAAAAGTATCAAATCTAGAGAAGCTTGCATTTCTGTCTTTCTTCAATTATTTGTGCCTTTTGGCCCTCGTTGTTTGCCCAATATGGCAGCAAATCTAGTACTCCCTCTGGTCCATATGTATGTAGTTAAATCTAGAAGCAAATCTCCAGGGTAATGTACTCCGTACGACAAATTCGCAGTAATAGTAAATCGAGAAAACAAAGTAGGGCCAACAAAATATACTCCAGTAGAATAGGGATAGATAATAGGGATCCCTCCCTAGATAATAAGCTGCATACACAGCAGCCAACAGGTTCGAGGTTCTTCACAACACCATCATACTAACAACATAACAACAAGGGATCCCTAGCTAACAACAAAATAGAAGCTGCTTTGCAGCAGCAGCAGCACACGTCCGGGACTCCGCCTACCCCATCTGCCTCCACTTGTTGCTCCCCTTGGGAGCCTTGGGCTTGAGCGGAGGCATGCGCCCGGCGGAGATCTCCACCCGCTGGATGCTGCGGAGGTGCATGCCGAGCGCCATGTGCTTGGCGCGGAAGGAGTGGGGGTTCACCGACGCGCCGACCTTGGGGTTGGTGTTGCCGATGTTCTCGGCATGCGTGAGGAGGCAGTTGAAGTCAGTGCGGCCGAGCCTCCTAGTGCAGAAGGGGCACCTGTAGACACCCTTGGCGAAGTAGGAGACGTACTGGCCGACCTGCAGCCTCCGCAGCACCTGGCGAGTCTTGACGTCATGGTGCTCGTCGTCGCTGCCGACGTCGCTGCCAGACAGCTGATCCATATCAAACGGGAACTATTAGTGAATGAGATGCAACGATGACTAACGTGCATGATAACAAAGTAAGGAAAAACAGAGCCAGCCTCAGTTAGAGTGGACACGATTATATGTCTACAGGGATGGTGTTAGCGAACCATAGCTCATGCACAACAGATTTGTACACAGCAATGGTTCGCTGAACCCACTCTGTAAAAATTTGTGCCCAACGATTCATCATAGGCAAAGAAACAGATTCCAGATCTGATTTTGAACAGATTCCAGAATATTTGCAAAATTAAACGGTTGATATCTTTTGATTCCTGCATAAAATAACTGACTGAGATCCCATAAATTAACTGATTGAGATCCCATTATTACTTGCATAAATTAACCGAACGGCCGAACTCCAAATCTTAAACGAAATCAAGAAGGGATCAAAGCAAAATGGAATAAAATCGATCGGCGCAAATATTAACCCAATACTCAACCATCTACAGATCGGCACTAATAGTTACTAGGGAACCAGCAAAAATAGGGTTAAAAAAGGAATGGGCGAAGAAAAAAGGGAGCAAACCATAGTTACCTCGTTCCATGGGTCGTCCATGAAGGTGTCGTAGGGGTTCGGAGGCGAGATGTACGGCACCGGCTCATAGGGGTCCCATCCCGGCGGGATACGACCGCCACCGGCGGCGGCGACGGCCTTTGAGGGGACGACGTCGAAGAGGGAGGCGTCGCGCTTGGAGCCGACGGCGTCATGGACGATGGGATTCGCATTCTCCATGTCCATCTCGCCTGCAGAGAGGGAGAGGGTTTTTGCTTTGGAGAAGATGATGGGACGTGAGAGGCGGCGTTTCATGAGCGAGTGAGAGTGACAGAGATAGTGCGAGGAGGCGTCTATAAAGGCGAGGGGTGGTTAATGCGACCCGCGTCCTACGCGTCCACCATTTAACGTCTGCACGTCTTGGGCTTCTGCAACGCGACACGCGTCCACAATTGCACGTCTTCGACTTCTGCACCGCGACTCGCGTCAGTACCCGTCAACAATTGCACGTCTTCCACTTCTGCACCGCAACACGCGTACTCGAGTCTAACCCTGGAAATTTAGATATACTCTCGAGTCTTATACTGTAGCATTTTTTGTGTGCTCGGTTTTCCCCTTGAGTACTAATACTGGCTAGTGCAATATACTCAGTTTTACCTCAAGTGCCTGGTCAACAGAGAGTCAACAAATGGGATTAACTAGTTAAATGAGTCAACAAATGGGATTATCAGTTCGTTTTCACGTGTTAAACTTGTCTAAATATTGGTCAAACCAAGGATTTGACCAAGATTCAAATGGGCAGAAAATTAAAAAAATCAGAAAAATGAAAAACCAAAGCACATAGTCTTCTTATGTCATATAGTAAGCATTAAAGTTGATAAACAAGGTCTAGACATATTCAAACAAGAAAAATCATGTGTCTACCCCCTAACCCTAAACTCTGTCTTATGTAGTCAAGCATGAAGAGAAGTACTTTTGGGTTTCAAACATGGAAATTTCAAAAACCACCCAAAAGCTTCATTTTAGTGTGACTAAGAAGGATCAAGGCTTACCTTTTCATTTTCATGTTTTAAACTTGTTTAAATCCTGGTCAAATATAGGTTTGACCAAGATTCAAATGGGCATAAAATAAAAATATAGAAAAATGAAAAACCAAAGCACATAGTCTTCTTATGTCATATAGTAAGCATTAAAGTTGATAAACAAGGTCTAGAAACTTGTCTAAATATTGGTCAAACCAAGGATTTGACCAAGATTCAAATGGGCAGAAAATTAAAAAAATCAGAAAAATGAAAAACCAAAGCACATAGTCTTCTTATGTCATATAGTAAGCATTAAAGGTGATAAACAAGGTCTACACATATTCAAACCATACAAATCATGTATCTACTCCCTAACCCCTAAACTCTGTCTTATGAAGTCAAGCATGAAGAGAAGTGGTTTTGGGTTTCAAACATGGAAATTTCAAAAACCTCCCAAAAACTTCATTTTAGAGTGACTAAGAAGGATACATGCTTCCCTTTTCATTTTCATGTTTTAAACTTGTTTAAATCTTGGTCAAACCTAGGATTTGACCAAGATTCAAATGGGCATTAAAATTTAAAAATCAGAAAAATGAAAAACCAAAGCACATAGTGTTCTTATGTCATATAGTAAGCATTAAAGTTGATAAACAAGGTCTAGACATATTCAAACCATACAAATTATGTATCTACCCCCTAACCCCTAAACTCTGTCTTATGAAGTCAAGCATGAAGAGAACTGGTTTTGGGTTTCAAACATGGAAATTTCAAAAACCTCCCAAAAAATTCATTTTAGAGTGACTAGGAAGGATACATGCTTCCCTGGTCATTTTCATGTTTTAAACTTGTTTAAATCTTGGTCAAACCTAGGATTTGACCAAGATTCGATGGGCATCAAAATTTAAAAAAATCAGAAAAATGAAAAACCAAAGCACATAGTTTTCTTATGCCATATAGTAAGCATTCAAGTTGATAAACAAGGTCTATACATATTTAAACCATACAAATCATGTATCTATAACCCTAAACCTTAAACTCTGTCTTATGAAGTCTAGCATGAAGAGAAGTCGTTTTGGGTTTCAAACATGGAAATTTCAAGAACATCCCAAAAGCTTCATTTTAGTGTGACTAAGAAGGATCAAGGCTTACCTTTTCATTTTCATGTTTTAAACTTGTTTAAATCCTGGTCAAATATAGGTTTGACCAAGATTCAAATGGGCATAAAATAAAAATATAGAAAAATGAAAAACCAAAGCACATAGTCTTCTTATGTCATATAGTAAGCATTAAAGTTGATAAACAAGGTCTAGTCTTATTCAAACTAGACAAGTCATGTATCTACCCGCTAACCCCTAAACTCTGTCTTATGAAGTCTAGCATGAAGAGAAGTCGTTTTGGGTTCAAACATGGAAATTTCAAGAACATCCCAAAAGCTTCATTTTAGTGTGACTAAGAAGGATCAAGGCTTACCTTTTCATTTTCATGTTTTAAACTTGTTTAAATCCTGGTTAAATCTAGGATTTGACCAAGATTCAAATGGGCATAAAATAAAAAAATAGAAAAATGAAAAACGAAAGCACATAGTCTTCTTATGTCATATAGTAAGCATTAAAGTTGATAAACAAGGTCTAGACTTATTCAAACTAGACAAATCATGTATCTATCCGCAAACCCCTAAACTCTATCTTATGAAGTCAAGCATGAAGAGAAGTGCATGGTTTTGGGTTTCAAACATGGAAATTTCAAAAAACTCCCAAAAAATTCATTTTAGAGTGACTAAGAAGGATACATGCTTCCCTTTTCATTTTCATGTTATATACTTGTTCAAATCTTGGTCAAACCTAGGATTTTACCAAGATTCAAATGTGCATCAAAATTCCAAAAAAATAAAAAAATGAAAAAACAAAGCACATAGTTTTCTTATGTCATATAGTAAGCATTAAAGTTGATAAACAAGGTCTAGACATATTCAAACAAGAAAAATCATGTGTCTACCCCCTAACCCTAAACTCTGTCTTATGTAGTCAAGCATGAAGAGAAGTGCTTTTGGGTTTCAAACATGGAAATTTCAAAAACCACCCAAAAGCTTTATTTTAGAGTGACTAAGAAGGATCCATGCTTATCTTTTCATTTTCATATTTTAAACTTGTTTAAATCATTGTCAAACCTAGTATTTGACCAAGATTCAAATGGGCATAAAATTAAAAAATCAGAAAATTGAAAAACTAAAGCACATAGTCTTCTTATGTCATATATATAGTAAGCATTTAAAAGATGATAAATAAGGTCAAGACAATTCAAATAATACAAATCATGTATCTACCCCTAACCCTAAACTCTATCTTATGAAGTCAAGCATGAAGAGAAGTGGTTTTTGGTTTCAAACACAAAAATTTCAAAAACCTCCCAAAAGCTTCATTTTAATTAGACTAACTTATTAATTATGAAGGATCCAGGATTGATTACCTTTTCATTGTCATGTTTTAAACTTGTTTAAATCTTGGTCAAACCTGGGATTTGACCAAGATTCGAATGGGCATAAAAATTAAGAAAAAAATCGTAAGAATGAAAAACCAAAGCACATAGCCTTCTTATGTCATATAGTAAGCATTCAAATTGATAAACAAGGTCTAGACATGTTCAAACCAGAAAAATCATGTATCTACCCCTAACCCTAAACTATGTCTTATGAAGTCAAGCATGCATGAAGAGAAGTGGTTTTGGGTTTCAAACATGAAAATTTCAAAAACCTCCCAAAAACTTCATTTTAGAGCGACTAATAAGGATCGATGCTTACCTTTTCATTTTCATGTTTTTACTTATTTGAATCTTGGTCAAATCCTAGGTTTGACCAAGATTTAAACAAGTTTAAAACATGAAAATGAAATGGGAAGTGTGTATCCTTCTTAGTCAGTCTAAAATGAAGCTTTTGGGATGTTCTTGAAATTTCCATGTTTGAAACCCAAAACCACTTAAGACAGAGTTTTTGGTTAGGCGTAGATACATGATTTTTCTTGTTTGAATATGTCTAGACCTTGTTTATCAACTTGAATGTTTATGACATAAGAAGGCTATATATGTGCTTTGGTTTTCCATTTTTTTCATTTTTTCGAAGTTTTTATGCCCATTTAAATATTGGTCAAATCCTAGGTTTGACCAAGGTTTAATCAAGTTTAAAACATGACAATGAAAAGGTAAGCATGAATCCTTTCTCAGTCACTCTAAAATGAAGGTACTTGAAATTTTTATGTTTGAAACACAAAACCCCAGTTCTCTTCATATGTTTGACTTCATAAGACAAAGTTTAGGGTTAGGGGTAGATATGATACATGATATTTCTGGTTTGAATATGTCTAGACCTTGTTTATCAACTTGAATGCTTACTATATGACATAAGAAGGCTATATATGTGCTTTGGTTTTTATTTTTTTTATTTTTTTTGAATTTTTACGCCCGTTTGAATCTTGGTCAAATCCTAGGTTTGACCAAGGTTAAAACAAGTTTAAAAAATGGCAATGAAAAGGTAAGCATGGATCCTTCTTAGTCACTCTAAAATGAAGCTTTTGGGAGGTTTGTGAAATTTCCATGTTTGAAACCCAAAATCACTTCTCCTCATACTTAACTTCATAAGACAGAGTTTAGGGTTAGGGGGTAGATACATGTTTTGTGTGTTTTGAATATGTCTAGACCTTGTTTATCAACTTGAATGCTTACTATATGACATAAGAATACTATGTGCTTTGGTTTTTCATTTTTCTGATTTTTTTAATTGTTAAACCCATTTGAATCTTGGTCAAATCCTAGGTTTGAGCAAGATTTAAACAAGTTTAAAACATGAAAATGGAAAGCTAAGCATGAATCATTCTTAGTCACTCTAAAAATCTTTCGGTCTGCAGAAGAGTCGAATCTGCAATCAGTAGTTACAAAAGCGACCCACCTTAGGGATGGATAATAAGACTTGGGCAATATAAACGTTGATACTACTTACTTTGTGATACTAAAATATATGTATCTAGACATATTTCAGTTGTAGATACATCCATTTTAACATCAAGTAATATGGATCGGAGGACTAGCTAAAGAACAATGAGAGGCAGTGTTTCTCTCCCCCAGCCTACTTGGCGGAGTGGCCCTCCATCAGGACAGGTGGTGATTCCGCTTCTCTCGTTGGAATTCCTTATCCCCCAGCCTACTCGGCGACGTGCGCTCCTCAGTGACCTGCGCGAGGGCGCCTCGGCGACCTACGCAAAGGTGGCTGGACTCGGAGCGCATCGACTTCCTTCTGCGGTGCCTGGATTGGATCGACCATCCCGCGCGTGTCCTCCACCATATTGTTTTTCTTCAAGATGCTGTTATCCATCATCTTCTTCACCGCATCATGTTGGGTGTTGAGGCTCCCGTTGAGAGCTTGAACGCACCTGTTTGATAGCTCGACGTTTTCTTCGCGAAGAAAGCCGCACTCGATCTTAAGCATCAAATTCTCGCCCTTGAGCTTCTTGATGACAGAGTTCGTTTCCTCACTTGATGGAACCCTCACATCATGCAGCTTGCCCCGGCCGGTGACCTCGTCCTTCAAAGTATCGACATCATCGCGAAAGTTGGAGGCGAGTTCCACGAGAGTTTTAAGCTCATCTCTGAAACACGCCGATGCTTCCTGCATGGCAATATCATCAGTACCGAAACAAAGTGACGAGAGGAAGACGAAAATGTCCAATCAGTGGTAACCTCTAAGCGCAGGAGACAGGGGTTGAAGTCGTCATGAGAAGATGTCAGGGTGCGTCGTGGGGCACTGAGATATGTATAAAAAGGATTAATACGGAATAAAGAGTTGGGACCTCCGGGCCAGGAAGAATCAAGAAACATGGCGATGGAAACCAACCAGGAATCTTCGACCGCACGACTGACGCCGTTCCGAGACGAGCGCGAAGCAGGGCCTTCGTTTTCTGGCGGGCCCTTTCTCGCGGCCAGCATCTGGATAGACCGCCGGCGGGAACTCTCCGCGTCCTTGGTCAACACTAGATGGTGCTTCTTCAAGCGAGATGGTGGCCTTGACTTCGGAGGCATCGCTGGAAGTGGAAGGAGACTGGAAGTGAAGCAAGAAGGGGATGGAAGAAGTACTCCCCCCTATTAAAACCAGACAACCGTCTCCTGCCCTCGCTTCGAGCAACCTGGTCCGCCCATCCTAAATCAACGGCCGAGAGGGGGCTCAAGGGTCAGGACGCGGGAGCAGAAGCAAATGAATCGAGAGCGGTCCGGAGTATCCTGTCCGTCCACCGTAAATCAACGGGACAGAGCGGCTACCTTCTCTTCGAAGGCTCTGGCGCGCAACCCGAGGAATGGACATCTGTCGGCTAGTATAGAATTTTATAGCACGCCATTAATCGAGCTAGCAGTACTGTACTACTGACTACAACTCTGATGGACGTCCAAAGCTCTGAATAGTCAGGGGAAACAATGAATGCGAGCCAGGGTAGTACTACTGTAGTAGTGAAGCAATGGGGATTATCTGGAGCAAGTACGGAGTACCGAGTACAGTACTACAAAAGTGTTGTTCGTTGTTTTCGCAGTTCATTTTAGCGTAACGTCCAGGTTGTTGTCGAACCAGCTGTTAGATTTTGGGTAATTATTGTTAAGTTGCTGCTTCTTAATTAAAATTTATCAAAGTCATGTAGACTAGATCGATTTGTGAGAACATCCCAAAAGCTTCATTCATTTTAGAATGACTAAGAAGGATCCATTCTTACCTTTTCTTTTCATGTTTTAAACTTGTTTAAACCTTGGTCAAACCTAGGATTTGACCAAGATTTAAATGGGCATAAAAATTCGGAAAAAAATCAACAAATGAAAAACCAAAGCACATATATAGCCTTCTTATGTCATATAGTAAGCACTCGAGTTGATAAAAACTCTGTCTTATGAAGTCAAACATATGAAGAGAACTGGTTTTGGGTTTCAAACATGGAAATTTCACAAACCTCCCAAAAGCTTCATTCTACAGTGACTAAGAAGGATCCAGGATTACCTTTTTCATTTTCAATTTCTTAACTTGTTTAAATCTTGGTCAAACCTAGGATTTGACCAAGATTCAAATGGGTATAACAATTCAAAAAAAACGGAAAAAAACCAAAGAACATAGTCTTCTGATGTCATATAGTAAGCATTCAAGTTGATAAACAAGGTCTAGACATATTCAAACCAAACAAATCATGTATCTACCCCCTAACCCTAAACTCTGCCTTATGAAGTCAAGCATGAAGAGAAGTGATTTTGGGTTTCAAACATGGAAATTTCAAAAACCTCCCAAAAGCTTCATTTTAGAGTGACTAAGAAGGATCCATGCTTACCTTTTCATTGCCATGTTTTAAACTTGTTTTAACCTTGGTCAAACCTAGGAATTGACCAAGATTCAAATGGGAGTAAAAATTCAGAAAAATTCAAAAAAAATGGAAAACCAAAACACATATATAGCCTTCTTATGTCATATAGTAAGCATTCAAGTTGATAAACAAGGTCTAGACATATTCAAAGCAGAAATATCATGTATCATATCTACCCCTAACCCTAAACTCTGTCTTATGAAGTCAAACATATGAAGAGAACTGGGGTTTTGGGTTTCAAATATAAAATTTTCAAGTACCTTCATTTTAGAGTGAGTAAGGAAGGATTCATGCTTACCGTTTCATTTTCATGTATTAAACTTGTTTAAACCTAGGATTTGACCAAGATTTAAATAGGCATAAAAAATTCGAAAGAAATCAAAAAATGAAAAACCAAAGCACATATATAGCCTTCTTATATCATATAGTAAAAAATTCAAGTTGATAAACAAGGTCTAGACATATTCAAACAAGAAAAATCATGTATCTACACCTAACCATAAACTCTGTCTTAAGTGGTTTTGAGTTTCAAACATGGAAATTTCACAAACCTCCCAAAAGCTTCATTTTACAGTGACTGAGGAGGATCCATGCTTACCTTTTGGCTTAAACGTTTGAAACCAAAAACCACTTCTCTTCATGCATGCTTGACTTCATAAGACAGAGTTTAGGGTTAGGGGTAGACACATGATTTTCCTGGTTTGAAATTTATTCTCTGTTTCTGATTTTTTTGAACATTGTGCCCACCCATTTGTATCTTCGTCAAATCCTAGGTTTGACCAAGATAATTAAAACAAGTTTTATAAAACATGAAAATGAAAAGGGAAGCATGTATCCTTCTTAGGCACTCTAAAATGAAGCTTTTGGGAGTTTTTTGAAATTTCCATGTTTGAAACCCAAAACCACATCTGTTCACATGCTTGACTTCATAAGACAGAGTTTAGGGGTTAGGGGTATAGATACATGATTTGTCTGGTTTGAATATGTCTAGACATTGTTTATCAACTTTAATGCTTACTATATGACATAAGAAAAATAATGTCATGTAAATGAGTTAACTTGGATTTCCTACCCTTGAATCCATAGGAAACTTTGTTCTAATGCACTATAATAATCAACCGAGTTTTTACACCAACAGGTCTGTCACTTACGTGTGGTGCCCACGCGTGAGGTCCCACACTTCAGTGAGCACAAGTCACGTGCAATAGGTACGCAAACTCCCAGCCATCTTCTTTGTCAAGAGAAGACGCATCAGATGCGTATTGGAAGTCTGTGGGTCCTTCTGGATCCTTCGGTTGTCCCTCTCACAAAAAAACAAATCTCTCTCATTCTCGGCCTCGCTCGACTCGCTCGCTCGCTCGCTCGCTCGCACCTCCTGCGCACTGACAAACCCTGCACAAAAGTCAACATCATCACCCGAAAAAGGGGAGACACCATAATTCTCTCCCTTCTTCTCTCCTTCCGAGTGATCCCTCTTCCTCCGAGTTTCACTCGACGGGCAAACACACATGTGCTGCATAGTAATAATAAAAAGGTAGAAAAATCGACCTACGAATATATAATTAAATAGGTTAAACTAGGGTTTTACCCAGTACTACAGATCAAGGTTCAAAAAATCCAACTACGGGGTTCGAACAACACGATTCTAATCCAAGAATTTTTTCGACCTAGGTCACCCAAATGGCCTCAAACTATAGGGTTAGCATCTAGTGCAGTATGTGTGAAAATGTATGCACTATGTGTGCTATAACTTGTATGTCTTTCATATTTGAACCAAATTTGAATAAGTTTGAAATATTTGAAAAGGGGCTTTTGGCTTAAACGTTTGAAACCAAAAACCACTTCTCTTCATGCATGCTTGACTTCATAAGACAGAGTTTAGCTAGGGTTAGGGGATAGATGCATGATTTTCCTGGTTTGAATATGTCTAGACCTACTTTATCAACTTAATTGAATGCTTACTATATGACATAATAATACTATGTGCATTGTTTTTTATTTTTTTGATTTTTTTAAAATTGTATGCCCATTTGAATCTTGGTCAAATCCTAGGTTTGAACATGGTTTAAACAAGTTTAAATCATGAATATGAAAAATTAAGCATCTATATATCCTTCTTAGTCACTCCAAAATGTAGCTCTTGGGAGGTTTTTTCGAAATTTCCATGTTTGAAACCAAAACCACTTCTCTTCATGCATGCTTGACTTCATAAGACAGAGTTTAGCTAGGGCGTTAGGGGGTAGATACATGATTTTCCTGGTTTGAATATGTCTAGACCTGGTTTATCAACTTAATTAATTGATTGTTTACTATATGACATAAGAAGACTATGTGCCTTGGTTTTAAATTTTTCTGTTTTTTTTGAATTTTACGCCCATATATTTGAATCTTGGACAAATCCTAGGTTTGACCAAGATTTAAACAAGTTTAAACATAAAAATAAAAAGGGAAGCATGTATCCTTCTTAGTCACTCTAAAATGAAGCTTTTTGGATGTTCTTGAAATTTCCATTTTTGAAACCAAAAACGACTTCTCTCTTCATGCTAGACTTCATAAGATCGACAGGGGGCAGATACATGATTTGTCTGGTTTGGATATGTCCAAACCTTGCTTGTTTATCAACTTGAATGCTTACTATATGACATAAGAATGCTTACCATATGTTTGAATTTTAAAAGCATATAGTCTTCTTATGTCATATAGTAAGCATTCAAAAGTTTTTCTTTGAGAGAGTAGCATGCATTCAAAAGTTGATAAATAAGATTTGTACATATTCAAACCAGACAAATCATGTATCTACCCATATGCATATATATATAACCCTATACTTTTGTCTTATGAAGACGTCAAGGATGAAGAGAAGTGGATTTGGGTTTCAAACATGGAAATTTCAAAAACCTCCCAAAACATGTATATATCTACCCCTAAACCCTAATCTTTGTCTTATGAAGCCAAGCATATGAAGAGAAGTGATTTTGGGTTTCAAACATGGAAACTTCAAAAACCTCCCAAAAGCTTCATTTTAGAGAGACTAAGAATGATCCATATGCTTACCTTTTCATTGCCATGTTTTAAACTTGTTTTAACCTTGGTCAAACCTAGGATTTGACCAAGATTCAAATGGGAGTAAAAATTCAGAAAAATTCAAAAAAAATGAAAAACCAAAGCACATATATATATAGCCTTGATCTTATGTCATATAGTAAGCATTCAAGTTGATAAACAAGGTCGATCTCTAGACATATTCAAAGCAGAAATATCATGTATATATCATATCTACCCCTAACCCTAGCTAAACTCTGTCTTATGAAGTCAAACATATGAAGAGAACTGGGGTTTTGGGTTTCAAACATAAAATTTTCAAGTACCTTCATTTTAGAGTGAGTAAGGAAGGATTCATGCTTACCGTTTCATTTTCATGTTTTAAACTTGTTTAAACCTAGGATTTGACCAAGATTTAAATAGGCATAAAAAAATCGAAAGAAATCAAAAATTGAAAAACCAAAGCACATATATATAGCCTTCTTATATCATATAGTAAAAAATTCAAGTTGATAAACAAGGTCTAGACATATTCAAACAAGAAAAATCATGTATCTACACACCTAACCATAAACTCTGTCTTAAGTGGTTTTGGGTTTCAAACATGGAAATTTCACAAACCTCCCAAAAGCTTCATTTTACAGTGACTATATAAGGAGGATCCATGCTTACCTTTTGGCTTAAACGTTTGAAACCAAAAACCACTTCTCTTCATGCATGCTTGACTTCATAAGACAGAGTTTAGCTAGGGTACGTTAGGGGGTGTAGATACATGATTTCCTGGTTTGAATATGTCTAGACCTTGTTTATCAACTTAATTGATTGCTTACTATATGACATAAGACGACTACGTGCCTTGGTTTTCATTTTTGGTTTTTTTTTGAATTTTATGCTCATATATTTGAATCTTGGTCAAATCCTAGGTTTGACCAAGATTTAAACAAGTTTAAAACATGAAAATGAAAAGGGAAGCATGTATCCTTCTTAGTCACTCTAAAATGAAGCTTTTGGGATGTTCTTGAAATTTCCATGTTTGAAACCCAAAACGACTTCTCTTCATGCTAGACTTCATAAGATCAACATGGGGTAGATACATGATTTGTCTGGTTTGGATATACCTAGACCTCGTTTAACTTGAATGCATGCATACGATATGACATAAAAAGACTACATGCTTTTGTTTTTCATTATTCTGATTTTTTTGAATTTTGTGCCCACCCATCTGTATCTTGGTCAAATCCTAGGCTTGATAATGATTTAACAAGATTAAAATATGAAAATGCAAAGGTAAGCATGGATCCTTCTTATTAGTCACTCTAAAATGAAGCTTTTGGGAGCAAAACCACTTCTCTTCATATGCTTGACTTCATAAGACGGAGTTTAGGGGTTAGGGGGTATAGATGCATGCATGATTTGTCTAGTTTGAATATGTCTAGACCTTGTTTATCAACTTAATTGGCTTACTATATGACATAAGAAAACTATTTGCTTTGGTTTTTCTTTTTCCTGATTTTTTTCAATTTTGATGCCCATTTGAATCTTGTCAAATCCTAGGTTTGACTGAGATAATTTAAACAAGCTTAAAACCTGAATATGAAAAGGGAAGCATGTATCCTTCTTTGTCACTCTAAAATGAAGTTTTTGGGAGGTTTTTCAAATTTCCATGTTTGAAACGACCCAAAACCACTTCTCTTCATATGCTTGACTTCATAAGACAGAGTTCAGGGGTTAGGGGGTATAGATACATGATTTGTCTAGTTTGAATATGTCTAGACCTTGTTTATCAACTTAATTAATTGGCTTACTATATGACATAAGAAAACTATTTGCTTTGGTTTTTCTTTTTCCTGATTTTTTCGATGCCCATTTGAATCTTTGTCAAATCCTAGGTTTGACTGAGATAATTTAAACAAGCTTAAAACATGAATATGAAAAGGGAAGCATGCATCCTTCTTAGTCACTCTAAAATGTAGTTTTTGGGAGGTTTTTGAAATTTCCATGTTTGAAACCCAAAACCACATCTCTTCATGCTTGACTTAATTTATAAGACATAGTTTAGGGGTTAGGGGTAGATACATGATTTGTATGGTTTGATATTTCTAGTCCTTGTTTATCAACTTTAATGCTTACTATATGACATAAGATGACTATGTGATTTGGTTTTTCATTTTTCTGTTTTTTATTTTATTTTTCTGCCCATTTGAATCTTGGTCAAATCCTAGGTTTGACCAAGATTTAGACAAGTTTAACACGTGAAAACGAATAAGTAAGCCTGGATCCTTCTTAGTCACTCAAAAATGTACCAATCGATAGATGTGTTAACTTTGCTTCATGGAAATAATAATGTCATGTAAATGAGTTAACTTGGATTTCCTACCCTTGAATCCATAGGAAACTTTGTTCTAATGCACTATTATAATCAACCGAGTTTTTACACCAACAGGTCCGTCACTTACGTGTGGTGCCCACGCTTGAGGTCCCACACTTCAGTGAGCACAAGTCACGTGCAATAGGTACGCAAACTCCCAGCCATCTTCTTTGTCAAGAGAAGACGCATCAGGATGCGTTTTGGAAGTCTGTGGGTCCTTCTAGATCCTTCGGTTGTCCCTCTCACAAAAAAAAATCTCTCTCATTCTCGGCCTCGCTCGCTCGCTCGCACCTCCTGCTCACCGACAAACCCTGCACAAAAGTCAACATCATCACCCGAAAAAGGGGAGACACCATAATTCTCTCCCTTCTTCTCTCCTTCCGAGTGATCCCTCTTCCTCCGAGTTTCACTCGACGGGCAAACACCCATGTGCTGCATAGTAATAATAAAAAGGTAGTACTCGTAGAAAAATCGATATACGAATCTGTAATTAAATAGGTTAAACTAGGGTTTTGCCCAGTTCTACAGATCAAGGGTTCAAAAAAATCCAACTACGGGGTTCGAACAACACGATTCTAATCCAAGAATTTTTTCGACCTAGGTCACCCAAATGGCCTCAAACTATAGGGTTAGCATCTAGTGCAGTATGTGTGAAAATGTATGCACTATGTGTGCTATAACTTGTATGTCTTTCAAATTTGAACCAAATTTGAATAAGTTTGAAATATTTGAAAATGGGCTTTTGGCTTAAACGTTGGAAACCAAAACCACTTCTCTTCGTGCATGCTTGACTTCATAAGACAGAGTTTAGCTAGGGTTAGGGGGTAGATGCATGATTTTCCTGGTTTGATTATGTCTAGACCTTGTTTATCAACTTAATTGAATGCTTACTATATGACATAAGAATACTATATGTGCCTTGTTTTTTTATTTTTTTATTTTTTTAAAATTTTATGCCCATTTGAATCTTGGTCAAATCCTAGGTTTGAACATGGTTTAAACAAGTTTAAATCATGAATATGAAAAATTAAGCATCTATATATCCTTCTTAGTCACTCCAAAATGTAGCTCGGTCTTGGGAGGGTTTTCGAAATTTCCATGTTTGAAACCAAAAACCACTTCTCTTCATGCATGCTTGACTTCATAAGACGGAGTTTAGGGTTAGGGGTAGATATATACATTATTTTCTGGTTTGAATATGTCTAGACCTTGTTTATCAACTTGAATGCTTAATTACTATATATATATGACATAAGAATGTTATGTCCTTTGGTTTTTCATTCTTTTGATTTTTTATGAATTTCTATGCCCATTTGAATCTTTTGGTCAAATCCTAGAGGTTTGACCAAGATTTAAACAAGTTTAAAACATGAAAATGAAAAGGGAAGCTTGTATATCCTTCTTAGTCACTCTAAAATGAAGTTTTTGGGAGGTTTTTGAAATTTCCATGTTTGAAACCCAAAACCACTTCTCTTCATGCTAGACTGCTTCATAAGACAATTTAATTAGGGGTTAGGGGGTAGATACACATGATTTGTCTGGTTTGAATAAGTCCAAACACCTTGCTTGTGTATCAACTTGAATGCTTACTATATGACATAAGAATGCTTACCATATGTTTGAATTTTAAAAGCATATAGTCTTCTTATGTCATATATATAGTAAGCATTCAAAAGTTTTTCTTTGAGAGAGTAGCATGCATTCAAAAGTTGATAAATAAGATTTGGACATATTCAAACCAGACAAATCATGTATCGATCTACACCCCCTAACCCTAAACTCTGTCTTATGAAGTCAAGCATGAAGAGAAGTGCTTTTAGGTTTCAAACATGGAAATTTCACAAACCTCCCAAAAGCTTCATTTTACAGTGACTAATTAAGGAGGATCCATGCTTACCTTTTGGCTTAAACGTTTGAAACCAAAAACCACTTCTCTTCATGCATGCTTGACTTCATAAGACAGAGTTTAGCTAGGGCGTTAGGGGGTAGATACATGATTTTCCTGGTTTGAATATGTCTAGAACTGGTTTATCAACTTAATTAATTGATTGTTTACTATATGACATAAGAAGACTATGTGCCTTGGTTTTAAATTTTTCTGTTTTTTTTTTGAATTTTATGCCCATATATTTGAATCTTGGTCAAATCCTAGGTTTGACCAAGATTTAAACAAGTTTAAACATAAAAATGAAAAGGGAAGCATGTATCCTTCTTAGTCACTCTAAAATGAAGCTTTTGGGATGTTCTTGAAATTTCCATTTTTGAAACCAAAAACGACTTCTCTCTTCATGCTAGACTTCATAAGATCGACAGGGGGTATAGATACATGATTTGTCTGGTTTGGATATACCTAGACCTCGTTTATCAACTTGAATTCATACGATATGACATATGAAGACTATGTGCTTTAATTTGTTTTCATTTTTCTGATTTTTTTGAATTTTGTGCCCACCCATTTGTATATTGGTCAAATGCTAGGCTTGATAATGATTTAAACAAGTTTAAAATATGAATATGCAAAGTTAAGCATGGATCCTTCTTAGAAACTCTAAAATGAAGTTTTTCGGAGGTTTTTGAAATTTCCATGTTTGCAACCCAAAACAACTTCCTCTTCACATGCTTGACTTCATAAGACAGAGTTTAGGGGTTAGGGGGTATATATAGATACATGATTTGTCTAGTTTGAATATGTCTAGACCTTGTTTATCAACTTTTAATGCTTACTATAAGACATAAGAAAACTATTTCCTTTGTTTTTTCTTTTTTTTTGATTTTTTTCAATATTGATGCCCATTTGAATCTTGTCAAATCCTAGGTTTGACCAAGATAATTTAAACAAGCTTAGAACATGAATATGAAAAGGGAAGCGTGTATCCTTCTTAATTAGTCACACTAAAATGAAGTTTTTGGGAGGTTTTTGATATTTCCATGTTTGAAACCCAAAACCACATCTCTTCATGCTTGACTTAATTTATAAGACATAGTTTAGGGGTTAAGGGGTAGATACATGATTTGTATGGTTTGATATTTCTAGACCTTGTTTATTATCAACTTTAATGCTTACTATATGACATAAGATGACTATGTGATTTGGTTTTTCATTTTTCTGTTTTTTATTTTATTTTTCTGCCCATTTGAATCTTGGTCAAATCCTAGGTTTGACCAAGATTTAGACAAGTTTAACACGTGAAAACGAATAAGTAAGCCTGGATCCTTCTTAGTCACTCAAAAATGTACCAATCGATAGATGTGTTAACTTTGCTTCATGGAAATAATAATGTCATGTAAATGAGTTAACTTGGATTTCCTACCCTTGAATCCATAGGAAACTTTGTTCTAATGCACTATTATAATCAACCGAGTTTTTACACCAACAGGTCTGTCACTTACGTGTGGTGCCCACGCTTGAGGTCCCACACTTCAGTGAGCACAAGTCACGTGCAATAGGTACGCAAACTCCCAGCCATCTTCTTTGTCAAGAGAAGACGCATAAGGATGCGTATTGGAAGTCTGTGGGTCCTTCTGGATCCTTCTTAGTCACTCTAAAATGAAGCTTTTGGGAGGTTCTTGAAATTTCCATGTTTGAAACCCAAAACCACTTCTCTTCATGATTTACTTCATAAAACATAGTTTAATTAGAGTTTTAGGGGTAGATATATACATGATTTTTCTGGTTTGAATATATATGTCTCTAGACCTTTGTTTATCAACTTGAATGCTTAATACACATATGACATAAGAATGCTATGTGCTTTGGTTTTTCATTCTTTTGATTTTTTTCTGAATTTTTAGGGCCATTTGAATCTTGGTCAAATCCTTGGTTTGACCAAGATTTAAACAAGTTTAAAACATAAAAATGAAAAGGGAAGTCTGTATCCTTCTTAGTCACTCTAAAATGAAGCTTTTGGGAGGTTTTTAAAATTTCAATGTTTGAAACCCAAAACCACTTCTCTTCACATGCTTGACTTCATAAGACAGAGTTAATTAATTCAGGGGTTAATTACGGGGTATAGATACATGATTTGTGTGGTTTGAATATGTATGGACCTTATTTATCAACAACTTTAATGCTTACTATATGACATAAGAAAACTATTTGCTTTGGTTTTTCTTTTTTCAATTTTTTTTTCAATTTTGATGCCCATTTGAATCTTGTCAAATCCTAGGTTTGACCAAGATAATTTAAACAAGTTTAAAACATGAAAATGAAAAGGGAAGCATGGATCCTTCTTAGTCACTCTAAAATGAAGCTTTTGGGAGGTTTTTGAAATTTCCATGTTTGAAACCCAAAACCACTTCTCTTCACATGCTTGACTTCATAAGACAGAGTTTAGGGGTTAGGGGTATAGATACATGATTTGTCTGGTTTAATATGTCTAGACCTTGTTTATCAACTTTAATGCTTACTATATGACATAAGAAGACTATGTGATTTGGTTTTTCATTTTTCTGTTTTTATTTTTCTGCCCATTTGAATCTTGGTCAAATCCTAGGTTTGACCAAGATATAGACAAGTTTAACACGTAAATGAGTTAACTTGGATTTCCTACCCTTGAATCCATAGAAAACTTTGTTCTAATGCACTATAATAATCAACCGAGTTTTTACACCAACAGGTCTGTCACTTACGTGTGGTGCCCACGCGTGAGGTCCCACACTTCAGTGAGCACAAGTCACGTGCAATAGGTACGCAAACTCCCAGCCATTTTCTTTGTCAAGAGAAGACGCATCAGGATGCGTATTGGAAGTCTGTGGGTCCTTCTGGTTCCTTCGGTCGTCCCTCTCAAAAAAAACAAATCTCTCTCATTCTCGGCCTCGCTCGACTCGCTCGCTCGCTCGCTCGCTCGCACCTCCTGCTCACTGACAAACCCTGCACAAAAGTCAACATCATCACCCGAAAAAGGGGAGACACCATAATTCTCTCCCTTCTTCTCTCCTTCCGAGTGATCCCTCTTCCTCCGAGTTTCACTCGACGGGCAAACACCCATGTGCTGCATAGTAATAATAAAAAGGTAGTACTCGTAGAAAAATCGATATACGAATCTGTAATTAAATAGGTTAAACTAGGGTTTTGCCCAGTTCTACAGATCAAGGGTTAAAAAATATCCAACTACGGGGTTCGAACAACACGATTCTAATCCAAGAATTTTTTCGACCTAGGTCACCCAAATGGCCTCAAACTATAGGGTTAGCATCTAGTGCAGTATGTGTGAAAATGTATGCACTATGTGTGCTATAACTTGTATGGCTTTCGGCTTAAACGTTTGAAACCAAAACCACTTCTCTTCGTGCATGCTTGACTTCATAAGACAGAGTTTAGCTAGGGTTAGGGGGTAGATGCATGATTTTCCTGGTTTGATTATGTCTAGACCTTGTTTATCAACTTAATTGAATGCTTACTATATGACATAAGAATACTATGTGCCTTGTTTTTTTATTTTTTTATTTTTTTAAAATTTTATGCCCATTTGAATCTTGGTCAAATCCTAGGTTTGAACATGGTTTAAACAAGTTTAAATCATGAATATGAAAAATTAAGCATCTATATATCCTTCTTAGTCACTCCAAAATGTAGCTTGGTCTTGGGAGGGTTTTCGAAATTTCCATGTTTGAAACCAAAAACCACTTCTCTTCATGCATGCTTGACTTCATAAGACGGAGTTTAGGGTTAGGGGTAGATATATACATTATTTTCTGGTTTGAATATGTCTAGACCTTGTTTATCAACTTGAATGCTTAATTACTATATATATATGACATAAGAATGTTATGTCCTTTGGTTTTTCATTCTTTTGATTTTTTATGAATTTCTATGCCCATTTGAATCTTTTGGTCAAATCCTAGAGGTTTGACCAAGATTTAAACAAGTTTAAAACATGAAAATGAAAAGGGAAGCTTGTATATCCTTCTTAGTCACTCTAAAATGAAGTTTTTTGGAGGTTTTTGAAATTTCCATGTTTGAAACCCAAAACCACTTCTCTTCATGCTAGACTGCTTCATAAGACAATTTAATTAGGGGTTAGGGGGTAGATACATGATTTGTCTGGTTTGAATATGTCCAAACCTTGCTTGTGTATCAACTTGAATGCTTACTATATGACATAAGAATGCTTACCATATGTTTGAATTTTAAAAGCATATAGTCTTCTTATGTCATATATATAGTAAGCATTCAAAAGTTTTTCTTTGAGAGAGTAGCATGCATTCAAAAGTTGATAAATAAGATTTGGACATATTCAAACCAGACAAATCATGTATCGATCTACACCCCCTAACCCTAAACTCTGTCTTATGAAGTCAAGCATGAAGAGAAGTGCTTTTAGGTTTCAAACATGGAAATTTCACAAACCTCCCAAAAGCTTCATTTTACAGTGACTAATTAAGGAGGATCCATGCTTACCTTTTGGCTTAAACGTTTGAAACCAAAAACCACTTCTCTTCATGCATGCTTGACTTCATAAGACAGAGTTTAGCTAGGGCGTTAGGGGGTAGATACATGATTTTCCTGGTTTGAATATGTCTAGAACTGGTTTATCAACTTAATTAATTGATTGTTTACTATATGACATAAGAAGACTATGTGCCTTGGTTTTAAATTTTTCTGTTTTTTTTTGAATTTTATGCCCATATATTTGAATCTTGGTCAAATCCTAGGTTTGACCAAGATTTAAACAAGTTTAAACATAAAAATGAAAAGGGAAGCATGTATCCTTCTTAGTCACTCTAAAATGAAGCTTTTGGGATGTTCTTGAAATTTCCATTTTTGAAACCAAAAACGACTTCTCTCTTCATGCTAGACTTCATAAGATCGACAGGGGGTATAGATACATGATTTGTCTGGTTTGGATATACCTAGACCTCGTTTATCAACTTGAATTCATACGATATGACATATGAAGACTATGTGCTTTAATTTGTTTTCATTTTTCTGATTTTTTTGAATTTTGTGCCCACCCATTTGTATATTGGTCAAATGCTAGGCTTGATAATGATTTAAACAAGTTTAAAATATGAATATGCAAAGTTAAGCATGGATCCTTCTTAGAAACTCTAAAATGAAGTTTTTCGGAGGTTTTTGAAATTTCCATGTTTGCAACCCAAAACAACTTCCTCTTCACATGCTTGACTTCATAAGACAGAGTTTAGGGGTTAGGGGGTATATATAGATACATGATTTGTCTAGTTTGAATATGTCTAGACCTTGTTTATCAACTTTAATGCTTACTATAAGACATAAGAAAACTATTTCCTTTGTTTTTTTTTGATTTTTTTCAATATTGATGCCCATTTGAATCTTGTCAAATCCTAGGTTTGACCAAGATAATTTAAACAAGCTTAGAACATGAATATGAAAAGGGAAGCGTGTATCCTTCTTAGTCACACTAAAATGAAGTTTTTGGGAGGTTTTTGATATTTCCATGTTTGAAACCCAAAACCACATCTCTTCATGCTTGACTTAATTTATAAGACATAGTTTAGGGGTTAAGGGGTAGATACATGATTTGTATGGTTTGATATTTCTAGACCTTGTTTATTATCAACTTTAATGCTTACTATATGACATAAGATGACTATGTGATTTGGTTTTTCATTTTTCTGTTTTTTATTTTATTTTTCTGCCCATTTGAATCTTGGTCAAATCCTAGGTTTGACCAAGATTTAGACAAGTTTAACACGTGAAAACGAATAAGTAAGCATGGATCCTTCTTAGTCACTCAAAAATGTACCAATCGATAGATGTGTTAACTTTGCTTCATGGAAATAATAATGTCACGTAAATGAGTTAACTTGGATTTCCTACCCTTGAATCCATAGGAAACTTTGTTCTAATGCAGTATAATAATCAATCGAGTTTTTACACCAACAGGTCTGTCACTTACGTGTGGTGCCCACGCGTGAGGTCCCACACTTCAGTGAGCACAAGTCACGTGCAATAGGTACGCAAACTCCCAGCCATCTTCTTTGTCAAGAGAAGACGCATAAGGATGCGTATTGGAAGTCTGTGGGTCCTTCTGGATCCTTCTTAGTCACTCTAAAATGAAGCTTTTGGGAGGTTCTTGAAATTTCCATGTTTGAAACCCAAAACCACTTCTCTTCATGATTTACTTCATAAAACATAGTTTAATTAGAGTTTTAGGGGTAGATATATACATGATTTTTCTGGTTTGAATATATATGTCTCTAGACCTTTGTTTATCAACTTGAATGCTTAATACACATATGACATAAGAATGCTATGTGCTTTGGTTTTTCATTCTTTTGATTTTTTTTCTGAATTTTTAGGGCCATTTGAATCTTGGTCAAATCCTTGGTTTGACCAAGATTTAAACAAGTTTAAAACATAAAAATGAAAAGGGAAGTCTGTATCCTTCTTAGTCACTCTAAAATGAAGCTTTTGGGAGGTTTTTAAAATTTCAATGTTTGAAACCCAAAACCACTTCTCTTCACATGCTTGACTTCATAAGACAGAGTTAATTAATTCAGGGGTTAATTACGGGGTATAGATACATGATTTGTGTGGTTTGAATATGTATGGACCTTATTTATCAACAACTTTAATGCTTACTATATGACATAAGAAAACTATTTGCTTTGGTTTTTCTTTTTTCAATTTTTTTTTCAATTTTGATGCCCATTTGAATCTTGTCAAATCCTAGGTTTGACCAAGATAATTTAAACAAGTTTAAAACATGAAAATGAAAAGGGAAGCATGGATCCTTCTTAGTCACTCTAAAATGAAGCTTTTGGGAGGTTTTTGAAATTTCCATGTTTGAAACCCAAAACCACTTCTCTTCACATGCTTGACTTCATAAGACAGAGTTTAGGGGTTAGGGGTATAGATACATGATTTGTCTGGTTTAATATGTCTAGACCTTGTTTATCAACTTTAATGCTTACTATATGACATAAGAAGACTATGTGATTTGGTTTTTCATTTTTCTGTTTTTATTTTTCTGCCCATTTGAATCTTGGTCAAATCCTAGGTTTGACCAAGATATAGACAAGTTTAACACGTAAATGAGTTAACTTGGATTTCCTACCCTTGAATCCATAGAAAACTTTGTTCTAATGCACTATAATAATCAACCGAGTTTTTACACCAACAGGTCTGTCACTTACGTGTGGTGCCCACGCGTGAGGTCCCACACTTCAGTGAGCACAAGTCACGTGCAATAGGTACGCAAACTCCCAGCCATTTTCTTTGTCAAGAGAAGACGCATCAGGATGCGTATTGGAAGTCTGTGGGTCCTTCTGGATCCTTCGGTCGTCCCTCTCACAAAAAAAAACAAATCTCTCTCTCGCTCGCTCGCTCGCTCGCTCGCACCTCCTGCTCACTGACAAACCCTGCACAAAAGTCAACATCATCACCCGAAAAAGGGGAGACACCATAATTCTCTCCCTTCTTCTCTCCTTCCGAGTGATCCCTCTTCCTCCGAGTTTCACTCGACGGGCAAACACACATGTGCTGCATAGTAATAATAAAAAGGTAGTACTCGTAGAAAAATCGATATACGAATCTGTAATTAAATAGGTTAAACTAGGGTTTTGCCCAGTTCTACAGATCAAGGGTTAAAAAATATCCAACTACGGGGTTCGAACAACACGATTCTAATCCAAGAATTTTTTCGACCTAGGTCACTCAAATGGCCTCAAACTATAGGGTTAGCATCTAGTGCAGTATGTGTGAAAATGTATGCACTATGTGTGCTATAACTTGTATGTCTTTCATATTTGAACCAAATTTGAATAAGTTTGAAATATTTGAAAAGGGGCTTTTGGCTTAAACGTTTGAAACCAAAAACCACTTCTCTTCATGCATGCTTGACTTCATAAGACAGAGTTTAGCTAGGGTTAGGGGATAGATGCATGATTTTCCTGGTTTGAATATGTCTAGACCTTGTTTATCAACTTAATTGAATGCTTACTATATATATGACATAAGAATACTATGTGCCTTGTTTTTTATTTTTTGATTTTTTTAAAATTTTATGCCCATTTTAATCTTGGTCAAATCCTAGGTTTGAACATGGTTTAAACAAGTTTAAATCATGAATATGAAAAATTAAGCATCTATATATCCTTCTTACTCACTCCAAAATGTAGCTCTTGGGAGGGTTTTTCGAAATTTCCATGTTTGAAACCAAAACCACTTCTCTTCATGCATGCTTGACTTCATAAGACAGAGTTTAGGGTTAGGGGTAGATACATGATTTTCTGGTTTGAATATGTCTAGACCTTGTTTATCAACTTGAATGCTTACTATATATATATGACATAATAATGTTATGTCCTTTGGTTTTTCATTCTTTTGTTTTTTTATGAATTTCCATGCCCATTTGAATCTTTTGGTCAAATCCTAGAGGTTTGACCAAGATTTAAACAAGTTTAAAACATGAAAATGAAAAGGGAAGCTTGTATATCCTTCTTAGTCACTCTAAAATGAAGTTTTTGGAGGTTTTTGAAATTTCCATGTTTGAAACCCAAAACCACTTCATGCTAGACTTCATAAGACAATTTAATTAGGGGTTAGGGGTAGATACATGATTTGTCTGGTTTGAATATGTCCAAACCTTGCTTGTTTATCAACTTGAATGCTTACTATATGACATAAGAATGCTTACCATATGTTTGAATTTTAAAAGCATATAGTCTTCTTATGTCATATAGTAAGCATTCAAAAGGTTTTCTTTGAGAGAGTAGCATGCATTCAGAAGTTGATAAATAAGATTTGGACATATTCAAACCAGACAAATCATGTATCTACACCCCCTAACCCTAAACTCTGTCTTATGAAGTCAAGCATGAAGAGAAGTGCTTTTGGGTTTCAAACATGGAAATTTCACAAACCTCCCAAAAGCTTCATTTTACAGTGACTAAGAAGGATCCAGGCTTACCTTTTCATTTTCATGTTTTAAACTTGTTTAACTCTTGGTCAAACCTAGGATTTGACCAAGATTTAAATGGGCATAAAAAATCAGAAAAAAACAGAAAAAATGAAAAACCAAATAACATAGCCTTCTTATGTCATATAGTAAGCATTCAAGTTGATAAACAAGGTCTAGACATTTTCAAACCAGAAAAAGCATGTATCTACCCCTAACCCTAAACTCTGTCTTACGAAGTCAAGCATGAAGAGAAGTGGTTTTGGGTTTCAAACATGGAAATTTCAAAAACCTCGCGAAAGCTTCATTTTAGAGTGACTAAGAAGGATCCATGCTTACCTATTCATTTTCATGTTTTAAACTTGTTTAAACCTTGATAAAACCCAGGATTTTACCTATTTAATCATAGATTCATAGGTCGATTTTTTACTTTTTTATTTTTACTATGCAGCACATGTGTGTTTGCCCGTCCAGTGAAACTCGGAGGAAGAGGGATCACACGGAAGGAGAAGAAGGGATAGCAGTCACGGGGCCCCTCTTATTATTTATGGTGTATATCTTTTTTCTGGTGATGTTGACTGTTGTGCAGCGTTTGTCAGTGCGCAGGAGGTGCGAGGCTGCGAGCGAGCGAGTCGAGCGAGGCCGAGAATGAGAGAGATGTTTTTTTCTTTTTCTTTTCCGTGAGAGGGACAACAGAAGGATCCAGAGACGACTTCCACTACGCATCCTGGTGCGCGTCTTCTCTTGACAAAGAAGATGGATGGGAGTTTGCGTACCTACTAATCTACTATAGTACTACTACTACACAAGAACCATATACATGTCAAACTTTTCAATCATGACCCACATGCATTTTATGTATATATTCAGAACTTTTAATGCATGCATGAAAACTCAGCAAAATATGTGCATTTTGGGTTGTCGCACATAAATGTGCTTTTACTTGTCTGCCACCAATCCAATTTTCATGTTAGGGGGAAACACGACACACGATGGACATTTCCAATGTTTCACGAATTAATTATCTCAATTTGCATCCATATATATATGCGCCTGGTTACTGAAAGATCGAACCAAAGGTGAACTTGAAACGTTTTAATTTTCATGTTTTAAACTTGTTTAAATCTTGGTCAACCCTTGGATTTGACCAAGATTCATAAAAAATTCAAAAACATAGTCTTCTTATGTCATACAGTCAACATTCAACTTGATAAAACAAGATCTAAACATATTAAAAGAAGAATCATGTATCTACCCCCTAACCCTAAACTCTGTCTTTTGAAGTCAAACATGAAGATACGTGGTTTTGGGTTTACAAAATGGAAATTTCAAAAACCTCCGAAAAGCTTAATTTTGGAGTGACTAAGAAGGATACATGCTTACTTTTTCATTTTCATGTTTTAAACTTGTTTAAAGCTTGGTCAAACCTAGCTAGCTTGGATTTGACCAAGACTCAAGTGCGCATAAAAAATTCGAAAAAACCCCCAAAAATGAAAAACCATAACACATAGTCTTCTTGCGTCACATATATTGTAAGCATTCAAGTGTTGATAAACAATATCTAGACATATCAAACAAGAAAAATCATGTATCTATACCCCTAACCCTAAATTTGTCTTATGAAGTCAAGCATGAAGAGAAGTGGTTTGGGTTTTCAAACATGGAAATTTCGAAAACCGCCCAAAAGCTTCATTTCGGACTGACTAAGAAGGATCCATGCTTACCTTTTCATTTTCATGTTTTAAACTTGTTTAAATTCTTGTTCAAACCTAGGATTTGGCCAAGATTCAAATGGGCATAAAAACAATCGAAAAAATCAAAAATGAAAAACCAAAGCACATAGTCTTCTTATGTCACATAGTAAGCCATTCAACTTGATAACAAGGTCTAGACCTATTCAAACCAGAAAAATCATGTATCTACCCCTAACCCTAAACTCATTTGTCTGATGAAGTCAAGCATGAAGAGAAGTGGTTTTGGGTTTCAAACATAGACATTTCAAAAGCCTCCCAAAAGCTTCATTTTGGAGTGATTGAGAAGGATCCATGCTTAATTTTTCATTTTAATGTTTTAAACTTGTTTAAATCTTGGTTAAACCTATGATTTGACCAAAATTTGATTTGGCATGAAAATTCAAAACAAATCAAATAAATAAAAAACCAATGCACATAGTACATCTTCTTATGTCATATACTAAGCATTCAAGTTGATAAGCCAGGTCTAGACATATTCAAACTAGAAAAATCATGTATCTACCCCTAACCCTAAACTCGATTTGTCTTATGAAGTCAATCATGAAGAGGTGTTTTGGGTTTCAGACATGGAAATTTCAAAAACCTTCCAAAAGCTTCATTTTGAAGTTACTAATTAAGAAGGATCACTACAAGAAAAGTTTGGCAAATTTTCTTGTAGTGGATCCAGGCTTAATTTTTCATCTTCATGTTTTAAATTTTGGTCAAACCTAGGATTTGTCCAAGATACAAATGGGCATAAAAATTCAGGGTAGCATCATACCCCCCTCCTTCCCGCGTAGAAAAAGTGTTAGGCGAGTAGTAGAATGGCATGACCAACAAGTTTCAAGTAAAATTTTGAATATGACCAAAATATACCAATTGATAGATGTGTGTGACCCAAGATTGAGCCATGGTACATTTTGCCAACAAAGTAGCAATTGAGTTGGCTTTCTACCTTAGTAGGCGTGCATTGGAAGGATGCATTATGCCGGCAAAGTTTTCAAACGTTCAAACTTTTCCGGTTTCTCATACAGTATTTGGCTCCTTGAGAAGCATTGATGTGATCATATAAGGTTATCCAAAACTTCGCCTTTCCCGTATTTGCCCGAGCACTCGACACCCCTCGTCCCATGGCGACTCCTCCAGCCATAGCCCCGTGCACCCAGGCTCCACGACTCAGCCTCGGAGGGGTGTGCGCTAAAAGCTCGCAAATGTCTGTGTGCCATTGGTGTGCGATGAAGCAGGCGGCTCTGTGTCTTGCTGTGGCTAGACTCCTGGCGCCCTTTGATCTAGGAGAGGGAGAGGAGGGAGGGGGTCCCATGAAGCGGCGGTGGCCCAGGTATCGGCGGCAGCCCAGGCAGCAGCGGCAAAGTGGGCTGGTCGGAGCATAGGCATGCGCCGGGGGCGAACCTCGCCGGGTGAGGATGCTTCCATTGTGAAGAAGCACTTGCCATCCAGGGCTTCGGGTTCGCCAACAAACTCAGCGCCTCGGTCCATGGCGTTGCCGTCGTGGGGACGTCGGGGGCGGCGGCGACGTGCTGCAGCCCCAGCCTTTAGTGGGGACCAAAGTGCGACCGACCACATCACGGCGTCGGCAGCATTGGGGATGCCGATGGGCATCCACTGCCACACACAGATTTGGGAGGTTCTGGCCGGGCCGAGTTCCAAACTTCCATCATCGGAGCCGAGGGCTTGGTACTTCAAATTCCGAATCAGGCAATCCTTCGACCCCAATCAGCTTCTGCCTGTGGTCCAAATCCGAGATATCTTGGCGGCAGCTATGCTGGTTAAGCTTAGCCGGACAGCGGCAATCGACGATCTGCAAAACCTAGATGCCTTCCGAGGATTTGCAGCAGCCGTCAATGCACTCGTGGAGGCATCGCATGCTGGTAGCAGCGGCGAATGCGGGTATGTTGTTTTACTCCCTTTGTATGCTTTTGTCATAAAAATCAATTTGCTAATTCTCATTCGATTGAAAATCAGACCCATTCACCATCAACTCTCAAACAGTGGACACTAGTAATATGTAGAACTAGAAATTACACAAGATTTCTGTACTGCTAGTACTATTACTTCGACGCTACATGTTGTTTACACGAGGAAATTGCACAAACTACCGCTTATTGCTGCCTTCGTTGCTTAAAACACTTTTTAAAACTGTAATTTTTTTCCGCACAAACCACCAACTATCGTGTTCTGTTGCAGGGAATTTCAAATTTAGGATTGAGCTGTTTAAGAGCAAATCAGATGATCGGGGACCACCAACTACTATAGTTTTAATTGCAAATAGAATAGATTTTGCAAAATTATGAAACGCACATAACGTTTGAATTACTACAATTTTTTTGAAGGTTTGATATTTTCATCATTTTTGTGTGAATCTTACACCAAGTAACACAACTTTCAGACGGAATACAAAATATTTTCAAACTTCCTAGATTTGATAGCTCAAATATTTTTAATTACTAGTTTTTCAGTATTTTAAAAAGTCGAAACACTATATTTTGGCTGAATGTTAGAAAATATATTTCATGATTATCCCATATTAGTTAAGAAGTACATAAACTAGTAGTAGTAATAAAGAACAGAGGGAGTTTATGGAGATACATCCATTAAGGGCATGTTAGTGTGTGTTGGTGTATTACTTATGCCTTCTTTGGTTAATACACTTCTCAAGTGATCCCCGCAAACCCTCTATTCTTGCCTAGAATACAAAAACTCCCCATCAAAGTATTAGTGCATTTTTTGGATGAGTATTCGAGAGGATTGGGTGAACACCAAGGATTTGCATAGGGAATTGGTACAATTGAATCCTTGGCTGTTTGATTTGTAGGATTGTTTCCGATAGGAATTTTTCCTAAGGATTTCTTTGCACAGATTCCATAGAAAATTAAACATCTACTCATACCTCTTTTTAAGAATGCTTTACTTTTCCTATGGTGGAATCAAACAAAGTTTGGATTCTATGAATTCCTATAGGATTGGAGTGGACATGACATTGCAATCCTACATTTCCCTATTCCTACATCTTTCGGTAGGCATTTGCCTAGAATAAATAACCATGTGTATTACGGAGTAGCAATAAAATATAGGTTTATTTCTCTAAAGCATCTTGCACTGTACTAGTACATGGCTTAAGAGACAATATTTTTACCATTTTTTTTGCGAGAAGACAATATTATTACCATAGTTACTAAGTACATTTTATTGGATGATGAAGTGATAGCCCTCATCAATGCATTGTGAATTATTAGGGCATGGGTCACACGTGATTTACGAGTACACCGCACGATCGAGAGCCGCCGTCCCTCTTTGCTTTTTACCGATGCGGCGGAGCTCCTCCCCACACCCACGAATAACTGAAAGCCACAACTGCTGGGGAAAAGTCTTGCGCCGAGAAAATCTACAACCGTGGTTGAGTACATGTGTTTCTTAAGATACGAGTGCTCCAATGCATTTTTTCTTTCCTTTTACTAATTTACCTTGAAAATCCTGCACGTCCACTTATTTGTGGACGGAGGGAGTATCACGCCAAGAGGAAGTAGGACAATACTTTTGCCAGCTGTTGGCTCTTCTATTGTTCTTGCTCTAAAGAAACCCCGATTGTGAAAGGCCAAGGCGTACTTCTTTTGGTCACGCAAAATTCAAAATACTGCCATGGACATTGAATTGACATGACAACACATAGCTTGGGATGTCCAAATTTGCACGTTAGACCAGTGACTTGTTCTTCACCTTTTCAGAGGGAACAGTGACTTTTTATTATGGGTCTATACACTTTCCAAGAAACAGGAGGAGATGCTGTAGAGTGTAGAGGAGCGAAGTCAAGCGCCCCGCCCCCACCTGCCCTATTTCTGTTCACCTCCATCGTCTACCTCCGCCCCCGCCCGCACCAATCGACCACCTTCCATAGCACACGCCAGTGCCGCCGCCATGCAGCTTTAGAATCAATTCCACCGCCCAGTTTGAGAGCCTCCGTTCTTCATCTTCCCCGCCACCTGCCGCCATCGAACCCAAATTAAACTCCAATCAGTTGAACCCAAACCTCATAGACCCACCCCCTGCCCTGCGATGGCGGCATCGAACAAGGAAAATGATGACTCTGAACTGTTTCAGAAGGTCTTTTCCGAAGGTCCCCTTGAAGAACTCGTAACAAGATGCGACGTCATCACCGCCGCGAGCCTCGTCGGTTCGTCCAAACTATTTTTCGACTCTGCAAATGATAGTGCAACTCTATCTTTTTCTCTCCCGTTTGGCCTCCCATGTGTTCTTCATTCTCACCCGACGAAGGTAGCACGGGATTGCAAGCTGACGCCGCTGGACAGGTTCTCCTCCGACGCTGTGATGCCAGACGGTACGGGTAAGCAGTGGGTAGGTGCCAATGGAGATTGGGTTGCCATGGTTGACACTGGCTTTCCTGCTTGCAAATGGAAACTTGTCAACGTCTACACTCGCCGTGAAATTCCTCTCCCTGTGCCGTTTGAAACCACCCACATTCCAAATATATACCACCACAACCTTCGTGCTATTATATTTCACAAGATATATATTTGCCAAGTTCCCACAGCTGCTGGGGGGTACAAAAATTTCTCTCTTGTTGCTGTTTTTGACATCAGAGTTGCCCTCCTTTGCGGCGAAGATTCTGGATGGACAGTTCTTACAGAGCCCAAGTCCCACATCTTTTACAATTACAGCGATGCAATTCTCCACAATGGGCTTGTGTTTGCCACAACTCATACTGGCACTGTTCACGCATGGAATCCTCAGCAAGCTGGTAATTTTCCTCCGGACGTAAGTAGTGTATGATGAGCTTCATTATTCATGGCTGTAAAGATAATTTTAATGCACAAACTTATTAATTTTCGAACCTGACTGATCTGACTTGGAGGCTTGGGGCATATTTGCTTCGGATGAAATTTCATTGGTATTTAGACTTTTTATTCGAGATGATTACCATAGAAAAATTTGAGGATTGTATAATTAGGAGTTTTATTCTCAGATTGAATTATGTTGGATTTTGACCTCTACTTGAACTTCTTGAAATGAATCCTTTGGTTTCCCATGTGATGTACTGAAATACACCAATATGCTGTATTATTGAATGGAAATGCCATTATATCATCCCATCTGAATCCTAATGCGTTTTCCCAATTCTTACGTTTTCAGATTTGTGCAAACCAAACATACCCTTCTTAACAGTAATTTCGTTTTCAAGCAGGTCCTCCGCTGATCGTAGAGCCACCGCCCATTGTGTTTGAATGGCGGTGTGCACTTGATGATGCTCTTGGCCATGATCACGAGGTCGATTATGGCATGTGGTGGTTAGCAAGATCTATAGATGGTTCTAGACTTCTTCTGATCCATACACTGGGCATTGCTGATGAAAGGGAATATTCCTGTAAAGTTTGCCATACTGCTTCTGATCGTCGTGTTCATCATGGTCGCACTGTTGGCAACTATGCTTCTGGGTTTGGTTGCCTGGTGTTCACGAAGGACACTAGTAAGTTAAATGAAGGTATTCCATGGGAAAAGATTGATGACCTTGGAGAATATTCTCTTTTCCTTGGAGTGAACTATCCGATTATGCTGCCATTAGGCGGTGCAGATGTTGTCCCAGGATGTCTGACGAGAAGAAATTGTGTGTACACCTTGCCGAATGAAGCATGGCTTCGCAATTCGCAGCTGCCTGAAATATGCCGATTCAGTCTGAATCGTGAAGATTGCGCCGTTGGTTTCCAAACCAACGCCTTGGAGAAAACATGCAAAACAAAAAAAGATAGGTACCTGGTAAAGACACCGCTTTGGTTCATCCCAAACTTCGCCAACGCCCCGGATTGGAACAAGTGTGATGTTTAATTCTGAAACAGGGCCTGCAGCCATTGTAGCTACTGATAGTATGTAATTTCATAGCTAATGAACGAGGCAATTGTGGTCTACTAGTTACAACTGTTTTGTAAAGAGGTGGTCTATAAGTATACCCCTCTCTTCATTGATGCATTTGTGGTCTACTTGATGGTACTCTTAAATATATGGGTGTGGCTCCTCAACACATAATGTGGGGGTATTATTGTGTTAAAGTTGAAGGCTTGATCAACTATAGGTTCACTTCTCTAGTTACATTACTAGGTACTCCGGTTGGCTATGTTGTGATGAAATTGTGTTCTGTTGTTCGGTGAAGACAAAAGTAGAACTATGGTATGCTTATGTTTAAGAGCAAGCGAGGGTTTAGCTTGAGATGTTAAAATTCAGATTTGAACTATTTTTTGATATGGAAATTTGAAATATATATGGTACTGTATATGATTATGTGTAACAACAAGCGACGAAAGGGCTGATGCTCCTATTCCTTGTCGGCGGGAGGACTATGTGTGCGGCGACTTGAGCCAAATTAGAAGGCCATAGCTATGTTGATTGGTCCTTGAAGTTGGAGGGGCTAGGATTTCGGATGAGCGGAGTGGGGGAAGTTGTTGCTCATGGAACATAAGTCCTTAAAATAGTAATGTTAGTATATAGGAGTACAAGGTATATACTTGTACTATTTTAGTACTATAATAAGTATATCGGGTTCATCAAAAAGAATTATCTCGGGTTCACAACCACGTGGGGTCAAGGTGAGGGAAAGTTGGTCAATACCTCTTACCGCTATATCCCCGCCCCAAGTTCTAATGCGCAAGTGCTGTTATTTTTTTTAAGGGAAATAGTGGTTCCTCTCTCCCGGAAACATGCCCCGCATCTCCACCTCCTAGTATCGTAGTACTACTACTGCATCTTCTCCAAAAAAAACCCTCTTCTGTCTCTTTCTCCCGTTCACCCCTCTCTCCCTTGCATTGGATTACCGACTCCAATGAAGCAGAAGCGTAAGATTGAGGAGATTCCTGATTGCTACCACCAGTCCATGGGGTGGGGCAACCTCCACTACCCACTGGTGGAGAACATAGCCGAGCGGGCGGATATCCTCAGCACTGGTCGCCTCGCTCGAGGCATGATCGGCATGCGGCATGCCATCCGCGGAGCGCATAAGGTTCCGTTCGGTTTACCGAGCCTGCTCCACTGCGACCCCGAGACATGGCCAGACGACCGCGACAATACTGTAAGAGTATTTATTTATTTACTCATCTCGTTTCAGCTTGTGTTTTTTCAATCAACTTTTCTTATTGCCAAACATCATGCATGAATTTAGACTCAACATAATCACCTGATTTGGGAGTACTGTAAGGTTTGCTGCCTTCACTATGCACATGTACTCTTCGGAATTGCTTTATTTATCCATTACATCTGTGCTTCAGTTCTGCACAATCCGCTCTTCATTCTGTCGAATACCTTGCATGCATAGACAATTTTGAAACAAATCCTATTTGCAGGGCATTCACGCGTTGCTGATGCCATTAGACAAGCCGACAGTTCCAGCATTTATCCATACCAAGGAGGAACTGGATGGACATGGACCCATGCACTGGGTGGGTTGTAACGGCGACTGGGTGGCATTTGTCCAGCAGGACGGGCACTTGACGATCCGCAACATATACATATCAGATACTATTATACCTCTTCCATCTCTGCAAGATGCAGGAATTTCTTTGGGCCCTACTAGTGAATGGTGGCATGGCAGCCCACCATTCCTGTTCAAATACAAAATAGATAAAAGTTTGGAACTGCTCAAAGTACGGATCGTCAAGAGGCCGTACAAAGATGATCTAGCAGGGCCATGGCATTACGAGGTAATCGTTGTATTTGACGAATTGATTGCTATCCTACAAGCGCCCCTAGAAAAGGAGTGGAATATCCTGAGAAACCCTGAATTCTTTGATAGAAACAGCTATGTCGATGCCATGGGCATTCCTGGATATGGTACAAGTTCACACCTACATCGTGTATACGCAGTTACATATCCGTATGGAGATGTTCTGGTTTGGGAACCATATACCTGTGGTGAGTCTTTGTTTTATGTCTTAACTAGTAAATGGCATGCTGCACATGTTGGACCAATTACGATTCGCAATACTGATGTATAAAAGTTGCGTTCTAAATGTTGTTCAAACTTTCAATACAACTAATAATTTGGTTATACCATCAAAATAAGTGTGAGCATACAGTTTATAAATATGAACAAAAATTTGGAACCTTTCTTAATCACTATCAAGTGGGACGTGTGATATCGGTGTGAGACTGCTCTGATTTTTCTTCATAATGGAAACATGACGGTTCTAGAAACACGTGGACACTGGTGTGGTATTTTTTTCACGCGAATACCTCTAATCCCAACCGTTAGATTTTGGACACCAACAGTTGGAATTGCTGCGACATGTCTTGTTAAAAACTGGTGCCTTATAGTAGTAGAAAATAGAAGATAGAAGAGAAGAGATAATTTTCAGTGTAGTTCCTACTTGCTGCATTGTGGTTGATCTTTGTGCATTGCAGGGACACATGCAGCCCCGCGTCTCATTGACGCCCCTGTCATTGAAGATGAAGAAGCAGAAGTGGCTGCAATTTTCGCTCAAATCGAGGGAGATGCTGTCATGGAAGATGATGAAGCAAATGTGGCTCAAGGCGATGGAGGTGCCGATGAAGATAATGATGCTGATGAAGAAGAATTAGAAGAAGAAGAATTAGAAGAAGACGAATTTGATGATGAAGAATTAGATGATGAAGAATTAGATGATGATGGTGATAATCATAATTATGAAGATGAAGATGTATTTCTTGGATTTTCTGACCAGCGCACTTGGTTCCTGGCACCAATGAGAGCAGAGTCCATTACTGGTGAATCTGATCTCGCGTGGATTCAGGTTAAAGGTTATCGGCCCATCCTCGGTCCTCCAATATTACATATGGGTAACAAGCTGAGGTCTTATCCTTTGGTACGGTGCTACGTTTTCTTGAGATCTGCCCATACCTTGGACCCTGTAGAAGAGGCAAGGTGGGAAAGATTGAACAATTTGAAGGGGCGTTCTTTATTTCTTGGACTCAATCACCCAATTTTCATGCTACCCCCGCCAGTCGACGCAGAGGCTGCAGAACCAGATTTCCAATTGTTCAAACCTGACTGTGTCTTTGCTACCCACAATCGCGCCCGTGATACATGGATACGTCCAAGGCCAAATTGGTGCAGAATGCACGTCAATGGAGGTCCTGCCATAGGCTCAAGATTGCAGTACAAAAAAGAGAAGATTGAACATAGAGCCGAAGCACCCATGTGGTTCGTCCCAACACTTCCACCTGTTTTTCCTTGAGAAATAAGAGACAGATGGTGACCTTATTTTATAGAGAAAACATAGTGTTCGTGAACTTAACCTCATGAACATTCGCTGTTCGGTTTTTGCTGAAATCAAAATTTTGCAGAGATGAAGATCTTTGTTTGAATCCCGTGCTGAACATATTTTTCACAAATTAGCTACCCGTATTGTGATGAATACATGCTGGTTTGTTGTTTGGTGCAGTAGCAGACATGAAGATCTTTGTCCTGAATACCACAATGGACATCTTTTTTTTCTTCAAAAATTAGCTAAGCTCACGCTATTAGGCGCAAATGCCTATTAAGAGATTTGGTGCTCTTGGGCACCATTGCTCCTGCTATTTTAGAAAAAAATAAAAAAAAAATTTATTTGTTCAAAAAATTAGAAAACAAATCATGGAGTAGCTAATGAATTGTCCCATAAACGTGCAAAATTTCAGTTTCAAATAAAAAAAATTCTGGGCTACACAAAAGTAACAAACGTGTGGATCTGGGTATGCATATTTCAAATCTCCAAATTTCAACAGATTTTGTCTTTTTTGTGTAGTCTACAATATAAAGAATATCATATTAAAATTTTACACGCTTGTAGGTTACTTTATTTATTATGTCTACATTCATTTTCAGATTTTTTTGAAACAAATATGTATGCTATTTGATTTTTTTTAAACAGCAGAGCACTGGTGCCCATTAGCCAAAGACACTTTTCGCAAATGCCTACAATAAAGGAACGGATGGTGACCTTATTTTATAGAGAAACCATAGTGTTTGTGAAGTTAAAGTCATGAACACACGCTGTTCGGTTTTTGGTGAAATCAAAATTTAGCAGAGATGAAGATCTTTGTTTGAATCCCGTGATGAACACATTTTTCCTAAATTAGCTACCAGTATTGTGATGAATACATGCCGGTCTGTTTTTCGGTGGAGTAGCAGACATGCAGGGGATCGAAAGAAACGGCAAAGTAGCCAGAAATCAGGGGTCAAATATAAATTCGAGAAAGGAAACGTTTATTCAACAGTCAGGCTGACATGTGGGACGTATCTTGCAGCCGCAGCCCCAACATTTATCATTCAGAGAGGATGACATGTGGGACCCACGAACCAGTATCGTTCTCGGCGTTTCTCAAAGGGGGCAGGAGATCGAAAGAAAAAGGCAAGTAGCTCGAAATCAGGTGTCCAAAAAATCCAAGAAAGGAAAGGTTTATCGCACAAAGAGGCTGACATATTGTACCCAGTTTGCAGCAGCGTCATCAACGTTTCAAAGGCGGTGGAGTTCGAAAGAAAAAGGCAAATAGCCAGAAATTAGGGGTCAAAAATAAATCCAGCAAAGGAAACTTTTATCGTACAAAGAGGCTGACATGTGGGACCCAGCCAGCAGCGTCCTCAACGTTTCTAAGGTGGCAGGCAATGGAAAAAAGGCAAATAGCCAGAAATTAGGGGTCAAAAATAAATGCAACAATAGAAACTCTTATTGTTCATAGAGGCTGACATGTTGGACCCATGAGCCAGCAGGGCCCTCAACGTTTCAAAGGCGTCACGGGATCAAAAGAAAAGAACCAAGTAGTCATTAATTAGGTGTCAAAAATAAATCCAAGAAAGTAAATGTTTTACTTTTCATAGAGGCTGTCATATGGGACCCATGAGCCAGCAGCGTCCTCAACGTTTCTAAGGCGGCTGGGGATCGAAAAAAAAAGCGAAGTAGCCATTAATTAGGGGTCAACTATAAATCCAAGAAAAGAAATGTTTATTGTTCTTAGAGGCTGACATGTGGGAGCTATGCGCCAGCAGCGTCCTCATCGTTTCAAAGGCGGTCGGGGATCCAAAGAAAAAGGCAAATAGCCAGAAATCAGGGGTAAAAAAAAATCCAAGAAAAGAAATATTATTGTTCATAGAGGCTGGCATGTGGGACCCATGAGCCAGCAGCGTCCACAATTTCAAAGGCGGCACAGGATCGAAAGAAAAAGGCAAGTGACCAAAAATCAGGGGGTAAAAAATCCAAGAAAAAAACTTTATTGTACATAGAGGATGACATGCGGGTCCCATGAGCCAACAACTTACTCGTCGTTTCAGAGGGCCGAGGCGGCATGAGATCGAAAGAAAAAGGAAAGTGACCAAATATCAGGAGCAAAAAATAATCCATGAAAAGAAACTTTCATTGTACATAGAGGATAACATAGGGTCCCATGTTGTAGCAGCGGTCTGAACGTTTCAAGGACGGCATGAGATTGAAAGAAAAGGCAAGTGACCAAATATCAGGAGCCAAAAATAATCCAAGAAAAGAAACTTTTATTGTACCTTTGAGAGTCGGCATGAGATTGAAAGAAAAAGGCAAGTGACCAAATATCAGGAGCCAAAAACCTAGAAAAGAAACTTTTATTGTACATAGAGTATGACATGCGGGTCCCATGACGCTGCAGCATCCTCAACGTTTCCAAGGCGGCAGGGGATCAAATGAAAAGGAAATAGCCAAAAAGCAGAGGGTGAAAAAAATCGAAGAAAAGAAACTTTTATTGTTCATAGTGGATGACATGTGGGACCCATGAGGCAGCAGCATCCTCAACGTTTCCAAGCAGCAGGGGATCGAAAGAAAAAGGAAATAGCCAAAAATCAGAGCGTGAAAAATAATCCAAGAAAAGAAACTTTTATTTTACATAGAGGATGACATGTGGGTCCCATTTTGCAGCAGCGGTCTCAATGTTTCATATGCGGCTTGAGATCAAAAGAAAACGAAAGTAGCCCGAAATTAGGGGGAATAAAACTCCAAGAAAAGAAAGTTTTTTGTACATAGAGGATGACATACGGGTCCCAAGGCGGCAGGGGAACAAAAGAAAAAGGAAATAGCCAAAAATCAGAGGGGTGAAAAAAAATCCAAGAAAAAAGAAACTTTTAGAGTTCATAGTTCATAGAGGATGACATGCGGGTCCCATGAGGCAGCAGCGTCCACAACGTTTCCAAGGCGGCACACAGGACCAAAAGAAAAAGGATGTACCCCTGCTGGGCCTTTTGATCAAAAAATAATCCAAGATAAGGAAGATATAAATTGGGGCTGCCTGGCCATCTGGGCCTTCTAACCTGCTGGACGTCTTTTGACTCGTACAATTTCAGCCCACTCCAAAACAAGAAAGTCCTATGCTTCGCAAAAACAAAACAAAAACAAGGAGATTCATATTAGTTCGTTTATGTAAAAATAAAGATTTAATTTATCCGTTTGCAATAGCTCAGAGCGAAATACACTTTTTATTGTCTGTAAAATAATCAAGATATCACATGTTTCTTGTACGGGGAGGCTGACATCGGGACCCATGAGCCAGCAGCGTCGTCAAAGTTTTAAAGGCGGCAGGGGATCGAAAGAAAAAATAAATCAAAAATCAGTGGGTAAAAAAATCGAAGAAAAGAAACATTTATCGTTCTGAGAGGATGACATGCGGGACCCATGTGGCAGCAGCATCCTCAACGTTTCCAAGGCAGCACGGGATCCAAAAAAAGGCAAAATAGCCAGAAATTAGGGGTCAAAATAACTCCAAGAAAAGAAAGGTTTATCGTCCATAGAGTCTGACATGTGGGACCCATTAGCGAGCAGATTCTTCAACGTTCAAAGGCGGCAGGGGATCAAAAGAAAAAGGAAGTAGCCAGAAATTAGGGGTAAAAAATAACTCCAACAATGGAAACTTTTATTGTTCATAGAGGATGACATGCGGGACCCATGAGCCAGCAGCTTCCTCAACGTTTCAAAGGCGGCATGGGATCGAAAGAAAAAGGCAAGTGACCAAATATCAGAGCCAAAAATAATCCAAGAAAAGAAACTTTATTGTACATAGAGGATGACATGCGGGTCCCATTTAGCAGCAGCGGTATCACCGTTTGAGATGCGGCAGGAGGTCTCGAAAGAAAAAGGCAAGTGACCAAATATCGAGCCAAAAAATCCAAGAAAAGAAAGTTTTATAGTACATAGAGGATGACATGCGGGTCCCATTTAGCATCAGCGGTATCACCGTTTGAGAGGCGGCAGGGATCGAAAGAAAAAGGCAAGTGACCAAATATGAGGTGCCAAAAATAATCAAAGAAAAGAAAGTTTTCAACGTTTCAAAGGCGGCAGGGGATCAAAAGAAAAAGGAAGTAGCCAGAAATTAGGGGGCAAAAATAACTCCAAGAAAGGAAACTTTTATTGTTCGTAGAGGATGACATGGGGGACCCATGAGCCAGCAGCTTACTCAACGTTTCAAAGGTGGCATGAGATCGAAAGAAAAAAACGCAAGTGACCAAATATGAGGTGCCAAAAATAATCAAAGATTTATTGTACATAGAGGATGACATGCGGGTCCCATTTTGCAGCAGCGGTCTCAATGTTTGAAATGCGGCTTGAGATCAAAAGAAAAAGAAAGTAGCTAGAAAGTAGGGGGTCAAAAAAAATCCAAGAAAAGAAAGTTGATGGACATAGAGGTTGACATGCGGGTCCCATGTGCCAGCAGCTTACTCAACGTTTCAAAGGGGCCAGGGGATCAAAAGTAAAAGGCAAGTGACGAAATATCAGGAGCCAAAAATCAGAGGGTGAAAAAAAATCCAAGAAAACAAACTTTTATAGCACATAGAGGATGACATGCGGGTCCCATGAGCCAGCAGGTTCCTCAATGTTTCAAACGTGGCATGAGATCGAAAGAAAAAGGCAAGTGACGAAATATCAGGAGCCAAAAATAATTCAAGAAAAGAAACTTGATTGTACATAGAGGATGACATGCGGGTCCCATGTGTAAGCAGCTTACTCAACGTTTCCAAGGCGGCAGGGCATCAAAAGAAAAAAGGAAATAGACAAAAATCAGAGAGTGAAAAAAAACCATAGAAAATAAACTTTTATAGCACATAGAGGATGACATGCGGGTCCCACGAGCCAGCAGGTTCCTCAAAGTTTCAAACGTGGCATGAGATCGAAAGAAAAAAAGGCAAGTGACCAAATATCAGGAGCCAAAAATAATCCAAGAAAAGAAAGTTTATTGTACGTAGAGGATGACATGCGGGTCCCATTTTGCAGCAGCGGTATCACCGTTTGAGAGGCTGCACGGGATCGAAAGAAAAAGGCAAGTGACCAAATATCAGGAGCCAAAAATAATCCAAGAAAAGAAATTTTATTGTACGTAGAGGATGACATGCGGGTCCCATTTTGCAGCAGCGGTCTCAACGTTTCCAAGGCGGCACAGGACCAAAAGAAAAATGAAGTAGCCAGAAATCAGGGGGTGAAAAAAATCCAAGAAGAAAGATTTCAATTGGGCTGCATCTGGACATCTGGGCTTTCGAACTATCCTGCTTGGCCTTTTGACTCGTACAATTTCAGCCCACTCCAAAACAGGAAAGTTCCGAATTTTCTAAAAAAACAGGAAAGTCCTATGCTTCGCAAAGACAAAAAAACAAGGAGATTCAACATATAAGTTTGTTTATGTAAAAATAAAGATTTAATTATCCGTTTGAAATAGCTCAGAGCGCAATACATTGTTTATTGTCTGCAAAATAATCAAGATATCATATGTTTCTTGTACGGGGAGGCTGACATCGGGGACCCATGAGCAAACAGCGTCGTCAACGTTTTAAAGGCGGCAGGGGATGGAAAGAAAAAATAAACCAAAAATCTGTTGGTAAAAAATCCAAGAAAAGAAACATTTATCGTTCTGAGAGGATGACATGCGGGACCCATGAGGCAGCAGCATCCTCAACGATTCCAAGGCGGCAGGGGAAATATCCAGAAATTAATGAGGGGTTCAAAATAAATCCATCAAAGGAAACTTTTATTGTTCATAGAGGATGACATGTGGGACCGACCTGCCAACAGCGTCCTCATCGTTTCAAAGGGGGCAGGAGATCAAAAGAAAAAGGCAAATAGCCAGAAATTAGGGGTAAAAAATAACTCCAAGAAAGGAAACTTTTATTGTTCGTAGAGGATGACATGCGGGACCCATGAGCCAGCAGCTTACTCAACGTTTCAAAGGCGGCATGAGATCGAAAGAAAAAGGCAAGTGACAAAATATCAGGAGCCAAAGATAATCCAAGAAAAGAAACTTTATTGTACGTAGAGGATGACATGCGGGTCCCATTTAGCAGCAGCGGTCTCAACGTTTCAAATGCGGCTTGAGATCAAAAGAAAAAGAAAGTTGATTGTACATAGAGGATGACATGCGGGTCCCATGAGTCAGCAGCTTACCATACGTTTCCAAGGCGGCAGGGGATCAAAAGAAAAAGGAAATAGCCAAAAATCAGAGGGTGAAAAAAATAAAGAAAATAAACTTTTATAGTACATAGAGGATGACATGCGGGTCCGATGAGCCTGCAGGTTCCTCAACGTTTCAAACGTGGCATGAGATCGAAAGAAAAAGGCAAGTGACCAAATATCAGGAGCCAAAAATAATTCAAGAAAAGAAACATGATTTACATAGAGGATGACATGCGGGTCCCATTTAGCAGCAGGTATCACTGTTTGAGAGGCAAAGAGGATCGAAAGAAAAAGTCAAGTGACCAAATATGAGGTGCCAAAAAATCCAAGAAAAGAAAGTTTTATAGTACATAGAGGATGACATGCGGGTCCCATTTAGCAGCAGCGGTATCACCGTTTGAGAGGCGGCAGGGGATCAAAAGAAAAAAGAAATTGCCAAAAATCAGAGGGTGAAAAAAAACCAAGAAAATGAACTTTTATAGTACATAGAGGATGACATGCGGGTCCCATGAGCCAGCAGGTTCCTCAACGTTTCAAACGTGGCATGAGATCGAAAGAAAAAGGCAAGTGAAAAAATATCAGGAGCCAAAAATAATTCAAGAAAAGAAAGTTTTATAGTACATAGAGGATGACATGCGGGTCCCATTTAGCAGCAGCGGTATCACCGTTTGAGAGGCGGCAGGGATCGAAAGAAAAAGGCAAGTGAAAAAATATGAGGAGCCAAAAATAATTCAAGAAAAGAAAGTTTTATAGTACATAGAGGATGACATGCGGGTCCCATTTAGCAGCAGCGGTATCACCGTTTGAGAGGCGGCAGGGGATCGAAAGAAAAAGGTAAGTGACCAAATATGAGGTGCCAAAAATAATTCAAGAAAAGAAAGTTTTATAGTACATAGAGGATGACATGCGGGTCCCATTTAGCAGCAGCGGTATCACCGTTTGAGAGGCGGCAGGGGATCGAAAGAAAAAGGCAAGTGACCAAATATGAGGTGCCAAAAATAATTCAAGAAAAGAAAGTTTTATAGTACATAGAGGATGACATGCGGGTCCCATTTAGCAGCAGCGGTATCACCGTTTGAGAGGCGGCAGGGGATCGAAAGAAAAAGGTAAGTGACCAAATATGAGGTGCCAAAAATAATTCAAGAAAAGAAAGTTTTATAGTACATAGAGGATGACATGCGGGTCCCATTTAGCAGCAGCGGTATCACCGTTTGAGAGGCGGGGGGATCGAAAGAAAAAGGCAAGTGACCAAATTTGAGGTGCCAAAAAAAACTCCAAGAAAAGAAAGTTGATTGCACATAGAGGATGACATGCGGGTCCCATTTAGCAGCAGCGGTCTCAACGTTTCCAAGGCGGCAAGGGATCAAAAGAAAAAGGAAGTAGCCAGAAATCAGGGGGTCAAAAAAATCCAAGAATAGAAAGAATTTTGGTTCATAGAGGATGACATGCGGGACCCATGATCCTGCATCGTAAACGGCTCGATCGGAGAACGTTGAACGAGATGGCGCGATGTAGAAAAAAAACAATGCCAGAGAGGCTGCCATCTGGGCCCTACATCCCTCGGCGGTGCGGATTTGCGTTGACTCGGCCGGCGAACCCGAGATTTCGAGATGCACCACGTCCCGGGCCACCATACGCCACGTTTTGGCCGCTTTCGTCGGGCTAGGTGGCCTCAAAAACGAGAAAAAAAAAAGTTTTGACATGCACCACGGAGGGACCAAAATCGTCGGCCATGGTACACCAGCAACCACGGCGCGACTTCAACTTCGTCGGCCATGGCAACTTTTCTTGTAGTGATAGTAAGCATTCAAAAGTTCATAAACAAGGTCTAGACATATTCAAACCAGACAAATCATGTACCCCCTAACCCTAAACTTTGTCTTAATTATATATGAAGTCAAGCATGAAGCAGAGAAGTGTGGTTTTGGGTTTCAAACATGGAAATTTCAAAAACCTCCCAAAAGCTTCATTTTAATTAGACTGGCTGGTTAATTAAGAAGGATCCATGATTAATTACCTTTTCATTTTCATGTTTTAAACTTGTTTAAATCTTGGTCGAACCTAGGATTTGACCAAGATTCAAATGGGCATAACAATTCAGAAAAAAATCGAAAGAATGAAAAACCAAAGCACATAGTCTTCTTATGTCATATAGTAAGCATTAAAGTTGATAAACATGGTCTAGACATATTCAAACCATACAAATCATGTATCTACCCCTAACCCCTAAACTATGTCTTATGAAGTCAAGCATGAAGAGAAGTGGTTTTGGGTTTCAAACATGAAAATTTCAAAAACCGCCCAAAAACTTCATTTTAGAGTGACTAAGAAGGATACATGCTTCCCTTTTCATTTTCATGTTTTAAACTTGTTTAAATCTTGGTCAAACCTAGGATTTGATAAACATGGTCTAGACATATTCAAACCAGACAAATCATGTATCTACCCCCTATCGACCCTAAACTTCGTCTTATGAAGTCAAGCATGAAGAGAAGTGGTTTTGGGTTTCAAATAACATGGAAATTTCAAAAACCTCCCAAAATTAAAGCTTCATTTTAGAGTGACTAGTTAAGAAGGATCCAGGCTTACCTTTTCATTTTCATGTTTTAAACTTGTTTAAATCTTGTTCAAACCTAGGATTTGACCAATATTCAAATGGGCATAAAATAAAAAATAAATAAAATAAAAAACCAAAGCACATAGTCTTCTTATGTCATATAGTAAGCATTCAAGTTCATGAACAAGGTCTAGACATATTCAAACCAGACAAATCATGTACCCCCTAACCCTAAACTTTGTCTTAATTATATATGAAGTCAAGCATGAAGCAGAGAAGTGTGGTTTTGGGTTTCAAACATGGAAATTTCAAAAACCTCCCAAAAAGCTTCATTTTAATTAGACTGGCTGGTTAATTAAGAAGGATCCATGATTAATTACCTTTTCATTGTCATGTTTTAAACTTGTTTAAATCTTGGTCGAACCTAGGATTTGACCAAGATTCAAATGGGCATAAAAATTCAGAAAAAATCGAAAGAATGAAAAACCAAAGCACATAGCCTTCTTATGTCATATAGTAAGCATTCAAATTGATAAACATGGTCTAGACATATTCAAACCAGAAAAATCATGTATCTACCCCTAACCCTAAACTCTGTCTTATGAAGTCAAGCATGAACAGAAGTACGGTGGTTTTGGGTTTCAAACATGGTAAATTCAAGAACCTCCCAAAAGCTTCATTTTAGAGTTACTAAGAGAAAGATCCGGACTTAATTACCTTATCATTTTCACATGTTAAACTTGTTTAAATCTTGCTCAACAAACCTAGGATTTTACCAAGATTCTCAAATGGGCATAAAAATCAAAAAATGAAATACCAATGCACATAGTCCTCTTATAAGTCATAAAGTAAGCATTCAAGTTGATAAACAAGGTCTAGACATATTCAAACAAGACAAATCATGTATCTACCCCCTATCGACCCTAAACTTCGTCTTATGAAGTCAAGCATGAAGAGAAGTGGTTTTGGGTTTCAAACATGGAAATTTCAAAAACCTCCCAAAATTCAGCTTCATTTTAGAGCGACTAAGAAGGATCGATGCTTACCTTTTCATTTCCATGTTTTAAACTTATTTAAATCTTGGTCAAACCTAGCTAGGATTTGACCAAGATTCAAATGGGCATAAAAATTCAGACAAAAAATCTAAAGAATGAAAAACCAAAGCACATAGCCTTCTTAATTATGTCATATAGTAAACACTCAAGTTGATAAACAAGCTAGGTCTAGACATATTCAAACCAGAAAAATCATGTGTATATCTACCCCTAACCCTAAACTCTGTCTTATGAAGTCAATCATGAAGAGAATTGGTTTTGGGTTTCAAACATGGAAATTTCAAGTACGTCCCAAAAGCTTCATATATTTTAGAGTGACTAATTAAGAAGGATCTTGGCTTACGTTTTCATTTTCATGCTTGAAACTTGTTTAAATCTTGGTTGAACCTAGGATTTGACCAGAATCAAATGTGCATAAAATTCTTAAAAAAATAGAAAAATGAAAAACAAAAGCACATGGTCTTCTTATGTCATATAGTAAGCATTCAAGTTGATAAACAAGGTTTAGACATATTCAAACCAGACAAATCATGTATCTACCCCCTAACCCTAAACTCGGTCTTATGAAGTCTAGCATGAGGAGAAGTCGTTTTGGGTTTCAAACGTTTAAGCCAAAAGCCCCATTTCAAATATTTCAAACTTATTCAAATTTGAAAGACACACAAGTTATAGCACACATAGTGCATACATTCTCACACATACTGCACTAGATGCTAACCCGGCCTATAGTTTGAGGCCATTGGATGAGGTCGAAAAAATCTTGGATTAGAAATGGGGTTGTTCGAACCCCGTAGTTGGATTTTTTGAACCTTGATCTGTAGTACTGGGCAAAGCCCTAGTTTAACCTATTTAATTATAGATTCGTAGGTCGATTTTTCTACCTTTTTATTATTACTATGCAGCACATGTGTGTTTGCCCGTCGAGTGAAACTCGGAGGAAGAGGGATCACTCGGAAGGAGAGAAGAAGGGAGAGAATTATGGTGTCTCCCCTTTTTCGGGTGATGATGTTGACTTTTGTGCAGGGTTTGTCAGTGAGCAGGAGGTGCGAGCGAGCGAGCGAGCGAGCGAGTCGAGCGAGGCCGAGAATGAGAGAGATTTGTTTTTTTTTTTTTGAGAGGGACGACCGAAGGATCCAGAAGGACCCACAGACTTCCAATACGCATCCTGATGCGTCTTCTCTTGACAAAGAAAATGTCTGGGAGTTTGCGTACCTATTGCACGTGACTTGTGCTCACTGAAGTGTGGGACCTCACGCATGGGCACCACACGTAAGTGACAGACCTGTTGGTGTAAAAACTCGGTTGATTATTATAGTGCATTAGAACAAAGTTTCCTATGGATTCAAGGGTAGGAAATCCAAGTTAACTCATTTACATGACATTATTTTTTCCATGAAGCAAAGTTAACGCACCTATCAATTGGTACATTTTGGAGTGACTAAGAAGGATCCAGGCTTACTTATTCGTTTTCACGTGTAAAACTTGTCTAAATCTTGGTCAAACAAAATTGGCAGAAAATTCAAAAAAAAAACAGAAAAATGAAAAACCAAAGCGCACATAGTCTTCTTATATGTCATATAGTAAGCATTAAAGTTGATAAACAAGGTCTGGACATATTCAAACTAGCTAGACAAATCATGTATCTACCCCCTAACCCCTAAACTCTGTCTTATGACGAAGTCAAGCATGAAGATAAGTGGTTTTGGGTTTCAAACATGGAAATTTCAAAAACCTCCCAAAAACTTCATTTTAGGGTGACTAAGAAGGATACAGGCTTCCATTTTCATTTTCATGATCTATACTTGTTTAAATCTTGGTCAAACCTAGGATTTGACCAAGATTCAAATGTGCATCAAAATTCCATAAAAAATCAGAAAAACGAAAAACCAAAGCACATAGTTTTCTTATGTCACATACATATATATAGTAAGCATTCAAAAGTTGATAAACAAGGTCTAGCTAGACATATTCAAATAAGACAAATCATGTATCTACCCCTCTAAAACCATAAATAACTCTGTCTTATGAAGTCAAGCATGAAGAGAAGTGGTTTTTGGTTTCAAACATGGAAATTTCAAAAACCTCCCAAAATTAAAGCTTCGTTTTAGAGTGACTAGTTAAGAAGGATCCAGGCTTACCTTTTCATTTTCATGTTTTAAACTTGTTTAAATCTTGGTCAAACCTAGGATTTGACCAATATTCAAATGGGCATAAAATAAAAAAATAGATAAAATAAAAAACCAAAGCACATATTCTTCTTATGTCATATAGTAAGCATTCAAAAGTTCATAAACAAGGTCTAGACATATTCAAACCAGACAAATCATGTACCCCCTAACCCTAAACTTTGTCTTAATTATATATGAAGTCAAGCATGAAGCAGAGAAGTGTGGTTTTGGGTTTCAAACATGGAAATTTCAAAAACCTCCCAAAAAGCTTCATTTTAATTAGACCGGCTGGTTAATTAAGAAGGATCCATGATTAATTACCTTTTCATTGTCATGTTTTAAACTTGTTTAAATCTTGGTCGAACCTAGGATTTGACCAAGATTCAAATGGGCATAACAATTCAGAAAAAAATCGAAAGAATGAAAAACAAAAGCACATAGCCTTCTTATGTCATATAGTAAGCATTCAAATTGATAAACATGGTCTAGACATATTCAAACCAGAAAAATCATGTATCTACCCCTAACCCTAAACTCTGTCTTATGAAGTCAAGCATGAACAGAAGTACGGTGGTTTTGGGTTTCAAACATGGTAAATTCAAGAACCTCCCAAAAGCTTCATTTTAGAGTTACTAAGAGAAAGATCCAGACTTAATTACCTTATCATTTTCACATGTTAAACTTGTTTAAATCTTGCTCAACAAACCTAGGATTTTACCAAGATTCTCAAATGGGCATAAAAATCAAAAAATGAAATACCAATGCACATAGTCCTCTTATAAGTCATAAAGTAAGCATTCAAGTTGATAAACAAGGTCTAGACATATTCAAACAAGACAAATCATGTATCTACCCCCTATCGACCCTAAACTTCGTCTTATGAAGTCAAGCATGAAGAGAAGTGGTTTTGGGTTTCAAACATGGAAATTTCAAAAACCTCCCAAAATTCAGCTTCATTTTAGAGCGACTAAGAAGGATCGATGCTTACCTTTTCATTTCCATGTTTTAAACTTATTTAAATCTTGGTCAAACCTAGCTAGGATTTGACCAAGATTCAAATGGGCATAAAAATTCAGACAAAAAATCTAAAGAATGAAAAACCAAAGCACATAGCCTTCTTAATTATGTCATATAGTAAACACTCAAGTTGATAAACAAGCTAGGTCTAGACATATTCAAACCAGAAAAATCATGTGTATATCTACCCCTAACCCTAAACTCTGTCTTATGAAGTCAATCATGAAGAGAATTGGTTTTGGGTTTCAAACATGGAAATTTCAAGTACGTCCCAAAAGCTTCATATATTTTAGAGTGACTAATTAAGAAGGATCTTGGCTTACGTTTTCATTTTCATGCTTGAAACTTGTTTAAATCTTGGTTGAACCTAGGATTTGACCAGAATCAAATGTGCATAAAATTCTTAAAAAAATAGAAAAATGAAAAACAAAAGCACATGGTCTTCTTATGTCATATAGTAAGCATTCAAGTTGATAAACAAGGTTTAGACATATTCAAACCAGACAAATCATGTATCTACCCCCTAACCCTAAACTCGGTCTTATGAAGTCTAGCATGAGGAGAAGTCGTTTTGGGTTTCAAACGTTTAAGCCAAAAGCCCCATTTCAAATATTTCAAACTTATTCAAATTTGAAAGACACACAAGTTATAGCACACATAGTGCATACATTCTCACACATACTGCACTAGATGCTAACCCGGCCTATAGTTTGAGGCCATTGGATGAGGTCGAAAAAAATCTTGGATTAGAAATGGGGTTGTTCGAACCCCGTAGTTGGATTTTTTGAACCTTGATCTGTAGTACTGGGCAAAGCCCTAGTTTAACCTATTTAATTATAGATTCGTAGGTCGATTTTTCTACCTTTTTATTATTACTATGCAGCACATGTGTGTTTGCCCGTCGAGTGAAACTCGGAGGAAGAGGGATCACTCGGAAGGAGAGAAGAAGGGAGAGAATTATGGTGTCTCCCCTTTTTCGGGTGATGATGTTGACTTTTGTGCAGGGTTTGTCAGTGAGCGAGCGAGCGAGCGAGCGAGTCGAGCGAGGCCGAGAATGAGAGAGATTTGTTTTTTTTTTTGAGAGGGACGACCGAAGGATCCAGAAGGACCCACAGACTTCCAATACGCATCCTGATGCGTCTTCTCTTGACAAAGAAAATGTCTGGGAGTTTGCGTACCTATTGCACGTGACTTGTGCTCACTGAAGTGTGGGACCTCACGCATGGGCACCACACGTAAGTGACAGACCTGTTGGTGTAAAAACTCGGTTGATTATTATAGTGCATTAGAACAAAGTTTCCTATGGATTCAAGGGTAGGAAATCCAAGTTAACTCATTTACATGACATTATTTTTTCCATGAAGCAAAGTTAACGCACCTATCAATTGGTACATTTTGGAGTGACTAAGAAGGATCCAGGCTTACTTATTCGTTTTCACGTGTAAAACTTGTCTAAATCTTGGTCAAACAAAATTGGCAGAAAATTCAAAAAAAAACAGAAAAATGAAAAACCAAAGCGCACATAGTCTTCTTATATGTCATATAGTAAGCATTAAAGTTGATAAACAAGGTCTGGACATATTCAAACTAGCTAGACAAATCATGTATCTACCCCCTAACCCCTAAACTCTGTCTTATGACGAAGTCAAGCATGAAGATATATAAGTGGTTTTGGGTTTCAAACATGGAAATTTCAAAAACCTCCCAAAAACTTCATTTTAGGGTGACTAAGAAGGATACAGGCTTCCATTTTCATTTTCATGATCTATACTTGTTTAAATCTTGGTCAAACCTAGGATTTGACCAAGATTCAAATGTGCATCAAAATTCCAAAAAATCAGAAAAATGAAAAACCAAAGCACATAGTTTTCTTATGTCACATACATATATATAGTAAGCATTCAAAAGTTGATAAACAAGGTCTAGCTAGACATATTCAAATAAGACAAATCATGTATCTACCCCTCTAAAACCATAAATAACTCTGTCTTATGAAGTCAAGCATGAAGAGAAGTGGTTTTTGGTTTCAAACATGGAAATTTCAAAAACCTCCCAAAATTAAAGCTTCGTTTTAGAGTGACTAGTTAAGAAGGATCCAGGCTTACCTTTTCATTTTCATGTTTTAAACTTGTTTAAATCTTGGTCAAACCTAGGATTTGACCAATATTCAAATGGGCATAAAATAAAAAAATAGATAAAATAAAAAACCAAAGCACATATTCTTCTTATGTCATATAGTAAGCATTCAAAAGTTCATAAACAAGGTCTAGACATATTCAAACCAGACAAATCATGTACCCCCTAACCCTAAACTTTGTCTTAATTATATATGAAGTCAAGCATGAAGCAGAGAAGTGTGGTTTTGGGTTTCAAACATGGAAATTTCAAAAACCTCCCAAAAAGCTTCATTTTAATTAGACCGGCTGGTTAATTAAGAAGGATCCATGATTAATTACCTTTTCATTGTCATGTTTTAAACTTGTTTAAATCTTGGTCGAACCTAGGATTTGACCAAGATTCAAATGGGCATAACAATTCAGAAAAAAATCGAAAGAATGAAAAACAAAAGCACATAGCCTTCTTATGTCATATAGTAAGCATTCAAATTGATAAACATGGTCTAGACATATTCAAACCAGAAAAATCATGTATCTACCCCTAACCCTAAACTCTGTCTTATGAAGTCAAGCATGAACAGAAGTACGGTGGTTTTGGGTTTCAAACATGGTAAATTCAAGAACCTCCCAAAAGCTTCATTTTAGAGTTACTAAGAGAAAGATCCAGACTTAATTACCTTATCATTTTCACATGTTAAACTTGTTTAAATCTTGCTCAACAAACCTAGGATTTTACCAAGATTCTCAAATGGGCATAAAAATCAAAAAATGAAATACCAATGCACATAGTCCTCTTATAAGTCATAAAGTAAGCATTCAAGTTGATAAACAAGGTCTAGACATATTCAAACAAGACAAATCATGTATCTACCCCCTATCGACCCTAAACTTCGTCTTATGAAGTCAAGCATGAAGAGAAGTGGTTTTGGGTTTCAAACATGGAAATTTCAAAAACCTCCCAAAATTCAGCTTCATTTTAGAGCGACTAAGAAGGATCGATGCTTACCTTTTCATTTCCATGTTTTAAACTTATTTAAATCTTGGTCAAACCTAGCTAGGATTTGACCAAGATTCAAATGGGCATAAAAATTCAGACAAAAAATCTAAAGAATGAAAAACCAAAGCACATAGCCTTCTTAATTATGTCATATAGTAAACACTCAAGTTGATAAACAAGCTAGGTCTAGACATATTCAAACCAGAAAAATCATGTGTATATCTACCCCTAACCCTAAACTCTGTCTTATGAAGTCAATCATGAAGAGAATTGGTTTTGGGTTTCAAACATGGAAATTTCAAGTACGTCCCAAAAGCTTCATATATTTTAGAGTGACTAATTAAGAAGGATCTTGGCTTACGTTTTCATTTTCATGCTTGAAACTTGTTTAAATCTTGGTTGAACCTAGGATTTGACCAGAATCAAATGTGCATAAAATTCTTAAAAAAATAGAAAAATGAAAAACAAAAGCACATGGTCTTCTTATGTCATATAGTAAGCATTCAAGTTGATAAACAAGGTTTAGACATATTCAAACCAGACAAATCATGTATCTACCCCCTAACCCTAAACTCGGTCTTATGAAGTCTAGCATGAGGAGAAGTCGTTTTGGGTTTCAAATGTTTAAGCCAAAAGCCCCATTTCAAATATTTCAAACTTATTCAAATTTGGTTCAAATTTGAAAGACACACAAGTTATAGCACACATAGTGCATACATTCTCACACATACTGCACTAGATGCTAACCCGGCCTATAGTTTGAGGTTTTTGAAATTTCCATGTTTGAAACCCAAAACCACTTCTCTTCATGCTTGGCTTCGTAAGATAGAGTTTAGGGTTTGGGGTAGATACGTACATGATTTTTCTAAGTATTTTTACGCCCATTTGAATCTTCGTCAAATCCTAAGTTTGACCAAGATTTGAACAAGTTTAAAAACATGAAAATGAAAAGGGTAAGCCTGGATCCTTGTTTAGGGTTAGGGGGTAGATACATGATTTTTGTGGTTTGAATATGTCAGACCTTGTTTATCACCTTGATATATGACATAGGAAGACGGTGTGCTTTTGTTTTTCTTTTTTTTGAATTTTTATGCCCATTTGAATCTTGGTCAAGTCATAGGTTTGACCAAGATTTAAACATGTTTAAAACATGAAAATGAAAAGGTAAGCCTGGATCCTTCTTAGTCACTCCAAAATGTACCAATTGATAAATGAGTTAACTTGGCTTCATGGAAAAAATAATGTCATGTAAATGATTTAACTTGGCTTTCGTACCCTTGAATCCATAGGAAACTTTGTATAAATGTAGTAGTATAATAATCAACCGAGTTTTTACATCAACAGGTCTGTCACTTACGTGTGGTGCCCATGCGTGAGGTCCCACACTTCAGTGAGCACAAGTCACGTGCAATAGGTACGCAAACTCCCAGCCATTTTCTTTGTCAAGAGAAGACGCATCAGGATGCGTATTGGAAGTATGTGGGTCCTTCTGGATCCTTCGGTCGTCCCTCTCAAAAAAAAAAACAAACCTCTCTCATTCTCGGCCTCGCTCGACTCGCTCGCTCGCTCGCTCGCTCCACCTCTGCTGACAAACCCTGCACAAAAGTCAACATCATCACCCGAAAAAGGGGAGACACCATAATTCTCTCCCTTCTTCTCTCCTTCCGAGTGATCCCTCTTCCTCCGAGTTTCACTCGACGGGCAAACACACATGTGCTGCATAGTAATAATAAAAAAGTAGAAAAATCGACCTACGAATCTATGATTAAATAGGTTAAACTAGGGTTTTGCCCACTACTACAGATCAAGTTCAAAAATATCCAACTACTAGTTCGATTTTGGGCTACTAATATAAAATTAAAATAAGTTGAACTAGTATTCCTCTAAAAAATCATTTTGGTATGCATTGTTTGATACTTTTCATAGCTATAGTGCATCACAAATTTATGATTTCATGCTTTGCTTTGCCAATTTCGATTTTTTCTAACCACCTTCTCTTTGATTTCAAATTTAGGTCAAACTATCGATGCCTACTATGTGTTCTACTTGAATTGGATGCAGCGTGCGCACATGTTTTGCCATTGTTCTGGGCTTCCACACATCTTTGGGGCATCCAAGTATTTAAGTTACCTTGTTTTTTTGAATTGTAATTCATACCCTTCCTCCCAATTTTTATGCCCATTTGAATCTTGGTCAAATCCTAAGTTTGACCAAGATTTGAACAAGTTTAAAACATGAAAATGAAAAGGTAAGCCTGAATCCTTCTTAGTCACTCAAAAATGAGAAGCTTTTGGGAGTTTTTTGAAATTTCCATGTTTCAAACCCAAAACCACTTCTCTTCATGCTTGACTTCATAAGACAGAGTTTAGGGTTAGGGGGTAGATACATGATTTGTCTAGTTTGTTGTTTAGACCTTGTTTATCAACTTGAATATAATGCTTACTATATGACATAATAATACTATGTGCTTTGGTTTTCATTTTTTTTTTGATTTTTTCTGAATTTTTATGCCCATTTGATCTTGGTCAAATCCTAGGCTTAACCAATATTTAAACAAGTTTAAAACATGAAAATGAAAAGGTAAGCCTGTATCCTTCTTAGTCACTCCAAAATGAAGCTTTTGGGAAGGTTTTTGAAATTTCCATGTTTGAAATCCAAAACGACTTCTCTTCGTGCTTGACTTCATAAGACAAAGTTTAGGGCTAGGGGTAGAAACATGATTTTTCTGGTTTGAATATGTCTAGACCTTGTTTACCAACTTGAGTGCTTACTATATGACATAAGAAGGCTATATGCTTTGGTTTTTCATTTTTTTGAAATTTTATGCCCATTTGAATCTTGATCAAATCTTAGGTACGGTTTGACCAAGATTTGAACAATTTTAAAACATGAAAATAAAAGGTAAGCCCAACCTGGATCCTTTAGTCACTCTAAAATGAAGCTTTTGGGGGGTTCTTGAAATTTCCAAGTTTGAAACCCAAAACCACTTTTCTTCATGCTTGACTACATAAGACAGAGTTTAGGGTTAGGGGTAGATACATGATTTTTCTTGTTTGAATATATCTAGACCTTGTTTATATCAACTTTAATGCTAACTATATGACATAAGAAAACTATGTGCTTTGGTTTTTAATTTTTCTGATTTTTTTATTTTGATGCACATTTGAATCTTTGTCAAATCCTAGGTTTGACCAAGATTTAAACAAGTATAAAACATGAAAATGAAAATGGGGAAGCCTGTATCCTTTCTTAGTCACTCTAAAATGAAGTTTTTGGGATGTTCTTGAAATTTTCATGTTTGAAACCCAAAACCACTTCTCTTCATGCTTGACTTCATAAGATAGAGTTTAGGGGCTAGGGGATAGATACATGATTTGCCTAGGTTTGAATATGCATGTCCAAACCTTGTTTATCAACTTGAATGCTTACTATATGACATAAGAAGACTATATGCTTTTGTTTTTCATTTTTCTGATTTTTTTTAAAATTTTATGCCCATTTGAATCTTTTGGTCAAATCCTTGGTTTAATTTGACACGGATTTAAACAAGTTTAAAATATGAAAATGAAAAGGTGGTAAGCAGGCATGGATCCTTCTTATATATATTAGTCACTCTAAAATGAAGCTTTTGGGAGGTTTTTGAAATTTCCATGTTTGAAACCCAAAACCACTTCTCTTCATGTTGTTGACTTCATAAGATAGAGTTTAGGGGTTAGGGGTATAGATACATGATTTGTCTTGTTTGAATATGTGTCTAGACCTTGTTTATCAACTTTAATGCTTACTATATGACATAAGAACACTATGTGCTTTAATTTGGTTTTTATTTTTTTTAAATTTTGATGCACATTTTGAATCTTGGTCAAATCCTAGGTTTGACCGAGATTTGAACAAGTTTAAAACAAGAAAATAAAAGGTAAGCCCGCCAGACTGGATCCTTCTTAGTCACTCTATAATGAAGCTTTTAGGGGGGTTGTTGAAAATGTAAGCATGTATCCTTCTTAGTACGTCACACCACAATGCTTTTGGGAGGGTTTTTGAAATGTCCATGTTTGAAACCCAAAACGACTTCTCTTCGTGCTTGACTTCATAATTAAGACAAAGTTTAGGGTTAGGGGTAGATACATGATTTTTCTGGTTTGAATATGTCTAGACTTTGTTTATCAACTAGCTTGAGTTTTGGGTTTCAAACATGGAAATTTCAAGAACCTCCCAAAAGCTTCATTTTAGAGTGACTAAGAAGGATCCAGGCTTACCTTTTCATTTTCATGTTTTAAACTTGTTTAAATCCTGGTCAAACCTAGGATTTGACAAAGATTCAAATATATGGGCATAAAATTCAAAAAAAATAGAAAAATGAAAAACCAAAGCACATAATCTTCTTATGTCATATAGTAAGCATTAAAGTTGACAAAAAAGGTCTAGACATATGCAAACTAGACAAATCATGTATCTACCCCCTAACCCCTAAACTCTGTCTTATGAAGTCAAGCATGAAGAGAAGTCGTTTTGGGTTTCAAACATGGAAATTTCAAGAACATCCCAAAAGCTTCATTTTAGAGTGACTAAGAAGGATCCATGATTACCTTTTCATTTTCATGTTTTAAACTTGTTTAATCTTGGTCAAACCTAGGATTTGACCAAGATTCAAGTGGGCACAAAATTTAAAAAATCAGAAAAATGAAAAACCAAAGTACATAGTCTTCTTATGTCATGTAGTAAGCATTCAAGTTGATAAAATGGTTCATGCAGGCGTCTTAGCTCCTAAAAAAAATTATACACCAATTGATTTGACGAATTGATGATTTACTCTAGTCTGCTTCTAGACCATGCAGCTAGCGAGTATTCATATGTACTGCATGGAGCCCCCAACTTTTGACTTCCCGTGTCGGAAAAGGCCTGTCTAATAATGTGGGGCAGTGAGGTATCCCGAAGTATCTAGAGGGTTCCAGTGTTTCAGGCTTTCAGCATCGCCAGTCCAAGGGAAGGATGGGTGACGAATCCGTGCATTCACAGCCGTTTAGATCTGAAGAGTCCTTGTATGATGAGCGGTAGATAGCACCTCTAAGCTGCAAATCAACAGCTTCAATTACTTCAAATGAGCATTGGCCGGAAGGCTGACAGAGTGAAAAAATTCAATTTCAAAAACTCATGTATAGAATAGAAAAAAAATAAAAAACATGTAGATAGAATAGAGGTATAGATAGATTAGCCCAAAAAAGAAGAGGACGGGGAAATTTCGAACGCTCGCCTTTAACTCAGCACAGCAGACACCTCCCTCGCGCACCTAAACTTTCGAACGCGCGCCCAATATTTCGAACGCTCGCCTTTAACTCAGCACCCAGCCCACCTTGTTCTTCTCTAGACACCTCCTTCGGCGCCCTGTTCTTCTCTAGACACACCCTCGGTGAACCAGGCCGCGCACCAAAACTTCCCCACGCTGTCTATCAGCCGCGTCAGCCGGCGACTGCTGGTGGCGCCGTTCTTCTCCAGCCGCACCGGCAGGCGCGGTCAGCTGGTAGATCCTCACGGTATGCATGCTATCTTCAGGCCTGGGCAAGTACGATTCATTATAGCTCAATCGAAGTCAGTCGCCGTCGCCCAGCCCTTATAAGTTCGTTAGTTCGTTCGAATCGATCGGTTGATATTGTTTTCCTCTCGATGTGTTTGTTTGACATTGTTTTCCGCTTTACCTATTTGCTCGAATTCGTTCGTACTGTACACTGTACTGCTCACCATTGCCCAATGTCTGTAGTCGTCGCTTGGTGCCAGTCCTCTATGGACCTGTTTGTAATCTTATTACTTCTGGGTTCTTTGCACTGCTAATACATCGGTGGATTTACGGCCAAAAAGAAGAAAGAATTTGTTGGTATTATATTGCTTTCGATTGATCTGTTCGCCCCCAAGCTTTTACAGAAGCCGCAAGAGATTCAAGGATGAAATGGCTCTCCTTGTTTGCGGTGGCGGATCTACAGGGTATGCCGTATATGCCACGGCATACCCTGCGTCCAAGCCGTGCAAGATCTTTGATAGTTTAATGAGCTGAGCAATTAATCAAGATGAGTGATGTATATGTATACATGCGGTGCTAATACATGTGGCGGTGCAGCCATGCGAACACTGAGCTAGTGCATGTAACCGATTGATTAGACATCCGATTGATTTGGCCAAAATCCGGTGATAACACATGCCCCCCTGGTTTTGGTAATGATAATATCAAAACCATCTGTTTTTCCTTCGAGGGGTCATGTCGTGGCAGAGCAGAACCGTCGCAGTATTCTTCATCATGACGCCTTGCCTTCTCAACTTCTCTGCACGATTTGACAGTTTTGAATATTTTATGATTTGCCACACTTTTCTTAAAAGTGTCTATTATTTGCCACATGACCACCACATGTCTCTTTTTATTTAACCGCATCGAACAGTTCACTTCTTCATCCTCCTGCTTCAAACCAGCCATCGGCCCAAAAACCCTCCTCCTCTGTAACCATGTCTTCCTCTTCCTCCTCCCAATCCTTTTCCTCGAGTGAGCTGGAGCCAGAGGTCAGCCAGATGGAAGCGTACAATAGGCGCGCTCCCAAGCATTGGGACGAGCAAGAGTTCGACTTCGACTTCGTACCAGAGGGTCGACCCGAGGACCTCGTCTGGTCGGATGGCGACATGCCCCTGACTGACGGGGAAGATGACCTCCGATTCCTGATTGACGGAGAACTGGAGGCGGAGAGCGACGACGACGACCCTCTCTTCCGGGGTAAATTCACTTCCTCCACCAAAGAAGAAGAAGAAGAAGAAGAGGACGACGAAGACGAAGACATCTCCTCCGACACGAAGAAGGAACCAGAGGACGACACCTCCTCCGATGAACCGCCACCAAAGCGCATCCGTGGCTGGGCCTGGTCCGATGAGGAGGATGATGATGAAGAGGAAGAGGCCTCCGCTGAAGGTCACAGTAGCAGCGACGAGGAATTCGTCGACAGTAGCAATGACGGCAGCTACCCCAGCGACGACGAAGACGGCAACAGCCCTTAGAGTAGGGATTTACTAGCATAAGACTAGCCGTAGCAATCTGTTCCCCTTTTGTTGAGCAATCAGCTTCTCCTTGTAAGAAATCCCCTTTTAAATCAATGAAGATGGATAGATTCTTCCTTTTGAGGGCAATCAGCTCTTCTATGTAAGAAATCTGATCATCGATGAAGAATTTCCTCTAATTTGACTTTGTCGATTTTCTTCAAATTGATTTAGCCGATTTTCCCTCAATACTCCACTATAATAAATATAGCATATCTATGATAGTACTCTATGATACCACCCACTATGCACCCATGTTCCAAACACCACTCCCGCTGACTGTACCTTATTGTATCGAGCGATAAGCTTGATGAGCAACCCAAACAAACAAAAAAAAGACTGTACCTTATTGTACTTGCTCTTACCCGTATCTTCTCTTTCTCTTTCATCGCGAGTGCAGCTAATTCAGTTAGTCTTCCAATGAATATTAATATTTTGTCTCAATGATGTCATGTTTCGACTAACAATTAGCACTTTTGAATTCTTAGATTGCCTTTTCACACGATGCACTTCTTTTAATTTATTTTACCACATTTCAATGTGAACCTTGACCAAATAAATAGGACAACAATATCACGATCATATAATACATAAGCAGCATTGTTAGAATCGTGTTGGAAAATACTTTCTAATGATACCAGTTTTATATCAAATTTTTTTATATACTTCATCCTGAAAAATATGTTTCAACTTCATCAAAACTTGCATGTATCTGCAAACTAAACTCATCTAAATACATGTATATCTACATAAAATTGAAACATCATTTTTAAATAGAGAGATATAGATTAATATTTTTTCGAAGATAAAATACGAAAAACAAGGGTGCATTGTTTATTGAAATGGAGTGAGTAGTATATATAAAATCATTTTAGTTGCCAATGATCATGTTGAGGGCCTCTATTTCTTGTTTTGCTCAGGCCCTCCGTATTCTCAGGTACGGCCCTGGTGGTCTATGAACCTGTATGTAATCTTATTACTTTTGGCTTCTTTGCACTGCTAATAGATCGGCGGAATTACGGCAAAAAAGAAGAAAGAATGTGTTGGTATTGTATTGCTTTCGATAGATCTGTTCGCCCCTCCCCCCCAAGCATTTATAGATGGCACAAGAGATTCAAGGATGAAATTGCTCTCCTTGTTCATAAGGCAAAGAGGAAATCATATCATGGGTAGAACATTATATATATATTTTGCTGCTTGGGATCTATGATCCTTTTAGTTGCTGCTCTCCAGCAACTTTTGTACATATTTCCCTCTTTTTATTAATAAAAAAATAATAAGTGGGGAAACCCAGTGGTCAGCCTAAAAAAATCTGTTCGCTAGGTAGCCGTAGTTTTGCACTCAGTTTGTTTGCTGAAATCGGCTCAAATAATGTAGCATTTATAGTTTTATATTCGACCTGTTTGCTCAGGTATGCTTGCTTACATTCGTAGGTGACCTGTTTGTTGAAATAGCTTATCGCTTCTCTGACCATCTATCTCCTCAACAGATGGACAGAACTTGGATATTATTTGACTCATTAACCACACCAACATATTTGAGTGGTATTGAAGACTTCATGAAGCACGTTAGTGATTTTACTGACGGCGACAAGACAAAGGAAGTGATTTGTCCATGCCGCGTATGTTTGAATATTGGGTCCAAGCCTCAACATGTAGTCTCAGATCATTTATTCGTTTATGGGATGGACCAGACATATATCAGGTGGATTAACCATGGTGAACACTATGATCAGCCTGACATTATTGATCCTCTTTATTCTGATGGTTATCAGCCTGAAGATCTCGTCCAGGATGAGGCTACTGCTAATTTGTTACGGGATCTGTATCCATATGCAAGCCAACAGCCCCATGGTTATCACAAAAAGCCTCTTTTCCATGACCTGATAGAAGATGCTAAGCGCTTAGTGGCCCCTGGTTCTGTTGTGTCAAGATTCGAATTAATTGTGAAATTACTTCATGACAAGTCATACCAGGGGATTACCAATAAAGCGTTCAATGCAGTTGCGAAGACATACAGCGATGCACTCCCTGGGGCTGGACTGCCAAAATCCTTTTATGAGGTGAAGCAGTACATCAAGGTACTGGGACTTGGATATGAGAAGATTGATTTTTGCAAAAATAACTGTGCACTGTTTTGGATGGAGTATAATGACCTCGATGAATGTCCAGTATGTAAGGAATCAAGATGGAAACATGATGGAGCTGGTGGTAAGAAAAAGATTCCTTGGAAGGTTCTGAGATACTTTCCACTTGTACAAAGATTGCAGAGGTTGTTTGCTTCAGAACAAACATCTCGGGAAACAAGATGGCACAAAGAGATTCTCACGCCCGACCCTGATTTACTGAGGCATCCTGCTGATGGCGATGAATGGAAGCAATTCGACCTGGATCATCCAGATTTTGCTGCAGATCCAAGGAACCTGAGACTTGGCCTTGCTACAGATGGATTCAACCCATTTGGCAACATGAGCAACTCGTATAGCATGTGGCCAGTACTAGTTACACCTTACAACCAGGCTCCCTGGACATGCACCGATCAGTCGAACTGTATGATGGCCTTACTCATCCCAGGTCCCAAATCTCCTGGGAAGGATTTTGATGTGTTCATGCAGCCTCTTATTAGAGACTTGCAAACATTATGGGAGGGTGTCCCTACACGGGATGTGTGTCAACCTAAAGAACAAAATTTTCTATTACGTGCTGCTGTACTGTATTGCACCCATGATTATCCAGCTTTGGGCACTATGTCAGGCAGAGTAACATCAGGTTATAATGCATGTGTTCACTGTGATACTGATCAGCTGGCAGTGAGGATAATAAACAAGATATGCTATATGGGCCATCGCCGTTTCCTTCCATTAGATCACAGTTTCCGAAAAAATAGAAAAAAATTGCAATTTATTGGTGATCAGGCCTGTAAAAAGACTAAACCGCAGCACTTTAAGAGTCACGAGTTGGAGGCGCACCTAGAAGCGGTCAGAAATGTTAAACCAGGAAAACCACCAGCCGCCACAGCAGGTACAGCAGAGAAGAATACAGAAGATGCAGCAGCAGTAGTAGCAGATAGAAAAAGGAAGAAGAGACGAGATGAACTGAGTCTAGCAGCTACCAAAAGGAAGATGGGAGGTGAAATAGCAGCACGTACCAAGAGGAAGGAAATGGAAAATGATAGACCGAGAATATTTTATAAGCGCAGGACCACTCTTTGGGACTTGCCGTATTGGGCTGGTAAGAAGCTTCGGCATAATATTGATATCATGCACATGGAGAAGAATATATGTGACAGCATTGTCGGCACATTACTCAACATTCCATCCAAGACAAAAGATAGCTCAAATGCTAGGATTGATTGTGCAACATTGAATGTTAACAGGCACTTGCAACTGGATCGTAATGACAAAGTGAACAAAGGCAAGGAAAAACATTATAAATTTCGAGGCGCGGAATTCACATTGCCGATGCCTAAAAGGAGATTATTTTGTGAGTACCTCCGAGGTGTGATGTTCCCGTTCGGATTTGCTTCCAACATTGCAAATTGTCTCAATGCTGAAGGAAACAAGCTCCAAGGGTTGAAAACTCACGATTGTCACATCCTGCTGCAAAGGCTTTTAGCTATTGGCATTAAAGATTTAGTGAAGCCAAATATGTACAACGTGATTGCAGAGTTGGGAAGGTTCTTTAGGGAAATATGTAGTAAAACTCTAAGCAGAGCTGTTGTAGAACGTCTTAAGGTGGACATAGCAGTAATCCTGTGCAAGCTGGAGCTGATATATCCTCCAGCCTTCTTTGATGTGATGGTGCATTTGGCTGTTCATCTACCTGATGAGGCACTTTTAAGAGGTCCGGTACAGTATGGATGGATGTACCCTATAGAACGTCGACTGTGCACTTTCAAGAATACAGTTAGGAACAAAGCTAGACCGGAGGCTTGCATTGCAGTGGCGTATATTGCTGCTGAAGCATATACATTTGCCTCAAGATATATTCCTGATATTGAGACCAGATTCAATCGGGGTCGCAGAATTTTGGAAGTTGGAGGATCTGTTTTTAAACATGGTGTTGAGCTAATAGGAAAGAGGACCGAAAAAACATTAGAGCAGTCTGAATTTGAACAGCTGTCTTGGTATGTGCTGAATAATGCTACAGAGGCTGATGAATATGTTAAGTGAGTACTATGCACACGAACTACTCAGTTCCTCGCATATACTATGAACTTGTATCAAAATGAAATATATTCAGCTGACTTGGCTATGTTTTGCAGGTTGTACATGGAAACGAATGGAAAGCTATCGGCACGTGGGAGTGGGTTTCAGGACTGGTTTGAGAAATATGTAAGATGTTCAATTGCACTCTGACTTGTCTATGTGTTTTCACATGAGATGACCTCTTGTCTATTTTGTAATCGTAGATCTCGAAACTCCATGCGGAGAATCCAGGCGCTGTTAGTGCTGATCTCCTTGTCCTATCACGTGGTCCAGATAAGAGGGTGTTGGTAGCTGCAGCTTGCAATGCCAATGGTGTCCATTACAGCTCCTATGAGCGTGAACAACATTTGAAGACACGAAATAGTGGCATCACAACCAGTGGAGATCACTTGACAACCAGAAAAAAGAGATCAGAGTCATTTGACCATTATGGTCACATAGAAGAGGTTATTCAGTTGTTCTATAGTGATAAGGTTACTGTCCGATCTGTGGTTCTATTTAAGTGTTATTGGTACAACCAAGATCCAAACAAGGGCAAAGGTGCCAGAAATGATGGGTATTTCATATCAGTCGATACTACTGCTCAGTGGTACAAGGATGATCCTTATATTTTGGTACCTCAAGCGGCCAAGGTACTTTTCTTGGAAGACAGATCTAGAAAAGGATGGCAGTATGTGCAAAAGTTTGTGGCAAGGAACATATATGATTTGGATGAGAATGCGGATCCAATAATTGGTGCCCAGCAAGATGATTTCGCTGGTTGTATGCAAACTAAAGTTGCTGACATTGATGAAACCTCGTTGGATACAGGTATCCCTGCACATGATGGAGAAGTAGATTTCACTGTTGAGGTTAGCATAGTCGACAAAGAGATGGATAAACTGAAGCTACCTGGTGAATCTCAGGAGGAGAATGGACAGGACGAGCAGGATGAGACCATGCACGAATATCAGAATGAAGACGGAGGTGATGATGATGATGATGATGATGATGATGATGATGATGATTAGACTCTTGTCTCTGTATCATGCTGTGAGATGAAGAACCATGATTTGTTTTGATTTTTCTATTTGGAAAATGTATGAGTCCTGAAGACAATTATCTGTTGGATTGTAATCCCATGATGACTAATTATTTATGTTTGTTGTCCTACTAAAAGTTGGTCAAACTTAATTGTGTGGAAGTAATCACATGCTGTTTGATTCATAGGGTCATATCCCATAGGAAAATAGAATGATAATAGATCAAACTAATGCAGAATATCTTATAACCACAATCAAATAGAATTTCTCTTGACATAGGATTCAAGTTGGCATGGCATCCCTATCATACAGGGTTTTTATTCATACTATGCTACAAATCGAAAATAAGATGGGTCAGCACTTTATCGCGGCAGATAGGGCAGCTGGCGTTCGTTACAAACCAGGAGAAGATGCACTTCCTATGGAACGGGTGTTTGCATCCCCGGAGACGCACCGTTGTGCGCTGCGACAGCCCCAGCATGCATATGCTGCAGTGGCCGTCCTCCGGCGCAACTAGGACCCAACTGTCCTGCAGCGCCGGCAAGTTGACGATGAGCCGGTGGTCCACCCTAAGGGTGAGGTCGAAGTGGAGGCCACCGAGCCGACGACACGCCTGCTGCCACATCAGGTGCATAACATCGTAAGGCATGATGATGTCCCACTCCTCCTCCGTGAGGTTCAGGTTCTTGAGCAGCCATACACGGGCAAGAATCTCGCGCATAGTTCGCACGACATTGCCCCCACTACGCAGCTTCCTCGGAGGCAAGCTAAGATCCAGCACCACCTCTTCGCAGGGTGTAGTGGTGATATCGTCCTCATCCAGTGGGGCAGGGAGGGGGCCGGCCATCCTCCTGAGCTCGTACGTCCTCGAGAAGAAGATGTGCACTGTCATAGTGTACGGGGACGCCTCGCCCTCGCCCACGGCCGGCGGCTCGCCGACGGAGAAGTCGGTCGTGCTTGCCGACACACGGCAGGCACGGAAGACATGTGGGCCAGACTCGATGATGCGCTCGCGTGAGGAGCGCTCTAGTAGGGGCGTCGCCGCCATTGGGGATTCTTCGGAGGGCTGTAGACTGGCGGCTAGTCGACGGTGAGGTGGTTGGTGTGAGATCTCTGGGATGAGGCCAGGGGAAGTGGGCGAAGTGCTCGGGACTAGGGACTGCCCTCAACTTTCCGCAGTAGTTTATGATAATAATTGGTGGACGAGGGAGACTAGTCCAGAGACTACCCAAAGTTGATAAATCATGTTCGAGGGAAAATGCCCAAGATTTATTATCAAAATTCAAGCTAATTTCGCCGATTTTGTTCTGCCGTTCATTAGACATCATCCAACGGCCTTTGGTCTCTGGGATTCGCTGCTACAGTGTCATCGAGTACTATTTTCTACCCAATTCCAGAAACATCCATAAAGCTAGTACAGTAGATAGCTTTCCTGCTTGTTGGCCCCACCCCATTTTTTTAATCTTTTCTTCCTTATCCCCTTCGCTCATGCTAGCAGCTACTTGCAGCCATTGCTACACTACACCAGCGAGGTGATCTCTATATGATAGGCACGGTTTTAGTAAGACAGCAAGTTGTAGATAGCTAACCATGAGACACATGCCTCTCTGGTTGAGACTGAGCTCGCTCTTGTGATTGGGCTCCAATGGTCGAGGTGAGTCACAGCTGCAATGACAGAGGTTTGTGCTGAATTAATTAGCACAGAGGCGTAACTAGCACTAGATGGAGAAGGCATAGTACACATATCGGACACGAAGTCGCGTCTGGCGAGCAGCTCGCATTCACTTGCATCAGTGCGGTACAACAAAGATGATGAAGAAGGATTGGAGCTTTGAAGGTAGTCAGAAAAGTTACAAAAAATAATACGTGCAAAACTTAACCTGTATAAACGCACATGCATGGATAATTTTACATTTCTGCATGAGAAAGACATGTCAATTTTCAGTACGACATGGTTTGATTTGTCAAATTTGATGCTCCTTAATGCATTTTAAGTGAAAATTACAGGTTTATTCATTATAATTGCCGATTTTTAACGTTACGTGCAGCTGACTAGCAAACTATAAGTGTGTGATTGCTTGCTTCCAAAATAAGGATATGTAATCATTTTGTATAAGGTAGTACCAATTAGTCGTTATATTGCAGAACTTAAAGAGTTTTGAGAGATTCAACTCGTTGCTACTCCATAAGAATGGTCATGTTGACAAATTTGATCCAGTGTTGAACAGAGCCAGAAACATTTCAAAAACTTGAGCATGGAAGAGGCTAGGGGTAAATGCCCCAAGGCCAGCCGAGCCTATCGTAGGTGCCGTCCCGAGGAGGAAGTACCTTAATTTGGGGCGCGCGCGGACGCTGCGGTACCCCGAGCTCGAGACGCCGCCGTACCGGTAGCTCGACCCGCGACGAGGCATGGCGGCGGCGGCGGAAGCGGAGCGGCGGCGGCGGAAGGTAAAGCTCCTGCTGACAAACATATTAGGCACAAATGGGCAACCTTCAGTAACCCATGTTCCATTTTTTTTTGTCAGGATAACCCCATGTACCACCTTCCCAATAGAAAAAGTACTGTTCAACCTTCCCCTGTTGGGCCCAATATTTCACTTTTGGGTTGCCAAGGAACATCTACATGGTAATTGTTATCGGTCTACTTGCTCCGGCCGTCGAAGCCCAATAACTTCAAATGGGCCTTTCTGCTCATGCAATTTCGGCCCTTTTCTAATGAAACACAGATCCTATGATTGGCAAAAAAAAAATACACGGAGATTCTACATAAAAGTTGTTTTTATTTATTTTGAATTATAGGGTTCCAATTTTTGAAACTGCTCATGCCCAATATGAAAATCCTTGATCGCTCCATACCCACATGGATAACGGTATTTTTAAAAATTCATAAAGTGGATTTGAAATTTAAAACATATCCTAATAATTCCTTGATTTAATCTATCAACTTGCAAGATCTTGGAGCCAAAGAGCTTGTATTAGTCTGCGAAAATAATACTGATAAACCTGTCGTTAACAAGAAATGAAGGTTTATCGTTCAGAGAGGATGCCATGTGGGACCCATGAGACAGTACCGTCCTCAACGTTTCAAAGAAAAAGGCAAGTAGCCCGAAAATAGGGGTAAAAAATAAATCCTACAAAGGAAACATTTATTGTTCATAGAGGCTGACATGTGGGACCGATCTGCCAGCTGCATCCTCATCATTTCGAAGTCGGCAGGGATCAGAAGAAAAAGGCAAATAGCCAGAAATTAGGGGTCAAAAATAAATCCAAAAAGGAAACTTATATTCTTCATAGAGGATGACATGTGGGACCGACCTGCCAGCAGCGTCCTCATCGTTTCAAAGGCCGCAGGGGATCAAAAGAAAAAGGCAAATAGCCAGAAATTAGGGGTAAAAAAAATACAACAAAGGAAAGGTTTATTGTTCATAGAGGCTGACTTGTGGGACCCATGAGCCAGCGGCGACCTCAATTTCAAAGGCGGCATATGATCGAAAAGAAAAAGGCAAGTTAGCAAAAATCAGTGGGTAAAAAAAATCTAAGAAATGAAACTTTATTGTACAGTCCCATGAGCCAGCACCTTACTCAACGTTTCAGTGGCGGCATGAGATAGAAAGAAAAAGGAAAGTGACCAAATATCAGGAGCAAAAAATAATCCAAGAAAAGAAACTTTTATTGTACATAGATGATGACATATGGGTCCCACTTATACAAGCTCTTTCGCTCGAAGATCTTGCAAGTTGATTGTACATAGAGGATGACATGCGGGCCCCTTGTGTCAGCAGCTTACTCAACGTTTCCAAGGCGGCAGGGGATCAAAAGAAAAAAGGAAGTAGCCAGAAATTAGCGGTAAACAATAACTCCAAGGAAGGAAACTTTTATTGTTCATAGAGTATGACATGCGGGACCCATGCGCTAGCAGCTTCCTCAACGTTTCAAAGGGGGCATGAGATCGAAAGAAAAAGACAAGTGACCAAATATCAGGAGCAAAAAATAATCCAAGAAAAGAAACTTTATTGTACATAAAAGATGACATGCGGGTCCCATTTTGCAGCAGCGGTGTCAACGTTTCAAATGCGGCTTGAGATCAAAAGAAAAAGAGTAGCCAGAAATTAGGGGTAAAAAAACTCCCAGAAAAAAAAGTTGATTGTACATAGAGGATGGCATGCGGGTCCCATGACCCAGCACCTTACTCAACGTTTCAGAGGCGGCATGAGATCGAAAGAAAAAGGAAAGAGACCAAATACCAGGAGCAAAAAATAATCCAAGAAAAAGAAACTTTTATTGTACATAGAGGATGACATATGGGTCCCACTTATACAAGCTCTTCCGCCCCAAGATCTTGCAAGTTGATTGTACATAGAGGATGACATGCGGGCCCCTTGTGTCAGCAGCTTAATCAATGTTTCCAAGGCGGCAGGGGATCAAAAGAAAAAGGAAACAGCCAAAAATAAGAGGGTGAAAAAAATCCAAGAAAAGAAACTTTTATAGTATCGAGGATGACATGTGGGTCCCATGAGCCAGCAGCTTCTCAACGTTTCAGAGGCTGCATGAGATCGAAAGAAAAAGGCAAGTGACCAAAAATAAGGGGGTAAAAAAAATCCAAGAAAAGAGACTTGATTGTACATAGAGGATGACATGCGGGTCCCACCAGTCAGCAGCTTACTAACGTTTCCAAGGCGGCAGGGGATGAAAAGAAAAAGGAAATAGCCAAAGATCAGAGGGTGAAAAAAATCAAAGAAAAGAAACTTTTATAGTACATAGAGGATGACATGTGGGTCCCATGGGCCAGCAGGTTCCTCAACGTTTTCAAGGGCGGCATGAGATCGAAAGAAAAAGGCAAGTGACCAAAAATCAGAGGGTGAAAAATAATCCAAAAAAAGAAACTTTTATTGTACATAGAGGATGACATGCTGTCCCAACGTTTCAAATGCGGTTTGAGATCAAAAGAAAAAGAAAGTAGCCAGAAATTAGGGGGTAAAAAAACTCCAAGAAAAGAAAATTGATTGTACATAGAGGATGACATGCGGGTCCCACGAGTTTGCAGCTTACTCAACGTTTCCAAGGCGGCAGGGGATCAAAAGAAAAAGGAAATAGCCAAAAATCAGAGAGTGAAAAAAACCAAGAAAATAAACTTTTGTAGTACATAGAGGATGACATGCGGGTCCCATGAGCCAGCAGGTTCCTCAACGTTTCAAACGTGGCATGGGATCGAAGGAAAAAGGCAAGTGACCAAATATCGGGAGCCAAAAATAATCCAAGAAAAGAAACTTTATTGTACATAGAGGATGACATGCGGGTCCCATTTTGCAGCAGCGGTCCCAACGTTTCAAATGCGGCTTGAGATCAAAAGAAAAAGAAAGTAGCCAGAAATTAGGGGGTCAAAAAAAACTCCAAGAAAGGAAAGCTTTATCGTTCATACAGGCTGACATGTGGGACCTATGAGCCAGCAGCTTACTGGACGTTTCAAAGGCGGCAGGGGATCAAAAGAAAAAGGAAATAGCCAAAAATCAGAGGGTGAAAAAAAATCCAAGAAATCAAACTTTTATTGTACATAGAGGATGACATGCGGGTCCCATGAGCCAGCAGATTCCTCAACGTTTCAAACGTGGCATGAGATCGAAAGAAAAAGGCAAGTGACCAAATATCAGGAGCCAAAAATAATCCAAGAAAAGAAACTTTATTGTACATAGAGGATGACATGCGGGTCCCATTTTGCAGCAGCGGTCTCAACGTTTCCAAGGCGGCACAGGACCAAAAGAAAAATGAAGTAGCCAGAAATCAGGGGGTGAAAAAAATCCAAGAAAAGAAAGATTTCAATTGGGCTGCATCTAGACATCTGGGCCTTCGAACTATCTGGGCCTTTTGACACGTACAATTTCAGCCCACTCCAGAACATGATAGTTCGGATTTTTCTCAAAAAAAAAACAGGAAAGTCCTATGCTTCGCCAAAACAAAAAACAAGGAGATTCAAGATATATGTTGTAAAAATAAAGATTTAATTTATCCGTTTGCAATAGCTCAGAGCGCAATACACTGTTTATTGTCTGCAAAATAATCAAGATATCACATGTTTCTTGTACGGGGAGGCTGACATCGTGGACCCATGAGCCAGCAGCGTCGTTTTAAAGGCGGCAGGGGATGGAAAGAAAAAATAAACCAAAAATCTGTTGGTAAAAAATCCAAGAAAAGAAACATTTTCGTTCTGAGAGGATGACATGCGGGACCCATGAGGCAGCAGCGTCCTCAGCGCTTATTGTTCATAGAGGCTGACATGTGGGACCCGTGAGCCAGCAGCGTCCTCAACGTTTTAAAGGCGGCAGGAGATCGAAAGAAAAAATAAGCCAAAAATCATTTGGTAAACAATATCCAAGAAAAGAAACATTTACCGTTCTGAGAGGATGACATGCGGGACCCATGAGGCAGCAGCATCCTCAACGATTCCAAGGCGGCAGGGGATCAAAGAAAAAAAGGAAATATCCAGAAATTAATTAGGGGTTCAAAAAAATCCATCAAAGGAAACTTTTATTGTTCATAGAGGATGACTTGTGGGACCGACCTGCCAACAGCGTCCTCATCGTTTCAAAGGGGCAGGAGATCCAAAGAAAAAGGCAAATAGCCAGAAATTAGGGGTCAAAAATAACTCCAAGAAAGGAAACTTTTATTGTTCGTAGAGGATGACATGCGGGACCCATGAGCCAGCAGCTTACTCAACGTTTCAAAGGCGGCATGAGATCGAAAGAAAAAGGCAAGTGACAAAATATCAGGAGCAAAAGATAATCCAAGAAAAGAAACTTATTGTACATAGAGGATGACATGTGGGTCCCATTTTGCAGCAGCGGTCTCAATGTTTGTAATGCGGCTTGAGATCAAAAGAAAAAGAAAGTAGCTAGTAATTAGGGGGTGAAAAAAAATCCAAGAAAGGAAAGTTGATGGACATAGAGGATGACATGCGGGTCCCTTGAGCCAACAGCTTACTCAACGTTTCAAAGGGGGCAGGGGATCAAAAGAAAAAGGCAAGCCAAAAATCAGAGGGTGAAAAAAAATCCAACAAAGGAAACTTTTATAGCACATAGAGGATGACATGCGGGTCCCATGAGCCAGCAGGTTCCTCAACGTTTCAAACGTGGCATGAGATCGAAAGAAAAAGGCAAGTGCCCAAATATGAGGAGCCAAAAATAATTCAAGAAAAGAAAGTTTTATAGTACATAGAGGATGACATGCGGGTCCCATTTAGCAGCAGCGGTATCAGCGTTTGAGAGGTGGCAGGGGATCAAAAGAAAAAAAGAAATTGCCAAAAATCAGATGGTGAAAAAAAACCAAGAAAAAGAACTTTTATAGTACATAGAGGATGACATGCGGGTCCCATGAGCCTGCAGGTTCCTCAACGTTTCAAACGTGGCATGAGATCGAAAGAAAAAGGCAAGTGAAAAAATATCAGGAGCCAAAAATAATTCAAGAAAAGAAAGTTTTATAGTACATAGAGGATGACATGCGGGTCCCATTTAGCAGCAGCGGTATCACCGTTTGGCAGGGGATCGAAAGAAAAAGGCAAGTGACCAAATATGAGGTGCCAAAAAAATCCAAGAAAAGAAAGTTTTATAGTACATAGAGGATGACATGCGGGTCCCATTTAGCAGCAGCGGTATCACTGTTTGAGAGGCAGCAGGGGATCGAAAGAAAAAGTCAAGTGACCAAATATGAGGTGCCAAAAAAATCCAAGAAAAGAAAGTTTTATAGTACATAGAGGATGACATGCGGGTCCCATTTAGCAGCAGCGGTATCACCGTTTGAGAGGCAGCAGGTGATCGAAAGAAAAAGGCAAGTGACCAAATATGAGGTGCCAAAAATAATTCAAGAAAAGAAAGTTTTATAGTACATAGAGGATGACATGCGGGTCCCATTTAGCAGCAGCGGTATCACCGTTTGAGAGGCGGCAGGGGATCGAAAGAAAAAGGCAAGTGAAAAAATATGAGGAGCCAAAAATAATTCAAGAAAAGAAAGTTTTATAGTACATAGAGGATGACATGCGGGTCCCAGTTAGCAGCAGCGGTATCACCGTTTGAGAGGCGGCAGGGGATCGAAAGAAAAAGGCAAGTGACCAAATTTGAGGTGCCAAAAATAATCCAGGAAAAGAAAGTTTTATAGTACATAGAGGATGACATGCGGGTCCCAGCAGCAGCGGTATCACCGTTTGAGAGGCGGCAGGGGATCGAAAGAAAAAGGCAAGTGACCAAATTTGAGGTGCCAAAAAAACTCCAAGAAAAGAAAGTTGATTGCACATAGAGGATGACATGCGGGTCCCATTTAGCAGCAGCGGTCTCAACGTTTCCAAGGCGGCAAGGGATCAAAAGAAAAAGGAAGTAGCCAGAAATCAGGGGGTCAAAAAAATCCAAGAATAGAAAGAATTTTGGTTCATAGAGGATGACATGCGGGACCCATGATCCTGCATCGTAAACGGCTCGATCGGAGAACGTTGAACGAGATGGCGCGATGTAGAAAAAAAACAATGCCAGAGAGGCTGCCATCTGGGCCCTACATCCCTCGGCGGTGCGGATTTGCGTTGACTCGGCCGGCGAACCCGAGATTTCGAGATGCACCACGTCCCGGGCCACCATACGCCACGTTTTGGCCGCTTTCGTCGGGCTAGGTGGCCTCAAAAACGAGAAAAAAAAGTTTTGACATGCACCACGGAGGGACCAAAATCGTCGGCCATGGTACACCAGCAACCACGGCGCGACTTCAACTTCGTCGGCCATGGCAACTTTTCTTGTAGTGTATGTTGTGTTTGTCGGGATCCGATGGATAGAGAGTACTATGATTATGGTGATTATCAATCTATTGTTTATGTGTTGTTTATGATCTTGCATGCTCTCCGTTATTAGTAGAGGCTCTGGCCAAGTTTTTGCTCTTAACTCCAAGAGGGAGTATTTATGCTCGATAGTGGGTTCATGCCTCCATTGAATCTGGGACAGTGACAGAAAGTTCTAAGGTTGTGGATGTGCTGTTGCCACTAGGGACAAAACATTGATGCTATGTCTAAGGATGTAGTTGTTGATTACATTACGCACCATACTTAATGCAATTGTCTGTTGCTTTGCAACTTAATACTGGAGGGGGTTCGGACGATAACCTGAAGGTGGACTTTTTAGGCATAGATGCAGTTGGATGGCGGTCTATGTTCTTTGTCGTAATGCCCGGATTAAATCTCACTATATTTACCATGTCATGTATATGCATTGTTATGCCTTTCTCTATTTGTCAATTGCCCGACTGTAATTTGTTCACCCAACATGCTTTATCTTATGGGAGAGACACCTCTAGTGAACTGTGGACCCCGGTCCTATTCTTTACATAGCATACAATCTACTTGTTTTACTGTTTTCTTTGCAAACATCTTCCACTCGATACGTTTAATCCTTTGTTACAGCAAGCCGGTGAGATTGACAACCTCACTGTTTCGTTGGGACAAAGTACTTGGGTTGTGTTGTGCAGCGTTGGCGCCGGAATCCCTGGTGTTGCGCCGCATCACATTTCGCGACCATCAACCTTCAACGTGCTTCTTGGCTCCTACTGGTTCGATTAAACCTTGGTTTCTTTCTGAGGGAAAACTTGCTACTGTGCGCATCATACCTTCCTCTTGGGGTTCCCAACGAACGTGTGAGTTACACGCCATCAAGCTCTTTTTCTGGCGCCGTTGCGGGGAGATCAAGACACGCTGCAAGGGGAGTCTCCACTTCTCAATCTCTTTACTTTGTTTTTGTCTTGCTTTATTTTATTTACTACTTTGTTTGCTGCACTAAATCAAAATACAAAAAATTAGTTGCTAGTTTTACTTTATTTACTGTCTTGCTCTCTATATCGAAAACACAAAAAAATTAGTTACTTGCATTTACTTTATCTAGTTTGTTTTATTTACCGTTGCTAAAATGGCCAACCCTGAAAATACTAAATTGTGTGACTTCACAAATGCAAATAATAATGATTTCCTATGCACACCTATTGCTCCACCTGCTACTACAGCAGAATTCTTTGAAATTAAACCTGCTTTACTGAATTTGGTTATGAGAGAACAATTTTCTGGTGCTAGTTCTGATGATGCTGCTGCCCATCTCAATAATTTTGTTGAACTTTGTGAAATGCAAAAGTATAAAGATGTAGATGGTGATATTATTAAATTGAAAGTGTTTCCTTTCTCATTAAGAGGAAGAGCTAAAGATTGGTTGCTATCTTTGCCTAAGAATAGTATTAATTCATGGACTAAATGCAAGGATGCTTTTATTGGTAGATATTATCCTCCCGCTAAAATTATATCTTTGAGAAGTAGCATAATGAATTTTAAGCAATTAGATACTGAACATGTTGCTCAAGCATGGGAGAGAATGAAAACTTTGGTAAAGAATTGCCCAACCCATGGACTGACTACTTGGATGATCATCCAAACCTTCTATGCAGGACTAAATTTTTCTTCGCGGAATTTATTGGATTCAGCTGCTGGAGGTACCTTTATGTCCATCACATTGGGGGCGGCTACAAAACTTCTTGATGATATGATGATAAATTACTCTGAATGGCACACGGAAAGAGCTCCACAAGGTAAGAAGGTAAATTCTGTTGAAGAAACCTCTTCCTTGAGTGATAAGATTGATGTGATTATGTCTATGCTTGTGAATGGTAGATCTAATGTTGATCCAAATAATGTTCCTTTAGCTTCATTGGTTGCTCAAGAAGAAAATGTTGATGTGAACTTCATTAAAAATAATAATTTCAACAACAATGCTTATAGGAACAATTCTGGTAATAACTATAGGCCATATCCTGCTAGTGGTAATGATTATGGTAGATATGAGGAAAGGATGCTAGGAATTGAAAGATCCACTAAAAACTTTATGCAATCACAATATGAGCAAAATCAATTGTTTACTAAAACTATGAATGAACAATCTACCTTGTTGAAAAATATAGGAAATCAACTTGAAAACTTGAATAGGGAGATTTCTGGTCTGCAAACTAAAATTTCAAATGCTGAAACCCGAATCTCATACATGTCTGCATCACAATCTTCTTTAATTAATAAAATGGCTGCTAAACCTGATGATATTGATAGTAAGATTACTACTACAGCAAATGCCATCCAAGTTAGAATTAATGAGAATATAAGATTAATGGCTGAATTGCGTGCTAGGTGGGATAGAGAAGAAAATGAAAAACTAGCTAAAGAGAATAATGTAGCTAAAGTTTGGACTATTACCACCACTAGTAATGCTAATTCTCCACATGTTGCTGCACCTCCTACTATCAATGGTAAAATAATTGGTGTTGGCAATGTTTCTACTCCTAGTGCAAAGCGTACAAAACTGCCTGAAATTGCTAAAACTGCTGAAACTGCTTGTGATAAAACTGCTGAAATTTTTTCCAACCTTGGGAACAATGATCCCATTGCTGTAGCTCATAATGATTTAGATTTTGATGATTGCCACATCTCTGAAGTTATAAAGTTCTTACAAAAACTTGCTAAAAGTCCTAATGCTAGTGCTATAAATTTAGCCTTTACAAAACATATTACAAATGCTCTCATAAAAGCTAGAGAGGATAAACTAAAACTTGAAACTTCTATTCCTAGAAAGTTAGAAGATGGTTGGGAGCCCATCATTAAAATGAAATTCAATGACTTTGAATGTAATGCCTTATGTGATCTTGGTGCAAGTATTTCTGTTATGCCTAAAAAGATTTATGATATGCTTGACTTGCCACCATTGAAGAATTGTTATTTGGATGTTAATCTTGCCGATAATGTTAAAAAGAAACCTTTGGGGAGGATTGATAATGTGCACATTACGGTTAACAATAACCTTGTCCCCGTTGATTTTGTTGTCTTGGATATCGAATGCAATGCATCTTGTCCTATTGTGTTGGGAAGACCTTTTCTTCGAACTGTTGGTGCTGTTATTGATATGAGGGAAGGTAATATTAAATATCAATTTCCTCTCAAAAAAGGTATGGAACACTTCCCTAGAAAGAGAATGAAGTTGCCTTTTAATTCTATTATTAGAACAAGCTATGATGTTGATGCTTCTACTCTCGATGTTACTTGATTTGCACTTTCTGCGCCTAGCTGAAAGGCGTTAAAGAAAAGCGCTTATGGGAGACAACCCATGTTTTTACCTACAGCAATTTTTTGTTTTGTTGAGTCTTGGAAGTTGTTTACTACTGTAGCAACATCTCCTTATCATGTTTTTGTGCCAAGTAAAGTTTCTATGTCAAAGTTGATGTTATATTTGGGATCGCTGCGCAGAAACAGCATTGCTGTCTGTCACGAATCTGGGCACAGTCCTCTGTAGAAAATTCGAAAAAATCTGCCAATTTACGAGCGTGATCCTCAGATATGTACGCAACTTTCATTAGTTTTGAGTTTTTCCATTTGAGCAAGTCTGGTGCCAGCTTTAAATTCGTCTTTATGGACTGTTCTGTTTTTGACAGATTCTGCCTTTTATTTCGCATTGCCTCTTTTGCTATGTTGGATTTATTTCTTTGATCCATTAATGTCCAGTAGCTTTATGCAATGTCCAGAAGTGAAAATAATGATTGTGTCACCTCTGAATGAGTGAATTATTAATTGTGCACTAACCCTCTAATGAGTTTGCTTGAAGTTTGGTGTGAAGGAAGTTTTCAAGGGTCAAGAGAGGAGAATGATATACTATGATCAAGAGGAGTGAAAGCTCTAAGCTTGGGGATGCCCCCGTGGTTCACCCCTGCATATTCTAAGAAGACTCAAGCGTCTAAGCTTGGGGATGCCCAAGGCATCCCCTTCTTCATCGACAACATCATCAGGTTCCTCCCCTGAAACTATATTTTTATTCAGTCACATCTTGTGTTCTTTACTTGGAGCGTCGGTTTGTTTTTGTTTTTGTTTTTGTTTGAATAAAATGGATCCTAGCATTCACTTTGTGGGAGAGAGACACGCTCCGCTGTTGCATATGGACACATGTGTCCTTAGGTTTTACTCATAATGTTCAAGGCGAAGTTTCTTCTTCGTTAAATTGTTATATGGTTGGAATTGAAAAATGCTACATGTAGTAATTCTAAAATGTCTTGGATAATGTGATACTTGGCAATTGTTGTGCTCATGTTTAAGCTCTTGCATCATATGCTTTGCACCCATTAATGAAGAAATACATAGAGCTTGCTAAAATTTGATTTGCATATTTGGTTTCTCTAAGGTCTAGATAATATCTAGTATTGAGTTTTGAACAACAAGGAAGACAGTGTAGAGTCTTATAATGTTTACAATATGTCTTTTATGTGAGTTTTGCTGCACCTGTTCATCCTTGAGTTTGCTTCAAATAACCTTGCTAGCCTAAACCTTGTATCGAGAGGGAATACTTCTCATGCATCCAAAATCCTTGAGCCAACTACTATGCCATTTGTGTCCACCATACCTACCTACTACATGGTATTTCTCCGCCATTCCAAAGTAAATTGCTTGAGTGCTACCTTTAAAATTCCATCATTCACCTTTGCAATATATAGCTCATGGGACAAAATAGCCTTAAAAACTATCGTAGTATTGAATATGTACTTATGCACTTTATCTTTTATTAAGTTGCTTGTTGTGCGATAACCATGCTTCTGGGGAACGCCATCAACTATTGTTGAATATCATGTGAGTTGCTATGCATGTCCGTCTTGTCTGAAGGATCTATCATTTTAGTGGTTGGAGCATGCAAAATTGTTAGAGAAGAACATTGGGCCGCTAACTAAAGCCATGAATCATGGTTGAAGTTTCAGTTTTGGACATATATCCTCAATCTCATATGAGAATAATAATCATTGCTACATGCTTATGCATTTAAGAGGAGTCCATTATCTGTTGTCCATGTTGTCCCGGTATGGATGTCTAAGTTGAGAATAATCAAAAGCGAGAAATCCAAAATGCGAGCTTTCTCCTTAGACCTTTGTACAGGCGGCATGGAGGTACCCCTTTGTGACACTTGGTTGAAACATGGCATGCAAAGATCCGGTAGTCCAAGCTAAGTAGGACGAGGTGCGGACACTATTAGTATACTATGCATGAGGCTTGCAACTTGTAAGATATAATTTACATAACTCATATGCTTTATTACTACCGTTGACAAAATTGTTTCATGTTTCCAAAATAAAAGCTCTAGCACAAATACAGCAATCGATGCTTTCCTCTTTGAAGGACCATTCTTTTATTTTTATTGTTGAGTCAGTTTACCTATCTCCTTCCACCTTAAGAAGCAAACACTTGTGTGAACTATGCATTGATTCCTACATACTTGCATATTGCACTTGTTATATTACTTTATGTTGACAATATCCATGAGATATACATGTTATAAGTTGAAAGCAACCGCTGAAACTTAATCTTCCTTTGTGTTGCTTCAACACCTTTACTTTGATTTATTGCTTTATGAGTTAACTCTTATGCAAGACTTATTGATGCTTGTCTTGAAGTACTATTCATGAAAAGTCTTTGCTATATGATTCACTTGTTTACTCATGTCATTACCTTTGTTTTGATCGCTGCATTCATTACATATGTTTACAAATAGTATGATCAAGATTATGATGGCATGTCACTTCAGAAATTATCTTTGTTATCGTTTTACCTGCTCGGGACGAGCAGAACTAAGCTTGGGGATGCTGATACGTCTCCAACGTATCGATAATTTCTTATGTTCCATGCTACTTTATTGATGATACCTACATGTTTTATGCACATTATATGTCATATTTATGCATTTTCTGGAACTAACCTATTAACAAGATGCCGAAGAGCCAGTTGCTGTTTTCTGCTGTTTTTGGTTTCAGAAATCCTAGTAAGGAAATATTCTCGGAATTGGACGAAACTTTCGCCCAGGGTCCTATTTTTGCACGAAGCTTCCAGAAGACCGAAGAGATAACGAAGTGGGGCCACGAGGCAGCCAGGAGCTAGGGCGGCGCGGCCCAAGCCCTGGCCGCGCCGACCTACCCCTTGGGCCCTCGTGTGGCCCCCCGCGTTGACCTTCCGCCTACTTAAAGCCTCCGTCGCGAAACCCCACCGAGAGCCACGATACGGAAAACCTTCCAGAGACGCCGCCGCGAATCCCATCTCGGGGGATTCAGGAGATCGCCTCCGGCACCCTGCCGGAGAGGGGATTCATCTCCGGAGGACTCTACACCGCCATGGTCGCCTCCGGAGTGATGAGTGAGTAGTTCACCCCTGGACCATGGGTCCATAGCAGTAGCTAGATGGTCGTCTTCTCCTTGTTGTGCTTCATTGTTGGATCTTGTGAGCTGCCTAACATGATCAAGATCATCTATCTGTAATTCTATATGTTGTGTTTGTCGGGATCCGATGGATAGAGAGTACTATGATTATGGTGATTATCAATCTATTGTTTATGTGTTGTTTATGATCTTGCATGCTCTCCGTTATTAGTAGAGGCTCTGGCCAAGTTTTTGCTCTTAACTCCAAGAGGGAGTATTTATGCTCGATAGTGGGTTCATGCCTCCATTGAATCTGGGACAGTGACAGAAAGTTCTAAGGTTGTGGATGTGCTGTTGCCACTAGGGATAAAACATTGATGCTATGTCTAAGGATGTAGTTGTTGATTACATTACGCACCATACTTAATGCAATTGTCTGTTGCTTTGCAACTTAATACTGGAGGGGGTTCGGACGATAACCTGAAGGTGGACTTTTTAGGCATAGATGCAGTTGGATGGCGGTCTATGTTCTTTGTCGTAATGCCGGATTAAATCTCACTATATTTACCATGTCATGTATATGCATTGTTATGCCTTTCTCTATTTGTCAATTGCCCGACTGTAATTTGTTCACCCAACATGCTTTATCTTATGGGAGAGACACCTCTAGTGAACTGTGGACCCCGGTCCTATTCTTTACATAGCATACAATCTACTTGTTTTTGTTTTCTTTGCAAACATCTTCCACTCGATACGTTTAATCCTTTGTTACGCAAGCCGGTGAGATTGACAACCTCACTGTTTCGTTGGGACAAAGTACTTGGGTTGTGTTGTGCAGGTTCCGCGTTGGCGCCGGAATCCCTGGTGTTGCGCCGCATCACATTTCGCGACCATCAACCTTCAACGTGCTTCTTGGCTCCTACTGGTTCGATTAAACCTTGGTTTCTTTCTGAGGGAAAACTTGCTACTGTGCGCATCATACCTTCCTCTTGGGGTTCCCAACGAACGTGTGAGTTACACGCCATCACCCATGCCGGTACTTTAAACTACAGAAGTGCTAAAGAGCGACGGAGTTGACGGCGGGCACAGTTTCATCGAATCGTTCGAGGGATGCCGCCAAAACATACATCGTCGGTTAAAAAGCAAAGTTGCACTTACAACGGGTTTCACAAACCTGCAACATGAGATGATCACTCAAGTAATTTGCTGTCGATAAACTTACAAACAATGGCATCAACGATGCCCAAGGTGCATTAAGAATTGCCCTTTGAAACAAACAACAATGTGTCAACGGCACCTGAAGAAAACTATAACATCGGATCGCTCGACTTGAGTCTACTCACGGTTGCAAAGCATCCATGCCTAGACTCGGGGGCTACTCCCATCGGGACCGCTAGACGCGCACCCGATAAAATTATTGACTCCTCCGGAATATCATCTGAATCATCGACTCCTATCGGGACATCTTCCAAATCGTCCACTTCTCTGGAATATCATCTGAATTATCGGCTCCTCTGGGATATCACCCCAATCATCGGCTCCTCTGGGACATCATCCAAATCATCGGCTCCTCTGGGATATCACCCCAATCATCGGCTCCTCTGAGATATCACCCCAATCATCGGCTCCTCTGGGACATCATCCAAATCATCGGCTCCTCTGGGATATCATCTAAATCATCGGCTCCTCCGGGATATCATCTGAATCATCGACTCCTCCGAGACATCTACGTCATTTGACTTAGCATTTTTTTTTACATCCTATACATAACTATTTCATATTCATCTACAGGCTCGGGGGCTACTCCCATCGGGAGCGCTAGTTGCGCACCCGATAATAAAATGGAAGCCTCGTCGACAATGAAGAATAAACCCGAAGACATCAACATCAACATCTTCGAGTAGTACAACTTGAGTTTATACGTGGCTGCAAGCACCCGCCCATAGACTCGGGGGCTACTCCCATGAGGAGCGCTTCACGCACCCGACAAAAAGAAACTTCGACTCTGCATCAAGCACAAGATTCAAGACTCAGCAGATGATCAAGACATTCGGACGATGACAACTTTAGTCCCTGCCTGAAGCTTCACTTCGGCCAGACACTCGGGGGCTACTGATGTGGGCATAACCCTTTGGGTACTCGACATTAGCATACCCGATGCAAATTATGAAGATGGACCAGCACAAGGACTCGACGAGCTGGACCCGCAAGGAATATCAACTTGGACTACAAGGAAAGAAGACTCCAATACGAATCCTACTAGGACTCTTGTAAACCCTAGCTTGGCTGATATATAAAGCCAGGTAGGGGCACCCCTTAGGACAGGCATATTCAGAAACATAAATCGTAGAGGCGACACGCCTAGACATCGCAACCCGCAGATTAGAACTAGACTAGATCCAACAACTCCGCCTATGGCGGCCCCCTGTACACATATATTCATATAGTGGATTGCTAGCAGGACGTAGCGATCCTCTACCGCGGGGACGTGAACCTGGGTACGTCGTGTCTCCCCTCGCTCCCAGAACTTTTGTCGTCGCCTTTCTCTAAAACCCAAGCCCCTCATGGTGGGCATTGCTGAGGAACCGACTCGTCAACGGCTGTGGCCGCACTACAAGCTGCCAAGATATGATCGGCGGATCCCGCTAGATGGTGGGTTTTCTCCCCTCGGCCTAGGGTTTGCTTCCGCCAGGGCTGCAGCCATGGTGGCGGCCGGGTGCAAAATGCTCCAACTGGGATATGGAGCCTCCGCCTGGGTTCCCCGCTACCCCGATGCACAAGCTGATGCCATGGGGCCAACCGCGTCGAAGTGCTCCAATGCCACGCCGCTGGTCGCGCCGCCCTTCGGCCGACTCCGGGCACGTCGGCAACCCTTCGCTCCATTAGTGCCCCGTCCTCCGATTGCTATTCCAGCAACGCCCTCTCCTTCGACTGCTGCTCTGGCGCCGCCACCTTCTCCTCCTGGATTTGGGTTGGGACGTCGTGGAGCACATGCTGGCACCGGTGCGTAGCCTCCTCCTCTGACGGGACCGCTAGCGCTCCGTCCCATTGTAGATACTCCAACGCTTCTAAATCAGCTTGTGGATCCAATTGATGTCAATGTAGATCCGATTGATGTCGGTGTAGGCCAATTTAGATCCGATTGATGTCAATGTGCATTGCATGTTAGTCATAAACATGTCAATGTTGAGTAGGATGAATGGCATGCGTGTGCTAATGTGCATCGACATGGCAATGAGAAGCATGCCAATGATGAGTAGGATGAGCTTGTCATTGGCATGTTGATGTTGAGCCATTGGCATGCTGATGTTGAGCTTGTTATTGGCAATGTGCATCAGCAAGCCAATGACAAGCATGCCATTGGAGCTCAACAAGGCAAATATAGAGCGCTCTTCTCAATTGCATTGCATTTCCAGAACTGGCTCGTCCTGGAAACTTTCTCGAACGGGCCCATAGGGGAGGCACACACGACATTGCCATCTGGGTGCAACTTGGGGACAGGCTTCATGGATGCCTACCGCCGGGTCTACAAGCCTAGGGTTCACGTGGGGCGACCTGCTAAGCTGGGGCACGGTCCCACGAAAAGGCTTCCTGTGTTCTTAGCAAAACCCTTAGTAGTAATGTAGTGATGTGGCTTGTCCTTTACATTGATGTGGCTGAGAGGACTTTTTATCAGATGAATGATCTGCAACTGCCCGATATGGAGTTTCTCCCATACACATGTATAAAGAATGGCCAGAGCTATCCTAATCGTTAATATTTCAAATATTAGTGGTGGAACCAACACCCCTTCAGAGCTCTTTTACATATTGCTACACATCACAACCACATTGGCATGCTCTTATTCTTATTTAGTAGTTTAGTTACTTTTATTGCTCTAGTTTACTATTGCTCTAGTAGACTCTACAATTACTTTCACTCTACTTACACTCTTTCTTGGAATCAAGGATAGCTTACATGCATTCTTTGGTGAATGGTAACAAGGGGCATAAATACCATAGCCGGTAGGCTCTTTGTGGGATCGATAATCTTATTCTAAACTAGCTACATCTACATGTGCACTTGCAGTCATCAATCCCTTAGCACCGGGCCATCCGTTGAACGTGTGTCTGCCGTCGAACACCCTGCAAAAAGGGCTCCACCCTCGCCGCTGCTGGCAGTCGCCTCCTAACATCCAGTTTGACTGAGCCATGGGGTCCTATTAGGGATGTGCACGCGTTCCAAGTGGGAGCCACACGGGCGCCGAGTTCTCGGGTTCTCCGGGGAGTTGTCCCCCGGGGCTCCTATCTTACTCCACTCTCTTCAGGGTATATTCGTGATGCGGGAACATACACGGTGACCAGTGCCTTGCCGGGGAAGTGGACACCGACCTGGTTCCAACTGTCCTGAAAACTAGAAACATAGGATGCTAGTAACCAAACACCCTACCATTGTATCCATCGAGTCTAGATTTTCATAGTTTGGCAACCAAACGTTGGGCACAAGTACTGCATCATGCAATGTAAACAACCAAATTTGGTCCTAACAACGTCTCTCGGCATATCCCAACTTGGACAATTTGCGTTCGCCTGGCTAGAGAAGTAATGTAGGCAACCAAAGATGGTCACCATGTATTTCAGAACTCGAAACCTTAGTTGACTGAACCACAAGAGAGTGTTATGGGGTATAGTTATTTTTGATACTAAACTACTAAAGATCGGATCCCATGAACTAAGATGTCCTTGCTAGCTTAGATATATTACCTCACTCTATCCACATCCATGTAGAATCGAAGACGAAGTCCAAGTTAGCCAAGCACCATAATTTCCCACGGTGAACATCTATTCATGTTTGTGTTTCCATAACTATGCCAAGATAGCGTAGGTAATTAACAAACAGAATTGCATCCATGTGTATTTAAGAAGTCAGAACGTAAGTTGACTGACCTCAAAGAGAGAGTGTTATGTATTACTAAACCACTAAAGATTGTTCCCATGCATCGAGATGGCTTTAGTTAGTTAGGATCTTTCACCTCACATCTCCACATGCATGTAGCTAGTGGAAGACGAAGTCAGAGTTAGTGAGATATCGTACATTTTCCGATCGATATCCCCCGATGTTTGCATCGTCATAAATATACTAAGATAACATAGGATAATTAACAACTACATGCATTAATGGTATTTCAAAAGTCAGAGCTTAAGTTGACTTACTGAAACATTGTGTTATGGAGTATAGTTGAATGATAATACTAAACAGTCAATTAATTATATGATCTAGTGAATTAAGATGGCTTAGCTACCTAGGGTTTGTCACCTCAAGCAAGCAAAACATATTTCTCTCTTCATATCATTATCTCTCGTTGTTTGTGTTGTCATAACTATCCCAAGATATATACTATATCATTGGCTAATTAACAAACTATGCCACGCTTGTCTGTATTTCACAAGTAAATATTTAAGTTTACTAAACCAGAAACAATGTTATGGAGTATATTTTAATGTCAACACTAAATCATTAAAGTTTGAATCCCGTGAATAACAGTGGCTTAGCTAGTAGCTAGGATTTCGTCTCCACATGCATGCAACTAATCCAGGATGCGGTATGTGCTAGCTAAACACCGTACTTTCTATAGATCGATATCCTAAGATATTTGCGTTGTTACCATAAATATCTCAAGATAGTGTAGGATAGTTAACGAACTATAGTGTGCTCATGTGTGTTTCACAAGTCGGAACTTAAATTTGGCCGAATCGGAAGAGAGCTATGGAGTATAGTTTAACGTTGATACTAGACCATTAAAGATCAGATCATGTGAGTTAAGATGGAGTAGTTAGGATCTGTCACCATGCCTCACTTGTCGACATGCACCCAGCCAATTGAGTGAGCTAGCAAAATACTTTACCTTCCCAAGATCAATATTCACTATGTTTGTTTCCCTATAACTATCCCAAGAAACCTAGCTTACTAGTTACCACGCATAACATAATGTACTATCCAGTTTCCACTAGCTTGCCAACGAGGTGCTAGTACGGCGTGAAAAAAAATATAAAAAAAATATAAAGACGATCACCTCCTGGCTTCAAAATCTCGACCTCGCTCTGAACAATTGTTGGATTTTGGCATTTTGCTCACGGATTAGAACTCGTTCGCACATAAAAACTTGTACCCATGGTACAAACGAAATTTGGCATTTTGCTCACGGATTTTGGCAGTGCGCTAGCTGGCTGTATGCACAGTCAACACTTGGTACAAACGAAATTCCGGCAGTGCGCTAGCTGGCTGTATGCACAGTCAACACTTAATTTGCTTCGTCGTTTATCATATACTACACGAGCAGCGGTAATGGCCGCAGGGTAGCTACAGCTAAACCACGTCTACCTGCACCGACGAAACATAGTTCATCGTTGCGCATCCTTTACGAGTCTAAATGCAAGGAATGCACCTAGATCGATCTATGGGATCCAGACTTCATGTGCGTGCATGAGCCAGCAGTGTGATATCGATCACTAGGTCATACGGACGAGTACAGGAGGCACATTCTTTCATGTGGAAAGATGTGTAATGAATCATCCTACTTCTCAAGAAAAAATACACATCGGCTCCAAAATATTTGTCGCACTTTCAACAAATTTATATGTATTTTAGCCTATAAGTTTAGTAAATTTGCGATAAGTATTTATGACAAGAGGGAATACAATATCTCTCTCTGAGGAGATGTAATCTCTAGCTGATTAGCTAGGCTTTGATACAAGCCAAGCAGTCGCTTACTTCAGACCCTTCAACAACTGACCACTTGTGGTTAGTTGACTGTTGACTGAATTAAGATATGAAGAGATCTGTTCAAGCATTTAATGCTACCTAGTTGAGGTCCAAGTCAACTGACTGCAAGCTAACCTGATTACTTGTCGAATCACCAACTGAGTTCAAGACCCAAAACGTGAGTTCGGCGTGCAAATATCGCCATGCACGGCCTAGCTTCACCGCTATATAAGCTCACAAAACCCTCAGCATCCAACTCATCTCACACTCCACCAAGTTCACAGAGTCACACACAATGGCTACTAAGCTTGCAGCTCTTGGCTTTGTTGTCCTCCTGAGCATTGGGTTTACCAATGCTTCTAGGATGCTCGCTAGCTCATCCAGTGCATCAGGAGGAGGAGGTGGGGGAGGCGGCGGAGGTGGTAGTGATGGCGGGAGTGGTTGGGGCTCAGGAGGTGGAAAAGGTGGTGCCTCGGGATATGGTGGAACTTTTACATATGGGGGTAGCCAGAATAACTATGCCCAGGCAGCTGGTGGAGGAGGAGGAGAAGGCGCCGGTGGTGGTTCAACGGGTGGAGCCGGATCTGGTTCCGGGTCTGGCTATGGTTCCGGCACTGGTGCGAGTGGTTCGGCATCAGCCCCTACCGGGAATGGGTATGCCAATGCTAATGGTAATGGTGGGGGTGAAGGCCAAGGTGCTGGTGCCAATGGAACTAGCGGAAAAGGGTCGGGGGAGGGCGGCGGTCAAGGAAGTGGTGAGAGTGGCGTAGCACTAGCACCTTCTCCAGGTGCTGCTGGTGTCAGCTACTCTGATGCGGGCGGCAGTGGTACCGGTGGTGGCGGAGGAGACAATGGAAATGGAGGTGGCAAAGGAGCTGGAGCTGGGCAGGCCTCTAGCGACGAAACTTCTGGTGGCAGCGCCAGTGGACAGGGTAGTGGCGACGGTGGTGGCATTGTTAAGGGTGTTGCTCAAGGTCCAAGCGTCGGTGTTGGGAGCGGTTCTGGCTCCGGAGGTGGACAAACCGGTAGCTCTGGTACTTCTGGTTCGGGCTATGCCACCGGAGAAGGAGCTGGCGGTGGTGGTGGCGCGGGTAGTAGCGATAATGGCGGGACTGGCAGCGGTGGAGGGACCGGGTCTGGATCGGGCAGCGGAGGATACCATTAAACTTTGGGTTTCCGACGAACTAGAACCGGAGTCCAACATACATTTTAATCTCTTCATTTTACTATTTGATGTTACTTAAGTTTCTCTCCATTTTATGTTTTTATTAGGCTGATAATAAAGGGCTCCATGTATGATTCTAGTGGAAGTTAAGTAGTAAAGAGAAATGTACCTATTTCCACCTTGCTCCCTCCCATGCTCCAATGTGTCACTACTACACAAATAACACACTGGAAAGGAATAGTGTGATGTATGCAATCGCACACCATTGGAAACATGAACAGTTTGTGACGTGATAGAGATCACACACAGTTTTAAAATTTTCAACCGTATGAAATGCAGCACACATGATTTGGCTGAATGAATCGTGTGCTATGTAGCACTGATCACACACGGTTAGTACATACAAGAATTTGCATTTGTTTGACCTTCAATAATTGAGGTGCCGATCTCTCCCAAACCTTGAAGCCCCCGACTCATGATTTGTAATTTTGTATCTTTGTGTTGGCAAGAGTGTAAATTCTCTTTCATTTCTTTCGACACTCTTTGTATAGGAAGGCGTTAGGAATAAGGTGATAACAAGAGAAATGCTTTGATGCTCTGTCTTCTCATGGTCGCCCGCTGGAATGCTGTTAATTGTCAAATGCGGCATGGGACTTGCAGACCGAGGGGGCACTACCTGCTTCATTCCTCTGCCTGCCCCTCTTGTCGGAGACTGTGTGCATCGAATGCGAGGTATGAATGAAGCGATCAAGATGTGACCCATATAAACATGGCCGGATCATCTTCAACCCTGAAGAGCCAGGGACGAGAGCAACAGAAACCCTGCAGAGCGGCGATTGAGCCAAAAGCAGTGCAGTCGGTGGCCAAGAGTGCATTGTCGCGAAGGCAGAACAGCAGAGAGGACCTATGTTTTTTCTATATTCTCTGCTGCGAACGCTCCATCTCCCATTCTCATTGTCTCCATTGTTTAGGGACATGACTGCCAGATATTGACTAGTTCAGAGTGACGAAACTGCTCTTTGTTATGAGACTCGGACTAGCGTGAGTAGTCGGACAAATTACGTCCTCTCGGTTAGCTTCAAAGTTTAGGTGGAAGTATTGTTAGGAATAAGCACGTCGTATGTCCGCGCGTTCGTATACGAGTGGCATACGATGTGTGTCCGATGCATGTTAGAATTGTAGTCCGGGTAGGATTAGAATCCCATCTCCTAGTCGGTTAGCATCGGGTGTAGCCTAGCATGCATATATATACCGGTGTATACCCCTGTAATCAGTACCCAGAAATAAAGAAAGAAGGTGCGATATGCACCTTGAGCGATCCAAACTATCTCGTGTGTGTTCCTAGTGATCTGTGTACGTTCGTGAAGCTAGCAGCAATCGATCTAGCCAAAAGCAATCAGCCGATCGGAATCAAGGTTGAGCTAGCTATAGTACGTACGCGTACTTGTCCGTCTCGCCGGATTGCATCTCGCCGGAATAGCTCAGAAGCAGTTGAGCTTGCGTATACGTGCGCGTACAGCCGGAAAGTACTCGGCGAGTTCACGCGACGTAGGGATCAAAGTCCAGCAATTGGTATTAGAGCCTGAGTTCATTGTCCGTGATCTGCTAAAAGTACAAGGAGGTCATGGCGATGGTCAAGGTTGGCGAGACATCGGCACCGGTGGTGGAGACGGTGGGGCCGGCTTTGTATCCGCGCCTCGATCGCAAGGACTACGGGCTTTGGGCCCTCAACATGGAGGTGGCTATGGAAGCTGCGGAGATCTGGGAGGCCGTCGATCCAGGCGGCGATGACTACGTCAAGGGAGGCGCGAAGTACACGAAGGATCGCAAAGCATTAACGGCGATCTATTCCGTCGTGCCGAAGGACGTGATGCAGCACCTCGTCGGAAAGAAGTCGGCGAAGGATGCGTGGGAGACGATCAAGACCTTACACCAAGGTCATGCCCGCGTGAGGGAAGCGCATCTTCAAACTTTGACGAAAAGTTATGAAGATCTGAAGATGGAGGAAAGCGAGACGGTTGATCAGTTTGCCGCCCGTTTCTTCACCCTCATCAACGCAGTCAGGGGTTATGGCGAGAGGTTGGATGAGGTCAAGAACATCAGAAGGTTCTTGCGTGCCCGCATCGGCGCGCTATATGCAGATCGTTACATCGATCGAACAATGTCTCGTCCTGAATACACTGACGGTTGAGGATCTCGTTGGAAGGTTCAAGGCCCACGACGAGAGAATCCGGCTTAGCTTCAATGACCCGGACCAGAGTGAGCACTTGATGCTCACGAAGTAGCAGTGGATGACTCTTTCGAAAGAAAAGCAAGGAGGGTCCACGAGCCGCAGCAATGGGAAGGAGAAGCAGCGCCCGGCGAAAAAGTACATCGCCGAGCAGGAGGAAGATGACGAATCTCCGCCGCGAAGGAAGTTTGACATAAAGAAAGTAAGGTGTCATAACTGCGGGAAGCTTGGTCACTTCAAGTCTGATTGCCGAGAACCACCGAAGGAGAGGGCCTTCATGGCCCAGCAAGGAGATGGTGGACCGATGATGCTGATGCTCGAGGAGTGCGAGCAGATGGATAAGGAGGAGTTAGCTCCTCCGGTGCCGGCTATGGAGATTGTGACGCTCGTGGAAGAGAAGGTTTACCTTCATGACAAGCGGGGAACGAAGACGGGTGGCAACGTCTGGTGCCTCGACACGGGCGCGAGCAATCATATGACCGGCGACAAGTCCCTATTCTCAGAATTAGATCTCTCGGTGGGAGGCACCGTTCGATTCGGTGACGGGTCAACGGTCGATATCGCAGGGCGAGGCAATGTCCTGCTTGAGATGCAGTATGGCGGTCCTAAGGTACTCACTAATGTGTACTATATTCCCAAGTTAAAGAGAAATATCATCAGTCTTGGTACGCTTGCGGAGCGTGGATGCAAGATTGTGATCGAGGATGACTATCTATGGGGATATGATCGCCAAAGGAAGCTTATGATGAAGGTGGAGAGGTCGAAGAACAGACTCTACTACCTGGACTTGGATCGGGTGGATCCAATATGCGATGGATTTCTCGTCGGGAAGCAACGGAGTGCCCCGTTCCCACGTGGATCCACGTTTGTCACGCATGAAGACGGGATAGACATCACAGCAACAAATACAGAGAAAAGACATGTACGTTATATGCCGCGGCCGGTTATGTCAAGAGATACTCAACTTTGTTGTTGCCAGCATCAGTGAAGGTTGTACATGTACGAGACAACCAGAAGACAGCGCTACGCTTGGAAGTAATCAAGCGAGCAGCAGTGGGACGTCAGCAGAAGCAGACGATCCAGAAGATGCATTTTCTCTAGGCACCACGTCTAGAGGCAGTGCTCGGCCACAAAGGCCAGAAGAAGTTGTGTCGGGTGCACCTGGTGATGTTTCGTGCTGCAACCCAGCAAAGAGGCCAAACATCCAGTGTGTTGTGTGGCCAGGAGAGAGGCAAGGCCTAGGAAACGGTCCACGTGAGGAGCTTGGGCAAGAAAAAGGAATAGGGGCATCCTGATAGATCTCCTGGATCAACTAGCCTAGATCTTAATCGGTAGTTACAATATCTCTGTAACGAATTGAGTTCATGTACTGAGAGAGAGAGAGATTCTGTGAATGCGGTGATGTTTACCTTTTCACTGCGAGGAGGATGAACCCGTCGACGTTGAGACATGGCGACGACGGCGGTGTGTGGGCGAGGTGGTGGTGGTGCTTCCCGTCACTCTGTGCAATAACCTAGATCGGTAGGTGCTGGTGGGGCGAGTGGCACTCTGTCAACCTCTTGATCTGTGCCACCGCCCCCACCAGGTATAATGTCCCCGCCAACCATCTATTTTTCTTTCGCGCTAGTGAACTCTGGCAGTTGGAGGAGGGAAAGGAGCAGATGCGGTTGGGCACCCCCGATCAGGGCGCGGACGAGGTCAAGGGTCCGAGTTCGAGCCGTTGGGCTCGGACGCGAGGAGATCATCCTAACATTCTCCCCCTTGATCTCAACTTTTCTTTTAACTTTATACTTTCATTTTATTCATTTCATTTTGGATCAGTACATAGGGCATGTTTCATCGTCACAGCTCTATTGCCTATAGAATCAGACAGCCACAATGCACTTCTCTGTTTTGAAATAAATTCTTTTACTTTTGGGCCTCTCATGATCCAGGATAGATAAGACTTTCCCTTAAACCCATGCCGGCTACGTGCTCCTTGAACACGCTGGGTGGTAAGCCTTTCGTTAGCGGATCCGCAAGCATATCTTTTGACCTTATATGCTCAAGACTTATTGTTTGATCCTGGACCTTGTATTTCACAACATAATACTTAACCTCAATCGGTTTCGTAGCTGTACTCGACTTGTTGTTGTGAGCATAAAATACTGCAGGCTCATTATCGCAGTACGCTTGGAAGTAATCAAGCGAGCAGCAGTGGGACGTCAGCAGAAGCAGACGATCCAGAAGATGCATTTTCTTTAGGCACCACGTCTAGAGGCAGTGCTCGGCCACAAAGGCCAGAAGAAGTTGTGTCGGGTGCACTTGGTGATGTTTCGTGCTGCAACCCAGCAAAGAGGCCAAACATCCAGTGTGTTGTGTGGCCAGGAGAGAGGCAAGGCCTAGGAAACGGTCCACGTGAGGAGCTTGGGCAAGAAAAAGGAATAGGGGCATCCAACCCAGAAGACGTGAAAGAAGAACGCAAACCAAAAGAACCGGGTGCATCAGGTGGTGTAGCAGCAAGCAGCGGATCAGCTAGCCACATATTGGCAGAAGAAAAATCATCAGTTTCAGCTGATGTTTGTGGGTCGCCTCCGGAGCGGCCAGTGTTAACGTGTACAACATTGTTGGCACGTTGGTATTTAGATATGATCGGTTGATATAGATAGAATTGAGGTTGTTGTAACCATCGACTGATCTATGATAAAGATCAGATCGATCTCCCCTTTTCTCTCTATCGTTTGTAACCTCTGATGTATATCTCTATGCCCCTATATATTAACACGGAACCGTCCCTGCCAGAGGCATACGTTAAACCAAAACAATCACATGGTATCAGAGCCACTTCTTCCCAAACACATCTAAAACCCTAGCTATGAGCTCTTCGTCCTCCGTCGGCATGGCCAGCCCGCTCCCAACGCAGGGCACCGCCGAGAAGCTCACGCGGGAGAACTTCCTGCTATGGGAGACACAAGTCCTCCCCGCCGTACGCGGCGCTCGCCTGATGGGATTCCTCGACGGAACCAACAAGGCGCCATCGGAGAAAATCACCGTCGACAACAGCGACGGCAAAGGCCAAATTGAGGTGAGCAATCCCGATTATGAAAATTGGGTTCAGACTGACCAACAGGTCCTCCACTATTTGTTGGCATCATTGTCCAAGGAGATCCTTGTCTCGTGTATCGGGATGAGGACGGCGTCAACGGTTTGGCTCGCCATCAAGTCCATGTTCGCCGCCAAGTCTCGCACCCGCATCGCCAACCTGCGTGTGCGGCTCGCCAACACCAAAAAGGAGGGGAAGACCACGGCGCAGTACTTTGCTGCCGTGAAGGCGATCACTGACGAACTCGCCGCCGCGGGTCGTCCCATGGAGGAAGACGAGGTGGTGGAGTACCTCCTCGCCGGGCTAGACGACCCCTACAACCCCCTCTTCGCCGCCATCGGGGCCAACCCCGATCACAAGGTCACTGTGGCTGATCTCTACGCCCAGCTTGACTCCTACGACAACCACATGCGCCTCCTCATCGGAACCGACGGCGACGTCGGCAAATCCTCCGCCAACGCCGCATCTCGTGGACGTGGTGGTGGTGGTCGCCGTGGTGGCCGTGGTGCAAACCGTGGCCGAGGAGGTGGCCGTGGCTATGGCCGAGGACAAGGACGTCACCAAGATCAAGGAGGCCGTGGCCGCGGTCGCCATGGTGGCGGCAACAAGGGCGGCAAAGACCGCGACCTCATCTGCCAGATCTGCGACAAGCCGGGACACCCGGCATGGAGGTGCTGGCATCGCTACTCCGACGATGAAGAAGAAGAGGAGGAGAAGGGAGCAAATGTTGCTTCCTACGGGGTGGACACCAACTGGTATGGCGACTCTGGTGCTACCGACCACATCACCGGTGAGCTTGACAAGCTCACCATGAAGGAGAAATACAAGGGCCGTGATCAAATCCATGCGGCCAATGGACAAGGTATGAGCATTAGTCATGTTGGTCATGCAATTGTTAAAACCCCATCTAAAAATTTACATCTCAACAAAGTTCTTCATGTTCCTAATGCCACAAAGAATCTTGCCTCTATTCATCGTCTCACTTTAGACAATCATGTATTCATTGAATTTCACCCTTGGTATTTTTATGTCAAGGATCAGGTAACGAAGAAGGTTCTTCTTAGAGGTAGATGCACAAGAGGTCTCTACCCGTTGGTTTCTTCATCATCATTCAGGAATAATCAAGTGCTTAGTGCCGTCAAGCTTCCAGCATCTAGATGGCATGATCGATTAGGGCACCCTTCTTTTCGAGTTGTTCAACAAATTCTTAGTCATTATGGTATTCCTAGCCTAAATAAATCTGACACTGAATCTGTTTGTGATTCTTGTCAGAGAGCAAAAAGTCATCAATTACCTTATACAAGATCCACTAGTGTTTCCATCAAACCCTTGCAACTTGTGTTCTCCGATGTATGGGGTCCTGCCCCTAGTTCAGTAGGAAAATACACCTACTATGTAAGTTTCATTGATGACTTTAGCAAGTATGTGTGGATTTATTTGCTTAAAAAGAAATCTGAAGTTTTTGAAGTCTTTCATCGATTTCAAAGCCTTGTTGAACGACAATTTGACACAAAAATCCTTGCCATGCAATCAGATTGGGGTGGTGAATATGAGAAACTAAACTCCTTCTTCCAAAACATTGGCATTGAACATCATGTGTCTTGCCCTCACACCCATCAACAAAATGGGTCGGCCGAACGCAAGCACCGCCACATTGTGGAAGTAGGGCTTGCTCTTTTAGCTCATGCATCTATGCCTCTAAAATTTTGGGATGAGGCATTCTTAACCGCCACATATCTTATTAACATGTTACCATCCAAAGTAATTGATGATGACACACCATTAGAGCGTCTACTCCACAAATCCCCTGATTATGCCTCCCTTCGCATCTTTGGTTGTGCCTGCTGGCCAAACCTCAGACCATACAACACACGCAAGTTGGCTTTTCGATCCAAACAATGTGTGTTCATCGGCTATAGTAACATGCACAAGGGGGTCAAGTGTCTAGATGTCACTTCTGGTCGAGTCTATATCTCAAGGGATGTTGTCTTTGATGAAACGGTTTTCCCTTTCTCCAAACTTCATTCCAATGCTGGTTCCCTTCTACGCCGAGAAATTCTTCTTCTACCGGAGCATCTCCAACTCCCATCGGTGTCACATCAAAAGGGGGAAAAACAATGCATTGATCTAACACCTAATGACTCTATTGTCCCTGGTGATCTAAGTCCCTTGCAGGCACAGCGAGGTGCAGGAGAAAATTCGGTGCAAAACGGTGAAGAAATCAGCTTGTCATCGCATGGTGGCGCTGGACACGAGGAAGATTCACCTCGGCCCACGGAAACCTCGTACAGCAGCGAATCCTCCTTGGGATCGGCAGCGCATCCATCCCGTGCCGCGCGCTCCCAACCAGACGGTGCCACGTCTCGTCGCGGGTCCTCTCCTGGTCTGCGGTCCCCGCCAACATCGCACCAGCCGACAGCAGCAGGGCGTGTGTCGCCCACGAGCGCCACCTCGAGCAGCGACGCAGACGAACCACGCGGCGCCACGTCGCCAGCGCGGGAAAGCGCGTCGCCAGCCCCGACAGGATCCTCGTCGGGATCCGAGCAGGCGTCAGGAGCAGGCAGATCAGATGCGGATGGTGCACCTGCAGCCCCTGGTGTGCCATCGGAACCTGTTCACCGAACAAGATCAAAGACCGGTAATTCAAAACCGAAAAAGTATTCAGATGGAACAATTCGGTATGGTCTTTCCTGTTCAATTAGTGAAGAGCCTGAAAGCTTACAAGTAGCTCTTAACAACAAGGATTGGAAAAATGCAATGGATGAAGAATATAAGGCACTAATAGATAATAAAACATGGCATCTAGTTCCCAAACAACAAGGTAGTAACCTTATAGATTGTAAGTGGGTATATAGAATAAAAAGAAAAGCTGATGGAACTATAGATAGATACAAGGCTAGGTTAGTAGCAAAGGGCTTCAAACAAAGATATGGTATAGATTATGAGGATACATTTAGTCCTGTTGTTAAAGCTGCTACTATTAGACTTGTTTTAGCTATTTCAGTTTCACAAGGATGGAGTCTAAGACAGTTAGATGTGAAGAATGCGTTCCTTCACGGCGTTCTGGAAGAAGATGTCTATATGAAGCAGCCGCCTGGCTATGAGAATCCAAAGGCACCATTTCATGTGTGCAAACTTGACAAGTCACTATATGGGCTCAAACAAGCTCCGAGAGCGTGGTTCTTCAAGCTGAGTACAAAGTTGCAAGAACTTGGTTTCCTGGCATCAAAGGCAGATACCTCATTGTTTATTTACAACAAGTCAGGTATTACAATTTATGTGTTGGTATATGTTGATGATATTATTGTCACTAGTTCTTCCAACAAAGCAATAACAGCTCTCCTTCAAGACCTTGGTTCGGCATTTGCATTGAAGGACCTTGGTGATCTTCATTATTTCTTGGGAATAGAGGTCAAGCGCATGAATCATGGCATTGTGCTAACACAAGAAAAATATGCTTTGGAATTGCTTAATAGAGTAGGGTTAAAGGGATGCAAGACATTGCCCACACCACTCTCAGCATCAGAAAAGCTTTCAATATCTGAAGGAGATCCTCTTGGGCCAGATGATGGTACAAGGTATAGAAGCATTGTTGGAGCTTTACAATACTTAACTCTCACAAGACCAGATATTGCTTTTTCAGTTAATAAAGTATGTCAATTCTTGCATGCTCCCACAACTGTACACTGGTCAGCTGTCAAAAGAATTTTGAGATACATTAGTGGAACAGTAAGTCTTGGACTAACCTTCAGGCGATCATCCTCTACCTTGGTGAGTGCATTTTCAGATGCAGATTGGGCAGGGTGTGTGGATGACAGGAAATCTACTGGAGGTTTTGCAGTATATTTTGGACCTAACTTGATCTCTTGGAGTGCCAGAAAACAGGCTACAGTGTCCAGGTCAAGCACTGAAGCTGAATACAAATCTCTAGCAAATGCCACTGCTGAAGTCATTTGGATTGAATCTCTTTTGAAGGAACTTGGTGTGAAAAAGAGACATGTGTCCTGTTTATGGTGTGATAATATGGGAGCTACTTATCTATCAGCTAATCCCATTTTTCATGCTAGAACTAAGCACATAGAAATTGATTTCCATTTTGTAAGAGAAAGAGTAGCAAGCAAACAGCTGGAGATTAGATTCATCTCATCCAAGGATCAAGTGGCAGATGGCTTTACTAAAGCCTTACCAGTTCGACAGCTTGAAGAATTCAAACACAATCTCAACCTAGGAAAGGGTTGTGATTGAGGAGGGGTGTTAACGTGTACAACATTGTTGGCACGTTGGTATTTAGATATGATCGGTTGATATAGATAGAATTGAGGTTGTTGTAACCATCGACTGATCTATGATAAAGATCAGATCGATCTCCCCTTTTCTCTCTATCGTTTGTAACCTCTGATGTATATCTCTATGCCCCTATATATTAACACGGAACCGTCCCTGCCAGAGGCATACGTTAAACCAAAACAATCACAGCCAGGACCAAGAGCTCCTTCCATGGTGACTTTAGTGTCTCATCCGACAGTACAGGAAAAGAGACAACGAAGACCAACTGCGGAAATTTTCCGTTATGTTTTGGATTTGTACTCACCAGCGGCTCTTCGCACAATTAGTCCAGTTAAGACAAGATGTGAAGAAGGGAGGCAAGATCAAGGTCGGTGTTTAGGAACCAAGGAAGAGGTGAAGACCAAAGAAGCGGACAAGGATGGTAAGCGTCAAGCCATGGAGAAGCCGGCGAAGGTAGTCGGTGATATTTTTTCGACAAAGGGCGATTTCATTACTTAAAAGGTTTAAGCATTACACCCGGCCTCTGCATAACTGAGATGCACACAAAGAGCGACGAAAGCAATGTCGACAAGGACGCGTAAAAGCAATACCGAGGGTAACACCTACGCAAAATAAGTGGCGTATTTGAGACCCTGGTCGAAATAAAGCACATGTCGTGCTTAGGAGGGTGGTTGTTAGGAATAAGCACGTCGTATGTCTGCGCGTTCGTATACGAGTGGCATACGATATGTGTCTGATGCATGTTAGAATTGTAGTCCGGGTAGAATTAGAATCCCATCTCCTAGTCGGTTAGCATCGGGTGTAGCCTAGCATATATATACCGGTGTATACCCCTGTAATCAGTACCCAGAAATAAAGAAACAGAGGTGCGATGTGCACCTTGAGCGATCCAAACTATCTCGTGTGTATTCCTAGTGATCTCACTAGTAGAAACAAGGGCTTTCGTTTTTTGCCCCAGATGGCTTTTGCACCGGATTTGGACGAACCGGTGCTAAAGGGGTCATTAGCACCGGTTCGTGGGGAGCAGCCGGCCGAGGGACCTTTTGCACCGGTTCGTGTTACAAACCGGTGCAAATGAGATATCTTTTGCACCGGTTCGTAACACAAACCGGTGCAAAAGGTTTGTCGCCAGGCACGTGTCAGCCGAGGAACCTTTTGCACCGGTTCGTGTTACAAACCGGTGCAAAAGATAGCTCATTTGCACCGGTTTGTAACACGAACCGGTGCAAAAGGTCCCCAGCCCTTATATCAGCTCACCTCCAACCAGCCAATTCACAACTTCACTTTTTCTAGGAGAAAGGTGTGTGTGTTGAGTGCTACCTTGCATTTCTTTGGCATGCACACAAGGTGCTCGATGAAATGTCTAAGAGAATGATGCCGCTTGATTTTACACAAAACAAAAATGAGATGAGGTGCCGGAGCGACACTTAAGCTTTCTCCTCTTTCTTTCCCTCCTCAATCAAGGTTAAACAACTTTATCCTTTCATTTGTACGGTGCTAATATCCACTATATATATATATATTATGATGTTTTGTAATGGTTTTTTGATAAACTTAATTATTTGATGTAGATGAACCGGCGGCAATGGATGTACGTTGACCGACGTCTGCCCGAGTTCACTTCGGGCCTGAAAGAATTTTTCCGTGTGGCTGAGGAAAACCCACAGGCGGATGGTTATATATGTTGTCCATGTGTTGATTGCCGGAACTTAAAGCAATACCCTGAATGGCAAGTCATTCACTCCCACCTGCTTTGGAAAGGTTTCATGCCCAGCTATAATTGTTGGACCAAGCATGGAGAAAGAGGGGTTATGATGGAAGACGACGACGAAGAAGAAGAGGATGATGATATGTACCCTAACTACGGTGATACTGCAACAGGGCATGATGAAGATGAGGAGGCAGGTGGAGGTGATCAAGATGAAGAGGCATCAGATGAGCCCGTTGATGATGATCTTCGTCGGGCCATCGCTGATGCACACAGAGATGCAGAAACTGAAAACGAGAAGCGAAAGTTAAAGGGCATGTTAGATGATCACAAAAAGAAGTTATACCCAAATTGCGAAGATGGCAACACAAAGCTCGGTGCCACACTGGAGTTGCTGCAATGGAAGGCAGAGGCTGGTATATGTGACAAGCCATTTGAGAAGTTACTGAAAATAATGAAGAGGAGGTTTCCAAAGGATAACGAATTGCCTGACAGTACGTACGAAGCAAAGAAGGTTCTCTGCCCTCTAGGATTAGAGGTGCTGAAGATACATGCATGCATTAATGACTGCATCCTCTACCGCCTTGAGTACGAAAATTTGGAAAAATGTCCGGTATGCAATGCACTACGGTATAAGATCAGGCGAGATGACCCTGGTGATGTTGAGGGCGAGCCCCCTAGGAAGAGGGTTCCTGCCAAGGTTATGTGGTATGCTCCTATAATACCACGGTTGAAACGTCTGTTCAGAAATAAAGAGCATGCCAGGTTGTTGCGATGGCACAAAGAAGACCGTAAGAAAGACGAGAAGCTGAGACACCCCGCTGATGGGTCGCAGTGGAGGAAAATCGATAGAGAGTTCCCGGACTTTGCAGATGACGCGAGGAACTTAAGGTTTGGTCTAAGTACAGATGGAATGAATCCTTTTGGGGAGCAGAGCTGCAGTCATAGCACCTGGCCTGTAACTCTATGTATCTATAACCTTCCGCCTTGGTTGTGCATGAAGCGGAAGTTCATTATGATGCCAGTGCTCATCCAAGGCCCAAAGCAACCCGGCAACGACATTGATGTTTACCTACGGCCATTATTTGAAGAACTCTTACAGTTGTGGAGCAAACCAGGTGTTCTTGCATGGGATGAGTACAAACAGGAGTCATTCAACCTACGAGCGTTGCTTTTCGTGACCATCAATGATTGGCCTGCTCTTAGTAACCTTTCAGGACAGACAAACAAGGGATACAATGCATGCACGCACTGCTTAGATGAGACCGAAGGTGCTTATTTGAAGAAATGTAAGAAGGTTGTGTACCTGGGGCATCGTCGATTTCTTCCAAAGAGGCACCCCGTCAGAAAGAAAGGCAATCATTTCGGAGGTGAGGCAGATCACCGGGAGAAGCCTGAACTCCGTACAGGTGATGCTTTACTTGATATGGTCAAGGACATAAAAGTAATATTTGGAAAGGGTCCTGGCGGCCAATCTGTTCCCAAAAAAAGGCTTCGAAGAAAAAATCTGTTCCCAAAGAGGTTGTTACCGGACACGCACCCATGTGGAAGAAAAAATCTATATTTTGGGATCTACCCTATTGGAAAGTCCTAGAGGTCCGCTCTTCAATCGACGTGATGCATGTGACGAAGAATCTTTGCGTGAACCTGCTAGGCTTCTTAGGCGTGTATGGGCAGACAAAAGATACACCAGAAGCAAGGGAGGACCAGTATCGTATGAAAGTCCCAAAGAACAAGCAAGAACAGGATTACAAGACGGATACAGGGAGTCGCTTAAGTCCTGGCAGCTACGCTCTTACCAAAGCAGAGAAGGAAATCTTTTTTGAAGTCCTTTACAGTATCAAGGTGCCGTCTGGATTCTCATCAAATATAAAGGGAATTATAAATATGGCGGAGAAAAAATTCCAAAACCTGAAGTCGCATGACTGCCACATTATTATGACGCAGTTGCTTCCGGTTGCACTGAGGGGGCTTCTGCCGGAAAATGTTCGAATACCCATTGTGAAGCTATGTGCATTCCTTAATGCAATATCTCAGAAGGTAATCGATCCAGCTAGTCTTCCAAGGTTACAGAAGGATGTGGTGCAATGTCTTGTTAGCTTTGAGTTGGTGTTTCCACCATCTTTCTTCAATATTATGACACATCTCCTGGTTCACCTTGTCGAAGAGATTGCCATCCTCGGTCCTGTCTTTCTACACAATATGTTCCCCTTCGAGAGGTTCATGGGGGTCTTAAAGAAATATGTTCATAACCGTGCTAGGCCAGAAGGAAGCATCTCCAAGGGCTATGGAACAGAGGAGGTCATCGAGTTCTGTGTTGACTTTATTCCTGACCTTAAGTCGATTGGTGTTCCTGAATCGCGACATGAGGGGCGACTAAGTGGAAAAGGCACGCTAGGAAGGAAATCAATGATATGTAGGGACGGCATTTCTTTCACTCAAGCACACTACACAGTTCTACAAAGTTCCACCTTGGTGGCCCCGTATATCACTGATCACAAGAATATTGTACGCTCCGAATATCCGGGGCAGTCTGAAGACTGGATTACACATAAACATATGCAGACATTCGGCGGTTGGCTCCGAACACATCTCATGAATAACAACGCCATTGATGATCAATTGTACTTGTTGGCCGGGTCACCATCTTCGACTATACTGACTTTCCAGGGGTACGAGATAAATGGAAATACCTTCTACACGTTCGCCCAAGATAAAAAGAGCACCAACCAAAACAGTGGTGTCCGCATTGATGCAACAAACACTAACAGTGGGGAAAAGGACACATATTATGGTTACATAGAGGAGATATGGGAACTTGACTATGGACCTTATTTTAAGATCCCTTTGTTTCGGTGCAAATGGTTCAAGCTTGATGGAAAAGGGGTAAAGGTAGACCAGCTGTACGGAATAACAACAGTGGATCTCAACAATCTTGGTTACAGAGACGAACCATTCGTCCTAGCCAATGATGTGGCTCAGGTTTTCTATGTGAAGGACATGTCCTCCAGACCGAAGAAAAGAAAACATAAGGAAACGAGCTCATCCGATGAGCCAAAGCGTCACATAGTTCTTTCAGGGAAAAGAACCATCGTGGGAGTCGAGGACAAGACAGACATGTCAGAAGATTATAATAAGTTTGCTGAAATTCCGCCCTTCAGAGTGAACATTGATCCAACCATCGCGTTAAATGCTGAAGATACTCCATGGTTACGGTCGAAGCGATCATAATGTATTAATTATTATCCTGTACCTTGATGAGCTCATATTGTGAAGCGTTTGTTGTGATATGTATCAGTAACATTGGTCGTTTGAACTAAATGCTCTTTCCTTCGAGAAGCTCCCGGAAGCCCTCTTTAATTACCCTGAGGTACTGGTTGTTGGGTGTATATATACTAGCAGCTTCCGAGCGGGACTTGCGGGAAGAGTTACTCGGGCAAAGCTTCCGAAGATGTCTAAGACGGCCAGCCATCTAAGACATCTTCGAGAAGCTTCGCCGGAGAGGCTCTTTCCTTCGAAAAGCTCCCGGAAGCCCTCCTTACCCTGAGCTACTGGTTGTTGGGTGTATACTAGCAGCTTCCGAGCGGGACTTGCGGGAAGAGTTACTCGGGCAAAGCTTCCGAAGATGTCTAAGACGGCCAGCCATCTAAGACATCTTCGAGAAGCTTCGCCGGAGAGGCTCTTTCCTTCGAAAAGCTCCCGGAAGCCCTCCTTACCCTGAGCTACTGGTTGTTGGGTGTATACTAGCAGCTTCCGAGCGGGACTTGCGGGAAGAGTTACTCGGGCAAAGCTTCCGAAGATGTCTAAGACGGCCAGCCATCTAAGACATCTTCGAGAAGCTTCGCCGGAGAGGCTCTTTCCTTCTTGGTCGTTGCCTCTCAGGCTGCTCTCTCTACTCTCCCCGGAGGGGGCTATATATAGCAATGTGCCTCCAGATAATCCCCCCCCCAGATGAGGCCACCCCAGATAAGGCAAACACCAGATAAGCCTCCCCCAGATTTAGCCCCCCATCTTTAGCACCGGTTTCAGCCAGGAACCGGGATAAAAGGGGTATATAATCAAATCCACCATCTTTAGCACCGGTTCAAGCCAGGAACCGGGATAAAAGAGGTATATAAACTAAAGACAACGACTTTATTGAAATTTAACAAGATACGTTAACTAAACTTAAACTAAAACAACGACAACGACTTTATTGAAATTTAACAAGATACGTTAACTAAACTTAAACTAAATCAACGACAACGACTTTATTGAAATTTAACATTAACTAAATTTAAACTAAAATAATAACAACTTCTACTAGTTCTTCCGCGCATCCGTTGCTGCCCTCCTGGCTGCCGCCTCCTGCCGCAGCTCCTCCTCACGACGACGCTTATACATCTCCTCACTATCCAGATCCGCCACACGCGGCCGCTTATGCAGCTCCTGGAGACTCTGCCTCTCAAATGCTTCTATGGTAGCCGCTAGCGCCGCCTCCTCCCACTCCTCTATCTCTGCAAGCTGCGGGTCCACCTCATCCTCTGCTGCCCTCCTTGCTGCCGCCTCCTGCCGCTGCAGCTCCTCCCACTCCTCTATCTCCGTGAGCTGCGGGTCCACCTCCACCGGCGGCGGGTGCGGCTTTGGGGGCATTGTGCAATGGGCTAGGGTTTGGTGATGATCGAAGTGGGAGAGACGGGGACGTACTATTTATAGAGGGAAAATATCCCGCGCGGCGCCGTGGAGGGAAAATATCCCGCGCCGTTTGCGTCGTGGCGGGAAAATATACCACGCGCCGTGGCGGGAAAATACCCCGCGCGGCGTCGTGGCGGGAAAATATCTCGCCTGCCGTCGCGTGGCGCGGAAAGTATCCCGCGTGGCGTCGTGGCGGGAAAATGTCCCGCGTGGCGTCGTGGCGGAAACCCGCGCAGCGTTGTGGCGGGAACTCGATCCCGCGCGAAAGAGAGAAAAAAGGCGGGAAGGGTCGTGGCGCGAAAATACCCCGCGCGGCGTCGTGGCGGGAAAATACCCCGCGCGGCGTCGTGGCGGGAAAATATCTCGCCTGCCGTCGCGTGGCGCGGAAAGTATCCCGCGTGGCGTCGTGGCGGGAAAATGTCCCGCGTGGCGTCGTGGCGGAAACCCGCGCAGCGTTGTGGCGGGAACTCGATACCGCGCGAAAGAGAGAAAAAAGGCGGGAAGAAAGCCAAAAATTGCAGCCAAAATTTGGCCCTTTGCACCTTCCTTTGCAACATTTCTAAAGGCTTCGATGGGAAGTGGGTTTTCCTTATGTCTTTGTGTATATATGCATAACCCTTGTGCGTCCAACGTGCCCCCATGCGCGTAAAACCAATCCCTTGACCGCTGGTTCCATTTCAGTACCTCTGGCTGGATCCCCTTTTTAATTAGCTCGTTCTCCCATTTCTCCCACTTAGGCCTGCCAGCATTGTAGCCTCCTCGCCCCATGGTATGGAAGTACATCTTATTAGAAGCATTTTTCGTATTGGTGTCAGACCTTTTCTTTGCCTTGTCCGATTTCTTTAACTTCACAAATTCCTCCCAGTGGTCTTTTATCTTCTCATAGGGGCCTTTGAAATCAGGAGTCTTCCCTTTCTTGACAAAGAAGCTGTCCAATTTCTTCTTGTAGTCGTTGAACTGTACTGCCATCTTCTTAAGAGCCCACTTCTTAACTCTTCGCTGTACGCTATTCAGCTCGGGATCCTCAGGGTCTGGCCTGTCATTCTCACTATCAGAGTCAGTTGGCTCCGGAAAGATGAAATTTATCAGCAGCTTCCTAAACATCACACTTTTTAATCTCGTGTCGACATAAGTAACTCCTTCGCCCCCCTTTACAGGTTTCTTCCATTCTTGAGTGGTGATCGGGACGGTGTCCCTAACAACAACTCCACATTGACTTACAAACTTTTTTGCGAACTTCTTGGGAGAAATCGGTTCGCCATCTATCGCGATTTCCGTGATGGTGCACCTTTCATGGTCTTCCATCTTTCTGGCCGCGCCTCGTTTAGTTCTGCCAGTAGAGTTTGTTGATCGGGAGGTCTAAAAGAAGAAACAACGTTAATACATGTATATGCACAAATCTGGAGGCTTGGTTAATTAATATATATACACCTCGGCGGCGTCGTGAGCTTCTCCCTCGCAGTCGTCACCTTCTCCCTCACCGGAGCCGTCTCCACGGTTGTCTTGCTCATCTTCCTCACCGGAGGCGTCTCCACGGGTTCGCTCGTCTCCCTCGCCGGATTGGTTTAGGTAAAGAGAGGTGATATCCTCATCATCACGGATAATCTCCTCGACCATGTATTCTTTTTCTAGGTCTCGTTCCATAGTTTCTGCAAAGACTTACAAGTTATTCTAATGCTATAAACACAACGAAGCAGTAATTAACCAAGATAATGATATAAATAAATGATCAAATATTAGAGTTACACATATATATAAGTGCAAATAAAGGATAATGCTGAATACATAATCAAAGATCTGAGTTACACATATAGCTCGATCGGTCCCTAATACATCACACTACAAGCTCTCAACGGCGCCGACCGGGTCCCGAGCCGCGCCGGGTGAACACCCAAAGCCACGGAACAGTAACGGGAGCATAGCTAACATGAGATCCCTGCATAACTGACCATCCGGTCCTATACATGGTGTCTAACGCATACATGTAACGGCGAACATGCTCATCCTCCGCTGCAATGCGCTGAGCTACCACCTCCGGCGGGGCCGGCTCCCTCTGAAACGAACGTGGCCCATAAGACCTCCACCAGAGAATATCCGGGTCGACGACGGGACCCGGATTCCGCACCAAGGTGCGCGCCCCGGAAGATAACACCTCCCAGTGCCACCCCGGCGGAGCCCAGTCCCGAACTTCCCCCAACTGCCGCAACTCCTCTAAAATTGTCCTAGCTCCAGGACGCGGCGGGCGCGGCATCGTATGCAAACTAATATTGAATTTGAATAAATTACTTATGAATATATATATATATCTTAGTAACAAATACTACTACTTTTGTCTAACACATACATTTTTATCTAACATATATTTCTAACATATAAATTTCACTAATATTTTCTAACAAATATTTCTAACATAGAAATTTCTAACAAATAGTTCTAACATATAAATTTCACTAATATTTTCTAACAAATAGTTCTAACATATAAATTTCACTAATATTTTCTAACAAATATCTCTAACATATAAATTTCACTAATATTTTCTAACAAATATTACTACATTTGTCTAACATATACTAATAAAGTACTTACTAATTTTTTCTAACACATACTAATAAAGTACTTATGAATATGAATCAAAGTAATTAAATTATTTCTAACACATACTAATTAATAAAGTACTTACATATTCCATCTAAATTTTTTCTAACACATACTAATTAATAAAGTACTTATGAATATGAATCAAAGTAATTAAATTTTTTCTAACACATACTAATTAATAAAGTACTTACATATTCCATCTAATATTTTCTAACACATACTAATTTTCTAACTAAATTTTCCATCTAAATAAACCTACATATTCAAATTTCCTAACTAAAACCTACATATTCAAATTTCCTAACTCCAAATACAAATTTCTAACTAAAATTTCTAACTAAAATTTCCAATACAAATTTCTAACTAAAATTTCCTAACTAATTATAAAACTAAAAAAAGGAGGCAGGGGCGGGCGGCGCGCCTCACCTCGGCTCGAGCGGCCGGCGGGCGGGCAAGCGCGCGGCAAGGGCGGAGGCCGGGCGGCGCGGGCGGAGGGGCCGGCCTGCGGCGCGGAGAAGGTGGCCGGCGGCGGCCGCGCGGGACGAGAGGAAGGAGGCGCGCGCGGGCGAAGGGGCGGGAGGAGGCGGCGCGCGCGGGAGGAAGCGGCGGTGAGGACGGGCGCGCGGCGGGCGCGGCGCGCGCGTGGAATTTGGGCCTGCCGGCGTCTTTTCTCCTCGCGCTTTCTGAGGAGGAAGAGGCGCGAGAAGTTTTGGGGAGACCCTTTTGTACCGGTTCGTGGCTGGAACCGGTGCAAAGACCCTTGCACCGGTTCCAGCCACGAACCGGTGCAAAAGGGCCAAATTTTGGCTGCAATTTTTGGCTTTCTTCCCGCCTTTTTTCTCTCTTTCGCGCGGTATCGAGTTCCCGCCACAACGCTGCGCGGGTTTCCGCCACGACGCCACGCGGGACATTTTCCCGCCACGACGCCACGCGGGATACTTTCCGCGCCACGCGACGGCAGGCGAGATATTTTCCCGCCACGACGCCGCGCGGGGTATTTTCCCGCCACGACCCTTCCCGCCTTTTTTCTCTCTTTCGCGCGGGATCGAGTTCCCGCCACAACGCTGCGCGGGTTTCCGCCACGACGCCACGCGGGACATTTTCCCGCCACGACGCCACGCGGGATACTTTCCGCGCCACGCGACGGCAGGCGAGATATTTTCCCGCCACGACGCCGCGCGGGGTATTTTCCCGCCACGACGCGTGGTATATTTTCCCGCCACGACGCAAACGGCGCGGGATATTTTCCCTCCACGACGCCGCGCATGATATTTTCCCTCTATAAATAGTACGTCCCCGTCTCTCCCACTTCGATCATCACCAAACCCTAGCCCATTGCACAATGCCCCCAAAGCCGCACCCGCCGCCGGTGGAGGTGGACCCGCAGCTCACGGAGATAGAGGAGTGGGAGGAGCTGCAGCGGCAGGAGGCGGCAGCAAGGAGGGCAGCAGAGGATGAGGTGGACCCGCAGCTTGCAGAGATAGAGGAGTGGGAGGAGGCGGCGCTAGCGGCTACCATAGAAGCATTTGAGAGGCAGAGTCTCCAGGAGCTGCATAAGCGGCCGCGTGTGGCGGATCTGGCCGATAGTGAGGAGATGTATAAGCGTCGTCGTGAGGAGGAGCTGCGGCAGGAGGCGGCAGCCAGGAGGGCAGCAACGGATGCGCGGAAGAACTAGTAGAAGTTGTTATTATTTTAGTTTAAATTTAGTTAATGTTAAATTTCAATAAAGTCGTTGTCGTTGATTTAGTTTAAGTTTAGTTAACGTATCTTGTTAAATTTCAATAAAGTCGTTGTCGTTGTTTTAGTTTAAGTTTAGTTAACGTATCTTGTTAAATTTCAATAAAGTCGTTGTCTTTAGTTTATATACCTCTTTTATCCCGGTTCCTGGCTTGAACCGGTGCTAAAGATGGTGGATTTGATTATATACCCCTTTTATCCCGGTTCCTGGCTGAAACCGGTGCTAAAGATGGGGGGCTAAATCTGGGGGAGGCTTATCTGGTGTTTGCCTTATCTGGGGTGGCCTCATCTGGGGGGGATTATCTGGAGGCACATTGCTATATATAGCCCCCTCCGGGGAGAGTAGAGAGAGCAGCCTGAGAGGCAACGACCAAGAAGGAAAGAGCCTCTCCGGCGAAGCTTCTCGAAGATGTCTTAGATGGCTGGCCGTCTTAGACATCTTCGGAAGCTTTGCCCGAGTAACTCTTCCCGCAAGTCCCGCTCGGAAGCTGCTAGTATACACCCAACAACCAGTAGCTCAGGGTAAGGAGGGCTTCCGGGAGCTTTTCGAAGGAAAGAGCCTCTCCGGCGAAGCTTCTCGAAGATGTCTTAGATGGCTGGCCGTCTTAGACATCTTCGGAAGCTTTGCCCGAGTAACTCTTCCCGCAAGTCCCGCTCGGAAGCTGCTAGTATACACCCAACAACCAGTAGCTCAGGGTAAGGAGGGCTTCCGGGAGCTTTTCGAAGGAAAGAGCCTCTCCGGCGAAGCTTCTCGAAGATGTCTTAGATGGCTGGCCGTCTTAGACATCTTCGGAAGCTTTGCCCGAGTAACTCTTCCCGCAAGTCCCGCTCGGAAGCTGCTAGTATATATACACCCAACAACCAGTACCTCAGGGTAATTAAAGAGGGCTTCCGGGAGCTTCTCGAAGGAAAGAGCATTTAGTTCAAACGACCAATGTTACTGATACATATCACAACAAACGCTTCACAATATGAGCTCATCAAGGTACAGGATAATAATTAATACATTATGATCGCTTCGACCGTAACCATGGAGTATCTTCAGCATTTAACGCGATGGTTGGATCAATGTTCACTCTGAAGGGCGGAATTTCAGCAAACTTATTATAATCTTCTGACATGTCTGTCTTGTCCTCGACTCCCACGATGGTTCTTTTCCCTGAAAGAACTATGTGACGCTTTGGCTCATCGGATGAGCTCGTTTCCTTATGTTTTCTTTTCTTCGGTCTGGAGGACATGTCCTTCACATAGAAAACCTGAGCCACATCATTGGCTAGGACGAATGGTTCGTCTCTGTAACCAAGATTGTTGAGATCCACTGTTGTTATTCCGTACAGCTGGTCTACCTTTACCCCTTTTCCATCAAGCTTGAACCATTTGCACCGAAACAAAGGGATCTTAAAATAAGGTCCATAGTCAAGTTCCCATATCTCCTCTATGTAACCATAATATGTGTCCTTTTCCCCACTGTTAGTGTTTGTTGCATCAATGCGGACACCACTGTTTTGGTTGGTGCTCTTTTTATCTTGGGCGAACGTGTAGAAGGTATTTCCATTTATCTCGTACCCCTGGAAAGTCAGTATAGTCGAAGATGGTGACCCGGCCAACAAGTACAATTGATCATCAATGGCGTTGTTATTCATGAGATGTGTTCGGAGCCAACCGCCGAATGTCTGCATATGTTTATGTGTAATCCAGTCTTCAGACTGCCCCGGATATTCGGAGCGTACAATATTCTTGTGATCAGTGATATACGGGGCCACCAAGGTGGAACTTTGTAGAACTGTGTAGTGTGCTTGAGTGAAAGAAATGCCGTCCCTACATATCATTGATTTCCTTCCTAGCGTGCCTTTTCCACTTAGTCGCCCCTCATGTCGCGATTCAGGAACACCAATCGACTTAAGGTCAGGAATAAAGTCAACACAGAACTCGATGACCTCCTCTGTTCCATAGCCCTTGGAGATGCTTCCTTCTGGCCTAGCACGGTTATGAACATATTTCTTTAAGACCCCCATGAACCTCTCGAAGGGGAACATATTGTGTAGAAAGACAGGACCGAGGATGGCAATCTCTTCGACAAGGTGAACCAGGAGATGTGTCATAATATTGAAGAAAGATGGTGGAAACACCAACTCAAAGCTAACAAGACATTGCACCACATCCTTCTGTAACCTTGGAAGACTAGCTGGATCGATTACCTTCTGAGATATTGCATTAAGGAATGCACATAGCTTCACAATGGGTATTCGAACATTTTCCGGCAGAAGCCCCCTCAGTGCAACCGGAAGCAGCTGCGTCATAATAATGTGGCAGTCATGCGACTTCAGGTTTTGGAATTTTTTCTCCGCCATATTTATAATTCCCTTTATATTTGATGAGAATCCAGACGGCACCTTGATACTGTAAAGGACTTCAAAAAAGATTTCCTTCTCTGCTTTGGTAAGAGCGTAGCTGCCAGGACTTAAGCGACTCCCTGTATCCGTCTTGTAATCCTGTTCTTGCTTGTTCTTTGGGACTTTCATACGATACTGGTCCTCCCTTGCTTCTGGTGTATCTTTTGTCTGCCCATACACGCCTAAGAAGCCTAGCAGGTTCACGCAAAGATTCTTCGTCACATGCATCACGTCGATTGAAGAGCGGACCTCTAGGACTTTCCAATAGGGTAGATCCCAAAATATAGATTTTTTCTTCCACATGGGTGCGTGTCCGGTAACAACCTCTTTGGGAACAGATTTTTTCTTCGAAGCCTTTTTTTGGGAACAGATTGGCCGCCAGGACCCTTTCCAAATATTACTTTTATGTCCTTGACCATATCAAGTAAAGCATCACCTGTACGGAGTTCAGGCTTCTCCCGGTGATCTGCCTCACCTCCGAAATGATTGCCTTTCTTTCTGACGGGGTGCCTCTTTGGAAGAAATCGACGATGCCCCAGGTACACAACCTTCTTACATTTCTTCAAATAAGCACCTTCGGTCTCATCTAAGCAGTGCGTGCATGCATTGTATCCCTTGTTTGTCTGTCCTGAAAGGTTACTAAGAGCAGGCCAATCATTGATGGTCACGAAAAGCAACGCTCGTAGGTTGAATGACTCCTGTTTGTACTCATCCCATGCAAGAACACCTGGTTTGCTCCACAACTGTAAGAGTTCTTCAAATAATGGCCGTAGGTAAACATCAATGTCGTTGCCGGGTTGCTTTGGGCCTTGGATGAGCACTGGCATCATAATGAACTTCCGCTTCATGCACAACCAAGGCGGAAGGTTATAGATACATAGAGTTACAGGCCAGGTGCTATGACTGCAGCTCTGCTCCCCAAAAGGATTCATTCCATCTGTACTTAGACCAAACCTTAAGTTCCTCGCGTCATCTGCAAAGTCCGGGAACTCTCTATCGATTTTCCTCCACTGCGACCCATCAGCGGGGTGTCTCAGCTTCTCGTCTTTCTTACGGTCTTCTTTGTGCCATCGCAACAACCTGGCATGCTCTTTATTTCTGAACAGACGTTTCAACCGTGGTATTATAGGAGCATACCACATAACCTTGGCAGGAACCCTCTTCCTAGGGGGCTCGCCCTCAACATCACCAGGGTCATCTCGCCTGATCTTATACCGTAGTGCATTGCATACCGGACATTTTTCCAAATTTTCGTACTCAAGGCGGTAGAGGATGCAGTCATTAATGCATGCATGTATCTTCAGCACCTCTAATCCTAGAGGGCAGAGAACCTTCTTTGCTTCGTACGTACTGTCAGGCAATTCGTTATCCTTTGGAAACCTCCTCTTCATTATTTTCAGTAACTTCTCAAATGGCTTGTCACATATACCAGCCTCTGCCTTCCATTGCAGCAACTCCAGTGTGGCACCGAGCTTTGTGTTGCCATCTTCGCAATTTGGGTATAACTTCTTTTTGTGATCATCTAACATGCCCTTTAACTTTCGCTTCTCGTTTTCAGTTTCTGCATCTCTGTGTGCATCAGCGATGGCCCGACGAAGATCATCATCAACGGGCTCATCTGATGCCTCTTCATCTTGATCACCTCCACCTGCCTCCTCATCTTCATCATGCCCTGTTGCAGTATCACCGTAGTTAGGGTACATATCATCATCCTCTTCTTCTTCGTCGTCGTCTTCCATCATAACCCCTCTTTCTCCATGCTTGGTCCAACAATTATAGCTGGGCATGAAACCTTTCCAAAGCAGGTGGGAGTGAATGACTTGCCATTCAGGGTATTGCTTTAAGTTCCGGCAATCAACACATGGACAACATATATAACCATCCGCCTGTGGGTTTTCCTCAGCCACACGGAAAAATTCTTTCAGGCCCGAAGTGAACTCGGGCAGACGTCGGTCAACGTACATCCATTGCCGCCGGTTCATCTACATCAAATAATTAAGTTTATCAAAAAACCATTACAAAACATCATAATATATATATATATATATATAGGATAAATACTTCCTACTCCTGGGTGTAACTACACCCACGTCTCATATACTACCATACGGAAGTATATAACATACTTTATTGGTTTGAGTATGTTCGTACACTATATCTAAGATACTCCATACCAACTTTGGTGAAAAAAAATTAAATACACCCATAGTTTGCACTATATATACAAAATACATGCATATTTATACGTAAAAAAATAGTGTACGTAAAAAAGTGTACATACTACCTACAAAGTAGTATATATACTACCAAAATATTCTTATATACTTCATACTACATGTATATACTCTTCGGTATGATAGATACTACCTAGATTGTGTGAAACACACGTGGGAGTAACTACACCCGGGTGTAGCATGAATATGTCCTATATATATATATATATATATATATATATATATAGTGGATATTAGCACCGTACAAATGAAAGGATAAAGTTGTTTAACCTTGATTGAGGAGGGAAAGAAAGAGGAGAAAGCTTAAGTGTCGCTCCGGCACCTCATCTCATTTTTGTTTTGTGTAAAATCAAGCGGCATCATTCTCTCAGACATTTCATCGAGCACCTTGTGTGCATGCCAAAGAAATGCAAGGTAGCACTCAACACACACACCTTTCTCCTAGAAAAAGTGAAGTTGTGAATTGGCTGGTTGGAGGTGAGCTGATATAAGGGCTGGGGACCTTTTGCACCGGTTCGTGTTACAAACCGGTGAAAATGAGCTATCTTTTGCACCGGTTTGTAACACGAACCGGTGCAAAAGGTTCCTCGGCTGACACGTGCCTGGCGACAAACCTTTTGCACCGGTTTGTGTTACGAACCGGTGCAAAAGATATCTCATTTGCACCGGTTTGTAACACGAATGCAAAAGGTCCTGGCTGCTCCCCACGAACCGGTGCTAATGACCCCCTTTAGCACCGGTTCGTGCCAAATCCGGTGCAAAAGCCATCTGGGGCAAAAAACGAAAGCCCTTGTTTCTACTAGTGAATATGAGCAAATAATGAATAAGAAACAAGAAAACAAAAATAGGACACAAGATTTTAACATGGAAAATCCTCTCCAACATAGAGAGCTAAACTACGGGCGCCAGCGAGCAAAACTTTACTATACCAAAGAGTGTTTACAAATATCGATTAAGCCTAACTGGCGGCTTACAAAAGGTATATAGGTGGTGTCATCGATCCACCTTGAAGTTGATACCCCACTCCGCTTCGGCTCAAGCCTCCAGTGACGGGTCTCGCTCTGCTCATCAGAAGTTAGTCTTCTTTGCTAGGCTCGAGAAAAAACTCATGAATGTATTTGGCAGGATAAACGAATATCATTTATGTAGTAGTTGATGACATCTTATGCATACTTATCCTAGCCAAGTCCCATTTTTGGAAAGCGAAATAGTGCAGATGTAACTAGTTAGTGCAAGTTCTTCATGAAAGGTAATCACGGTATATATTAAGCAGACAGGCCGCCTCATTAAAAATTTCCCACCCCCCCCTTAGGTATCCTGGGAGGAAATTCCGCTTCAACAAAGCTAGGTTACATTGTTTGCAACAATTTTCGCCACACAGGGCGGAGCTGCATTACAGAGAGAATCGCTAGCACCAGACTTCTGTAGAGAACCAAGACTATGAGCTGCAGCATTGCCTAAACGACCTACTTTTACAACTGTGATACCACCATAAACCCTTAGAATATCATGAGCTTGCATATGTAAGTTCCAGCATTCAGATCTATCCCTTTCCTTTGCATTTAAAACCTGGACAACTCGAAGGCAATCAGTCTCCAGAATACCTTGACCCGCAAAATGTTGAGTCACATGGTCAAGTCCCTCAAGACATGCTAAAACCTCAGCCTCCTCAGCGCTAGCACATGAAGGTACATATTTGCATTCAGTTCGTAGGAATCGACCCTGGGCATCCCGGGCTATAATCCCGATTCCAGTCCGCCTTGAAGTCGGATTCCAGCCAGCATCAACATTCACCTTGATCTGTCCCTCCCATGGCAGTAACCACTCTGAATCATTCACCCGAGCCACGGGAGGTTGAGTATCCGGCGTCACAAATTCCTTCCCATTCGGATCATAAGAGCTCGCCGGGGTAGAAGCACACAACCTGAAAGACTCGACATAGCTGCGTAAGTATGGAACAGAGGCGGCAATCGAGGCGTTGCCATCTCCATGCACTATGTTAATTATTTTGGTGGTGCCAGACCCTCCAGAGAAGTAAGATCACATAATCTCTGCTATGAACAGGGGTCCGATCGAGGAGACGTAGGATCCATTCTTTACCAGATCGGAGAAACACTTCCTCATCCGGCATGGGCCAGTACTGACGCATCTCCTGGCGGAGAATACGAGCAATAGTGCACGTAACCAATGTGTGATGTGTGTCCTCAGTGCCCCGCCCACAAATGATGCAAACCGGATCAACTTTTGAAATACGCCGATGCAAAGCTTCACGAACAGCAAGTGTATTCGTAGCTGTCTTCCAGACGAAAATGCGCATTTTTGGGGGAACAACAGCCTTCTAGACCAGATCCCAAACCTTTATATCATCACCTAGTTCTGAGCTCGACTATCCAGGGCTCATCGCGAGGCGGCCCCGGAGGCGAATTTCTTCCCGTCAGCAGCAGATCAAGATCGCGCCCGCTGGCCACTGCCGCCACCTGCTCTCGGGCCGTTCGTGCGCGAGGGCTGCGCCCGGCGGTGGCGGCGATGCCTGGCTGTCGAAGACGGCGGGCGGGGATGGCACGGTCCATCGATTCCCCTTCACGCAGGAGCTCTTTCTGGGTGGCGCAGGTGGAGTCATGGCGGCGGGGCGGTGGAGCTCGCCTTGTGCGGCGCTCGCCAGCGCGCTGCAGAGAGGCGCGGAGGAGGCAGAGGTGGTGTTCGCAATGGTGGGCTGGGGGCGGTGCGGTGACCCAGCATACCACTGCATGTTGTAGTATACAAGTCGTTGATATGATCTTCATGAAGGGACTTCTTCACAAATATCACATCCCTCAGAGTGGTACAACAGAAAAACTGCAGGTCATAACACTCGAGTTGGTATTCTCACATGTCCGATGAGAACACCCTAAGATACTACTAAAGTTATTACAAACCAGCATAAATAGCGAACTGAGCTCAGCAACTTATTTAGGTAAGTTCTACGCTGCTCGGCTCTATGACACTAGGGTATGTCACTACTCCTCCGCCTCATTGTTGTCGGGCCTGTAGACTATCCCATAGTCCACGCCTTCCACTCCCCCGGACAGATCAGTTTCTTCATAGACCAGCTCGTAGTCGCCGTCCGGTGCTCCGTCGGTGGCCTCCACTTCATTCTCACAGTCTAGGAAGGGTGTCGAAAGAAAGTGAGTACAGAGGTACTCAGCAAGCTCAAAAGGAAAAATGTGTTTGATGCACTAGCTACGACCATTGATCAGAAAATCTCAGGTCAATGCATGTTTCGGAAACATTTCTTCAAAAGGTTGATTTTATATTTGAAAACTATGCCCGCCAGTCTTTACAGGTTGACCAGAACTTCACGGAGTTCCTTTCCTGCCGCGTTCGTAGTTCCCTTCCCGGAATTGGGAGTGACAGCCACAAATTTGATACACTCTGCAGAGGTGCGTTACTTTTCCCATAAGAGAACTCATCCTTTTGCCAACGGGGAACTTGCCCGTTCACACTTCCTTGGTGTGAGGCCAGGAATAAGAACCAAGCCCACACCGCCTTCTCCGCGACCCTGCAAACCCACCCTTTTGTCCATCCGTACACCCCCGGTAGACATCTCCCGATCATACGGCTTTACCCCCGGTGTACTACGGACAATCCTTCATAGACGGTAGAGCCTCTCATCCACACGGATGGGGATTTAAAAGAATTTCCCAACCTACGGTGGTGTTATCCCAACACCCGCCAGACTCTATCAAGTCCATTGGCGTGCAGGAGGGAAAAGATACAGTTGGCTTCCCCAGAGCCATTATAGATCTTATGGTTAACGCGAATTGTACGGCGCTAGAATCACTAGACGGCATTCGGGATTAGTCCTAGATTAATAGAACCCTTGCAATGGAACCTCCACCATATCAACACATACCATGGTTCCATTGCCCACCACATAGTCATATTCATATTTGGAAAAGTAACATTTGATTTTCAATGCAGGAATGATAAGTATAGTACTTTTTCGGTTAAATTGATATAAAATAATCAAGGTGACATGAGCAAGGGTGAACTTGCCTGGTGACTGCGAGATAGTGCAGTTCAATGCAGTGGATGGAACCTGGACCTCGGGTTCTGTAAAGAAGCATCATTTTCCGATAAGGAAAATGTTATAAAATCCAAATAATGCATGCATGGATGTATTATTTTCTGTTGGATCCCTTTACCCCAATAGTTATTAAGATTTAGGGTTGAGTTAAGATTTGTGCCTTTGGCAGTAATTTATAAGTACTATAAAGTCATAACATCATTTTCTCTTTATAAAGAAAAGAGTTTAAAAGTAATAGAATTTTCCTTTTGGAAAATATTTATTTCAAATATAATTTGAAATAATAGAATTTTCTTTTATTTTAGAAATAAAAGAAATATGAATAATAGAATATTTTCCTTTGGAAAATATTTTCTTAAAGGAAATGACTTGGAATAATAGAATTTTCTTTTCAAATATTTGAACTCAGTTGAAATTTTTCCTTGATTTTTAAATCCAAGCAAAATTACAAATTAAAAATTCCAAGTTTAAATTTAAATTAAAAAATTCCAAAATTTGAATTTGTTTTCTTAATTCTATTTCTTATTTTATTCTAGTTAAGAATAATTTTTCATTCACTAAACCATTTTTTATTGGATTTTTAGGGGTGTATTTTATTATTTACAATTTGGTTGAATTCAAAGATTAATTCAAAAAAATTAAAAGACAAAAATACCCCCTGGCCCAATTGGGCTAGCCCACTAACTAGGCCCATTTGGACAGCCCGTTAAGGCCTGCCCAAAACGGTTCGGTGGAACCGAACCGGTCCGGCCCACCTCACTCACTCACTCGCTCCTCTCTCACACGAAACCCTAATCCCTGTGGCGACCGCGAGGCGATAGCGTCGCCGCCATGGCCGCTGCCACGCTCCGGCCAACTCCGGCCGCCCCTGACCTCGCCGCCGACACCGCCTGAACTGCCATGCGACGATCTATCGATCTATACGCACGGTTTCTGCGAATGCCTCCTCCTCCTCCAGATCGCCACCCGGCTAGATCTGGGAGTAAATCGCCTCCGGCGATTGGTGGTCTCCGGCGAGCTGTGAACCTCGTCGTCAACGATAGCTTGCTCCTGGGAGTGTCGTGGTGCGGGTGTTGTGTTGGCAGCGCTTGTGCCGTCGTCCCCAGGTGATGTGATGTTCGTGGAGCTCGTCGGCGTAACGTCGGCGTCCTCTCTGGACTTGCAGCTACTACGGCCGCGCGGGCATTGCCTCTCCATGTTGTGGCTTCTGCTTCCAGGCGCTGGTAAGTTCTGTTGGTCCTCCTTCTTCTCCTCACCATGTCTGTGCGCCTCCATACTACTGTACTTCTTCCTCCTCTTGCTCCCAGGCTTCCTGATGATCCAAGGATCACACAGGGCCTGCTGCTGCTGACATCTATGCCTTCTACGCCTACTCTCTGCAAGCCCTGGCCACTAAACCATCTCTGGTTACGGCCGGATGTATCTGCTTTTGTACATGGCCATTGTTGCCCTTCTCCTTGGCTTCTGCCATGCCATGCCTTGTTGTGCCATGCTCAACATACTACCTAGGTTTACTGGTGCCATTTGCTTGTTTGTCTGGATATATTGCTATGCATTTGCTTGCTGGTGATGCTTACTGTCATGCTATGCTATTACTGTGGCACTTGTGATGCTTGTGAGGTGCTTCTGTGCCTTCTATATGATCCAATGATCCATTGAATCAGTAGATATTGATGGCTAGACTCTTGGTTTAGCTTGGCTTGATCTAATTGATCCATTTGCTCAATTAAATCCTGGTAACTGTTTACTGGTGAATCTACTTTGCTAAATTGATGAATGGCTTGTTGTTACTATCACTCATGCAGGCTTAAACTCTCTGTGTGTGTTGCTGTTGTCCATAGCTCTCTGGACTTGATCCAGTAGCTAGGATGCAATGATGCATACTATTGCTGCTCCACAGTGATGCTTCTGTATAATTAATGCATGGATTAGTTATGTATTCATGCCTGGATGGATTAATAAATGATGAACTGCTTATGGAGTGTTGATTAATTGTCTTGCTAAGAATGAGTTGGTATTTCCATGATTCATTTGGAAACAAATAAAGTCTGAATCCATTACTGGATAGTGATGACTTGCTGATTTGGTTTAATTTGATGGATTTGTGTTTGTTGTGATCTCAGTAGCCTTGCTACTGACTGGTTGCTCACACAATTGGCTAGATCTTGTTGGCTACTCATCTTTTCTTGCATAATAGGGAATCATAATTTAATATGAAAGCGATTATGCTTGCCTGTGAAGAAATTCTAGGGTTTTCTGATGATTAATTGCCTAGGGTTTCACTGAGTAGTTTTTCGTAGCTACTATTCCTGGTAAATCATCTACTGGTGCTATCTGTGCATGTGTTCTAGCTTCTGTACATATATGTGCATGTGTTCTAGCTTCTGTGCACAGAAATTGTATCTGGATGGTTCTAGCTCTAGTGGTTTCCTCTTCTGCCAGTGATCTTTGGTAAACACCAAGTGATGATTACTCCTTGAGCATCTGCTCAATCCCATGACCTATGTCATGCATAAATGATGGATTGGATCCACTAGATCCTCTCCAGGAACTTGGTATACCATGTTCCAGCTCCTAGAAAGAAATATTTTGTTGATGCAGGGCTTCTGGATAGTTCTATGATCACAGCCCTTCACCTCCTAGCTTCTGGTTGATCTCCTCCTTAGGTCACCATGCTTTCTGGATGCTTGGTCGGTGGTTTTGGATGGATGGTTTGTTTCTGTGCTGGTTATTGTTGTTCTTGAGCAAGAACAGGATGAACACTTGTTTCTAGGGTTTCTATCCTATTTATCCCTGTTGTGCTTCTCTTCTGGCTGTGACACACAGCCCTGGCATGCTTTGTGACTAAGCTGCTCTTGTTGTGGTGTTGCTTGCACAACAGCTACATGAGCTGAATGTCACTTTGGTGGAACTTGGGCCACTGTGCATGCCCAGGTTTGGTCTGCTGTTGATCCTATCTTGTGTTGTCCCTGTTTTGGACAAGCACAAGTGTCATTGACGCTTGGTTCACCCCTGGCTAGTAACTGACTATTTTTACTAACCCCCTGTAAAGATATTCTACTTATTCTTGCAGGTTTGGATGATCTAGGACCAGATCCACGAAGACAGTATCTTAGGGTTTTAGTTTAGATTCAAATATATGTAATCTTCTTTTCTTTCTGTTTATAATTCATTCAATTCTTGTATAAAGAATATTGTAAAGACAATGTAATATGTGTGTGTGATGAATAAAGCTCAAATTTTACTTATGAGCTCATTTATACTTGTATGATTGATATATGATATTTCCATTTGAAATTCAAAGTGATTTGAATTTATGAAGTGTATTTGAATTATGAATTCATATTTCATTTTCAATATTGTTTATCATTTTGAGTTTTAAAATTCAATATGACTTGGCAAATCAAATCAACTCCCAAAATCAATAAGTTACAAAAGATTTCATGTCAAAATTCATAACTCACATTGCCTAACCCTAATTGTAATTGAGAGAGAACTTATACGTCTCAAACGTATCTATAATTTCTTATGTTCCATGCTACTTTATTGATGATACTCACATGTTTTATACACATTATATGTCATATTTATGCATTTTTCGGCACTAACCTATTGACAAGATGCCGAAGAGCTAGTTGTTGTTTTCTACCGTTTTTGGTTTGAAATCCTACAAGGAAATATTCTCGGAATGCGAAATCAACGCCCAGGGGCTTATTTTTCCAAGAAGCTTCCAGAAGACCGAAGGAGAAACGAAGTGGGGCCACGGGGCGCCGCCACACTAGGGCGGCGCGGCCAGGCTTGGGCCCGCGCGGCCCTAGCGTGTGGGGCCCTCGTGCCTCCTTCGACTTTGCCCTTCCGCCTACTTAAAGCCTTCGTCGCGAAACCCTCTGTACCGACAGCCACGATACGGAAAACCTTACTGTGACGCCGCCGCCGCCAATCCCATCTCGGGGGATTCGGAGATCGCCTCCGGCACCCTGCCGGAGAGGGGAATCATCTCCGGAGGACTCTTCATCGCCATGATCGCCTCCGGATCGATGTGTGAGTAGTTCACCCCTGGACTATGGGTCCATAGCAGTAGCTAGATGGTCGTTTTCTCCTCATTGTGCTATCATGTTAGATCTTGTGAGCTGCCTATCATGATCAAGATCGTCTATTTGTAATCCTACATGTTGTGTTTGTTGGGATCCGATGAATATCGAATACTATGTCAAGTTGATTATCAATATATCATATGTGTTGTTTATGTTCTTGCATGCTCTCCGTTGCTAGTAGAGGCTCTGGCCAAGTTGATACTTGTAACTCCAAGAGGGAGTATTTATGCTCGATAGTGATTTCATGCCTCCATTAAATCTGGGACAGTGACAGAAAGTTCTAAGGTTGTGGATGTGCTGTTGCCACTAGGGATAAAATATCGATGCTTTGTCTAAGGATATTTGTGTTGATTACATTACGCACCATACTTAATGCAATTGTCTGTTGCTTGCAACTTAATACCGGAAGGGTTCGGATGATAACCTGAAAGTGGACTATTTAGGCATAGATGCATGCTGGATAGCGGTCTATGTACTTTGTCGTAATACCCTGATTAAATCTCATAGTACTCATCATGATATATGTATGTGCATTGTTATGCCTTCTTTATTTGTCAATTTCTCAACTGTAATTTGTTCACCCAACATGCTATTTATCTTATGGGAGAGACACCACTAGTGAACTGTGGACCCCGGTCCATTCTTTACATCTGAAATACAATCTACTGCAATACTTGTTCTTTTTGTTCTTCGCAAACAAACATCATCTTCCACACTATACGGTTAATCCTTTGTTACTGACAAGCCGGTGAGATTGACAACCTCATTACGTTGGGGCAAAGTACTTTGATTGTGTTGTGCAGGTTTCACGTTGGCGCCGGTTTCCGGTGTTGCGCCGCACTACATTCCTCCACCAACAACCTTCACGTGCTCCTTGACTCCTACTGGTTCGATAACCTTGGTTTCATACTGAGGAAAACTTGCTTCTATACGCATCACACCTTCCTCTTGGGGTTCCCAACGGACGTGTGTTAATTGCACGCATCAAGCACTTTTTCTGGCGCCGTTGCCGGGGAGATCAAGACACGCTGCAAGGGGAGTCTCTCACTTCCAATCTCTTTACTTTGTTTTCGTCTTGCTTTATTTTATTTACTACTTTGTTCGCTGCACTAAAACAAAACACACAAAAAATTAGTTGCTAGCTTTACTTTATTTACTATCTTTTTTGCGTTCTCTACATTAAAAACACAAAAAAATTAGTTACTCGCATTTACTTTATTTAGTTTGCTTTATTTACTACTGTTAAAATGAATACTCCTGAAAACACTAAGTTGTGTGACTTCACTAGCACCAATAATAATGATTTTCTATGCACACCTATTGCTCCACCTGCTACTACAGCAGAATTCTTTGAAATTAAACCTGCTTTACTAAATCTTGTCATGAGAGAGCAATTTTCTGGTGTTAGTTCTGATGATGCTGCTGTCTATCTTAATAATTTTGTTGAACTTTGTGAAATGCAAAAGTATAAGGATGTAGATGGTGACATTATAAAATTAAAATTGTTTCCTTTCTCATTAAAAGGAAGAGCTAAAGATTGGTTGCTGTCTTTGCCTAAGAATAGTATTGATTCATGGACTAAATGTAAAGATGCTTTCATTGGTAGATATTATCCTCCTACTAAAATTATATCTTTGAGAAGTAGCATAATGAATTTTAAGCAATTAGATAATGAACATGTTGCTCAAGCATGGGAGAGAATGAAATCTTTGGTGAAGAATTGCCCAACCCATGGACTAACTACTTGGATGATCATCCAAACCTTTTATGCAGGACTGAATTTTTCTTCGCGGAACCTATTGGATTCAGCTGCTGGAGGTACCTTTATGTCCATCACTTTGGGGCGGCTACAAAGCTTCTTGATGATATGATGATAAATTACTCTGAATGGCACACGGAAAGAGCTCCACAAGGTAAGAAGGTAAATTCTGTTGAAGAAACCTCCTCCTTGAGTGATAAGATTGATGTGATTATGTCTATGCTTGTGAATGGTAGATCTAATGTTGATCCAAATAATGTTCCTTTAGCTTCATTGGTTGCTCAAGAAGAGAATGTTGATGTGAATTTCATTAAAAATAATAATTTCAACAACAATGCTTATAGGAATAATTCTGGTAACAACTATAGGCCATATCCTTCTGCTAATGGTAATGGTTATGGTAATTCTTATGGGAATTCTTACAACAATAATAGGAGTGTACCCTCTGGTCTTGAAGCCATGCTTAAAGAATTTATTAGTACACAAACTGCTTTTAACAAATCTATTGAGGAAAAGCTTGATAAAATTGATATTCTTGCTTCTAAGGTTGATAGACTTGCCTCTGATGTTGATCTTTTAAAATTGAAAGTTATGCCTAATAAGGATAATGATAATAAGATTGTTACTACAGCAAATGCCATCCAAGTTCGAATTAATGAAAATATTAGATTGATGGCTGAATTGCATGCTAGGTGGGAAAGAGAAGAAAATGAAAAACTTGCTAAAGAGAATAATGTAGCTAAAGTTTGGACTATTACCACCACTAGTAATGTTGATTACTCACATGTTGCTAAACCTCCTACTATTAATGGTAAAATAATTGGTGTTGGCAATGTTTCTACTCCTAGTACAAAGCGTACAAAACTGCCTGAAACTGCTAAAACTGCTGAAACTGCTTGTGATAAAACTGCTGAATTTTTTCAAAATATTGGGGACAATGATCCCATTGATGTAGATCATAATGGTTTAGATTTTGATGATTTTCATATCTCTGAAGTTATAAAGTTCTTACAAAAACTTGCTAGAAGTCCTAATGCTAGTGCTATAAATTTAGCCTTTACAAAACATATTACAAATGCTCTCATTAAAGCTAGAGAAGAGAAATTAAAACTTGAAGCTTCTATTCCTAGGAAGTTGGAAGATGGTTGGAGCCCATCATTAAGATGAAAGTAAATGATTTTGATTGTAATGCTTGATGTGATCTTGGTGCAAGTATTTCTGTTATACCTAAGAAACTCTATGATATGCTTGACTTGCCACCATTGAAAAATTGTTATTTGGATGTTAATCTTGCTGATCATTCTATAAAGAAACCTTTGGGGAGGATTGATAATGTTCGCATTATGGTTAACAATAACCTTGTCCCAGTTGATTTTGTTGTCTTGGATATTGAATGCAATGCATCTTGTCCCATTATATTGGGAAGACCTTTTCTTCGAACTGTTGGTGCTATTATTGATATGAAGGAAGGTAATATTAAGTATCAATTTCCTCTTAAGAAAGGTATGGAACACTTCCCTAGAAAGAGAATGAAGTTGCCTTTTGATTCTATTATTAGAACAAATTATGATGTTGATGCTTCATCTCTTGATAATACTTGATTCACACTTTCTGCGCCTAGCTGAAAGGCGTTAAAGAAAAGCGCTTATGGGAGACAACCCATCATTTTACTACAGCACTTTTGTTTTATATTTGAGTCTTGGAAGTTGTTACTACTGTAGCAACCTCTCCTTATCTTTATTTTATTGCATTGTTGTGCCAAGTAAAGTCTTTGATAGCAATGTTGATACTAGATTTGGATTACTGCGCAGAAACAGATTTCTTACTGTCACGAAATTGAGCAGCCCCGTCTGAATATAACTCATAAAATTCTGCCAACTCATTAAATTTGAGCATTTTCATCTGAGCAAGTTAAGTGCCCCTGGAAAATTCGTCTTTACAGACTGTTCTGTTTTGACAGATTCTGCCTTTTATTTCGCATTGCCTGTTTTGCTATGTTTGATGGATTTCTTTGTTCCATTAACTTTCAGTAGCTTTGTGCAATGTCCAGAAGTGTTAAGAATGATTATGTCACCTCTTAATATGTGAATTTTTGATTATGCACTAGCCCTCTAATGAGTTTGTTTTGAGTTTGGTGTGGAGGAAGTTTTCAAGGATCAAGAGAGGAGGATGATACAATATGATCAAGAAGAGTGAAAAGTCTAAGCTTGGGGATGCCCCGTGGTTCATCCTGCATATTTCAAGAAGACTCAAGCATCTAATCTTGGGGATGCCCAAGGCATCCCCTTCTTCATCGACAACTTATCAGGTCACCTCTAGTGAAACTATATTTTTATTCAGTCACATCTTATGTGCTTTACTTGGAGCGTCTGTTTGCTTTTATTTTTGTTTTGGTTTGAATAAAGTTGGATCCCACATCCTTATATTGGAGATATTACGCTCCGCTTTTTCATATGGAACACTTGTGTTCTTAGTTATGCTTTAATGTTCATGGCGAAGGTTGAAACTGCTTCGTTCATTGTTATATGGTTGGAAACGGAAAATGCCTCATGTGGTAATTGGTATATTGTCTTGAATAATTTGATACTTGGTAATTGTTGTGCTCATATAGATCATGTTTAAGCTCTTGCATCATGTACTTTGCACCTATTAATGAAGAACTACATAGAGCTTGTTGAAATTTGGTTTGCATGATTGGTCTCTCTAAGGTCTAGATATTTTCTGGTAAAGGTGTTTGAACAACAAGGAAGACAGTGTAGAGTCTTATAATGCTTGCAATATGTTCTTATGTAAGTTTTGTTGTACCGGTTCATACTTGTGTTTGCTTCAAACAACCTTGCTAGCCAAAGCCTTGTACTGAGAGGAAATACTTCTCGTGCATCCAAAACCTTGAGCCAACACCTATGCCATTTGTGTCCACCATACCTACCTACTACATGGTATTTTCTGCCATTCCAAGTAAATACTTCATGTGCTACCTTTAAACAATTCAAAAGTTATTACCTCTTATTTGTGTCAATGTTTTATAGCTCATGAGGAAGTATGTGGTGTTTTATCTTTCGATCTTGTCATTTACTTCGGAAGACTTTCACCAATGGACTAGTGGCTCATCCGCTTATCCAATAATTTTGCAAAAAGAGCGCAATGGGGTTCCCAGCCCCAGATTAATTAACTTGCATTGATAATTCTCTTCACATGTTTTGCCCTGATCAATCAGTGAGCAACTTAATTTTGCAAAAGAAAAAGAAAGAAAAAAATATAGACACTCCTCCATGGTATGAGATTGTTGGAAGGCACCCGAGGATTCGGTTAGCCATGGCTTGAGAAAGGAAAGGTGGGGAGGAGTGTCATCCATAAATAATAAATGCATGTGTAAACAAAAGAGAAGAGGGATGATCTACCATGGTGGTAGAAATAACGTCCTTCATGGGAGCCGCTCTTGAAAGTCTGGTTGATAAGGTAGTTAGAGTACCCACTACCATTCGTTGACAACAACAAACACCTCTCAAAACTTTACTTTTATGCTCTCTATATGATTTCAAAACTTGAAAAGCTCTAGCACATGATTTAATCCCTGCTTCCCTCTGCAAGGGCCATTCTTTTACTTTATGTTGAGTCAGTTTACCTACTTCTTTCTATCTTAGAAGCAAACACTTGTGTTAACTGTGTGCATTGATTCCTACATATTTGCTTATTTGCATTCATCATACTACTTTGTGTTGACAATTATCCATGAGATATACATGTTGAAGTTGAAAGCAACTGCTGAAACTTAAATCTTCCTTTGTGTTGTTTCAAAACTCTCTACTAAGAATTTATTGCCTTATGAGTTAACTCCTATGCAAGTCTTATGATGCTTGTCTTGAAAGTACTATTCATGAAAAGTCTTTGCTATATGATTCAGTTGTTTAATCATTGTCTTTACCATTGCTTCGAATCACTTCATTCACTTCATATGATTTACAATAGTATTGATCAAGATTATGATAGCATGTCACTTCAGAAATTATCATTGTTATCATTTACCTACTCGAGGGCGAGTAGGAACTAAGCTTGGGGATGCTTGATACGTCTCAAACGTATCTATAATTTCTTATGTTCCATGCTACTTTATTGATGATACTCACATGTTTTATACACATTATATGTCATATTTATGCATTTTCCGGCACTAACCTATTGACAAGATGCCGAAGAGCCAGTTGCTGTTTTCTGCTGTTTTTGGTTTCAGAAATCCTACAAAGGAAATATTCTCGGAATTGGACGAAATCAACGCCCAGGGCTTATTTTTCCACGAAGCTTCCAGAAGACCGAAGGAGAAACGAAGTGGGGCCACGGGGCGCCGCCACACTAGGGCGGCGCGGCCAGGCTTGGGCCCACGAGGCCCTAGCGTGTGGGGCCCTCGTGCCTCCTCCGACTCCGCCCTTCCGCCTACTTAAAGCCTTCATCGCGAAACCCTCTGTACCGAGAGCCATGATACGGAAAACCTTAATGTGATGCCGCCGCCGCCAATCCCATCTCGGGGATCCGGAGATCGCCTCCGGCACCCTGCCGGAGAGGGGAATCATCTCCCGGAGGACTCTTCATCGCCATGATCGCCTCCGGATCGATGTGTGAGTAGTTCACCCCTGGACTATGGGTCCATAGCAGTAGCTAGATGGTCGTCTTCTCCTCATTGTGCTATCATGTTAGATCTTGTGAGCTGCCTATCATGATCAAGATCGTCTATTTGTAATCCTACAGGTTGTGTTTGTTGGGATCCGATGAATATTGAATACTATGTCAAGTTGATTATCAATCTATCATATGTGTTGTTTATGTTCTTGCATGCTCTCCGTTGCTAGTAGAGGCTATGGCCAAGTTGATACTTGTAACTCCAAGAGGGAGTATTTATGCTCGATAGTGGGTTCATGCCTCCATTAAATCTGGGACAGTGACAGAAAGTTCTAAGGTTGTGGATGTGTTGTTGCCACTAGGGATAAAACATCGATGCTTTGTCTAAGGATATTTGTGTTGATTACATTACGCACCATACTTAATGCAATTATCTGTTGCTTGCAACTTAATACCGGAAGGGGTTCGGATGATAACCTGAAAGTGGACTATTTAGGCATAGATGCATGCTGGATAGCGGTCTATGTACTTTGTCGTAATGCCCTGATTAAATCTCCAAAACCTGTGGTCCAGCAACACAAAGGTCTATCCAAAACCGCAATCTATGCAACACGGGGAAAAAACTGTGTCGATATAAAACAGGAATTAGTGGTCCAACCAACTACCTGATCTGGTCGTCTGTGCAGAAGTCCGACCAGTCCTCACGCTGGCGTCGGTGAGGAAGACCCAGCCAAAGGGGATCTGGTCGAGGAGGCCCCTGAGGCACAAGGCAGGTGCTGGTCTCCGCTCGTTGGTTCAAATCACAGCAAATCGAGGAGGTCGCCCTCTTCAGGTTCCCACCGCAGATCAACATCGTCGGTTCCTGCGCGTAAGCATAAGAGGAGGGTTAAGAAAGAGAGATTCGGGCCTGAAGGAAGAGGGAGAGACGGGTGGTAGAGGTGGAGCATGCCAGCGTCGGGGGAGCGAGACAAGAACAATAGGGCCGAACTAACCTGGGAAGCCAGGGGTCATCTTCTTCAACCATATCCGGTGGCACCGAGCATCGGTGCGCCTCCACCAGCGTGGGGAGCGCCAGGACGCGGGAGCCCGCGGTGGCCGAGACGACAAGGAAACCTGTGGCGGACGCCATCAGTAACCGCATGGACTCGACTGATGTCGTCGGGAGAAGACAAGCTCGAGGCCGTTGGACGGCCGGCCTAGCCTGGGGATGCCCGAAATTGTCTTCTACGACCAGATCCGGTGAGCGCGCAGCGAAAGGGAGCCGGACGAGAGGAGGTGGTCTAGCTCGTGAGGGGAATCTAACGGGGACGCCTGCTGTCGAAGTTATCTCCTCGCGGGGGTGGCGGCGGTGTATGAGGGTAGGGAGAAAGAGCTAGGGTTTCTTGTGCCCGCGGGTTGCTAGACAGACCTGACTTAAAACCAAAAAAAAAAATTGTTTCCGAGTGCGGTGTGCGCGGGAATTAAACAAAAAAAAGGCCGGGAAAGAAAGCGGGCGCGGACCGAAAATGTGACCGCTAGCGGGAACCAAATTTTGAGGTCCGTATTACACTAACTTTATGGTTCTCACGTACTACCTCCGTCCCAAGATTTAAGGCCTATATTTTTTCAGAAAGTCAAATGAAGTAAAATTTGATCGTACTTTTAGAAGAATTTATGAAAAAATATGATATTTTGTAGGTACCTGATACGTCCCCGACGTATCCATAATTTCTGTCGTTCCATGCTTGTTTTATGACAATACTTACATGTTTTGCTTGCACTTTATGATGTTTTTATGCGTTTTCGAACTAACCTATTAACAAGATGCCACAGTGCCAGTTCCTGTTTTCTGCTGTTTTTGGTTCCAGAAAGGCTGTTCGAGCAATATTCTCGGAATTGGACGAAATCAATGCCAAAGATCTTATTTTTCCCGGGAGGCTCCAGAACACCGAAGGGGAGACGGAGAGGAGGCCCAGGGCCGACACCACAAGGCGCGCGGGCAGGCCTGGCCGCGCCGGCCTGAGGAGGGCGCCCTGGTGCCCCTCCGACGCCGCCTCTTCGCCTATTTAACCCCTTTCGACCTAAAAACACCGTACCACTTGACGAAACTCCAGAAAGACTCCAGGGGCGCCGCCACCATCGCGAAACTCCAATTCGGGACAGAAGTCTCTGTCCGGCACCCTGCCGGGACGGGGAAGTGCCCCCGGAAGCCATCTCCATCAACGCCATCGCCTCCATCATGCTCCGTGAGTAGTTCCCCCATGGACTACGGGTTCTAGCTGTAGCTAGTTGGTATTCTCTCCCCATGTACTTCAATACAATGATCTCATGAGCTGCCTTACATGATTGAGATTCATCTGATGTAATCGGTGTTGTGTTTGTTGGGATCCGATGGATGATACATTATGATTAGTCTATCTATAAAGTTTGTGAAGTTATTGTTGCTGCAATCTTGTTATGCTTAATGCTTGTCACTAGGGCCGAGTGGCATGATCTTAGATTTGAGCTCTATACTTATTGCTTAGATTGTATCTACAAGTTGTATGCACATGTCCCTGTCCGGAACCAATGGCCCCGAAGTGACAGAAATCGGGACAACCGGAGGGGATGGTAGTGATGTGAGGATCACATGTTTTCACGGAGTGTTAATGCTTTGCTCCGGTGCTCTATTAAAAGGAGTACCTTAATATCCAGTAGATTCCCTTGAGGCCCGGCTGCCACCGGCTGGTAGGACAATAGATGTTGTGCAAGTTTCTCATTGCGAGCACGTACGACTAAATATGGAAAACATGCCTACATGATTAATGAATTGATGTTCTTTCTTAATGCCTTATCAATCCTATCAATTGCCCAACTGTAATTTGTTCACCCAACACTTGTCACTTGTTATTGGAGAGTTACCACTAGTGTAGATAGCTGGGAACCCCGGTCCATCTTTCATCATCATATACTCGTTCTACATGTCAACTATTTTCTGGTACCATTGCTCTCATATTACTACTACTGCTGCTGTGTTACTGTTACTATTGCTCTCATATCACTGCTACTTTCACATCACCCCTGTTGCTAGTGCTTTTCCAGGTGCAGCTGAATTGACAACTCAGTTGTTAAGGCTTATAAGTATTCTTTACCTCCCCTTGTGTCGAATCAATAAATTTGGGTTTACTTCCCTCGAAGACTGTTGCGATCCCCTATACTTGTGGGTCATCAAGACTATTTTCTGGGCGCCGGGGAGGCATAGCTCTACTCATAAGTTCACATGGGGAGTACACTCTACCTCTCTCTCTGCTTTTATTTTATTTTGTCTTGCTAGTTTATTTCTGTCTAGTTTATTTGTGCTTAGTTTATTTCTGTCTAGTTTTATTTTGCTTAGTTTACTTTTGTCTAGTTTATTTTTGTCTTGTTTTATTTTCCCTATATACCCTAAAATCCATAAAAATTTGAAAAATCTAAAAATTAAAAACTGCTGTTATGGGAGAACCTACAACCTACTTGGAGCTTATAGAATGTTATAATAATTATAGAGAATCAAGAACTGGTAAAATAATGAGTGCTATGATAGAAAAATTGAATACAATTGCTGAAATCTTGCTTGAACGCCATAATATAAACTGTTGCTCTCAACATGATACTAAACATCTTAAATTTCAATGTGGCTTTAGTGAGGAATTTTTAATTAAGAACTATAATCGGAATTGCTATATTCATTATGGGTTCGAAGAGGTAGAACAATTTGTCTTATTTATGGGAGCCTCCGAGATAGAATCCTTCATGGTTGAGAATTATGAAACTTGTGCTATTTGTAAGGACCTTAAAGATTATGTCTCTACTATCCTTAATTCTTGTATAGAATGCTACAGTAGGAATCCTTATATCCTTGATTATAAAGAGAGACACATTAATGCACAAGAATGCACTCACAATTTGCAGGAACCGGTGGAAGAAGAAATTGATGAACCTGAAAGCTCATTGGATGAAAAAGAGGAGGAAATTGATGAACTTGAAAGCTCATTGGATGAAAAAGAAGAAGAGAGCGACGAACAAAAGGAGGAAGAATGGATTAGCTACCCATGTCAACCTTCTAATGAGAGTAACTCTTTATCTCTTACATTATTTGATTGTCCTCCATGCTTACCGAAAGAGGTTGAATGTTATGTTCCTGTGGATTCTCTTGAAATATTACCTATGAGTAAAACTTGTGAGAATAATTATGCTACTGTTATCTATGATAATCCATGCTACTTTGATAAATCTTATGATAATGCTTTGTTTGTGCCTGATGTCGAAATGCATGGTACTAAAGAATTTTGCTTAGCAAATGTTTATGATAAAGCTCTAGATGATGGTCCTATGTTACTTGATAATATTAATTGTACTACTAATGAAAATGGGATTGGAGAGTTCTTGACATTATCTATGTGTCCCATATCTCTTGAGATTGATCATTCATCTTGCTATATTATTGATAAAAGTGTGTTCGAAAGTTTTAATTCCACTATTTTTGAGCTTGATAAAAATTATATGTTTGTGGATCATGAAAAGTATGCTGCATGTGATAGTTATATTGTTGAGTTTGTTCATGAAGCTACTGAAAATTATTATGAGAGAGGAAAATATGGTTGTAAAAATTTTCATGTTACTAAAACACCTCTCTATGTGCTGAAATTTTTGAAGCTACACTTGTTTTATCTTCCTATGCTTGTTACTTTGCTTTTCATGAACTTGTTTATTTACAAGATTCCTTTACATAGGAAGCATGTTAGACTTAAATGTGTTTTGGATTTGCTTTTTGATGCTCTCTTTTACCTCTACTCTTGTTTCTTGCGAGTGCATCATTAAAACTGCTGAGCCCATCTTAACGGCTATAAAGAAAGAACTTCTTGGGAGATAACCCATGTGTTATTTTGCTACAGTACTTTGTTTTATATTTGTGTCTTGGAAGTTGTTTACTACTGTAGCAACCTCTCCTTATCTTAGTTTTGTGTTTTGTTGTGCCAAGTGAAGCCTCTAATCGAAGGTTGATACTAGATTTGGATTTCTGCGCAGAAACAGATTTCTATCTGTCACGAATCTGGGTCTAATTCTCTGTAGGAAACTCAGAAAATTATGCCAATTTACGTGCGTGATCCTCAGATATGTATGCAACTTTCATTAGTTTTGAGTTTTCTGATTTGAGCAACGGAAGTACCATTTTAAAATTCGTGTTTACTGGCTGTTCTGTTTTGGCAGATTCTGTCTCTGTTTTTTGCATTGTCTCTTGTGGACTTTATGTGAGGCTTTCTAGACGTGGAGAGCTGTAGCTAATGTTTTATTGAGTTCTTGCAATGTGTCACTACAGGACCAAGGTGGACTAAAGTTTTTTGAGTACTAACCCCTCTAATGAAGTTTATGAGAAGTTTGGTGTGAAGGAAGTTTTCAAGGGTCGAGAGAGGAGGATGATATATGATCAAGAAGAGTGAAAAGTCAAAGCTTGGGGATGCCCCGTGGTTCATCCCTGCATATTTCAAGAAGACTCAAGCGTCTAAGCTTGGGGATGCCCAAGGCATCCCCTTCTTCATCAACTTATCAGGTTCCTCCCCTGAAACTATATTTTTATTCAGTCACATCATATGTGCTTTACTTGGAGCGTCTGTGTGTTTATTTTTCGTTTTGTTTATGTTTGAATAAATTCGGATCCTAGCAATCCATGTTTGGGAGAGAGACACGCTCCGCTTTTTCATATGAACACTTGTTCTTCGTTTTACTTTTAATGTTCAATGAATAAAAGTTGGAAGCTACAATATTTATCTTTATTTGGTTGGGAAAAGAAAATGCCTCATATGTCTTGGATAATTTGATACTTGGCAATTGTTTTGAGCTCTCAAGTAGATCATAAGTTTTTGCATGTAGTTTAAACCTATTAGTGGAGAACTACCGTAGAGCTTGTTAAAATTGGTTTGCATAATTGATCTCTCTTAAGGTCTAGATATTTTCTGGTAAAAGTGTTTGAGCAACAAGGAAGACAGTGTAGAGTATTATAATGCTTGCGATATGTTCTTATGTAAGTTTTGCTGTACCGGTTCATACTTGTGTTTGCTTCAAATAACCTTGCTAGCCTAAGCCTTGTATCGAGAGGGAATACTTCTCATGCATCCAAAATCCTTGAGTCAAAACCTATGCCATTTGTGTCCACCATACCTACCTACTATGTGGTATTTCCTGCCATTCCAAAGTAAATTGCTTGAGTGCTACCTTTAAATAATTCAAAATGCTTCTCAATTTGTGTTAATGTTTCATAGCTCATGAGGAAGTATGTGGTGTTTAGCTTTCAACCTTGTCATTTACTTTTGACGGACTCTCATATGGACTAGTGGCACATCCGCTTATCCAATAATTTTGCAAAAGAGCTGGCAATGGGATTCCCAATCCCAACTTAATTAACTTAAATAGACACTCCTCCATGGTTTGTGATTGTTGGACGGCACCCGAAGGATTCGGTTAGCCATGGCTTGTGTAAGCAAAGGTTGGGGGAGTGTCATCATAATAAAACTAAAATAAAAGGCACTCCTTCATGGTATGAGATTGTTGGCAGGCACCCGAGGATTCGGTTAGCCATGGTTTGTGAAAGAAAGGTTGGAAGGAGTGCCACCCAAAAATAAATAAAATGGGAGCCGCTCTTGGGAGTCCGGTTGATGAGGTAGTTAGTGTGCCCACTACCATTCGTTGACAACAACAAACACCTCTCAAAACTTTACTTTTATGCTCTCTTTATGTTTTCAAAATCAAAGCTCTAGCACAAATATAGCAATCGATGCTTTCCTCTTTGAAGGGGCCATTCTTTTACTTTATGTTGAGTCAGTTACCTAATTCCTTCCACCTTAGAAGCAAACACTTGTGTCAACTGTGCATTGATTCTTACATACTTGCATATTTGCATTCATCATATTACTCTATGTTGACAATATCCATGAGATATACATGTTGAAAGTTGAAAGCAACCGCTGAAACTTATATCCTCCTTTGTGTTGCTTCGATGCCTTTACTATGAACTTATTGCTTTATGAGTTAACTCTTGTGCAAAACTTTTGATGCTTGTCTTGAAAGTACTCTCCATGAAAAGTTTTGCTATATGTTATCTATTTGTTAGCAACTATAGATCATTGCCTTGAGTCACTTCATTCATTTCATATGCTTTGTAATAGTATGATCAAGGATATGTAAGTAGCATGTCACTTCAGAAATTATCTTTGTTATCGTTTTACCTGCTCGGGACGAGCAGAACTAAGCTTGGGGATGCTGATACGTCCCCGACGTATCCATAATTTCTGTCGTTCCATGCTTGTTTTATGACAATACTTACATGTTTTGCTTGCACTTTATGATGTTTTTATGCGTTTTCCGGAACTAACCTATTAACAAGATGCCACAGTGCCAGTTCCTGTTTTCTGCTGTTTTGGTTTCAGAAAGGCTGTTCGGGCAATATTCTCGGAATTGGACGAAATCAACGCCAAAGATCTTATTTTTCCCGGGAGGCTCCAGAACACCGAAGGGGAGACGGAGAGGAGGCCCAGGGCCCCGACACCACAAGGCCGCGCGGGCAGGCCCCTGGCCGCGCCGGCCTATGAGGGGGCCCCTGGTGCCCCTCGACGCCGCCTCTTCGCCTATTTAACCCCTTTCGACCTAAAAACACCGTACCACTTGACGAAACTCCAGAAAGACTCCGGGCGCCGCCACCATCGCGAAACTCCAATTGGGGACAGTCTCTGTCCGGCACCTGCGGGACGGAAGTGCCGGAAGCCATCTCCATCAACGCCATCGCCTCCATCATGCTCCGTGAGTAGTTCCCCCATGGACTACGGGTTCTAGCTGTAGCTAGTTGGTATTCTCTCCCCCATGTACTTCAATACAATGATCTCATGAGCTGCCTTACATGATTGAGATTCATCTGATGTAATCGGTGTTGTGTTTGTTGGGATCCGATGGATGATACATTATGATTAGTCTATCTATAAAGTTTGTGAAGTTATTGTTGCTGCAATCTTGTTATGCTTAATGCTTGTCACTAGGGCCCGAGTGGCATGATCTTAGATTTGAGCTCTATACTTATTGCTTAGATTGTATCTACAAGTTGTATGCACATGTCACTGTCCGGCCCGAAGTGACAGAAATCGGGACAACCGGAGGGGATGGTAGTGATGTGAGGATCACATGTTTTCACGGAGTGTTAATGCTTTGCTCCGGTGCTCTATTAAAAGGAGTACCTTAATATCCAGTAGATTCCCTTGAGGCGGCTGCCACCGGCTGGTAGGACAATAGATGTTGTGCAAGTTTCTCATTGCGAGCACGTACGACTAAATATGGAAAACATGCCTACATGATTAATGAATTGATGTTCTTTCTTAATGCCTTATCAATCCTATCAATTGCCCAACTGTAATTTGTTCACCCAACACTTGTCACTTGTTATTGGAGAGTTACCACTAGTGTAGATAGCTGGGAACCCCGGTCCATCTTTCATCATCATATACTCGTTCTACATGTCAACTATTTTCTGGTACCATTGCTCTCATATTACTACTACTGCTGTTGTGTTACTGTTACTATTGCTCTCATATCACTGCTACTTTCACATCACCCATGTTGCTAGTGCTTTTCCAGGTGCAGCTGAATTGACAACTCAGTTGTTAAGGCTTATAAGTATTCTTTACCTCCCCTTGTGTCGAATCAATAAATTTGGGTTTTACTTCCCTCGAAGACTGTTGCGATCCCCTATACTTGTGGGTCATCAGTACCATATGAAAATATATTTCATTATCTATCTACTGTGTGTGTTGCTGTTGTCCATAGCTCTCTGGACTTGATCCAGTAGCTAGGATGCAATGATGCATACTATTGCTGCTCCACAGTGATGCTTCTGTATAATTAATGCATGGATTAGTTATGTATTCATGCCTGGATGGATTAATAAATGATGAACTACTTATGCAGTGTTGATTAATTGTCTTGCTAAGCATGAGTTGGTATTTCCATGATTCATTTGGAAACAAATAAAGTCTGAATCCATTACTGGATAGTGATGACTTGTGATGACTTGCTGATTTGGTTTAATTTGATAGATTTGTGTTTGTTGTGACCTCAGTAGCCTTGCTACTGACTGGTTGCTCACACAATTGGCTAGATCTTGTTGGCTACTCATCTTTGCTTGCATAATAGGGAATCATAATTTAATGTGAAAGCCATTATGCTTGACTGTGAAGAAATTCTAGGGTTTTCTGATGATTAATTGCCTAGGGTTTCACTGAGTACTTTTTGGTAGCTGTTATTCCTGGTAAATCATCTACTGGTGCTATCTGTGCATGTGTTCTAGCTTCTGTAAATATCTGTGCATGTGTTTTAGCTTCTGTGCACAGAAATTGTATCTGGATGGTTCTAGCTCTAGTGGTTTCCTCTTCTGCCAGTGATCCTTGGTAAACACCAAGTGATGATCACTCCTTGCGCATCTGCTCAATCCCATGACCTGTGTCATGCATAAATGATGGATTGGATCCACTAGATCCTCTCCAGGAACTTGGTATACCATGTTCCAGCTCCTAGAAAGAAATATTTTGTTGATGCAGTGCTTTTGGATAGTTCTATGATCACAGCCCTTCACCTCCTAGCTTCTGGTTGATCTCCTCCTTAGGTCACCATGCTTTCTGGATGCTTGGTTGGTGGCTTGTTTCTGTGCTGGTTATTGCTAGTCTTGAGCAAGAACAGGAAGAACACTTGTTATTCCTTGCTATGGCTTGCTGAATGGTTATCTTGGTCGAGTGTGCTTGGTTTCTAGGGTTTCTATCCTATTTATCCCTGTTGTGCTTCTCTTATGGCTGTGACACACAGCCCTGGCATGCTTTGTGACTAAGCTGCTCTTGTTGTGTTGTTGCTTGCACAACAGCTACATGAGCTGAATGTCACTTTGGTGGAACTTGGGCCACTGTGCATTGCCCAGGTTTGGTCTGTTGTTGATCCTATCTTGTGTTGTCCCTGTTTTGGACAAGCACAAGTGTCATTGACACTTGGTTCACCCCTGGCTAGTAACTGACTATTTTTACTAACCCCTTGTACAACTATTCTCCTTATTCTTGCAGGTTTGGATGATCTAGGACAAGATCCATCAAGACAGTAGCTTAGGGTTTTAGTTTAGATTCAAATATATGTAATCTTCTTTTATTTCTGTTTATAATTCATTCAATTCTTGTATAAAGAATATTGTAAAGACAATGTAATATGCGTGTGTGATGAATACAGCTCAAATTTTACTTATGAGCTCATTTATACTTGTATGATTGATATATGATATTTCCATTTGAAATTCAAAGTGATTTGAATTTATGAAATGTATTTGAATTATGAATTCATATTTCATTTTCAATATTGTTTATCATTTTGAGTTTTAAAATTCAATATGACTTGGCAAATCAAATCAACTCCCAAAATCAATAAGTTACAAAAGAGTTCATGTCAAAATTCATAACTCACATTGCCTAACCCTAATTGCAATTGAGAGAGAACCTCGATCCCTCTTAGGTTTTATGCAATAAGGCGCGAAAATTTCCCTCGTTTTGCGATGAAATGCACGTCCCATTTCTAAATCTACCCTTCGTTGTTCCTATGTTCTGGGTTATTACAGGCGGCGATCCACAGAGCCCGCCGATCCATCCACCTGAGTGGGCCATCCCTAGGCCTCGATCCGGGCGGTAGGGTTTGGACACCTTCCTCGGGGCGGCGCGGTACGCGAGGGTCCGGTGCATAAAGGTGGTTATCCTATGGTTCCAATTCGCGCGAAGATGTTGATCCGCCCGTTGCGTGTCTTCAACGATCTGGCTGGATTATCGTGTGTAACATCCCTGTTTTGCTAAACCCTAATTAGGAGTTGTTTGTTCATCATGAGCATTGACACGCGCGAAGCACACGTCCGTTGGGAACCCCAAGTGGAAGGTATGATGCGTATAGAAGCAAGTTTCCCTCAGTATGAAACCAAGGTTATCGAACCAGTAGGAGCCAAGAATCACGTGAAGGTTGTTGGTGGAGGAGTGTAGTGCGGCGCAACACCAGTGAAACAGCGCCAACGTGGAACCTGCACAACACAATCAAGATACTTTGCCCCAATGTAATGAGGTTGTCAATCTCCCGGCTTGTGAAAACAAAGGATTAAACGTATCGAGTGGAAGATGATGTTTGTTTGCAAAGAACAGTAGAGAACAATGATTGCAGTAGATTGTATTCAGATGTAAAAGAATGGACCGGGGTCCATAGTTCACTAGTGGTGTCTCTCCAATAAGATAACTAACATGCTGGGTGAACAAATTACAGGTGGGCAATTGACAAATAAAGATTCAATACATATCAATGATGATTACTATGAGATTTAATCAGGGCATTACGACAAAGTACATAGACCGCTATCCAACATGCATCTATGCCTAAATAATCCACCTTCAGGTTAGCATCCGCACCCCTTCCAGTATTAAGTTGTAAACAACAGACAATTGCATTAAGTATGGTGCGTAATGTAATCAACACAAATATCCTTAGACAAAGCATCGATGTTTTATCCCTAGTAGCAACAGCACATCCACAACCTTAGAACTTTCTGTCACTGTCCCATATTCAATGGAGGCATGAACCCACTATCGAGCATAAATACCCCATCTTGGAGTTACAAGTATCAACTTGGCCAGAGCCTCTACTAGCAACGGAGAGCATGCAAGAACATAAACAACACATATATGATAGATTGATAATCAACTTGACATAATATTCTATATCCATCGGATCCCGTCAAACACAACATGTAGCATTACAAATAGATGATCTTGATCATGTTAGGCAGCTCACAAGATCTAAACAATGATAGCACAAGCGGAGAAGACAACCATCTAGCTACTTCTATGGACCCATAGTCCAAGGATGAACTACTCACGCATCAATCCGGAGGCGGGCATGATGATGTAGAGCCCTCGGTGATGATTCCCCTCTCGGGGTCGGAGGCGATCTCCTGAATCCCCCGAGATGGGATTGGCGGCGCGGCGTCCGGAAGGTTTTCCGTATCGTGGCTCTCGGTACGGGGTTTCGAAGACTTTAAGTAGGCGGAAGGGTAGGGTTGGAGGCGTGGGGGCCCACACCATAGAGGCGGCGCGGGCCCCACCCGCCGCGCGGCCCTATGGTGTCGGCGCCGTCGCCCACTTCGTTGCCTTTCGGTCTTCGGAAGCTTCGTGGAAAAATAAGACCCGGGCGTTGATTTCGTCCAATTCGAGAATATTTCCTTTGTAGGATTTTTGAAACCAAAAACAGCAGAAAAACAGCAACTGGCACTTCGGCATCTTGTTAATAGGTTAGTGCCGGAAAATGCATAATAATGATGTAAAGTATGTATAAAACATGTGAGTATTGTCATAAAAGTAGCATGGAACATAAGAAATTATAGATACGTTTGAGACGTATCAAGCATCCCCAAGCTTAGTTCCTACTCGCCCTCGAGTAGGTAAACGATAACAACAAATAATTTCTGAAGTGACATGCTACCAACATAATCTTGATCAACATTATTATAAAGCATATGAGATGGATGGAGTGATCTGAAGCAAAAGATTGCTAACAAAAGATGATGACTAAACAAATGAATCATATAGCAAAACTTTTCATGAATAGTACTTTCAAGACAAGTATCAAAAAGACTTGCATAAGAGCTAACTCATAAGCAATAAATTCAAAGTAGAATGCATTGAAGCAACACAAAGGATGATTAAGTTTCAGCGGTTGCTTTCAACTTGTAACATGTATATCTCATGGATATTTGTCAACATAGAGTAATATAACAAGTGCAATAAGTAAGCATGTAAGAATCAATGCACACAGTTAACACAAGTGTTTGCTTCTAAGATAGAAAGAAGTAGGTAGACTGACTCAACATAAAGTAAAAGAATGGCCCTTCGCAGAGGGAAGCATGGATTACTATTTTTGTGCTAGAGCTTTTATTTTGAAAACATAGAAACAATTTTGTCAACGGTAGTAATAATTCATATGTGCTATGCATAATACTTCCTACAAGTTGCAAGCCTCATGCATAGAATACCAATAGTGCTCGCACCTTGTCCTAATTAGCTTGGATTAACACGGATTATCATTGCATAACATATGTTTCAACCAAGTGTCACAAAGGGGTACCTCTATGCCGCCTGTACAAAGGTCCTAGGAGATCAATTGCATTTGATTTCTCGTTTTTAATAGATCTCAACTTAGGACATCCATACCGGGACAACATAGACAACAGATAATGGACTCCTCTTTAATGCATAAGCATTCAACAACAGATAATATTCTCATAAGAGAGTGAGGTTGTATGTCCAAACTGAAAACTTCCACCATGATACATGGCTTTGGTTAGCGGCCCAATGTTCTTCTCTAACAATATGCATACTCAAACCATTTGATCATGAAAATCACCCTTACTTCAGACAAGACGAACATGCATAGCATCTCACATGATATCCAACAAAGGTAAAAAGTTGATGGCGTCCCCGAAACATGGTTACCGCTCAACAAGCAACTTATAAGAACTAAAACACATAACTACATATTCATCACCACAATAGTTTTTAAGCTATTTGTCCCATGAGCTATATATTGCAAAGATAAAGGAGTGAAATTTTAAAGGTAGCACTCAAGTAATTTACTTTGGAATGGCAGAAAAATACCACATAGTAGGTAGATATGGTGGACACAAATGGCATGGGTTTTGGCTCAAGGTGTTTGGATGCACGAGAAGCATTTCCTCTCAGTACAAGGTTTGGGCTAGCAAGGTTGTTTGAAGCAAACACAAGTATGAACAGGTACAACAAAACTTACACAAGAACATATTGCAAGCATTATAAGACTCTACACTGTCTTCCTTGTTGTTCAAACACTTTACCAGAAAATATCTAGACTTAGAGAGACCAATCATGCAAACCAAATTTTAACAAACTCTACGGTAGTTCTCCACTAATAGATTAAACTACATGATGCAAGAGCTTAAGCATGATCTAATGAGAGCTCAAAACAATTGCCAAGTTATTCCAAACCATATGAAGCATTTTCTGATTCCAACCAAATAGCAATCAACGAATCAATTTTCAGCCTTCGCCATGAACATTAAAGAACAACTAAGAACACAAGTGTTCAAAATGAAAAAGCGGAGCGTAAAATCTCCAATATAAGGATGGTGGGATCCAACTTTATTCAAACCAAAATAAAAATAAAGGCAAACAGACGCTCCAAGTAAAGAACATAAGCTGTGATGGAATAAAAATATAGTTTCAGTAGAAGTGACCTGATAAGTTGTCGATGAAGAAGAGGATGCCTTGGGCATCCCCAAGCTTAGATGCTTGAGTCTTCTTAAAATATGCAGGGTTGAACCACCTGGGCATCCCCAAGCTTAGACCTTTCACTCTTCTTGATCATATTGTATCATTCTCTTCTCTTGACCCTTGAAAACTTCCTCCACACCAAACTTCAAGCAAACTCATTAGAGGGTTAGTGCATAATCAAAAACTCATATATTCAGAGGTGACATAATCATTCTTAACACTTCTGGACATTGCACAAAGCTACTGAAAGTTAATGGAACAAAGAAACCCATTCAACATAGCAAAAGCGGCAATGCGAAATAAAATGCAGAATCTGTCAAAACAGAACAGTCCGTAAAGACGAATTTTACAGAGGCACTTAACACTCAAACGGAAAAACTCAAAACTAATGAAAGTTGCGTACATATCTGAGGATCACGCACGTAAATTGGCAGATTTTTTTGATTTTTTTACAGTGAGTTCTACGCAAATTCGTGACAGACAGAAAATCTGTTTCTGCGCAGCAATCAAATCTAGCATCAACTTTACCATAGAGACTTACTTGGCACAAAAACATGATAAGGAGAGGTTGCTACAGTAGTAACAACTTCCAAGACTCAACAATACAGTAGTAAAATAAAAAATGGATTATCTCCCAAGAAGTGCTTTTCTTTAACGCCTTTCAGCTAGGCGCAGAAAGTGTAAATCAAGTATTATCTAGAGAAGAAGCATCAACATTATTATCTCGGGAGTTGGGAGTTTTCTCAACTATGCATTGTATCTTATTTATGTATGGAACTCCCTTTTCAATACCTTTAGGCTTACTATCCTCCTCAAATAAATTTTCAGGGACAATCCAATCAAAATTCTTTTCTAATGCCTCGTGCATTCCTATGAGTTTATGAGGTATTGGTATTTTAATCTCCCCCTCACAATTGACTTTATTAGTGTATCTTAGCCTATCTTTTTCCCTTCTTTCAAGGATATTTGCAAAATTGGTACACAAGCCTAGCATCTTATATCGAATAAAGACTTTCCTAGCTTCTCTAGCTACATCACCAAATTCTCTAAGAAGGGTTTTTAGAACAAAATCTTTCTTTTCTCCTTCTTCCATATCATCGAGTGTAAGAAACATATGTTGCATTATTGGATTAAGATTAACAAATCTAGCTTCCAACATGTGCACTAAAGAGGCAGTAGCAATTTCATAATCAGGAGCAAGTTCTACCAAGGATCTATCTTCAAAATCTTCAGTCTTACTAACATGAGTGAAAAATTCTTCTATATTACCTTTTCCAATGATAGACCCACTACCTACCGATATATCTTTCAAAGTAAACTTAGGATGAAGCATGATGAAATAAACAAAAGGTAAATAAAGTAAATGCAAGTAACTAATTTTTTGTATTTTGATATAGAGCAAATAAACAAGACAGTAAATAAAGTAACTAATTTTTTTGTTTTTGATATAAAGCAAACAAGACAGTAAATAAAATAAAGTAAAACAAGACAATAAACAAAGTAAAGAGATTGGATGTGGAAGACTCCCCTTGCAGCGTGTCTTGATATCCCCGGCAACGACGCCAGAAATTTAGCTTGACACGCGCGAACCACACGTCCGTTGGGAAATCCAAGTGGAAGGTATGATGCGTATAGAAGCAAGTTTCCCTCAGTATGAAACCAAGGTTATCGAACCAGTAGGAGCCAAGAAGCACGTGAAGGTTGTTGGTGGAGGTGTAGTGCGGCGCAACACAAGTGAAACAGGCGCCAACGTGGAACCTGCACAACACAATCAAGATACTTTGCCCCAATGTAACAGTGAGGTTGTCAATCTCACCGGCTTGCTGAAAACAAAGGATTAAACGTATCGAGTGGAAGATGATGTTTGTTTGCAAAGAACAGTAGAGAACAATGATTGCAGTAGATTGTATTCAGATGTAAAAGAATGGACCGGGGTCCACAGTTCACTAGTGGTGTCTCTCCAATAAGATAACTAACATGCTGGGTGAACAAATTACAGGTGGGCAATTGACAAATAAAGATTCAATACATATCAATGATGATTACTATGAGATTTAATCGGGCATTACGACAAAGTACATAGACCGCTATCCAGCATGCATCTATGCTAAATAATCCACCTTCAGGTTAGCATCCGCACCCCTTCCAGTATTAAGTTGTAAACAACAGACAATTGCATTAAGTATGGTGCGTAATGTAATCAACACAAATATCCTTAGACAAAGCATCGATGTTTTATCCCTAGTAGCAACAGCACATCCACAACCTTAGAACTTTCTGTCTGTCCCAGATTCAATGGAGGCATGAACCCACTATCGAGCATAAATACCCCCTCTTGGAGTTACAAGTATCAACTTGGCCAGAGCCTCTACTAGCAACGGAGAGCATGCAAGAACATAAACAACACATATATGATAGATTGATAATCAACTTGATATAATATTCTATATCCATCGGATCCCAAACACAACATGTAGCATTACAAATAGATGATCTTGATCATGTTGGGCAGCTCACAAGATCTAAACAATGATAGCACAAGCGGAGAAGACAACCATCTAGCTACTGCTATGGACCCATAGTCCAAGGATGAACTACTCACGCATCAATGCGGAGGCGGGCATGATGATGTAGAGCCCCTCCGGTGATGATTCCCCTCTCCGGCGGGGGTGCCGAGGCGATCTCCTGAATCCCCGAGATGGGATTGGCGGCGGCGTCTGGAGGTTTTCCGTATCGTGGCTCTCGGTACAGGGGTTTCGCGACGAAGACTTTAAGTAGGCGGAAGGGTAGGATTGGAGGCGGTGGGGGCCCCACAACATAGACGGCGCGGGCCCCACCACCCGCGCGTGCCCTGTGGTGTCGGCGCCCCGTCGCCCACTCGTTTCCCTTTCGGTCTTACGAAGCTTCGTGGAAAAATAAGACCTGGGCGTTGATTTCGTCCAATTCCGAGAATATTTCCTTTGTAGGATTTCTGAAACCAAAAACAAGAAAACAGCAACTGGCACTTCGGCATCTTGTTAATAGGTTAGTGCCGGAAAATGCATAATAATGATGTAAAGTATGTATAAAACATGTGAGTTTTGTCATAAAAGTAGCATGGAACATAAGAAATTATAGAAACGTTTGAGACGTATCAAGCATCATATAAAATCCATTAAGAAAAATTTGCATCTCAAATAAAGTGGAAACCCAAAATGTATGCAAACCTTCCTCTATTTTAAATTCTCCCAAGTTGTTTCAAATCTTGAAAACCAAAATATGTGGATCCTCAAATACATGAGGAAGACCATGATACGTAAATATTTTTCTTATGTTTCATGCTATTTTATGCTACTTTTATTACAAACTTGAATGTTTTATTACATTTTACACTTTTTAACTTTTCCGGAAATGCCAAGACCTAGGGGCTTTTGGTTTCAGAAATCCTAGCTAAGGAAATATTCTTCGGACAACCAGGCCCTGGGGCCTATTTTTACACGAAGCTTTCGGGCCGAAGGAGACGAAGTGAGGCCACTAGGTGGCCGAACACCGAGCGGCGCGGCGAGTCCTGGCCGCGCGGCCTGTCTGGGCCCTGCGTCGCCTGACCTACCCTTCTGCCTTCAAATAACCTTCGTCCGAAACCCCCTGTGAGCACGATACGGAAAACCTTCGAGACGCCGCCGTCACGAATCCCATCTCGGGGGATTCGGGAGATCACCTCCGGCACCCTGAGAGGGGAATCATCACAGGAGGGGCTCTACATCATCATGCCCGCCTCCGGATTGATGCGGAGTAGTTCATCCTTGGACTATGGGTCCATAGCAGTAGCTAGATGGTTGTCTTCTCCGCTTGTGCTATCATTGTTATAGATCGTGTGAGCTGCCTAATATGATCAAGATCATCTATTTGTAATGCTACATGTTGTGTTTGGCGGGATCCGATGAATATAGAATATTATGTTAAGTTGATTATCAATCTATCATATATGTATTGTTTATGTTCTTGCATGCTCTCCGTTGCTAGTAGAAGCTCTGCCAAGTTGATACTTGTAACTCCAAGAATTTATGTCGATAGTGGTTCATGCCTCCATTAAATCTGGGACAGTGACAGAAAGTTCTAAGGTTGTGGATGTTGTTGCTACTAGGGATAAATATCGATGCTTTGTCTAAGGATATTTGTGTTGATTACATTACGCACCATACTTAATGCAATTATCTGTTGTTTACAACTTAATACTGGAAGGGGTTCGGATGATAACTTGAAGGTGGATTATTTAGGCATAGATGCATCTTTGGATAGCGGTCTATGTACTTTGTCGTAATGCCACTGATTAAATCACATAGTAATCATCGTTGATATGTATTGAATCTTTATTTGTCAATTGCCCAACTGTGTTCCAGCATGTTAGTTATCTTATTGGAGAGACACCACTAGTGAGCTGTGACCCCGGTCCATTCTTTTACATCTGAATACATTTCACTGCAATCTCTGTTTTTACTGTTCTTTGCAAACAAACACCATCTTCCACTCGATCGCTTAATCCTTTGTTTTCAGCCGGCCGGTGAGTTGACCACTGATTACGTTGGGGCAAGTACTTTGATTGTGTTGTGCAGGTTCCACGTTGGCGCCGGTTTCAGCTGGTGTTGTGCCGCACACTCCTCCACCAACAACCTTCACGTGCTTCTTGGCTCCTACTGGTTCGATAACCTTGGTTTCTTTCTGAGGGAAAACTTGCTGCTGTGCGCATCATACCTTCCTGTAACAACCCAACTTTTGTGGCTTGATTAAAATTTTGGAATACAAATTTTTGGGCCAACAAAAACTTTTTCTAGCATTAAACATTTCATACATATAGTTACTCTTGCATTGGTTGTAGGATATGTGTGTGTATGTGCTTGTAAATAATTCCAATTGTGTGCCAATATCTAGAACCGTAAAACTTATTTTCACTATAACATCTTGTTAACCCTGGTTTTATTTAATTAAAAATAACATGCTAAAACCTAGGGCATGTTGAACCCATGCACATGATCATGATCTTCCAAAATCATGCCCTCTCACATTTTCCTCTTTTGGTTTCTCTTCCTAATATTTTCTAAAACCATTTTCCACTAACTTCTACTAGCAAGTGACCACCAAGCTTACCCTAGTTTCTCCCTAATCTAACCCTGGATCAAATCAAGAAGTGTGTGGCTTACTTCCAAAAAGGGAGAGGAAAATAATTAAGTACATGGCCATGCCGGCCATCACACACAAACACTCTTCCCTTGTCTCTCTCATTTCTCTTCACCCTCCAAACCATCAACATTTTGGACAGAAAAGTCGATCCTATCTCACCTCTCTCCACTCTCTCACTCCCCATTCACTGCTCACATGTGTGTGCATGCCTTGTCATCACGTGTGGGAGAGGGAGATTAGAAAGAGGAGGTGGCCGGGGACGATCTAGTGGTCATACCACTTCTGGCCTCCTTCCAAGTGAATGAGGACAACCTCTGAGGTTTCTGCACGCCCCATACCTCTGTCTTGCCCCTCCCCTATCTACCTAGTCCTCTCCCTCCGTCACATCTCGCCCTTGGTCACCGCGTGCGGACAGCCGCTGGCTCCCTTCCTCTGCCTGTGCCGCGAATCCTGCGTGTCATCGACACTCGCTGCCCCCACTACACCGCCTAGACACCGCCCTGGCTCCCCTTCTTCACTCCTTCTCTCTGAACCGCCGCAGTCACCCCCAATGGGCGACGTGCACGACGGCGTTGGCACGGCCACGGTGGCCGCCTCACCCTCCCATGCTGGTGACTTTGGACAACGTAGCTGGCGCGCCAGGGAGTTCACGAGCCCAGAGATACAAGCACCGCCGCCCCCTCCCATCTCCCTGCACGCCACCATCGTCGACACGCCCCGTCAATCCGTCGAGCACCCTGCTGGCCCACGCCGCGTGTCGTCTCCCTCTCCACGGCGGCTGAGACGCGAGCGTCGCGCCAACGCTTGGACAGAGGCACGAGGGAGCAGCGCCACCGCCCTTTTCCACCTATCCCAGCTTGCCGCCCCATTTTCTTCCTCGCCGGACCTGGCGCACGGTGCACCGGCCGTTCCGGTATAAAACAGCCCCGTCCCCCTTCTGCTCTCCCCCTTCGCCAGAACACTTCCTCCACACTCCAACTCCACCTCCCGAGAGGAGAGGGGCTCCTCTCCTCCCTACCATCTGAGCTCACGCTCGACGTCCGGTGAGCGTCGGAGAAGGTTGCCGTCGCAGGGCTTCCCCGTTTTCCCTCTCCCTTAGCTCTATGGATGCTCCTCTTCCTCCTAGTGCTGATGCACTCTCTGTCTCTTCCAGGAACCCTGTAGACGCCGCCGTCACGAGCAACCGACCGTGAACCGTCGCCGTCGAACGCCGGAAAGGGGTTCTGTCTCGCCCGTCAACACCTCCACTGGAAGCTCCTTTCTCCCCTCTCTCTAACGCGTGCACTTTCGCGTCCTAGGGTTGCCCGTAGACGACGTCACGCCGAACAGCGTTTCCGCCGCCGTCGACATCCGCCGGAAAAACCGTCACTGTTTTCGCTGCCGCGACCGCCATTCGACGGAGCACGCTCCTCCGCTTCCAACGCGCCCGGTCCCGCCATCAGCTGCTCATCGAGGTGAGCACACCGTGCCCCGCCGTTTCCCAGTAGTCGCTAGGGTTCCGCCGCAGTGTTTTTCCGCGTCGTGAGGTAGACGAGGGCATGCCACCGTTGGATTCTAATCCAACCGGTGCATGCGCCCTGGCCCCCTGGCCCGCCGTCCAGCGTGGCTCGCCACGTCGGTGCCGTTTGAAACGGCCGCTCCCGCGCTGCGGAGCCGTTGCTGGGCCAAATCCGGCGAGCCCAGCAGCGCCGGCCCCTTTTCTTTTCTTTCTTTTTCTTCCTATTAACCTGCCAGTAAATCTCTGCAAAGTATTTAAATCACCAAAAATTCGTCCAGTGACCAAATGGGTTGATTCAAGTTTCTGGATGCTCACAGATGTTTTACCTACCACTAGAAAGTGCATGCATGTGATTTAATGTTGTGAATATGAGCTGATAAATAAAAACCTAAAATGTTACTGATTGTGTATTTTATTTATGATGTAAGTTTTATGAACCTTTTCTGCATGAGACTAATTTTGTTGTGAAGTAAATGTAAATAGCTATATTTTGGCATTAGTTTCACATGCAGAAGCTTCCTGTAATTGAGTTGGCTTACAAAAGAATTTCTGTCCAGGGAGCTACTAAATGAATTATAAATGGAAAACTACAAATGATTTTGAAACAAATCCAAGTGCTACTGGTGTATATGTCGATATGTTAATTTTGTGCCAAAGGAAATATTTTTAAGAATTATAGTTTAATTATAAGGATTTAATAACTGAAACAGTATAACTTTTTAGTATTTGATTTTTATAAAATCATTTACAAATCAGAAAAATACCAAACCAGTGGGGTTAGTTCACATTTAGTCTCACCTATCCAGGGGTATGTTTGGTGTTGATTGGTGATGCTCTGATACTGGTGTGTCTTGTTGTTTGTATGCTCTGGTTTCTGCCTTAGTTAATTTACCTAGGTCATTTAAAAGATTATTTGCATGTCATTCTTGTGCATGTGTACTCTACATGTTATTAGCTTTCAGTAGGTATGCTGCATGCATTTTTATGACATACAGAAAGATTTAGACCATTTAAATGGTTCCTAAGTCAATTCTGGAATTGCAAAAATCATATCTTTTGTTTTAAAAATCATAAATGGGTGAAACCACTTTCAGTAGCTTGCATTAGTAAACCTTTACATACTGTGATTTTACCAAATTTTTATGTGAATTATTCTGGTGTGGTTTGTTGATTGGGTATGGCTTGTTGTTTTCTTTTTGCGACGCTAGATTCGAACACCGCCGGCAACGAAGGAGGAGGAGACTTTGGAGGGATTGAAGAGGAAGACCAGGGGCACTTTGCTGATCAAGGCAAGCCACCTTTTGATGCATCTCTGATCCTACATATACCTTGTTCTTGCATTATTCCAGGTTTTGCAAAGTGCATGTTTTTCATTTATTATTGTCGGTGGTTAGCGCCACCGGAGTTTTAATTAATCCACCCTTAGGGTGCAGACCTCATTGGAACCTACTGATCCCCATCTTAATAGTGATATGGTGCTTATCACCTTATCATCCTTGTCGCCGATTTTCAAGAAAAGGTGGACTATAGGTTGGGAGCCCTTGTGAAAAAGTTTTTGGAAAATGTTTTCCTAGAAAGATGTTTTTCGAAAACCTTGGAATGGGGTAGCCCTGCCCAAGTGGGAGTTTGAAAATGAAGAGCTGATTTGCAAAAGTGAGTTTTGCTGGAATAAAGTGGAGATAAAAAGGTTTTCGAAAACTTCGGTGCCTTGGGTACTTAACCTGACCAATTAGACAGTGCAACCATATTACCCCAAAGTGGGCACGGGGCGTAGTGTAGTAGTTTGTCTCGCCTTAGACTGAGTCCTGCAAGTGTAGTGGCAGTCCGACCATGGACGCTTCGACCGGGGTTCTTCCCATGAGAAGGGACGCAACCCATTTGCCTGTTCAGGTACGCGGGGTACAACTTATGAGCTCCCATTGAAAGATGCCTAGTGGTTGAACGGCATTCCGGAGGGTCGGGTGTGCCGGGGACTTTGCAACTCCTGGGTAAACGGCATCCCGGACTCTGGTGTTGGGAGGTACATCTCATTCGGCATGTCTTAGGCTAAGGCGAGCAAGCGAAAAACTGCGATCGGTTATCCGAGCCTCGCGTTTTGACGCTTGGTGAACCAGGGATGATCCCGGCGGATTTATCGGATCTTATGGTGAAAGTGTACAACCTCTACAGAGTGAAAACTATTCGAATAGCCGCGTCCGCGGTCATGGACGGTTGGGAAGGCATGATACCTACGCTGAAGAGTTTTTGTTTTACAAATGTTTTCAAAGAAAAGATTTTGAAAAGTACCGGGAAGGTACAGGAAAATGCCAGTGGGACTGGAGGAAATGTACCTGAGAGGTACGGTGGAAAGTGGTACAGTTGTTTTGGCCATTTCGAGGGCCGGGAAAATAAATTGGGTCACCCTTACCTATTAGTCTTCAAATGACAATTGTTTACAAAAAGGTTTTCAACAAAGTTATAAAGATATCTTATTCTCGAGAGAAACTCTCTCTCGCTCTTTGTCGCCTTAGTTAGTGCCTGTTCCTTGCTACTGCCATATTGCATATCCTTTATTTCTCTCTAAGGTGGTTTGCGAGTACATTCAAACGTACTCATTGGCATTGTTGTCCTGGCTATTTACTTGGCCAGACTTTGAAGAGGAGTACTACGAAGAAGAAGACTACGACGCCGAAGACGCGAACTAGGACGCTCTCCCAGTCAGCCGCCTGTAGGGTAAAGGCCTGACTTGGGTTCCACCGCTGTTTGAAGTCAAATAAATTCCGCTGCTGTTTGTTGAACTTCGGCCTTGATGGCCTATGATGTAAGACTTCCGTATTAATATTATTCGGTACTGTAATGGATGATGTAATCTGGTATCAGTTCGGTTATGTATTCACGATGGAATGATCTTGGGATCGTGAAATTGTATGCATAACAGGAGTTCTGGACTGGTAAGTCCGGGGCCCCACAGAGCTGGTATCAGAGCCATCCTGACTGTAGGAGACCTTAGTTAGCATGGGCGTTAGTTAGGAAAATACTACTTTGATAAAATTATTTACTAAACCTATTTTCCTAAATACTAGAAGTTTAGCTTCTATCTTTCTTACCCTTTCAAAAACTTCTAATTCTCACCCCTCTGATTTCTAGCGACTTTGAAAGTTCTTATTCTACTATCTCATCCTCTTCCAAGCCTATATATTTGGCGATGTTCCCCCAACTCAGATTCACCGGACTCGAGGTATTGAAGACATGACAAGCTCAGTTGATTCGAATAGGATACCCCAAATATTAGGTGTCCCTTGAAACTAGTCCTATGCGCGATTCATGTAGTTGTTGTAGTTTCCGAAGTGTGAGCTTGATTGTTTGGATATGATTGTTGTGTGATGCTTTTGTGCCTTTGGCACCCCTGCTATGTTATGCTATCGTTTACCCACCTTGCTTTTGCTTGTTTCCGTTTTCAAAATTCTGCATTTTTAACAAGCCCTCCCCTTTTAAGTGGCTTCCCATCTCTTTGTTTCCCCATTAATATCTGAATCCACACCTCTCCAGGATGGTTGAAACCCGTAGCGGAAATGCCAGCGGGTCAGACCAAAACCCCCCTCCACCTCCGGACCCAACCATGGCGCAACTTCTGCGCCTTATGATGGAAGACCGCGAGGCAGCCCGTGCGGAGCGCCAAGCTAACCTCGCGACCCTTCAGCACCTCGCTCAGCTTGCTACCGGAAACGCCAACAACAATAATGGCGGGGATGGAAATGGAGACCCCCGCTCTAAGCTGAAGGATTTCCAGAGCACCAACCCTCCCGTTTTCGCCAAGTGCACTGAACCCCTCGATGCCGATGATTGGCTGCGCACCATAGAGAACAACCTGGAGGTCGCCGGAGTCGGCAATGATGAGAAAGTATTATTCGCCACTCATTTCCTTTCTGGACCTGCGCGTGCCTGGTGGGAAAATGTCAAAGCTATTCAAGCTGAAGGACACATCATCAACTGGGAAGAATTCAAGGCCAAGTTCCGCAAGACCCACATTCCCTCTGGACTGATCAAGCTCATGAAGGACAAGTTCATGAATCTGAGGCAAGGAAGTATGTCTGTGGTGGAGTACATGGACAAGTTCACCACTCTGTCCAGGTATGCTCCAGAAGACACCGACACCGAAGAGAAGAAGAAGGACCGTTTTCTAAATGGTCTGCATGATGAGATGCAAAGTATCCTGGTGGCTGTTCCATACCCAGACCTTGAATCGCTGGTAGATGCCTCTATCATGGTTGAGAGCAAGCGCAAGAATGCGTTTGAGAACCGCAAGCGCAAGGCGATGCTGCAGCAAGGCAGCTCCAGCATTCAGCGACCCCGCAGTTTCCCTCCACCCAAACCGGTGCCCCAACAGCAGAGAGCACCACCCCCTGCCCCTCGCCCCAACAACCCCTACCGCAACTACAACCCTCAGCGTTCCTGGAGGAAGCAACTTCAACTACAACCGCCAGAACAACACTGTCCGCATCCCCACCAATGGATGCTACACATGCGGACAACCGGGTCATTTCTCCAAGGAGTGTCCCAACAGGATGAACACTGCTCAGCGCCCCAATGCGCCCAAGCCAAATCAGGGACAAGCCCGCGCTGCTACCGGAAGGAACCAGAACCAGAAGAAGCCAGCTGGACCAGCTAGGGGACACCTCAACCACGTCAACGCTGAAGAAGCTCAGGAAGCTCCGGATATCGTTCTGGGTACGTTCCCCGTCAACTCAGTGTCCTCGACTGTTTTGTTTGATTCCGGAGCATTGCATTCTTTCGTTACCAAGCCTTTCGTGAGAAAAGGAGGTTTAACCCCCACCCCCTTGAAGCGACCTATGCTCGTACAAATCCCTGGAGCCACCAGCAAAACCCAGAGTTCTTGCAAAGAAGTTCCCATAGATATTCAGGGGAAGCGTTTCCACGCCAATCTGATAGTGTTGGGTGAGCAAGGTCTGGAAGTTATTTTAGGTATGGATTGGATGGTGAAGTATAAGGGTCACATAGATTGTGTTCGCCGAGCCATAACCCTGACTGCTGAGGATGGTGAAGTAGTTGAGCATGTGGCGACCATGCCATCATCGAAGGCCTTATGTAAGAAGAGTGTAGCCAGTCCAGCTCTGCATGAAGTACCCATAGCTTGTGAGTACCCTGAGGTTTTTCCCGATGAGTTACCCGGTATGCCCCCTGATCGGGATATCGAGTTTATCATCGAGCTAGTTCCCGGAACTGCTCCCATCGCTCAGCGACCTTACCGGATGAACCCCCAAGAGTTAGTGGAGTTGAAGAAGCAGTTGGATGATATGTTGAGGAAAGGGTTGATTCGCCCGAGCGCATCACCCTGGGGATCTCCCGTTATCTTTGTGGATAAGCGGGACGGTACTATCCGCCTGTGTGTGGATTACCGGAAACTGAATGATGTCACCATCAAGAACAAATACCCCCTCCCGAAGATTGAAGATTTGTTCGACCAGATGAATGGAGCCCGAGTCTTCTCCAAGATTGATCTCCGAACTGGCTATCATCAACTCAAAGTCCGAGAGTCCGACATTCCCAAGACTGCCTTCACCACACGGTATGGACTTTTTGAATATACCGTGATGTCCTTCGGACTAACCAATGCCCCTGCCTATTTCATGAATCTCATGAACAAGGTGTTCATGAAGTACCTCGACAAGTTCATCGTGGTCTTCATCGACGATATTCTGATCTACTCCAAGAATGAAGAAGAGCATGCTGAACATCTGCGGATTGTTTTGGGAACTCTCCGAGACCATCAGCTCTACGCCAAGTTTAGTAAATGTGAATTTTGGCTGAAAGAAGTAGGATTCCTTGGTCATGTCATTTCTGCCGGAGGAGTGTCAGTCGACCCATCCAAAATTCAATCCATCATGGAGAAGAAAGCCCCAACAAACCAGACCGAAGTCCGCGCCTTTTTAGGATTGGCGGGTTATTACCGCAAGTTCGTTGAGGGATTCTCCAGCATTGCGAGACCCTTAACGCAACTGTTGAAGAAGGATAAGAAGTTTGAATGGACCGATAAATGTGAGGCCAGTTTTCAGGAGCTCAAGAAGAGATTAGTTACAGCCCCCGTCTTGACGATGCCGGATATCACCAAGGATTTTGATGTGTACTGCGATGCATCGAAACTTGGTCTGGGAAGTGTGCTGATGCAAGAAGGCAAGGTGATAGCCTATTTGTCAAGACAACTTCGACCGCACGAGATGAATTACCCCACTCATGACTTAGAGCTTGCGGCGGTAGTTCACGCCCTGAAGACCTGGCGTCATTATTTAGTTGGGAATCGCTGCGAGATCTACACCGATCACAAGAGCCTGAAGTATATCTTCACTCAGCGGGAGCTGAATATGAGGCAAAGCAGATGGATGGAGCTCATCAAGGATTATGACCTCGGCATTCATTATCACCCCGGTAAAGCCAATGTCGTAGATGATGCCCTTAGTCGAGAGCCATGTTCGCTGAACGCCCTGATCAAGATTGCTCAACCCAAGCTATATGAAGAACTTGAGGAGTTCGGCCTCGAGTTGGTTAGCCATGGTTTCCTGGCAAATCTTGAGCTGAAGCCTACTTTGTTCGATCAGATCAAGGAAGCTCAGGTGGGACATGAAAGTATTGAAGGAATCAAACGTAGGATGGATAGGGAAGAAGTTCCTGGCTTCACCATTGATGCCAAAGGAGTTTTGTGGTACAAGGGACGCCTCTGTGTACCCAATATTGAAGACTTGAAGCAACTCATCATGAAGGAAGCCCATGACACTCCATACTCAATCCACCCCGGAGGAACCAAGATGTATCAAGACCTGAAGAAACAATTCTGGTGGCACGGTATGAAGCGAGAGATAGCCTTTTTCATCGCTCGATGCGACGTGTGCCAGAAAGTGAAGGCTGAACATCAGCGACCTGCTGGACTGCTCCAACCCCTCCAAGTCCCCGAGTGGAAATGGGAAGAGGTTGGAATGGATTTCATCACGGGACTTCCTAAGTCTCAACGTGGTCATGACTCCATCTGGGTCATCATCGATCGACTTACCAAAGTAGCTCACTTTATCCCCGTCAAGACCACTTATCATGGAACACAACTAGCCGACCTATACATATCCAGGATTGTGAGTCTCCACGGAGTACCAAAAAGGATAGTATCGGATCGTGGCACCCAATTCACCTCCAGATTCTGGAAGAGCCTGCATGAAGCCCTTGGGACAAACCTGTCTTTCAGTACCGCTTGCCATCCACAGACCGGAGGTCAAACCGAAAGAGTGAATCAGATCCTTGAAGATATGCTTCGTGCTTGTGTCCTCGCCTATGGAGCAAAATGGGAAGATTGTCTACCCTTCGCGGAATTCTCCTACAACAATAGTTACCAAGCCAGCCTGCAGATGGCCCCCTTCGAAGCCTTATATGGTCGCCGTTGTCGGACCCCTCTCAACTGGTCCGAGACTGGAGATAGTAAAGTTTTTGGACCTGACCACCTCCGTGAAGCCGAAGAACAAGTTCAACTGATTCGTGACCGCCTCAAGGCCGCTCAATCCCGTCAGAAGAGTTACGCTGATTCCAAGCGTCGCGAATTGACCTTTAATATTGGAGATTATGTCTATCTTCGAGTCACCCCACTCAAAGGAATGCAACGGTTTCATGTTAAGGGTAAGTTGGCACCAAGATATATTGGACCCTTCAAGATCCTCGATCGACGAGGAGATGTTTCTTACAAGTTGGAACTGCCTGCCGAGCTAGCAGATTTCCACGATGTCTTCCATATCTCTCTCCTTCGACGATGCCTCCAAGTGCCTGACAAGCCTGAGACATTCAAGAACATCGATTATCGCACCCTCGACCTCAACACCGACTTAACCTACCGTGAGGTACCCCTTCGGATTTTGGAAGAAGCTATCCGTCTCACCCGAAGAAGGAAGATTAAATTCTGTAAGGTTCAGTGGACTAATCACTCCGAGGAGGAAGCCACTTGGGAACGAGAGGATCAACTTCGGAAGGACTTTCCCGCACTCTTCAGTTCTTAGCCACCGAATCTCGAGGACGAGATTCATTTTAAGGGGGGAAGGTTTGTAACAACCCAACTTTTGTGGCTTGATTAAAATTTTGGAATACAAATTTTTGGGCCAACAAAAACTTTTTCTAGCATTAAACATTTCATACATATAGTTACTCTTGCATTTGGTTGTAGGATATGTGTGTGTATGTGCTTGTAAATAATTCCAATTGTGTGCCAATATCTAGAACCGTAAAACTTATTTTCACTATAACATCTTGTTAACCCTGGTTTTATTTAATTAAAAATAACATGCTAAAATCTAGGGCATGTTGAACCCATGCACATGATCATGATCTTCCAAAATCATGCCCTCTCACATTTTCCTCTTTTGGTTTCTCTTCCTAATATTTTCTAAAACCATTTTCCACTAACTTCTACTAGCAAGTGACCACCAAGCTTACCCTAGTTTCTCCCTAATCTAACCCTGGATCAAATCAAGAAGTGTGTGGCTTACTTCCAAAAAGGGAGAGGAAAATAATTAAGTACATGGCCATGCCGGCCATCACACAACCACTCTTCCCTTGTCTCTCTCATTTCTCTTCACCCTCCAAACCATCAACATTTTGGACAGAAAAGTCGATCCTATCTCACCTCTCTCCACTCTCTCAATCCCCATTCACTGCTCACATGTGTGTGCATGCCTTGTCATCACGTGTGGGAGAGGGAGATTAGAAAGAGGAGGTGGCCGGGGACGATCTAGTGGTCATACCACTTCTGGCCTCCTTCCAAGTGAATGAGGACAACCTCTGAGGTTTCTGCACGCCCCATACCTCTGTCTTGCCCCTCCCCTATCTACCTAGTCCTCTCCCTCCGTCACATCTCGCCCTTGGTCACCGCGTGTGGACAGCCGCTGGCTCCCTTCCCTCTGTCGCGTGAGCCGCGAATCCTGCGTGTCATCGACACTCGCTGCACCCCACTACACCGCCTAGACACCGCCCTGGCTCCCCTTCTTCACTCCTTCTCTCTGAACCGCCGCAGTCACCCCCAATGGGCGACGTGCACGACGGCGTTGGCACGGCCACGGTGGCCGCCTCACCCTCCCATGCTGGTGACTTTGGACAACGTAGCTGGCGCGCCAGGGAGTTCACGAGCCCCAGATACAAGCACCGCTGCCCCCTCCCATCTCCATGCACGCCACCATCGTCGACACGCCCCGTCAATCCGTCGAGCACCCTGCTGGCAGCCACGCCGCGTGTCTGTCTCCCTCTCCTGGCCGCTGCAGACGCGAGCGTCGCGCCAACGCTTGGACAGAGGCACGAGGGAGCAGCGCCACCGCCCTTTTCCACCTATCCCAGCTTGCCGCCCCATTTCCCTCGCCGGACCTGGCGCACGGTGCACCGGCCGTTCCGGTATAAAACGGTCCCCCTCTTCTCCCCCTTTCACTTCCTCCACACTCCAACTCCACCTCCCGAGAGGAGAGGAGCTCCTCTCCTCCCTACCATCTGAGCTCACGCTCGACGTCCGGTGAGCGTCGGAGAAGGTTGCCGTCGCAGGGCTTCCCCCCGTTTTCCCTCTCCCTTAGCTCTATGGATGCTCCTCTTCCTCCTAGTGCTGATGCACCCCTCTGTCTCTTCCAGGAACGCTGGTGGACGCCGCCGTCACGAGCAACCGACCGTGGCCGTCGCTGTCGAACGCCGGACAGGAGGTCTCTGTCTCGGCCGTCAACACCCTCTCTTGAAGCTCCTTTCTCCCCTCTCTTTAACGCGTGCACTTTCGCGTCCCAGGGTTGCCCGTAGACGACGTCACGCCGAACAGTGTTTCCGCCGCCGTCGACATCCACCGGAAAAACCGTCACTGTTTTCGCCGCCGCGACCGCCATTCGACGGAGCACGCTCCTCCGCTTCCAACGCGCCCGGTCCCGCCATCAGCTGCTCATCGAGGTGAGCCTGCCAGTTCCCAGTCGTAGGGTTCGCACGTCGTGCATGGCGCCGTGGAGACGACGCGCAGCAGCCGTCGATCTCCACGTGATCGGACGGCTGCATGCATTCGCCTCCCCTGGCCCGCGCCCCCGTGGACGCCACGTCGGCGCCGTTTGAAACGGCCGCTCCCGCGCTGCGGAGCCGTTGCTGGGCTGAATCCGGCGAGCCCAGCATCGCCGGCCCCTTTTCTTTTCTTTCTTTTTCTTCCTATTAACCTGCCAGTAAATCTCTGCAAAGTATTTAAATCACCAAAAATTCGTCCAGTGACCAAATGGGTTGATTCAAGTTTCTGGATGCTCACAGATGTTTTACCTACCACTAGAAAGTGCATGCATATGATTTAATGTTGTGAATATGAGCTGATAAATAAAAACCTAAAATGTTACTGATTGTGTATTTTATTTATGATGTAAGTTTTATAAACCTTTTCTGCATGAGACTAATTTTGTTGTGAAGTAAATGTAAATAGCTATATTTTGGCATTAGTTTCACATGCAGAAGCTTCCTGTAATTGAGTTGGCTTACAAAAGAATTTCTGTCCAGGGAGCTACTAAATGAATTATAAATGGAAAACTACAAATGATTTTGAAACAAATCCAAGTGCTACTGGTGTATATGTCGATATGGTAATTTTGTGCCAAAGGAAATATTTTTAAGAATTATAGTTTAATTATAAGGATTTAATAACTGAAACAGTATACCTTTTTAGTATTTGATTTTTATAAAATCATTTACAAATCAGAAAAATACCAAACCAGTGGGGTTAGTTCACGTTTAGTCTCACCTATCCAGGGGTATGTTTGGTGTTGATTGGTGATGCTCTGATACTGGTGTGTCTTGTTGTTTGTATGCTCTGGTTTCTGCCTTAGTTAATTTACCTAGGTCATTTAAAAGATTATTTGCATGTCATTCTTGTGCATGTGTACTCTACATGTTATTAGCTTTCAGTAGGTATGCTGCATGCATTTTTATGACATACAGAAAGATTTAGACCATTTAAATGGTTCCTAAGTCAATTCTGGAATTGCAAAAATCATATCTTTTGTTTTAAAAATCATAAATGGGTGAAACCACTTTCAGTAGCTTGCATTAGTAAACCTTTACATACTGTGATTTTACCAAATTTTTATGTGAATTATTCTGGTGTGGTTTGTTGATTGGGTATGGCTTGTTGTTTTCTTTTTGCGACGCTAGATTCGAACACCGCCGGAAACGAAGGAGGAGGAGACTTTGGAGGGATTGAAGAGGAAGACCAGGGGCACTTTGCTGATCAAGGCAAGCCACCTTTTGATGCATCTCTGATCCTACATATACCTTGTTCTTGCATTATTCCAGGTTTTGCAAAGTGCATGTTTTTCATTTATTATTGTCGGTGGTTAGCGCCACCGGAGTTTTAATTAATCCACCCTTAGGGTGCAGACCTCATTGGAACCTACTGATCCCCATCTTAATAGTGATATGGTGCTTATCACCTTATCATCCTTGTCGCCGATTTTCAAGAAAAGGTGGACTATAGGTTGGGAGCCCTTGTGAAAAAGTTTTTGGAAAATGTTTTCCTAGAAAGATGTTTTTCGAAAACCTTGGAATGGGGTAGCCCTGCCCAAGTGGGAGTTTGAAAATGAAGAGCTGATTTGCAAAAGTGAGTTTTGCTGGAATAAAGTGGAGATAAAAGGTGTTCGAAAACTTTGGTGCCTTGGGTACTTAACCTGACCAATTAGACAGTGCAACCATATTACCCCAAAGTGGGCACGGGGCATAGTGTAGTAGTTTGTCTCGCCTTAGTTTGAGTCCTGCAAGTGTAGTGGCAGTCCGACCATGGACGCTTCGACCGGGGTTCTTCCCATGAGAAGGGACGCAACCCATTTGCATGTTCAGGTACGCGGGGTACAACTTATGAGCTCCCATTGAAAGATGCCTAGTGGTTGAACGGCATTCCGGAGGGTCGGGTGTGCCGGGGACTTTGCAACTCCTGGGTAAACGGCATCCCGGACTCTGGTGTTGGGAGGTACATCTCATTCGGCATGTCTTAGGCTAAGGCGAGCAAGCGAAAAACTGCGATCGGTTATCCGAGCCTCGCGTTTTGACGCTTGGTGAACCAGGGATGATCCCGGCGGATTTATCGGATCTTATGGTGAAAGTGTACAACCTCTGCAGAGTGAAAACTATTCAAATAGCCGCGTCCGCGGTCATGGACGGTTGGGAAGGCATGATACCTACGCTGAAGAGTTTTTGTTTTACAAATGTTTTCAAAGAAAAGATTTTGAAAAGTACCGGGAAGGTACAGGAAAATGCCAGTGGGACTGGAGGAAATGTACCTGAGAGGTACGGTGGAAAGTGGTACAGTTGTTTTGGCCATTTCGAGGGCCGGGAAAATAAATTGGGTCACCCTTACCTATTAGTCTTCAAATGACAATTGTTTACAAAAAGGTTTTCAACAAAGTTATAAAGATATCTTATTCTCGAGAGAAACTCTCTCTCGCTCTTTGTCGCCTTAGTTAGTGCATGTTCCTTGCTACTGCCATATTGCATATCCTTTATTTCTCTCTAAGGTGGTTTGCGAGTACATTCAAACGTACTCATTGGCATTGTTGTCCTGGCTATTTACTTGGCCAGACTTTGAAGAGGAGTACTACGAAGAAGAAGACTACGACGCCGAAGACGCGAACTAGGACGCTCTCCCAGTCAGCCGCCTGTAGGGTAAAGGCCTGACTTGGGTTCCACCGCTGTTTGAAGTCAAATAAATTCCGCTGCTGTTTGTTGAACTTCGGCCTTGATGGCCTATGATGTAAGACTTCCGTATTAATATTATCTCGGTACTTGTTATCACCAGAATTTGGCCAAGCCAGAGGACCAAGCCAGAGGTGGGCCGCGATCAAGATGGATGTGAAGATTATACGTGGGAGAAATACGTAGATCGGCCTTTTATACCAAATTGGGCTAAACTGCCCACGTATCTGTAATATATTAGATCGCATGTTAGTTTAGAAGTTAGAATCTATCTCGTGCACGATTTAGTGCACGCCCACATTAGAAGTCCCCTGGACTATAAATATGTACCTAGGGTTTATGGAATAAACAACAACCAACGTTCAACACAAACCAATCTCGGCGCATCGCCAACTCCTTCGTCTCGAGGGTTCCTCCGTAAGCACCATGCTGCCTAGATCGCATCTCGCGATCTAGGCAGCACGAGCCTGCCTAGTTGTTCATGCGTTGCTCGTACTGAAGCCTTTTTGATGGCGAGCAACGTAGTTATCATAGATGTGTTAGGGTTAGCATTGTTCCTAGTATCATATGCTGTCGTAGTGCAACCCTTGCGCATCTAGCCGTCCCCGTACCTCATCATGGGTGTAGGGCGGCACCCCGCTTGATCGTTATTTAGTAGATCTGATCCGTTACGGTCGCTCCTTGATTCATCAAGGATTAGTTTAATATCTGCAATAGTTAGGCCTTACAAAGGGTTGGAGGATCCAGCGGCATGCAGGGTGTAGTTTGCTGCCCCTAGACAGGACGTTCCGAGGATCAACCTAGTGTTGGTTTTTAGGCCTTGTCTAGGGCTGGCTTACGTTTACCGTGCGTGAGCGCGAGGCCCAATCGTGAGTAGGATGATCCGATTATGCGGTGAAAACCCCGAGATCGTCGTGGATCTCATATGCTTTGTCATGATCAAGCAGGACCACCATATATTCGGCCACCTCGGACGAATCATGGGTGGATCGGCTCCATGAGCCGATTCACAGGACAACTTGAGAGCCGATCGAGGCTCGTATTTAACGTGTACGTGTGTGCCCAGGAAACTAAGCGAGGCATCATCCACACCTTCACGACCAGGTATAGGTCAGGTGGCACGCCCTTGCAACCCGCATCGGCGCGCGACCAGGGAGGCTGCGGGCCGTCGCTCGAGGGTGGGGCCAGCCCCAGCCCTAGTCGTTCCGGCTCTACGGTGTTGGCAGTCCTTTGCCCGCGGTGGGTTTCCGACGTCAACACATTCTGGCACGCCGTGGGACATCTTCAACGACAACCACCTCGCCATCCACATCAGAGATGGCGGAAGAAACTCCGGTCACTTACGAGGAGCTCTCTGGCGAGCTCAAAAGAAGCATGACAGGGTCAAGGGGTCCTCGGAACCAAACCTCGTCGGTTTCCGTAGGGAGACCTGTTTGCGCGGCATCAAGCAACGGAGACACACACCCGCATCCTGGTGTCAACATGGCAGATTTTAACCACTGCGGAGGGAAGCTAGAGTTCTCCTTTGGCGTCAGCACGGCGGGGCTCGCATGCCGCCGTGGCGAATACAAAGGCAAAATCTACCCGACGAGCTCGAAAAGGCGGCGTACTAAACATAGCATCGCCAGACTCTCGTGGGCCTACGAACGTAGGAGCCGATTTTAGGAGTCAGCTAAAATCGTGTTCCGGTCCGGGCTCAACATCGATCTAATGAACAATGGGATGCGTCGTCTATGGCGCTGGAAGGAATCCACGTTGGTCCTAATAAAGCCGACGTTCGCACTACAGTACCTTAGCTAAACATAGAGCCGATTTCAGCAGTCACCTGGCAGAATCGGCTCGGGGGGCACCCAATCAGGGAGCGCGCGCGACGCCGTTGGACATATGCGGAGAAGATTTGGTAGCCGAATATAGCCGAATATAAAAAAATTTCGGATGCGACCAGAACTGATGCATGGCAGTTGACTTGACAGAGAACAGAAAACAAGTTTACAAGTGGCAGTTCATTAAAAAGCCCTACTGAAGAAATGCATTAAGAGCGTGGAGAGCATCGGTACGGATTCGATCAACCTCAGCGATCTCGACTTCGTCGTCCTCGTCTCTCCCCATCACCAGCTGGCTGCTTAGGGCACGTATTTCAGCCAGGTCGGTCTTCAGATCAGCGGTGAGGCCTTGCGCTTCCTCTTGGGAGCGAGCAACGATGGACTCCTCGTCTTGGATGAGTTGTCTGGTCTCCCTGGCCCTCCTTTCGAGGTCCTCCAGCTCTTTGCGTAGGGTCTCAAGTCTGGCACTATGAGTGGAAGTGGCGGTCTTTGCGTCTAAAGCAGCCTTCTTCTCGTTGAGCCGCTGGCATTTTTCTGCAATATCGGCTCTCAACGGGAGTTGGGCGCGGCGGAGATTAATCCTTTGACGAGCCGACTGCACCCTTGACTTGAAAACTGACAAAGTCACTGTCGGCCAGAGTTTAGCTACCAGCACCACTGGGAGACGAGGCTGGATGTCCACAAGGATAGATCGTCTCAGGGTCCTCAACCAGAGCGTCAACCGAGGAGGAGAGCAGGACTCGGAGACGCTGTAGCGGGCCGTCGACTGCACCAAGATTTGGCTCTTCACCTATTTTAGGGGCAGCTGGCTCGATGGAGTCGGGGTCGAATGTCAGCAAGCTCGAAGGATCGCACCCCTGGCAAAAGAGCAAGAACGGTATGGGCATACGGCAGATATAAAGGAAGTAGAGAGAGAGGAAAGTGTACCTCTCCCAAGAAAGGAAGGGAAGCCGAGGTGGTAACAATCGGCTTCGCAGTATGCTGGTCAGACGACTGGTCCGTCACACGTGGCGAGTTGGAGGGACCAGGGGCAGTAGATGGCATCGGCACCTCTTCAACGACCCCGCTAGAAGTCTCATTGATCTGCAAGGGGATTGGTAAAGTGGTCCGGTTAGTGACAAGACAACGGGGAACACGAGCTATCAAGAGGGTTACCTTTGAAACTTCCTGGCTAGGGGAAGAGGCTTCAGGGCCCGTGCGAGCCCTTTGAACACATCGGCGCTTTATGCGCGACCTCGTTTGGACTGAAGACGAAGAGCGGCAGGCTCGGGAGTCGACCGTTTTCTAGAAGCCGGGGTTGGCGAGTCCGTCTGGCTCTGTGTAGTGGATCTGTCCGTGCCGCGTGGGTAGGAGGCCCTGGGACTGGACTGTTCTCCCTCGCTGGAGTTCTCTTCGGTGGAAGTCTGAAAGAAGGAATACAACCATCTTACAAGGGTTGGGAAGGCAAGTGCGATCGATTGAAATATGGTGCAACTTACCTGCGAATTCGCTGGGGCAGGAGTTCTGCGCGGCAGGGTTTTCCGACAGCCACCTTCTCCCCGCCGTCTCGCCCGGGTCGAGGCTCGGGGGCAACCGACTCCAAGGATGCTTTGTTTTTAGGAGCCGATTTCGGTGAAATCGGCTGGCCTTCCATTATAACTTCTTCGGAGGTGAACGCTGACAGAAGAGGACCACTGGGGCCGGAGGGAGGAATTCAAAGGGAGAACCATCGGCTTGCAGGGGAGCTGGGCCGTCTTGTTCCTGCCAAGAGGTGAAGTCAGTTCGCAGGCAAGTTACCATTAAAGGGTTGCGGGAAATATTTTAAGGAACAGTACCTGGTCGGCGGAGATGACATGCGTGGCGTCAAGTTGTTTCAATTGCGGTCCTAGCGCCCTCCTAAAAACATGGGTCTTCCACATGGACCACCAAGTCTCGAAGCCATCGGTAGTGGAGGAGAAACGGAGGTTGTGAGGAATTGGGAGGGCCAAAGCATCAAAGAAGGTGTAGCACCTATGGCTCGTAAGGATGTCAGGCAGTTCGGCTCGGCTTGCGGTCAGGTGGTGTAAGAATAAGTGCGGAGGCACTTGCCCGAGGCCGAGCTGACGGGCTACCACTACTGGTTGATAACACTCGTAACCGGGTTTGATGATCCGGTTTGAAGTGCTCATTCCAACAGGGAGAAAGCAAGGACGAATCATGATAGAATATAGATGCCGGGTGCTATCGTCATCGGCGAAACTACCCAATCGGAAGGAGACTGGGTTTTCAAATTCCTCCGTTTCGGTATAAGGAAAGAACAGGGGGTTGTCCAGACCTTGGAAGAAGATCTTGAACCTGCTTTGCTTCCTTAGGGATCAGCTGCTGCTGGGAGACCATACAGGGCTTGTCCATAGCTGGTACATCGAATATCCTTCCCGTTAACATCTGGGAAGGTGCAGGAGGTCAGAGGTGGGAAGTCTGGGATCTGATCCCGAAAGTATAACTGCGCCCATAGCTGAATAAACCACCAGGGACCGCCAGTTTTAACTGTCTTCTGAGAGAACAGCTTGACAGACATCAATTGAAGAGATCGATAGACCTCTCCAAGGAACAGTTTGCCGATGCCGAGATGGGTGCCTTTGGCCAGTTCATAGGCTAGGGAGAGGTAATTCTTGGTAGGGGCAAGTGATGGGCCGCAGAATATGAAGTGTTCCAACCAAAAGTTTAGGAAGGCTGTGTGTTCTCGCTCTGTCACAGGGCCTTTGGTTTTCATATGGCGATCGAGGTAGGCGCCCCAGCTGGTACACTCCTTTTTAGAAGAAAGAGTGAAAGGGACTTTCGGCAGTTTGAAAGCAGAAGGGCTTGGAGACGCAATGTCCAGGCCTGTAATCATGGCTACATCGAGCAGGGTTGGTGTCATCGGGCCATGGCCGAATATGAAGCAGTTCATCGCGTCAGACCAGAAGTAGCCGATGGTTTTCAGAATATTTTCATTCTTCTCAAGGGGAGACAATGATAATGATAAGGCATCGGCTATCCCTATAGATTCCCAGGTGGCGTAATGGGTTTTGGATACTCTATTGTACCATGGCACCCAACCTTCGGGGGGGTTAGGCCAGGCTCGCAGGCAGTCGGCCCATGAAGTCAGATCTAGGTGCTGGTTCACGAAGGGGATTCTGTTAGCTTCACATGAGATTAAATGAGCAGGGCTCTCGGAAGAACGGGGGCCAAGACACATGGAATTTGGGAGAGAAGGATGCGGCAATAGGATGTCGGAGACCTAAAATCAATGACGGAGTAGAACATTAAGTCAGGTGTTCCTCTGTTCAATCCTTATATTGGCCCTAATGGAGGAGAAGCGGTGGAGTATTACCTTCAAGCCAGAGACCATGGTGTCGGCGTTGGATGATTCCGCCATTCGGTGCGCTGCGGAGTTTGGAGCGCTGTGGTCGAGATCTGAAGCTCGCGGGATTGCGTAGGTGGCGGATTTTGGGGATCTGAGTTTGCTTTCTCGGACGGAGGTTGCAGGTGACCGTTTGGAGGGGTAACCAGGTTTGCCCTTGTTTGTTATATGGTAGGGGCCGGTGCGACGCCATCGGCTCTTTCGGGGTTTGTTTGACTTTGACTATCGGCTAAGTTAACTAGAAGCCGATCGTATAGAAGAAAAGAGCCGATTGCTTAAAGATTGCTGGAATCGTCGAGTTATGTGGAAGAAGTGGTAATAGACAGTATTGCGACGGTTTTTCTGCCACGACATGACCCTACGAGAGAAAAGCATGATGATTTTGGAAATGTCATTTCCAAAACCAGGGGGGCATGTGTTATCACCAGAATTTGGCCAAGCCAGAGGACCAAGCCAGAGGTGGGCCGCGATCAAGATGGATGTGAAGATTATACGTGGGAGAAATACGTAGATCGGCCTTTTATACCAAATTGGGCTAAACTGCCCACGTATCTGTAATATATTAGATCGCATGTTAGTTTAGAAGTTAGAATCTATCTCGTGCACGATTTAGTGCACGCCCACATTAGAAAGTCCCCTGGACTATAAATATGTACCTAGGGTTTATGGAATAAACAACAACCAACGTTCAACACAAACCAATCTCGGCGCATCGCCAACTCCTTCGTCTCAAGGGTTCTCCGGTAAGCACCATGCTGCCTAGATCGCATCTCGCGATCTAGGCAGCACGAGCCTGCCTAGTTGTTCATGCGTTGCTCGTACTGAAGCCTTTTGATGGCGAGCAACGTAGTTATCATAGATGTGTTAGGGTTAGCATTGTTCCTAGTATCATATGTTGTCGTAGTGCAACCCTTGCGCATCTAGCCGTCCCTGTACCTCATCATGGGTGTAGGGGCGGCACCCGCTTGATCGTTATTTAGTAGATCTGATCCGTTACGGTCGCTCCTTGATTCATCAAGGATTAGTTTAATATTTGCAATAGTTAGGCCTTACAAAGGTTGGAGGATCCCGGCATGCGGTGTAGTTTGCTGCCCCTAGACGGGACGTTCCGAGGATCAACCTAGTGTTGGTTTTTAGGCCTTGTCTAGGGCTGGCTTACGTTCACCGTGCGTGACGCGAGGCCCAATCGTGAGTAGGATGATCCGATTATGCGGTGAAAACCCGGATCGTCGTGGATCTCATATGCTTTATCATGATCAAGCAGGACCACCATATATTGGCCACCTTGGACAATCATGGGTGGATCGGCTCCATGAGCCGATTCACGGGACAACTGAACGATCGAGGCTCGTATTTGCGTGTACGTGTGTGCCCTGCGACTAAGCGAGGCATCATCCACACCTTCTGACCGGGTATAGGTCGGGTGGCACGCCTGCACCCGCATCGCAGCGACCGGGAGGCTTTGCGGGCCGTCGCTCGGGCCAGGGCCAGCCGCAGCCCTAGTCGTTCCCGCTCTACGGTGTTGGCCGACCTTGCCTGGTTCCGGGTCGCGATCTGTAATGGATGATGTAATCTGGTATCAATTCGGTTATGTATTCACGATGGAATGATCTTGGGATCGTGAAATTGTATGCATAATAGGAGTTCTGGACTGGTAAGTCCGGGGCCCCACACTTCCTCTTGGGGTTCCCAACGGAAGGGTACATCTACGCGCATCAAGCACTTTTTCTGGCGCCGTTGCCGGGGAGATCAAGACACGCTGCAAGGGGAGTCTCCACTTCCAATCTCTTTACTTTGTTTTTGTCTTGATTTATTTTAAAACACAAAAAAATTAGTTGCTAGCTTTACTGTATTTACTGTCTTGTTCTCTATATCTAAAAACACAAAAAAATTAGTTACTTGCATTTAGTTTACTTTTGTTATCATGTCTAGCTCTGTACTTGTTACTTCTTCACCTGAGGAATTAGTCTTTACTTTTAAACAAGGGGATGAGGAGAGTTTTAAAGATGCTTGGTCTAGAATTTTTGATGCTTATCGTAAAGCTGAACCTCAAATGACTCTAAGTTTGCTCCTTAGTAATTTTTATTTTGGTCTTATGATTCGCTATAGATATGCCTTAGATGCTATAGTGGGAGGAGATTTCCTTCATTGCAACGGTGATCAAGCTTTTAATGCCATAAAAAACATGGTTCGGCTAATAACTTTGATTCAGCTCTTATTAGCATTTATAATAGATTAAACACTCTTGAGACAAATGCATCTTACTTGAAGGAAAATTATGGTTATGTTCGAAACCGTCTTGATGAAGTTTTAGTGAACTCCGAACCCTCAAAGTGGAACCCTACTATTAAAGTTATTATTGGTGGTGAAACTTTTCATGCCCGTTGTGATATTATGTCTGAATTTTGTCTTATGCCTGAGAGTATTTATAAATCTTTGACACTTTGGGGACTTGTTGAAGGAGAAGGAATAACTCTTATTGATAACTCCGTTATAATACCTAAGGGAATAGCCGAGAGTGTGCATACAACCATTCTTGGAAGAACGGTATCCACTGATTATCTTGTTATTGAATGTGTAGGAACAGGACAAATCACACTTGGAAAATCCCTGTTGAAACTATTGGGAGCAATCATAAATACGGGAGAAGGCACCCTAAAAATCATACCGGGAGGCCGACATGTATTCCCTAAACCAAAGAGTAAGAAAAAGAGTAAGAAGGGTAGGCGTAAAGCCCGAGGTAATGTTGATGCTCCATCTCTTGAAAATACTTGATTTGCACTTCGCGCCTAGCTGAAAGGCGTTAAGAAAAGCACTTCTTGGGAGATAACCCATGTTTCATTTTATTTACTGTATTGTTGAGTCTTGGAAGTTGTTTACTACTGTAGCAATCTCTCCTTATCATGTTTTTGTGCCAAGTAAAGTTTCTATGTTAAAGTTGATACTATATTTGGGATCGCTGCGTAGAAACAGCATTGCTGTCTGTCACGAATTCTCGCAGAAGTCTCTGTAAAAAATATAAAAATCTGCAAATTTACGAGCATGATCCTCGGATATGTACGCAACTTTCATTAGTTTTGAGTTTTTCCATTTGAGCAAGTTAAGTGCCCCTGCCAGATTCATCTTTACGGACTGTTCTGTTTTTGACAGATTCTGTCTTTTATTTCGCATTGCCGCTTTTGCTATGTTGAATGAGTTTCTTTGTTCCATTAACTTTCAGAAGCTTTGTGCAATGTCCAGAAGTGTTAAGAATGATTGTGTCACCTCTGAATATGTGAATTTTTGGTTATGCACTAACCCTCTAATGAGTTTGCTTGAAGTTTGTGAGAAGGAAGTTTTGAAGGGTCAACAGAAGAGGATGATATACTATGATCAAGAAGAGTGAAAGGTCTAAGCTTGGGGATGCCCCGGTGGTTCATCCCTGCATATTTTAAGAAGACTCAAGCATCTAAGCTTAGGGATGCCCAAGGCATCCCCTTCTTCATCGACAACATTATCAGGTCACTTCTAGTGAAACTATATTATTATTCCATCACATCCTATGTTCTTTACTTGGAGCGTCGGTTTGCTTTATTTTTGTTTTGTTTTGAATAAAGTTGGATCCCACCATTTCTTATATTGGAGATATTACTCCGCTTTTTCATATGGAACACTTGTGTTCATAATTGTGCTTTAATGTTCATGGCGAAGGCTGAAATTGCTTCGTTAAATTGCTATTTGGTTGGTATCGGAAAATGCTGCATATGGTTTGGTAATTTGGCAATTGTTTGAGCTCTCATAGATCATGTTTAAGCTCTTGCATCATGTAGTTTAAACTATTAATGAAGAACTACCGTAGAGCTTGTTTAATTTGGGTTTGCATGATTGATCTCTCTAAGTCTAGATATTTTCGGGTAAAGTGTTTGAACAACAAGGAAGACAGTGTAGAGCCTTATAATGCTTGCAATATGTTCTTGTGTAAGTTTTGCTGTACCTGTTCATACTTGTGTTTGCTTCAAACAACCTTGCTAGCCCAAACCTTGTACTGAGAGGAAATGCTTCTCGTGCATCCAAATACCTTGAGCCAAAACCCATGCCATTTGTGTCCACCATATCTACCTACTATGTGGTATTTTTCTGCCATTCCAAAGTAAATTACTTGTGTGCTACCTTTAAATTCCATTCCTTTACCTCTACAATATATAGCTCATGGGACAAATAGCTTAAAAACTATTGTGGTGATGAATATGTAGTTATGTGTTTTAATTCTTATAAGTTGCTTGTTGAGCGGTAACCATGTTTAGGGGCGCCATCAACTTTACCTTTGTTGGATATCATGTGAGATGCTATGCATGTTCGTCTTGTCTGAAGTAAGTGGATTTCATGATCAAATGGTTTGATATGCATATGTTAGAGAAGAACATTGGGCCGCTAACTAAAGCCATGTATCATGGTGGAAGTTTCATTTGGACATACAACCTCAATCTCTTATGAGAGTATTAACTATTGTTGAATGCTTAAGCATTAAAAGGAGTCCATTATCTGTTTTCTATGTTGTCCGGTATGGATGTCTAAGTTGAGAATAATCAAAAGCGAGAAATCCAATGCGTGCTTTCTCCTTAGACACTTGTACGGGCGGCATAGAGGTACCCCTTTGTGACACTTGGTTGAAACATATGTTATGCGATGATAATCCGTGTCTTCCGAGCTAAGTAGGACAAGGTGCGAGCACTATTATTACTCTATGCATGAGACATGCAACTTGTAGGAAGTATTATGCATAGCACATATGAATTATTACTACCGTTGACAAAATTGTTTCTATGTTTTCAAAACAAAAGCTCTAGCACAAAAATAGTAATCCCTGCTTCCCTCTGCGAAGGGTCATTCTTTTACTTTATGTTGAGTCAGTTTACCCACTTCTTTCTATCTTAGAAGCAAACACTTGTGTTAACTGTGTGCATTCATTCTTACATGTTTACTTATTGCACCTGTTATATTACTCTATGTTGATAAATATCCATGAGATATGCATGTTACAAGTTGAAAGCATTCGCTGAAACTTAATCATCCTTTCTGTTGCTTCAATGCATTCTACTATGAATTTATTGCTTATGAGTTAGCTCTTATGCAAGTGTTATTGATACTTGTTTGAAAGTACTATTCATGAAAAGTTTTGCTATATGATTCATTTGTTTAGTCATTATCTTTGTTAGCAATCTTTTGTTCAGATCACTCCATTCATCTCATATGCTTTACAATAATGTTGATCAAGATTATGTTGGTAGCATGTCACTTCAGAAATTATTTGTGTTATCGTTTACCTACTCAAGGACGAGTAGGAACTAAGCTTGGGGATGCTTGATACATCCAAACGTATCTATAATTTCTTATGTTCCATGCTACTTTTATTACAATACTTGAATGTTTTATACATACTTTACAGCATTATTATACATTTTTGGCACTAACCTATTAACAAGATGCCGAAGTGCCAGTTCTGTTTCTGCTGTTTTTGGTTTCAGAAATCCTAGTAAGGAAATATTCTCGAATTGGACGAAATCAACGCCCAGGGCCTATTTTTACACGAAGCTTCCAGAAGACCGAAAGGAGACGAAGTGGGCCACGAGATGGCCAGACACCAGGGCGGCGCGGCCCAGGTCCTGGCCGCGCATCCCTGTTGTCTGGGCCCCTCGCGTCGCCCCTGACCTACCCTTCCGCCTACAAATAACCTTCGTCGCGAAACCCCCTGTACCGAGAGCACGATACGGAAAACCTTCAGAGACGCCGCCGCGAATCCCATCTCGGGGGATTCAGGAGATCACCTCCGGCACTGGAGAGGGGAATCATCACGGAGGGCTCTACATCATCATGCCCGCCTCGGATTGATGCGTGAGTAGTTCATCCTTGGACTATGGGTCCATAGCAGTAGCTAGATGGTTGTTGTCTTCTCCGCTTGTGCTATCATTGTTATAGATCTTGTGAGCTGCCTAACATGATCAAGATCATCTATTTGTAATGCTACATGTTGTGTTTGGGATCCGATGAATATAGAATATTATGTTAAGTTGATTATCAATCTATCATATATGTGTTGTTTATGTTCTTGCATGCTCTCCGTTGCTAGTAGAAGCTCCGGCCAAGTTGATACTTGTAACTCCAAGAGGGAGTATTTATGCTCGATAGTGGGTTCATGCCTCCATTAAATCTGGGACAGTGACAGAAAGTTCTAAGGTTGTGGATGTGCTTGTTGCTAGTAGGGATAAAACATCGATGCTTTGTCTAAGGATATTTGTGTTGATTACATTACGCACCATACTTAATGCAATTATCTGTTGTTTACAACTTAATACCGGAAGGGGTTCGGATGATAACCTGAAGGTGGATTATTTAGGCATAGATGCATGCTGGATAGCGGTCTATGTACTTTGTCGTAATGCCCTGATTAAATCACATAGTAATCATCGTTGATATGTATTGAATCTTTATTTGTCAATTGCCCGCCTGTAATTTGTTCACCCAGCATGTTAGTTATCTTATTGGAGAGACACCACTAGTGAACTGTGGACCCAGGTCCATTCTTTTACATCTGAATACATTCTACTGCAATCTATTTTACTGTTCTTTGCAAACAAACACCATCTTCCACTCGATACGCTTAATCCTTTGTTTCAGCAAGCCGGTGATTGACAACCTCACTTTACGTTGGGGCAAAGTACTTTGATTGTGTTGTGCAGGTTCCACGTTGGCGCCGGTTTCATGGTGTTGCGCTACAATCCTCCACCAACAACCTTCACGTGCTTCTTGGCTCCTACTGGTTCGATAACCTTGGTTTCTTTTCGAAAAATGTTTCGCATCATACCTTCCTTTGTTGGAACCCAAATCTACGCGAAGGCCACTAAATATTTTCCCTAAAGTTTTTATGTTATTTTGGATCCCTAAAGGGTTGCAAATGCCAAAATCTTTGTTTTTAGCCCTGTTTTAAAAATTCAGGAAATCGCCAAGGGGTTTTCGAAAAATGCCTTGTCTTCTTCGGCACAAGCAGCTGCGTGTGGCCGCCCGCGCCGTCGATCCCCGAAGGGATGCGCGCCGCCGCTCGCCGCCCCTGGGCGGGGATAAGGCCGCCACGACGCCCTCCCCTCTCCCTATCCTCTCTCCCTCACGCGCCTCTCTTCCTCTCTCTGCAAGCGCGCGCCCGAACCCTAGCTCCGGCCGCCCTGCTCGCCGCCGTTTGCCGCCACCCCGCGCCCAGCTGACATGCCACAAGCTCCGCCTCGCCTCCCCGAGCTTCCCCGTCGAAGGAATCGGCCGGGGAGGGCTCCAATCGCGCCGCCGCACCGTCTTCTCCGCATGCCGGCGAAGCTTCCGACGACCGCCGTGGCGCCTGCAGGCCTCCTCCGGCCTCGCCGCCCACCATCGCGCTCCTGGTGAGCACCCGGTGCTCCGGCGCCCCTCCTTCTCCCTCTCCCCCTCTCTAGCGACCCCGCCACGTTCACCCGCACCCGGCCACCGCCGCATGTCGCCGCCGGCGCCGCTCCGGCGTCAATTAGCGGCGCCGCCACCAGGTACTTGCCCTCGTCGCGCGCGTCCAACACGCGCCGCGCGTCTAGGCGTGGCCTGGAGCGGCTGCCCCGCTCGTCTCCGGCGCCAGGCCGCCGGCGGTTGACCACGCGGTTGACCCCGGTGGGCCCCTGGCTATCAGCCTTTTTCCTTTTATTTTCTTTATTTTCTATAAATAATAAATCCATGACAGGTGGGCCCCGTCCGTCAGATATTTATTCTTTTCCAAAATGTTTATAAATGATTAAAACCCTGACAGTGGGTCCGACTGTCATACTTTTATTATTTTCCAGAAATTGCAGATTTTGAATAAAACTTGTAAAATTCATAACTATTTCATTTTAATTCATAAAAATATGTATAATATATCAAAATTTTCAAAAAAAAAATCTCTACAACTTTAGATGTAATTCATGCATCATTTCAACAATTAAAACTGCATAAGTACTGAAACCCTAATTAACCCCTCTCATATGTCGGGGTCCGATGCTGTAACCCCTTTAATCTGATGATGCACCTAGGGTTTACTCAATTCCATTAATTTGACATATCATCATCTTTGAATGTGCATTGCATTATGCCATGTATTGAATGTTAGTTCTCTCTTTCTAGTATTTGCTTCTTCGCGATCGATAGAGTACGAGTCCGAGACGATGAAGATCAACGACACCGAAGATCAATACTTGTCCACCGACGAACAAGTCAAGCATGGGATCTCCGAAGATCCACATTGGTTTGTCACGGACAAAGGCAAGCCCTAGCCTGGTTCATATATGATTTCGAAATGCTTTTACTTCTGGATCCTACATATTGCATACGATTCAACTGTCTTTTATCGATAGGTAGAGTTATCCTATCTATTGCATGCTCCACCCTTGTAGCCTCAAATCCATGATCTACTGCTCCTAGCATAACTAGGTTTGGCATGTGTGCATCGCTAGAGCCTTTATATCTTTATGCTTAGCCATGCTTAGTTCGTTACGCTATTACTCCGATCTTCAGACTGGAGCCATACAATGAAATGAAACTAGCATGACATGTTGACGTGGTAAGTATAGAGATGTTGTTAAACATGACTAAAGGCTCAGACGAGAGGCCACATTGGGGTGTGGTGGGTTGTTTCGTTTCTGCCGACCCTAGGAACCGAGTTCTCGCCTCTTGAACCAAGACTGAGCGTACAACCACACGAGGCCCTATTATGGTACCCTCTCGACTCACTAACTTGCCTAGTAGATTCCATGAGTCACATAGTTTGCGCGTTATCTGGACATATGCATTGCATTCTGCTTTGGGGGAAAAGGTACATAACAGGTAGGTAAGCGTGGCCGTGGTGGCTGGGGTTAGAGTCCCTGGGGAAACCCACCTCGCCTCACATTGTTAAGGACCGACTTCGGGACTTGACCCGTTACGGCGGAACAATCCTTAGCGCGTGACTCATGGTCTCGGTGACAGTAAGGTAAAGGTCGTGGTCAATCACTCTCTGTCGGCTTTCCAAGGAAGAGATAATGTACTGGCACTAAGAATCGGTTGGCACGTGTGGGTAAAGTTGTGCACCCCTGCAGGGACAAATCTTTTCGAAAAGCGTGTCCATGGTTACAGACGACTTGGGAGTGGATTCTGTGATCATAGACAACTTTAACCTGATCGTAAAACTTGGCAAGCAATGTGTGTTGACGGATAACTTCTCCGGGGTGTTGAGGGGGTGATCCGAGGATAGTGGTTCAAGATGATGAAGATTGGTGGATACAATATGATGATCAGTAGAGCTAGAGATATCACTCTCTTATCCCCTTTTAAAGGTTCTGAGTAGTCGAGTTTCTTCTCCCTCTTGTTTATTAAAGGAAAACTGGCTTTACGCAAAAGAAACTCCACAGAAAGCCCGCATACCCGCTTTGCTAAAAGGTTGTACTCAGTCTTGCTGAGTCCCTGTACTCAGCTTTGCATGCTTTTGTTTCAGACAAAGTCGCTCCAACAGATGGTGGTTTCTAGTCGACATCGACGAGTAGCTTGGGGTTCCCAGGTGGCAGCCTGGAATATATGGGCTGGGACGTCGTCGTTATGCTCCTGGCCTCTTAGGCCTTTTGCTATCTTGCTATGTCTAATAGCATAACTTCACTTCCGTTGATTGATGTATGTCAGGTCAGTGATCTCTGCTTGTAATACTTTGGTTCTTCGCTCAATTATGAGCTTGTATTAGTTTTTGTGTCGTAGAGTCACTGTTGTGTTACCGATTCTCTCACTGTAGTCTCTCGAGCTCTAGGTTAGTCTTATGTCAGACAAAGATCTGGTATTTGTCTAACCACGATCCGGGGGTGCCACAGGTTTTGGTATCAGAGCAGGACTGCCTGTAGGAAGCCCTTTCTACTGGTCGATGTTGAGTCTAGTGTTTTTGAAAACTATTTGAAAGCTAATAGTATTTGCGAAAATCTGATTAGGCTTCTTTTTACTCCTTATCTGGTATCACTCTAATTCTAAGGTGCCTTACCTTGTGTTGATTTGAAAGTTTTTCTATCTCTTCTAGTCTTTCAAACTTAGGTGCCTCAAGGGCATGTCGTTTCTAAACCAGTTGACCTAGTGCAGAGTTCTCTAGAGTCGTGTGTGTTCTTTGCTCCCTCTTTGTTTTGTTTGTTTTGATAGAGAGATTTCCTTTCCATCATGATCTCTCTATTTTCTAGGTTCCACAAAATTATGTTCTAGGCTTCAAGGTTTCCTTTCGCCTTGAATGCTTCCTTTCTATTTGCTTGGTACTTCGGAAGCTATGCATGTCTTCTAGAAGCTACAGTGTGATTACTACATCGTAGTGTCCTCTGTGTCACTCATCTAGTAGTTACTCCTTTCTCGGGTTTTAACCCTTGGACTTGAACCGAAGGTCCCCGATTGTGCTAGATTCTAGTATACGAATCTTAGTACATGAAGCTGGCCTTTAACCCAAGACCCATGCCATTGAACACTAGTGTTAATGTTCATACATTACACCAGGATGGCTAAATTCAAATCAAGGTAGCCTTCAAGCTTGTGGTTATTGTCGTGATTGAATTGCGGCAATAAAGATCTTTCCTTTCCACCAGCTATCGCAGAGGTTCTTTCATTGAACCAAATGGATCACTACAAGAGTGCTCTTTGAGAGTCATATCTATGTCTGTGATTCTGCCACATCTCCTTTTTCAGCATAAGTTACACGAAGTGTTATATTGTGCATCTACATCTCAGGAACTCTGATCTTGATCGTGTTCTTCCTCTTTAGTTGCTTTCCAACCTTTGTCTGCTAGTTGGCAGCCAAGTGGTAAATGTGCATTGGTGTTTCCAGTGCATGTTACTCTTGTGGTTCGTCAAGACATTCCACTTCGGTATGTCAGGAGAAACAAACTTACCTCGTCTATTTCTAAGACTTGGTCAAAGTGTTGTATTCCGCAGATTAAGAAGTCTCGTTAGCTTCTGTTCTGTTCTACCTTGGAGTATCACCCTCTTTTATATCAAGAGATCGTGTTGTATCATGACCTTATTGATGAAGTGATTCTCTTTACTTTCCTTTCTCCCTTCCTCCTTGGGAATGCTTGGGGTGTACCTATTGATGTGGCTATCTAAGATTCTTAGCAATTCTTATTGCTTTGAAATCCAAGGACGTTTGCGTCATTCTTAGCATGATTGGTTCGCCAATTACTAAGCATAGATTGATTGTGTTGCCAAGTCCATTCGTTCAGGCACACCTTCTCTGGTCAAAGAGTTAGGTTCGTGCCGAAGCTCTCAAGACCACACCGCTTTCCTTATAAAGCATGTTCGCTTTCGAACTTAGAGATATATCGGTGGTACGTGATATTCTGGATGTCTTTCTAGAAGTATCGCCATGTTACTACATGACCGTGTTGTCGAGTTCATGAGTAAGTTGGTTCTTTGAACTTCTCCTTTCTCCAAACAATATTGCTGGATAACCCTGGACTAGTTGGTTGAACTTAAACAACAACTTGGAGAGTTGAAGGACAAAAGCTCTATCCGACTTGATCCTTCTTAAAGGGATCTCTAGTTTTGTTCGTGTTGACGTAAGGAAGTATCTCCTTTATGGATATGCTATCTTCCCCATATTTGATTTGAGCTTGGGCTATCATCAAATCAAACTCAGTTCCAAGGACTATCTTGATGATGCTTATACTCATGGTGTCTCGTCTGAGTATAACTTCATGTCCATTGGTCTGACCAATATTTCTGCCGAGTCCATATAGAATATGAGTTCCTCATTGGAGTATCTTGATAAGTTTGTTGTTGAGCTCATCGATGACATTCTTATTTCCTCCAAGTTTAAAGGGATTCATATTAACCGTTTGGCACTAATGTTGGAAACTTTTGAGAACCATCTTTGTGTTATCACGAAGTAGGTGTTCTGGATGTTGGAAGTGACATTCTCTGGTTCACGTGCTTTTGCTGAAAGATGTCGCCGTGGATCTGAGTCGAGTTTCATTTGTTTACCACGAGAATCATCGTAAGTCGGTCAGGCATGTGCAAAGTATTATTGAGATGGAAGGTTGTTACCTCCATTCCTTGAAACGTTCCTCTATGCACACTAAGCCATTGACTGGTTTGTTCAATAAAGAGAAGAAGTTTAATAGCTTCGATATTTTCTTTGATGTCCCCACCGGGACTCACTTGTGTTACATTGCAAGTTCATGTGCACGCAATTGCCTTTGCAGTCGCAACCACATGTATTACGCAATCTAGCTCAATCCTTTGGAGCTTGACATTGTGGTCCATATCTTGAGAATCTAGCAACTTTACCTTGGTGGTAACTGTTGCAAATCTTACATTCAAATATTCTAAGTCCGAAAGTATCTTTACACCTAACCTAAGCTAAATCTCAAGTGGCAATGATGGTTAGTGTTTCTCAAGGACTTTTGACATAGGTCTCTTTGTAAATCCAGCAAGATTAATGTTGTGGTTAACACAATCAGTCGGAAGGCCTAATGCCATAATATGTTGAAACATCAAGAATAACCACTCCCCTTGAGGATACTGTGCGACTTATTCTAAGAGTTCCCTGATAGTGTCTTTTCAATTCCGAAGTCCGACCTTGACTCGATGACCTATTGAAGGCTCGTCAATAGCCTAAACATTGGTGTATATAACATCAAGGAGAACTTTATAAGCAGAGTTGATAAATGTCTCTCGGTCAATCCCTCGAAATCATTTCTCCGGTGACAGAAACTTCGTTCGGAGAAATTTCACTCACCGCTGATCCTTGGCACTTCCCTAGCCAGTACCCTTCCCTTTCCGTTGGTCGTACCTGAAGTTCCAATCAATTCACACGTTGTGTGAATTCGTCAGCCATCTATGGTCCCCAGCCTTTTGAATACACTTCAATCGTTTCATGTACCCATATCAAAAGAGTGACTATGATTCTTAAATTCAAAGTAGCTCTGGTTGGTAATCTTCTATGCTTCTACGAGTCACCCTCTTTTTGGGAGTGCCTCGTCATGGTACCAAAGGCAGTTCAACTCCTCGCTAATTACCTTGTATTCTCGTATTCTTATCAAGCGTGGAGCAATTGTCTACAAATTGGAAACTTCTTCCACCTCCTCCCTTACCTTGACGTGTTTCATGTTTTTTAGCTCAAGAGTTTTTTTAAACACTCCTTCCACGAGTTGACCATGAGATACTCGATCTTTGTAAAGATCCACCATCCAGTGTTATTCCCTCTTTCCTTTAGGTACAGTTGAGCAACAACTTCAAAGGAAGAAAATGAAGCGCTTCATTCATGGTGTTGTGGGTCAACTTCATGGTGTCGTGGATCAACTTCCTCAGCAAAGAAGATCAGCGTGGTATCGACAAGCTCGTTGAAGATCGGTGTAGTCCTTGTTACCTTCTCTTTTCCTACCTTAGGAATCTCGGGGACGAGATTCTTGTAAGGGGGATAGAGTTGTAACATCCCTCTTTTGCTAAACCCTAATTAGGAGTTGTTTGTGCATCATGAGCATCATATAAAATGCATTAAGAAAAAATTGCATCTCAAATAAAGTGGAAACCCAAAATGTATGCAAACCCCTCCTCTACTTTAAATTCTCCCAAGTTGTTTCAAATCTTCAAAACCAAAATATGTGGAACCTCAAATACATGAGGAAGACCACTAAATATTTTCCCTAAAGTTTTTAAGTTATTTTGTATCCCTAAAGGGTTGCAAATGCCAAAATCTATTTGTTTTTAGCCCTGTTTTAAAAATTCCAGGGAAATCCCCAGACCCTAGGGGGTTATGCGCAAATTAGCTTGTCTTCTTCTTCACAGAGGCACAGATGCTCGCCGCTCGCCGCCGATGGGCGGAGATAAGGCCGCCGCCGCCCTCCCTCGTCCCTATCCTCTCCCTCTCCCCGTGCTCTCTTTCTCTCTCTCTGTGAGCAGCCGAGCAAACCCTAGCTCCGGCCGCGCCGCGCCGCCGCTCTGCGCCACCCCGCGCCCAGCCGAGCAGCCAGGAGCTCTCCGCCTCGCCTCCTTGAGCTTCCCCGTCGAAGGAATCAGCCAGGGAGGGCTTGAATCGCCGCCGCCGACTATCTTCCCCGAGGCCGGCGAGAAGCCACGACCGCCGTGGCGCCTGCAGGCCTCCTCCGGCCTCGCCGAGCCTCCATCGCGCTCCTGGTGAGCTGTGGTGCTCCGGCGCCCCTCGTCCCTCTCCCTCGCTCGCTGTATCGTCCCCGCCGCGTGCACCCGGCCCGGCCGCCGTGCTGCTCGCCGCCGGCGCGCTCCGGCGACCTCCTTCGGGCGGCGCCACCACCCCTCGACTCGCCGCGTCGCGCGCGTCTAACGCGCCGGCCCGCGCGTCCAGGCGTGGCCTGGAGCGGCTGCTCCGCTCGTCTCCGGCGCCAGGCAGCCGGCGGTTGACCACGCGGTTGACCCCGGTGGGCCCCTGGCTATCAGCATTTTCCTTTTATTTTCTTTATTTTCTGTAAATAACAAATCCATGATAGGTGGTCCCCGTCCGTAAGATATTTATTCTTTTCCTAAATGTTTATAAATGATTAAAACCCTGACAGTGGGTCCGACTGTCATACTTTTATTATTTTCCAGAAATTGCAGATTTCGAATAAAACTTGTAAAATTCATAACTATTTCATTTTAATTCAGAAAAATATGCATAATATATCAAAATGTTCAGAAAAACATTCTCTACAAGTTTAGATGTAATTCATGCATCATTGCAACAATTAAAACTGCATAAGTAGTGAAACCCTAATTAACCCCTCTCATATGTCGGGGTCCGATGTCGTAACCCCTTTAATCTGATGATGCACCTAGGGTTTACTCAATTCAATTAATTTGACATATCATCATCTTTGAATGTGCATTGCATTATGCTATGTATTGAATGTTATTTCTATATTTCTAGTGTTTGCTTCTTCGCGATCGATAGAGTACGAGTTCGAGACGATGAAGTCCGACAACGACGCAGATCAATACTTGTTCACCGACGAACAAGTCAAGCATGGGATCTCCGAAGATCCACATTGGTTTGTCAGGGACAAAGGCAAGCCCTAGCCTGGTTCATATATGATTTCGAAATGCTTTTACTTCTGGTTCCTACATATTGCATACGATTCAACTGTCTTTTATCGATAGGTAGAGTTATCCTATCTATTGCATGTTCCACCCTTGTAGCCTCAAATCCATGATCCACTGCTCCTAGCATAACTAGGTTTGGCATGTGTGCATCGCTAGAGCCTTTATATCTTTATGCTTAGCCATGCTTAGTTCGTTACACTATTACTCCGGTCTTCGGACTGGAGCCATACAATGAAATGAAACTAGCATGACAGGTTGATGTGGTAAGTATAGAGATGTTGTTAAACATGACTAAAGGCTCAGACGAGAGGCCACATTGGGGTGTGGTGGGTTGTTTCGTTTCTGCCGACCCTAGGATCCGAGTTCTCGCCTCTTGAACCAAGACTGAGCGTACAACCACGCGAGGCCCTATTATGGCACCCTCTCGACTCACTAACTTGCCTAGTAGATTCCATGAGTCACATAGTTTGTGCGTTATCTGGACATATGCATTGCATTCTGCTTTGGGGGAAAAGGTACATAACAGGTAGGTAAGCGTGGCCGTGGTGGCTGGGGTTAGAGTCCCTGGGGAAACCCACCTCGCCTCACATCGTTAAGGACCGACTTCGGGACTTGACCCGTTACGGCGGAACAATCCTTAGCGCGTGACTCATGGTCTCGGCGACATCAAGGTAAAGGTCGTGGTCAACCACTCTTCGCCTTTCCGAAGAGAGCTAATGTACTGGCACTAAGAATCGGTTGGCACGTGTGGGTAAAGTTGTGCACCCCTGCAGGGTTAAATTTTCGAAAAGCCGTGTCCACGGTTACGGACGACTTGGGAGTGGATTCTGTGATCATAGACAACTTTAACCTGATCGTAAAACTTGGCAAGCAATGTGTGTTTACGGATATCTTCTCCGGGTGTTGAGGGGGTGATCCGAGGATAGTGGTTCGAGATGATGAAGATTGGTGGATACAATATGATGATCAGTAGAGCTAGAGATATCGCTCTCTTATCCCCTTTTAAAGGTTCTGAGTAGTCGAGTTTCTTCTCCCTCTTGTTTATTAAAGGAAAACTGGCTTTACGCAAAAGAAACTCCACAGAAAGCCCGCATACCCGCTTTGCTAAAAGGTTGTACTAAGTCTTGCTGAGTCCCTGTACTCAGCTTTGCATGCTTTTGTTTCAGAAAGTCGCTCCAACAGATGGTGGTTTCTAGTCGACATCGACGAGTAGCTTGGGGTTCCCAGGTGGCAGCCTGGAATCTATGGGCTGGGACGTCGCCGTTATGCTCCTGGCCTCTTAGGCCTTTTTCTATCTTGCTATGTCTAATAGCATAACTTCGCTTCCGTTGATTGATGTATGTCAGGTCAGTGACCTCTGCTTGTAATACTTTGGTTCTTCGCTCAATTATGAGCTTGTATTACTTCTTGAGTCGTAGAGTCACTGTTGTGTTACCGATTCTCTCACTGTAGTCTCTCGAGCTCTAGGTTAGTCTTATGTCAGACGAAGATCTGGTATTTGTCTAACCCTGATCCCGGGGGTGCCACATCGTGTTCCGGAAGGCTCCGCCGGCGAACTCCAAATGGACGGCATGCCTGGAGATTGCTGGATCGGGTGGAATTCGGTCGTGCGCACCCGTGTTTTTCTCTGTCCGTTTGGTTCCAGAGGGAGCGCTTCAAAGCTCTGCTAGCCGTTAATATCATGGAGCACGTCTTCGTTCCATGTTGCTGGTGGAGAATGACATGAAAGACGAGATCTGGGGGCTAGCTATGGTGGTTCGAGTCTCGGCGGTGATGATGAGTTGGCTTGGTGATGCGCGACTTGAAGGAGCGGTATGCAAGCGGGGGCGACTACACAAGAGAAGTTCAAAGTCTTACTCTCAGGGTGAAAATTCAAGGTCTGACCTTAATTGGTTGTGTCTGGCAATGTCCTTGTTAAAGGTATTGTTTTGAGAGCGATGCTATTCTTCAGGGTGAAAACCTAAGATCTATGATCGGGCGACGATGGTGCTTGTGCACTGTTTCCTTCTTGGAGGCGTCGCTTTTGGAGAAGCTGAACTTATGGTGTTGTCTTGGTGGTGTTAGTGTTGTTGTTTCAAGGAATAGATTGTTGTAGCGAGACTTTTTCTTTTTTTGTAATTATTCTTTCTTTTTTGGAATCTCCGCGATATTAATATATACTCTTTATCGAAAACAAAGTCCTCTGTTACCCCGCGCAGATAGTCTGATTGATAAAATTGGTCTAACATCCATTGGGTGGCAAGTTTGTCTAACAAGTCTCTCATCCCATGTTCTGGTGGTTGGATCGATTAAGTCTGAGTCTATATAAATTTTTATAGACAATATTTAAATTACCAATGGGGTTTTCTTCTGCCATCCACATGTAAGATGCTTAATATAGCCAGTTAATTAGGACACTTGAATTGCTAGTTTAGTTGTTTAGAGTTTGCGAGTGCACTAAATTATCAATGGGGTGTTCTTCTTTGCATTTCTGATAATGTATAGCTTCAACTACATATGTCACTGAAAGGGTGTCACTTTCTAGGTTCTCTTCTTTGTCTTACTGTCAGGATCTCACAGAAAGGATACTATCTTTTCTAGGCATTTCAACAAAATGTTGGATGCCGAAGAATTTGGGGATAATGATGTCTATCTCATTCAGCCCTTCGGGTCCAGATCGTTACATGAGTTACATGCTCATCTGTTTTTCTAATTCATTTTTTTTTTTTGATCTTTAGTCTCACCAGTATGCATCGTAGCATGAACTGATACTAAGTCACTACTAATTACACCACATTATAAAATTGATCAAGATTTTCTAGAATATAGAGGAAACTCATATTGTCGTCTTTTCAGGATCACAATGTGATCATACATTAAGCTTCCCAAATGTCCACTTATTACATTATTACCTGGACATCATGAATGTTAAACTTACTACTTTGTACCTTGTGCACCGAAGTGTCAAGCTAGCAGCAAACTCTTTGACGTTGGACCAATTACTTGGCAGAAAAACTTGCACGAGATGAGCTGAATTTCATAATATATTGCACTGCTCTTTGGGACTGACTGCGCCGGCTGTTAGCATTTGTTCTAAAATTGTCAGGTCATATGAGTGATTCATTGCACCCGCTTATCAAAAACATTGACACGAACTTCCTATTTTAAGCTGGTATATTGTTGTGGGTAAATGTACTTCGGGAGTGGCTGGTCAAATAATTCGTATGGCTAGAGATAGTACTACTGCAAAACTTAGAATGCATAGTTCCAGCCACGACATACGACAACGCCAAGCATGCAGCCGGCACGGCGAAGCGTGCGTGTCCATCTAGTTATGTGTAAGTCTATCCCTCTCTGGTTATTTTTGAACGAACAATCAAATTTTGATCGTAGTGTAGATATATAGCATGCGACATTATTGCTCAGTTTCTGTATGCTCGTATCTATGTCGCAAGTCATTTTGCAATAATATACAGTCATATGCTAAATAGTTTGTTGGTTCCATCTGAACTCGCGAAGCATCTAAACAATGATTCTTCATGTTTTTGGAGTCTATATGATCATGTCATATAACCAAACATGGATGTCCTTTTATTGATGGGAAAATCTATAGATCAGCGCCGCATAGCGGTCCCTACCGTGCGGCAGTTCCAATTCCCACCTGTGCAACCCCCACCTTATCCCGAGGCCTCGACCACAAACACGAGCACGGCGCCGAGAGGGGAAACGAGAGAAGCAAGCCGCCGAGCACGGAGCAGCGTGGCGGCGTGGGAGGCCACCGTCGCCACACGGCCGCAGCCTCGCGCCGAGCATGAAGCAGCGAGGAGGCCGCCGCCGAGCACGCCAAGCACGGAGCCGCGCGGGAGGCCGCCGTCGCCACACGGCCGCCGCCTCGGGCCGAGCATGGAGCATCAGGGAGGCTGCCGCCGGTGGCAAGCACGAAGCAACGCTGGAGACATTCGCCGCCACCGAGCACGAAGCAGCGCTAGAAAGCCGTGTCGCCGCCCTGTACGGAGCTGCGGTGAAGGCAGCCGCCGTCGAGCACGAAGCAGGCTAGAAGCGACGGAGTTGCGGTGAAGGCGGCCGCGGCCGAGCACATCGAGCCACGGCCCCCAATAGTCCTGTATCCGTCGTCCTCTCGAATTCTTTTTGGCTGACATATTCCTTGATTTCTCCATGTGAACCTGGCGTGACTCCATTTCCGTGTGCATCAATTTGTTTGTGGACGATGGACTTCTCGCAATACGGCTACAGATTTTGAAGTCTACAACCTGATTACTAGGCTTAATTAAACTGCCAATTAAGCTTAATGAACCTGGCAATTTTCTTTGTCATCCAGTACCAAATTAGCATGTAATTTAGTACTACCAGTCCAGCCGGGAGAGTGAGCTTAATTAATCTGGCAATTAGGACCAATTAATTTTGCAATTTTTTTTTTAGAATTTCTCTGCATTCATATCACGGAAAGATACAAAGTTGTTGACCCTTACAAGCACAGAGAAACACAAACACAAAGGACCAAGAACACCTAGAACACCCTAAGACCACCATAACCCATGAAGATCTCCGGAGCCCTGTGTCATCATCCCATAATCTTGAGAGAAGACCCCTGCAGCAGAAAGAACTACAACCAAACGCAAGCAGGTCATCATCTTCGACCACGGTACAATTGCCACCACGCTGCTTCCTCCTTCCTTGACACCAGCGCCGAGAAGGCATGGACACCAATCCAACACGCTTGCAGCAGCCGTCGCCATCTTTGGCTTTGAGTACCGCGAAAAGTGTCCCTTCCGGAAGGAAGGGAACTCGAGTCAACCGACCGGTCCAGCACCGCGGCCGGGCCATCCGCCCGGGCAAACCAGGAACTCCCTCCAGCATCAGCGCCGAGGAAGAAGAAGAACAACAGCAGCAAATCATACCGACAAGGAGGAAGAAGGGTCTTTCTGAACGCTCGACCATCTGGCCGATTTTGGCGTCGCCACGTCGGCGCCTCCTCCCTCGCCACCAAGGCCGAAGAAACTGCAAAACGTGATGCCGCAAACCACCAAGAACACAAACCCCAAAAAGGAAGACGTGGTGCCATCTCCTTCCTCTCCCTCGCCACCACGGCCGGCCGAGGAGAAGGCAACAACATCGCACTCCTCCGACTCCAGAACAGACTCCGCAAACTCCACGAGGGTCGAAATTGACCGTGCGGAATCCACCCTCCTCCCGCACGTCGCCACAAGTGGCCTTGCCGAGATGGGGATCGAGCCCAGCATCCTTGGCCTGCGCGACGGCGCCTCCACCATCTCGACGCCGTCCCAGTACACCACACGAAGACTAGGCCGGGCGCTTCCCGGCGCAGCAGAGGAACCCCCCGCCGCCACCAGCTTTGGAGGTCCTTTGCAGGCGGCGGTGCGGTGGTGCGGTGGGGGCTAGGGTTGGGGGTCGTGAGGTTTTCTTGTTTTTGCTTTCTTTTAATAATTTTGCAATTAGTAACAATTTAACATGGCAAGTAAACTTATTTTTTTCAATAATTGGGAAGTTAATAACAACTAATCTGATAATTAAGAATAATTAATCACGGTAATTAATAATCTGGTGACTAAACATAACTAATATGGAAGTTACTAACGGCGATTTGTGATCTTAATGGTTTATGGAGACATGCCTGTCATGATTTTTCTACTAACTAGCAAGGCGGCCCTCGAAAACCGAGGGCAGCACCTTTACTCTTTAATTTGTTAGTCTTATTTTTCTTTGACTATTTATATAGTCTTATATCTACATATTGTGTCACAATGTATTAATATATGATACGGTTTTGTAACCACCGAATAAATTGTGAATAAAATATGAGAACTGCATATAACATCTCTAATCATATTTGCTTATTCATGCAAATAATAATTCTGTTATTTAAAAAAATGATACTTATGGTGATAGGTTTAATTTTTATATGGTATTATATTTCAATTTTAAAAATGTCTATTTGATGTTAATAGATGACCCATTTAAGAAACTGATTATTTTATCATTTCAAGTTGTGTGTCATCTATAGACATTTATAAGGATCTAATTCTATTGATAATGTGTATTATATCAAAAAAAATTGTCGCTCGATCCCTAGTGGTCGCCTCTTGTAATAAATATTTCTTTTACGGCCATATGTGATAATTTTGTAATCATTTTTTGATGATATGGACCAAATGTTTAATTCACCTAGGACAGAAAATAGGTAGTAATCGCTCGTTTGATATATTAACATTGAAATTTGTAAAGATTTTTTCTTATATTCAATTTTTCTTTTTCTAGTGTGCAGATGCACACTTGAATGGAAACCTTTAGTTTATTTTTTTAGAACCTGTGTATCCATTTCTTTCAATCCGTACTTTCATTAGCAATATGTAGATATATATTTTATTTTTATGTACCAGTGCATGTAGACATATACCGCCGCTTATAACCTACGATGCATGTATTCATTGTCCGTACCATGTCCTAGCTTGTACTCGCTATCCATATATATATCAAAAGGTTTGTCTAGATTTGAAATATATCAATACACTAAATAGTGCCTATGTACATCTAAATTTGGACAAACCTAAAACATCAATTTATGAACAGATGCCATAATCAACCACCTCCTAGTTCAAGGTGGTAGGAGTATGTGATTTTCCTAAATTTTGTGATCCAGTTCAAACAATTCAAATTGGTATTTGACCAAGGTCCTGATTCTATCACATGAGCATTTTTGAAGTCATTTTTACATGGACTACCCTGTCACGTTAGGTTTTTCTTCACCGATTGCCAATTCGGAAGACTACTCTATTATGTGGGCTTGTTTTTCCGGATCCCTAATTCTAAGTGTTTCGGTTGTAGCCGATTTTTTTTGAAATACCTTTTGTTTCGTGTCCATCTTTGATGCTTAGCTAGGTAACAATAATTTTAGTATATTTGTTGATGATCACCTACATGACATGTTATATATTATTATAGTTCGTGTAACATTTTTAGGCTTTAAATCTTAACCGTTAAAATTAAGGTTGCTAGATCAAATAATTTCAATATATTTGTATTAACATGGTGTCTCGAAAAAGAATTGTATAAGGTTGATAGATCAAATAATTTCAGTATATCTAGATTAACGTGTCGTCCCGAAAAAGAACTGTATTTTTTAATATATAATAGATGAATAGATGTAAGACTTTAGATCCAACAATTAAATAAAAAATTAACATTTAATAAACACATTTTTTTTGTTTTATTGGAAAGCTAGAGTCCTAAAGTTATACGTCTATCCAGACTCATCTTTTTTTTCCTCATGAATCCTTTTTTTCACGTCATACACATGGTACATGATTTCCCTTCCATATTTAGCGCATATGCTTATTATTAAACGTGACAAACATGGTTACACAATTATGTACGTAACTATTAGTGTTTTGTTAAATCCTATCCGTAAGTTATAGATCTAATAGTTAAAATAATTCCTATGATGTGGATTAACGTGGTGCCTCTATTTTAGATCTCTGTATTGTGCTTTTAGTATATAATAGATTGCAGTGTACTATCGCATTGTGGGCAGCTGCATGTTTGGGAAATTTTTTTACTACATGTCTTTGCGTTCATGTGGTGAGACATGACATGCATGCGCTCCTAACGTGACAAAAGCATGCCACACGACATGCTAACCTGCCAACCTAGTCTAGCCTTTTCCATAATAACGCCCGTATGCGTATATTTTAGATGGTTTACCACCCGCCGCAGATCGACTCCCGCGCGGCGCCGCCGGGTAGTCCGGTCCTTTATTGATTTGCCATATCTAAACTGGGTATATACTAGAGCATTTTTACTCTCTGAATTACTCTAAATATTTTGAGCTGCTGATATTATATAGGATCTGATTTGGTATTTCTCTGTGTAGGGCTGGATCATGTGAAGGTGGAGCTGGCGTCGGTGTAGGCGTAGCTGTACACCACCTCCCGGGTTGAGTTTGGCTGCTCACTCGCAATCAGAACGCCACGGCCTGCGACACGACCAACAAAGGGAAGTTGAATATGTAGAATAGATATTGGAGATTGCACAGCACTAATAGGGCCGGCTGCTCATATATATATAGCCGGACACATGTACAGTACAATTACAGGTATAACCCTGAGAAAACACGGGACCTATACGTATACAATATGTTACTCACCCCGCAGTCGAAGGGTCGGCACCGACACATAGACTGGAGCGAAACTCAGGAAAAGTCGTGGACGGCAATCCCTTCGTCATGATGTCGGCAAATTGTTGAGACGTCGGTACGTGAAGAACTCGAACGCGCCCGAGGGCAACTTGCTCACGAACAAAGTGGATGTCCAACTCAATGTGCTTGGTGCGCCGATGATGAACGGGGTTGGCGGAGAGGTAGACGGCCGACACGTTGTCGCAGAAGACCACCGTAGCCTTGTCAACAGGACAAGAGAGCTCGGACAGAAGCTGGCGAAGCCACGTGCACTCGGCCACAGCGTTGGCCACAGCGCGGTACTCGGCCTCAGCACTGGAGCGAGACACGGTGGGCTGCCTCTTGGAGGACCAAGAGACGAGCGACGAGCCGAGGTAGACGCAGTAGCCGCTGGTGGAGCGCCGCGTGTCCGGGCATCCCGCCCAGTCCGCGTCCGAGTAGGCGACGAGGTCGGTCGACGTCGAGGGCGAAGCATGCAACGACAAGCCGTAGCCCATGGTACCACAGACGTAGCGTAGAATCCGCTTCACCGCGGCCCAATGAGCATCCCGAGGAGCATGCATGTGCAAGCACACCTGCACACGGTACTGGAGCTCCGGTCGCGTCAACGTCAAGTACTGAAGAGCACCGACGATGGAGCGGTAGAACGGCGCGTCGGACGCCACGACCCATCACTGGCGGAGAGCTTGGCCTTCGACAGGAGTAGGTGCAGGGTTGCAGTTAAGCATCCCGGCACGCTCGAGAAGCTCGTGGGCATACTTCCGCTGATGAAGGAAGAACCCGTCCGCACGCGGACAACCTCGATGCCGAGGAAGTAGTGGAGCGGGCCAAGGTCCTTCAATGCGAACTCAGCGCGAAGACTGTCGGTGAGCTGTCGAAGAAGACCAGCGGTGGAGGCCGTCAGGATGATGTCGTCGACGTACATCAGCAGGTAGGCCATGTCGTTGCCGGTCCGGTAGACGAATAGCGACGCATCGGAATGCGTGGAGCGGAAGGCAAACTGATGCAGGAAGCCGGCGATGCGCTGGTACCAGGCGCGGGGCGCTTGCTTCAGTCCATACAGGGACCGAGAGAGCAAGCACACGTCATCGGGGCGCTCGGTGTCGACGAAGCCGATGGGCTGCTGGCAGTACACCTGCTCCTGCAAATGGCCATGAAGGAAGGCGTTGGAGACGTCCATCTGATGCACCGGCCACGCGCGAGAGGCGGCAAGGTGCAACACCGTGCGGATCGTGCCCGGTTTGACAACCGGGGCAAACGTATCCGTGAAGTCGACGCCAGCGCGTTGCCGAAAGCCGCGCACGACCCAGCGCGCCTTGTAGCGCTCGAGAGTACCGTCGGAGCCGAGCTTGTGCTTGAAGACCCATTTGTCGGTGATGACGTTGGCGCGAGGGGGCCGGGGAACCAGCTCCCAGGTCCAGTTGCGCTGCAGCGCATCGTACTCCTCCTGCATGGCGGCGCGCCAATGCGGGTCGCGCAAGGCGGCGGGCACCGGCGAAGGAGCGGAGGAAGACGCAGCAGCGGTCGACGGGCCGGTCGCGGAGCCGGTTGGACCGGCCTGCTGACCGGACGGGCCAGCAGGGGTACCAGTTGGACCAGCCTGCAGACCGAACGGGCCGACCGGGGACCGGTTTGACCGGGCGGCCGACCGGGCGAGGGGGCGGAGGCCCCTGGAGACCACGTCGGTTGGCACCGGTCAGGGAGCCGGTGACCAGGCTGGCCGGTTGATGTCTACGGGAGCTTCTATTCTTGTAGACAGTGTTGGGCCTCCAAGAGCAGAGGTTTGTAGAATAGTAGCAAGTTTCCCTTAAGTGGATTACCCAAGGTTTATCGAACTCAGGGAGGAAGAGGTCAAAGATATCCCTCTCAAGCAACCCTGTAATTACAAAGCAAGAAGTCTCTTGTGTCCCCAACACACCAAATACACTTGTCGGGTGTATAGGTGTACTAGTTCGGCGAAGAGATAGTGAAATACAAGTAATATGGATGTATATGAGTGGTAATAGCAATCTGAATAAAATATGGCAGCGAGTAAACATGCAACAGAACAGTAAGTAAACGGTGTTTGCAGTATTGGAAACAAGGCCTAGGGATCATACTTTCACTAGTGGACACTCTCAACATTGATCGCATAATAAATACTTCTTCTCATATGTGCTACATACACTCTTGTTTGATAATGAACATCATTCGTTGTGTAGGATTACACGAACCCTCAATGCCGGAGTTAACAAGCTCCACAACATTCGATATTCATGTTTAAGTAACCTTAGAGCATAATAGATCATTGCAAAATAAACCAAGAACTAACATAGTGCACACGCTGTCCATATTACACTATGAAGGAGGAATAGATCACATCAATACTATCATAATGATAATTAACTCCACAATCTTCAAGAGATCGTGATCATAGCCTATGACAAGAACCACACGGTGCACACACTAATCACCTTTACACACGTGGAGGAGGAATAGACTACTTTAATAACATCTCATGAGTAGCACACAACTAGTAGCGATACAAAGCTCATCATATGGATCTCAATCATGTAAAGCAGCTCATGAGATCATTGTATTGGAGTACAGAGAGAGAGTAACCACAGCTACGGTAGAGCCCTCAGCCCAGGGGAGAACTACTCCCTCCTCATCATGGGAACAGCGATGGCGGTGAAGATGGCGGTGAAGACGGCGGTGGAGATGACTCCGGGGCACTTCCCACAGGTGCCGGAACGGAGACTTCGTCCCCGAATTGGAGTTTCGCGATGTGGCGGCGCCCCTGGATGTTTTCTGGAGTTTCGTCAAGTGGTACGGTGTTTTTAGGTCACGAGGGTTAAGTAGGCGAAGAGGCGGCGTCAGAGGGCACCAGGGCGCCCTCCTCATAGGCCGCGCGGGGGCCTGCCCGCGCGGCCTTGTGGTGTCGGGGCCCCGGGCCCCTTGTTCTGGAGCCTTCCGGGAAAAATAGGAGGTTTGGCGTTGATTTCGTCCAATTCCGAGAATATTGCCGAACAGCCTTCTCGAACCAAAAACAGCAGAAACAAGAACTTTCGGCATCTCATCAATAGGTTAGTTCCGAAAATGCATATGACATAAAGTGTGCATAAAACATGTAGTTATCATCAATAAAGTAGCATGGAACATAAGAAATTATCGATACGTTGGAGACGTATCAGCATCCCTAGCTTAGTTGCTCGTCCCGAGCAGGTAAAACGATAACAAATGATAATTTCTTAAGTGACATGCCATCATAACCTTGATCATACTATTGTAAAGCACATGAGATGAATGCATTCGAAGCAATGATGAAGATAATGAGTAAACAAATGAATCATATAACAAAGACTTTTCATGAATAATACTTTCAAGACAAGCATCAATGAGTCTTGCATAAGAGTTAACTCATAAGCAATAAATTCTTAGTAGAAAGCTTTGAAACAACACAAAGGAAGATATAAGTTTCAGCGGTTGCTTTCAACTTTAACATGTATATCTCATGGATAATTGTCAACACAAAGTAATATAACAAGTGCAATAGGTAAACATGTAAGAATCAATGCACACAATTTACACAAGTGTTTGCTTCTAAGATAGAAAGAATAGGTAAACTGACTCAACAATAAAGTAAAAGAATGGCCCTTCAAAGAGAAAAGCATCGATTGCTATATTTGTGCTAGAGCTTTGATTTTGAAAACATATAGAGAGCATAAAAGTAAAGTTTTGAGAGGTGTTTGTTGTTGTCAACGAATGGTAGCGGGTACTCTAACCCCCTTGCCAGACAAACCTTCAAAGAGCGGCTCCCATTTTATTTTATTTTTGGGTGGCACTCCTTCCAACCTTTCTTTCACAAACCATGGCTAACCGAATCCTCGGGTGCCTGGCAACAATCTCATACCATGAAGGAGTGCCTTTTTATTTTAGTTTTATTATGATGACACTCCTCCCCACCTTTGCTTTCTCAAGCCATGGCTAACCGAATCCTTCGGGTGCCGTCCAACAATCACATACCATGGAGGAGTGTCTATTTTTGTTAATTAATTTGGGACTGGGAATCCCATTGCCAGCTCTTTTTGCAAAATTATTGGATAAGCGGATGAAGCCACTAGTCCATTGGTGAAAGTTGCCCAACAAGATTGAAAGATAAACACCACATACTTCTTCATGAGCTATAAAACATTGACACAAATAAGAGGTAATAACTTTTGAATTGTTTAAAGGTAGCACTCAAGCAATTTACTTTGGAATGGCGGAGAAATACCATGTAGTAGGTAGGTATGGTGGACACAAATGGCATGAATATTGGCTCAAGTATTTGGATGCATGAGAAGTATTCCCTCTCGATACAATGTTTAAGCTAGCAAGGTTATTTGAAGCAAACTCAAGTATGAAATGGTGCAGCAAGACCCACATATAAACATATTGTAAGCATTATAAGACTTTACATTGTCTCCTTGTTGTTCAAACACCTCAACCAGAAAATATCTAGACTTAGAGAGACCAATCATGCAAACCAAATTTTAACAAGCTCTATGTAATTATTCATTAATGGGTACAAGGTACATGATGCAAGAGCTTAAACAAGATCTATATGAGCACAACAATTGCCAAGTATCACATTATTCAAGACATTATACCAATTACTACATGTAGCATTTCCCGTTTCCAACCATATAACAATTAACGAAGCAGTTTCAACCTTCGCCATGAAAATTAAAAGCTAAGAACACATGTGTTCATACGAACCAGCGGAGCGTGTCTCTCTCCCAAACAATCATTTATTCAAACAAAAACAAAAACATACAGACGCTCCAAGTAAAGTACATAAGATGTGACCGAATAAAAATATAGTTTCAAGAGAAGAAACCTGATACTTTTTCGATGAAGAAGGGGATGCCTTGGGCATCCCCAAGCTTAGATGCTTGGTCTTCTTAAAATATGCAGGGATGAACCACCGGGCATCCCCAAGCTTAGAATTTTCATTCTTCTTGATCGTAGTATATCATCCTCCTCTCTTGACCCTTGAAAACTTCCTTCACACCAAACTTCAAGCAAACTCATTAGAGGGTTAGTGCATAATCAAAAATTCACATGTTCAGAGGTGACACAAATATTCTTTTCACTTCTGGACATTGCATAAAGCTACTGGACATTAATGGATCAAAGAAATGAATCCAACATAGCAAAAGAGGCAATGCGAAATAAAAGGCAGAATCTGTCAAAAAACAGTCCGTAAAGACGAATTTAAAGCTGGCACCAGACTTGCTCAAATGGAAAAAATCAAAACTAATGAAAGTTGCGTACATATCGAGGATCACGCTCAAATTGGCAGATTTTTTGAATTTCTACAGAGGCCTGTGCCCAGATTCGTGACAGTCAGCAATGCTGTTTCTGCGCAGCGATCCCAAATATAACATCAACTTTGACATAGAAACTTTACTTGGCACAAAAACATGATAAGGAGAGGTTGCTACAGTAGTAAACAACTTCCAAGACACAAATATAAAACAAAGTACTGTAGCAAAATAACACATGGGTTATCTCCCAAGAAGTTCTTTCTTTATAGCCATTAAGATGGGCTCAGCAATTTTGGTGATGCACCCGCAAGAAATAGTATTTGAAGCAAAAGAGAGCTTCAAGAGGCAATTCAAAACACATTTGAGCCTAACATGCTTCCTATGCAAAAGAATCTTATACACAAATGAATTCATGAAGAGCAAAGTGGCAAGCATAAGAGGATAAAACACGAGTAACTTAAGGATTCTCAACATAAAGAGGGGAAACTTAATATTATTAAGATGCATATAACCATATTTCCCTCTCTCATAATAACTTTCAGTAGCATCATTGATGAAATCCACAATATACCCGTCACTTAAAACATTCTTATCATGGTTCATATGCATAGAAGTATCATTAATTTTGGCATAAGAAGAGTTATTCTCATTAATAGTAATTGGAGCAAGATTATTATCAAGAATTTGAACATGGTAAACAAGTTGCATATTAAAAGAATTGTTTTTGGCAAGCCCATCATAACTATGACAAGTTTCATAAGGATAATTGTAACATGTGTCATATACATCTCTATAGCAATTATCTAAACCTGAATATGTAATATCATCATTTTCACTAAAAGTAGATGTCTCAAATACAGGATCTTCAAGCACAACATCCCCAAGCTTAGAGCTTTCAATATCATCGTTTAAGGGGACATGAATAATGCTATCATCATTAATTTCATAATCAGTACCAAAGAGATTTTCAATATCAAAGGCAGCGTGCTCATCCAAATCATGATCACTAATATGGGTAAAGGGTATAGGAAGATCATCGTACTCAGATTCATTATCATAATAATCATTAGGAGCAACATACTTACGGTTACCTAGCGTTATCTCATTCACGCGGGGATACGCCGTTACCTCTTTCTTTTTATTCTCCTTCTTCTTCTTCTTCTTCTTCTTCTTCTTCTTCTTCGTTCCTTCTTCTTCTTCTTCTCCTTCTCCTCGTTCCCTTCTTTAGGAGGAAGAGGCTTGAAGGGTGGCTTGTCCGCATAACCTGATTTACTTTTAGAAACAATAGAAGAAACTTGGGAGGATCCCTCCTTTTCATTAATTAATTGAAAACACACAGCGGTCCTATCATATTTTGGCAAGGTGTCATCTTCTAAAATATTCTGTATGTAAGTATTTGTATGGCAATTATTAATGCAGTAAGAAAGACAACCATGCAGGACATCATTAATATCAAGATCGTTAATATTTAACAAAGAAATTTTTCTTGATAACTCTTCACACTTCAAAAATAAGGTAAGTTCATCATGCTGATTAGGAATAATTTCATCATCACAATACAAATTTGCAGCACTCATGGGGTTCGAATTATCATTGGAGGAACATTGAAAATTAAAATGACCAACTCTATGGCAAAGTTCACAAATAAAAGGATAGAGGGCACACACTTTTTCTCCAAGATCATCTAGAGCTCTAGACCACTTTCTAGTTTTTTCATTTCTGTGATGGATACAATATTCATCTTCTATTTGATTAATTCCACAAGGTCTATGTATTCCACAAAAATTAACATGCTTATAGGAAATAGCATTCTTAGGAGTTTGAGCACGCTTATTGCAATCATTAACAACAATTTCATTCTTCATGCAAGCGTCTTTAAAAGGTTCATGATACTTATCAAAATTCTTTTTAGGCAATTCTAAATGAGAAGCAAAGGCTTTATAAAGATTTGCAGCAACTTGAGAGTCAAGACCATAAGTAGCACTCATATTTAGAAATTTATCAGTATTCATAAAAGTTTCAATGCATTCATAATCATAGTTTATACCTGACTCTTTACCTTTGTCGTTCTCCCAATCTTCAGCGTTCTCCTTAATCCGATCAAGAAGGTCCCTTTTAAATTCTTCTTTATTGCTCGTGAATGATCCAGAACAAGTAGTATCCAGCAAGGTCTTATCTTGAAAAGAAAGTCTTGCATAGAAATTATCAATGATGATATTACCTGGAAGCTCATGATTGGGGCATTTGAGCATTAAAGTCTTCAATCTCTCCCATGCTTGGGCAATACTCTCTCCATCATGAGGCCAAAAATTATATATATGGTTTCGATCTTTGTGAATTTCACTTGGAGGATAGAACTTGGAATAAAATAGAGGCACAATATCCTTCCAATCAAGAGAGCGCCCGTCCTTCAATAGTTTATACCAATGCGCCGCTTCACCAGATAGCGACATAACAAATAATTTCTTTCTAACTTCATCCATTGAAATACCTGCACACTTGAATAACCCGCATAATTCATGCAAAAACAGTAAATGATTCCTAGGATTGACAGTTCCATCCCCTTCATAGCGGTTATCCATAACACGTTCAATAATTTTCATAGGTATTTTATACGGAATACTTTCAGCAGGTGGATTTAAAATATCAGAAGCATCATTAAAGTTATCGCATATGGGAGATAAAGCATTATCAGAACAAAATATTTCTTCCAAAGCGGAGGAGCTAAAAAGATTATTTTTATGTAAACTAGCTTCCCCAAGCTTAGACTTCTTCATAGCATTAGCAGTAATTGCATTCATACTAATAACATTGCTACTATCATGTAAATAAGGTTCCATAGGTTTTTTAATTTTCGCATCAAACCATCCATGTCTTAAATCAGGAAATAGAATAAGAAGCTCTTTGTTGTCCATTATGCCTAACTAGTGTAAACAAGAAACAAAAAGATGTAATTGCAGAGTCTAAAGGAAATAGCTTCGAGTACACACACAATGGCGCCAGAAAAGTACTGTTACCTGGAACCGGAGTGTGAGTACCTTTTACCTTTCCTCCCCGGCAACGGCGCCAGAAAAGTGCTTGATGTCTACGGGAGCTTCTATTCTTGTAGACAGTGTTGGGCCTCCAAGAGCAGAGGTTTGTAGAACAGTAGCAAGTTTCCCTTAAGTGGATTACCCAAGGTTTATCGAACTCGGGGAGGAAGAGGTCAAAGATATCCCTCTCAAGCAACCCTCTAATCACAAAGCAAGAAGTCTCTTGTGTCCCCAACACACCAAATACACTTGTCAGGTGTATAGGTGTACTAGTTCGGCGAAGAGATAGTGAAATACAAGTAATATGGATGTATATGAGTGGTAATAGCAATCTGAATAAAATATGGCAGCGAGTAAACATGCAACAGAACAGTAAGTAAACGGTGTTTGCAGTATTGGAAACAAGGCCTAGGGATCATACTTTCACTAGTGGACACTCTCAACATTGATCGCATAATAAATACTTCTTCTCATATGTGCTACATACACTCTTGTTTGATAATGAACATCATTCGTTGCGTAGGATTACACGAACCCTCAATGCCGGAGTTAACAAGCTCCACAACATTCGATATTCATGTTTAAGTAACCTTAGAGCATAATAGATCATTGCAAAATAAACCAAGAACTAACATAGTGCACACGCTGTCCATATTACACTATGAAGGAGGAATAGATCACATCAATACTATCATAATGATAATTAACTCCACAATCTTCAAGAGATCGTGATCATAGCCTACGACAAGAACCACACGGTGCACACACTAATCACCTTTACACACGTGGAGGAGGAATAGACTACTTTAATAACATCACATGAGTAGCACACAACTAGTAGCGATACAAAGCTCATCATATGGATCTCAATCATGTAAAGCAGCTCATGAGATCATTGTATTGGAGTACAGAGAGAGAGATTAACCACATAGCTACGGTAGAGCCCTCAGCCCTCTGATACCACAGGATAACGTTGCATAGAAAACAAAAATTTTCCTATCGCGAACACGCAATCCAAGCCAAGATGCAATCTAGAAGACGGTAGCAACGAGGGGATTATATTCTTGAGAGTGTTGGGCCCCCAAGAGAGAGGTTTGTAGAACAGCAGCAAGTTTCCCTTAAGTGGATCACCCAAGGTTTATCGAACTCAGGGAGGAAGAGGTCAAAGATATCCCTCTCAAGCAACCCTGTAATCACAAAGCAAGAAGTCTCTTGTGTCCCCAACACACCAAATACACTTGTCAGTGTATAGGTGCACTAGTTCGGCGAAGAGATAGTGAAATATAAGTAATATGGATGTATATGAGTGGTAATAGCAATCTGAATAAAATATGGCAGCGAGTAAACATGCAACAGAACAGTAAGTAAACGGTGTTTTCAGTATTGGAAACAAGGCCTAGGGATCATACTTTCACTAGTGGACACTCTCAACATTGATCGCATAATAAATACTTCTTCTCATGTGTGCTACATACACTCTTGTTTGATAATGAACATCATTCGTTGCGTAGGATTACACGAACCCTCAATGCCGGAGTTAACAAGCTCCACAACATTCGATATTCATGTTTAAGTAACCTTAGAGCATAATAGATCTTTGCAAGATAAACCAAGAACTAACATAGTGCACACTATGAAGGAGGAATAGATCACATCAATACTATCATAATGATAATTAACTCCACAATCTACAAGAGATCGTGATCATAGCCTACGACAAGAACCACAGGGTGCACACACTAATCACCTTTACACCAAGTAGGAGGAATAGAACTACTTTAATAACATCACATGAGTAGCACACAACTAGTAGCGATACAAAGCTCATCATATGGATCTCAATCATGTAAGGCAGCTCATGAGATCATTGTATTGAGTACAGAGAGAGAGATTAACCACATAGCTACGGTAGAGCCCTCAGCCCCGGGGAGAATTACTCCCTCCTCATCATGGGAACAGCGATGGCGGTGAAGATGGCGGTGGAGACGGCTTCCGGGGGCAATTCCCCGTCCCGGCGGCGTGCCGGAACAGAGAGTTCTGTCCCCGAATCTTGATTTCGCGATGGCGGCGGCTCTGGAAGGTTTTTCTCCGTATCGTGGTCTCTGGCGGTGTTTTTAGGTCAGGGAGGCTTAAATAGGCGCCGAGAGGGAGTCGGAGGGCCACGGGGTGCCCAGATAGGGGGCGCGCCCCCCCGGCCCGCGCCGGGTGTGGTCTGGCCCCTGGCTCCCCTCTCGTCCCCTCCGGTGCTCTGGAAGCTTCCGGGAAAATAGGAACTTTGGCGGTGATTTCGTCCGATTCGAGAATATTTCGTTACTAGGATTTGAAACCAAAACAGCAGAAAAAGAACTGGCCTTTCGGCATCTCGTCAATAGGTTAGTTCCGGAAAACGCATAATAATGACATATAATGTGTATAAAACATGTAGATATCATCAATAAAGTGGCATGGAACATAAGAAATTATAGATACGTTTGAGACGTATCAAGCATCCCCAAGCTTAGTTCTGCTCGTCCGAGCAGGTAAAACGATAACAAATGATAATTTCTTAAGTGACATGCCATCATAGCCTTGATCATACTATTGTAAAGCACATGAGATGAATGCAGAGATTCGAAGCAATGATGAGGATAATGAGTAAACAAATGAATCATATAACAAAGACTTTTCATGAATAATACTTTCAAGCCAAGCATCAATAAGTCTTGCATAAGAGTTAACTCATAAGCAATAAATTCTTAGTAGAAAGCTTTGAAACAACACAAAGGAAGATATAAGTTTCAGCGGTTGCTTTCAACTTTAACATATATATCTCATGGATAATTGTCAACACAAAGTAATATAACAAGTGCAATAGGTAAACATGTAAGAATCAATGCACACAGTTCACACAAGTGTTTGCTTCTAAGATAGAAAGAATAGGTAAACTGACTCAACAATAAAGTAAAAGAATGGTCCTTCAAAGAGGAAAGCATCGATTGCTATATTTGTGCTAGAGCTTTGATTTTGAAAACATATAGAGAGCATAAAAGTAGAGTTTTGAGGAGTGTTTGTTGTTGTCAACGAATGGTAGCGGGTACTCTAACCCCCTTGCCAGACAAACCTTCAAAGAGCGGCTCCCATTTTATTTTATTTTTGGGTGGCACTCCTTCCAACCTTTCTTTCACAAACCATGGCTAACCGAATCCTCGGGTGCCTGCCAACAATCTCATACCATAAAGGAGTGCCTTTTTATTTTAGTTTTATTATGATGACACTCCTCCCCACCTTTGCTTTCTCAAGCCATGGCTAACCGAATCCTTCGGGTGCCGTCCAACAATCACATACCATGGAGGAGTGTCTATTTTTTTGTTAATTAATTTGGGACTGGGAATCCCATTGCCAGCTCTTTTTGCAAAATTATTGGATAAGCGGATGAAGCCACTAGTCCATTGGTGAAAGTTGCCCAACAAGATTGAAAGATAAACACCACATACTTCCTCATGAGCTATAAAACATTGACACAAATCAGAGGTGATAAATTTTGAATGGTTTAAAGGTAGCACTCAAGCAATTTACTTTGGAATGGCGGAGAAATACCATGTAGTAGGTAGGTATAGTGGACACAAATGGCATGAATATTGGCTCAAGTGTTTGGATGCATGAGAAGTATTCCCTCTCGATACAAGGTTTAGGCTAGCAAGGTTATTTGAAGCAAACTCAAGTATGAAATGGTGCAGCAAGACTCACATATAAACATATTGTAAACATTATAAGACTTTACATCGTCTCCTTGTTGTTCAAACACCTCAACCAGAAAATATCTAGACTTAGAGAGACCAATCATGCAAACCAAATTTTAACAAGCTCTATGTAATTATTCATTAATGGGTACAAGGTACATGATGCAAGAGCTTAAACAAGATCTATATGAGCACAACAATTGCCAAGTTTCACATTATTCAAGACATTATACCAATTACTACATGTAGCATTTCCCGTTTCCAACCATATAACAATTAACGAAGCAGTTTCAATCTTCGCCATGAAAATTAAAAGCTAAGAACACATGTGTTCATACGAACCAGCGGAGCGTGTCTCTCTCCCACACAAGGATGAACTTATTCAGAGAACTAAGATAACAAAACAAAAACAAAAATAAAAGCACACAGACGCTCCAAGTAAAGTACACAAGATGTGACCGAATAAAAATATAGTTTCAGTAGAAGAACCTGATAAGTTGTCGATGAAGAAGGGATGCCTTGGGCATCCCCAAGCTTAGATGCTTGAGTCTTCTTAAAATATGCAGGGATGAACCACCGGGGCATCCCCAAGCTTAGACCTTTCACTCTTCTTGATCACATTATATCACCCTCTTCTATTGACCCTTGAAAACTTCCTTCACACCAAACTTCAAGCAAACTCATTAGAGGGTTAGTGCATAATCAAAAATTCACTCATTCAGAGGTGACACAATCATTATTTTCACTTCTGGACATTGCATAATGCTACTGGACATTAGTGGATCAAAGAAATAAATCCAACATAGCAAAAGAGGCAATGCGAAATAAAAGGCAGAATCTGTCAAAAACAGAACAGTCCGTAAAGACGAATTTAGAAATGGCACCAGACTTGCTCAAATGGAAAAACTCAAAACTAATGAAAGTTGCGTACATATCTGAGGATCACGCTCGTAAATTGGCAGATTTTTTCGAATTTTCTACAGAGAATTGTGCCCAGATTCGTGACAGACAGCAATGCTGTTTCTGCGCAGCGATCCCAAATATAACATCAACTTTGACATAGAAACTTTACTTGGCACAAAAACATGATAAGGAGAGGTTGCTACAGTAGTAAACAACTTCCAAGACACAAATATAAAACAAAGTACTGTAGAAAAATAACACATGGGTTATCTCCCAAGAAGTTCTTTCTTTATAGCCATTAAGATGGGCTCAGCAATTTTGGTGATGCACTGCAAGAAATAGTATTTGAAGCAAAAGAGAGCTTCAAGAGGCAATTCAAAACACATTTGAGCCTAACATGCTTCCTATGCAAAAGAATATTATACACAAATGAATTCATGAAGAGCAAAGTGACAAGCATAAGAGGATAAAACACGAGTAACTTAAAGATTCTCAACATAAAGAGGGGAAACTTAATATTATTAAGATGCATATAACCATATTTCCCTCTCTCATAATAACTTTCAGTAGCATCATTGATGAAATCCACAATATACCCGTCACTTAAAACATTCTTATCATGGTTCATATGCATAGAAGTATCATTAATTTTGGCATAAGAAGAGTTATTCTCATTAATAGTAATTGGAGCAAGATTATTATCAAGAATTTGAACATGGTAAACAAGTTGCATATTAAAAGAATTGTTTTTGGCAAGCCCATCATAACTATGACAAGTTTCATAAGGATAATTGTAACATGTGTCATATACATCTCTATAGCAATTATCTAAACCTGAATATGTAATATCATCATTTTCACTAAAAGTAGAGGTCTCAAATACAGGATCTTCAAGCACAACATCCCCAAGCTTAGAGCTTTCAATATCATCATTTAAGGGGACATGAATAATGCTATCATCATTAATTTCATAATCAGTACCAAAGAGATTTCCAATATCAAAGGTAGTGTGCTCATTCAAATCATGATCGCTAATGTATGTAAAGGGCATAGGAAGATCATCGTATTCAGATTCATTATCACAATAATCATTAGGAGCAACATACTTACGGTTACCTAGCGTTATCTCATTCACGCGGGGATACGCCGTTACCTCTTTCTTTTTATTCTCCTTCTTCTTATTCTTCTTCGTTCCCTTCTTCTTCTTCTTCTTCTTCTTCTTCTCTTCCTTCTCCTCATTCCCTTCTTTAGGAGGAAGAGGCTTGAAGGGTGGCTTGTCCGCATAACCTGATTTACTTTTAGAAACAATAGAAGAAACTTGGGAGGATCCCTCCTTCTCATTAATTAGTTGAAAACACACAGCGGTCCTATCATATTTCGGCAAGGTGTCATCTTCTAAAATATTTTGTATGTAAGTATTTGTATGGCTATTATCAATGCAATAAGAAAGACAACCATGCAGGACATCATCAATATCAAGATCGTTAATATTTAACAAAGAAATTTTTCTTGACAACTCTTCACACTTCAAAAATAAGGTAAGTTCATCATGCTTATTAGGAGTAATTTCATCATCACAATACAAATTTGCAGCACTCATGGGGTTCGAATTATCATTGGAGGAACATTGAAAATTAAAATGACCAACTCTATGGCAAAGTTCACAAATAAAAGGATAGAGGGCACACACTTTTTCTCCAAGATCATCTAGAGCTCTAGACCACTTTCTAGTTTTTTCATTTCTGTGATGGATACAATATTCATCTTCTATTTGATTAATTCCACAAGGTCTATGTATTCCACAAAAATTAACATGCTTATAGGAAATAGCATTCTTAGGAGTTTGAGCACGCTTATTGCAATTATTAACAACAATGTCATTCTTCATGCAAGCCTCTTTAAAAGGTCCATGATACTTATCAAAATTCTTTTTAGGCAATTCTAAATGAGAAGCAAAGGCTTTATAAAGATTTGCAGCAACTTGAGAGTCAAGACCATAAGTAGCACTCATATTTCGAAATTTATCAGTATTCATAAAAGTTTCAATGCATTCATAATCATAGTTTATACCTGACTCTTTACCTTTGTCGTTCTCCCAATCTTCAGCGTTCTCCTTAATCCGATCAAGAAGGTCCCTTTTAAACTCTTCTTTATTGCTCGTGAATGATCCAGAACAAGTAGTATCCAGCAAGGTCTTATCTTGAAAAGAAAGTCTCGCATAGAAATTATCAATGATGATATTACCTGGAAGCTCATGATTGGGGCATTTGAGCATTAAAGTCTTCAATCTCTCCCATGCTTGGGCAATACTCTCTCCATCATGAGGCCAAAAATTATATATATGGTTTCGATCTTTGTGAATTTCACTTGGAGGATAGAACTTGGAATAAAATAGAGGCACAATATCCTTCCAATCAAGAGAGCGCCCGTCCTTCAGCAGTTTATACCAATGCGCCGCTTTACCAGACAGCGACATATCAAATAATTTCTTTCTAACTTCATCCATTGAAATACCTGCACACTTGAATAACCCGCATAATTCATGCAAAAACAGTAAATGATTACTAGGATGGACAGTTCCATCCCCTTCATAGCGGTTATCCATAACACGTTCAATAATTTTCATAGGTATTTTATACGGAATACTTTCAGCAGGTGGATTTAAAATATCAGAAGCATCATTAAAGTTATCGCATATGGGAGATAAAGCATTATCAGAACAAAATATTTCTTCCAAAGCGGAGGAGCTAAAAAGATTATTTTTAGGTAAACCAGCTTCCCCAAGCTTAGACTTCTTCATAGCATTAGCAGTAATTGCATTCATACTAATAACATTGCTACTATCATGTAAATAAGGTTCCATAGGTTTTTTAATTTTCGCATCAAACCATCCATGTCTTAAATCAGGAAATAGAATAAGAAGCTCACTAATTTTTTTGTTGTTTTCCATTATGCCTAACTAGTGAAAAATAAAAACAAGAAACAAAAAGATGTAATTGCAGAGTCTAAAGGAAATAGCTTCGAGTACACACACAATGGCAGAAAAGTACTGTTACCTGGAACCGTGTGAGTACCTTTTACCTTTCCTCCCCGGCAACGGCGCCAGAAAAGTGCTTGATGTCTACGGGTGCTTCTATTCTTGTAGACAGTGTTGGGCCCCCAAGAGGAGAGGTTTGTAGAACAGCAGCAAGTTTCCCTTAAGTGGATCACCCAAGGTTTATCGAACTCAGGGAGGAAGAGGTCAAAGATATCCCTCTCAAGCAACCCTGCAATCACAAAGCAAGAAGTCTCTTGTGTCCCCAACACACCAAATACACTTGTCAGGTGTATAGGTGCACTAGTTCGGCGAAGAGATAGTGAAATACAAGTAATATGGATGTATATGAGTGGTAATAGCAATCTGAATAAAATATGGCAGCGAGTAAACATGCAACAGAACAGTAAGTAAACGGTGTTTTCAGTATTGGAAACAAGGCCTAGGGATCATACTTTCACTAGTGGACACTCTCAACATTGATCGCATAATAAATACTTCTTCTCATGTGTGCTACATACACTCTTGTTTGATAATGAACATCATTCGTTGCGTAGGATTACACGAACCCTCAATGCCGGAGTTAACAAGCTCCACAACATTCAATATTCATGTTTAAGTAACCTTAGAGCATAATAGATCTTTGCAAGATAAACCAAGAACTAACATAGTGCACACTATGAAGGAGGAATAGATCACATCAATACTATCATAATGATAATTAACTCCACAATCTACAAGAGATCGTGATCATAGCCTACGACAAGAACCACAGGGTGCACACACTAATCACCTTTACACCAAGTAGGAGGAATAGAACTACTTTAATAACATCACATGAGTAGCACACAACTAGTAGCGATACAAAGCTCATCATATGGATCTCAATCATGTAAGGCAGCTCATGAGATCATTGTATTGGAGTACAGAGAGAGAGATTAACCACATAGCTACGGTAGAGCCCTCAGCCCAGGGGAGAATTACTCCCTCCTCATCATGGGAACAGCGATGGCGGTGAAGATGGCGGTGGAGACGGCTTCCGGGGGCAATCCCCCGTCCCGGCGGCGTGCCGGAACAGAGACTTCTGTCCCCCGAATCTTGATTTCGCGATGGCGGCGGCTCTGGAAGGTTTTTTCCGTATCGTGGTCTCGGCGGTGTTTTTAGGTTAGGGAGGCTTAAATAGGCGCCGAGAGGGAGTCGGAGGGGCCACGGGGTGCCCAGACCATAGGGGGGCGCGCCCCCTGGCCCGCGCCGGGGTGTGGTGTGGGGCCCCCCCGGCTCCCCTCTCGTCCCCCTCCGGTGCTTCCGGGAAAAATAGGAACTTTGGCGGTGATTTCGTCCGATTCCGAGAATATTTCGTTACTAGGATTTCTGAAACCAAAAACAGAAAACAGCAACTGGCCTTTCGGCATCTCGTCAATAGGTTAGTTCCGGAAAACGCATAATAATGACATATAATGTGTATAAAACATGTAGATATCATCAATAAAGTGGCATGGAACATAAGAAATTATAGATACGTTTGAGACGTATCAGGTAGCAACGAGGGGATGATCAAGACTAACCCTTGAAGAGATTCCAAAGCCTATAAGAGTAGGCTCTTATTGCTGCGGTAGACGATCACTTGCCGCTTGCAAAAGCGCGTAGAAGATCTTGATCACGATCGGTTCCGGCGCCACGAACGGGCACCACCTCCGTACTCGGTCACACGTTCGGTTGTTGATGAAGACGACGTCCACCTCCCGTTCCAGCGGGCAGCGGAAGTAGTAGCTCCTCTTGAATCCGACAGCACGACGGCGTGGTGTCGGTGGCGGTGGAGAAATCCGGCGGAGCTTCGCTTAAGCGTGCGGGATATGGTGGAGGAGAGAGGGCGCTAGGGTTTGGGGAGAGGGGGTGGCCGGCCTCAAAGGGTGCGGCCAGCTTGTGGCTTGTTGTGGTGGCCGGCCCCCTCCCCTTGGCCCTCATTATATAGGTGGAACACCCAAGAGTTGGTCTACAAGTCTTCGAATAAGACCCCAAACCAAAACCTTCCATATGACATGAAACCTACCCAAGCTAGGACTCCCACTAGAGGTGGGATTCCCACTTTCCCTTGGGAGGGGGTGGCCGGCCACCTTGGGGGGAAGTCCACCTTGGACTTTCCCCTCTAGGGTTTGGCTGGCCAAGCTTGTGGAGTCCTTCCGGGACTCCACCTTCCATAGTGCGTTTTCTTCCGGACTTTTCTAGAACCTTCTAGAACCTGCCATAAATGCACCGGATCATTTCCAAACTTGGAATATGACTTCCTATATATGAATCTTATTCTCCGGACCATTCCGGAACTCCTCGTGATGTCCGGGATCTCATCCAGGACTCCGAACAAATATTCGAACTCCATTCCTTATTCAAGTTCTACCATTTCAACATCCAACTTTAAGTGTGTCACCCTACGGTTCGTGAACTATGCGGACATGGTTGAGTACTCACTCCGACCAATAACCAATAGCGGGATCTGGAGATCCATAATGGCTCCCACATATTCAACGATGACTTTAGTGATCGAATGAACCATTCACATACGATACCAATTCCCTTTGTCACGCGATATTTTACTTGTCCGAGGTTTGATCATCGGTATCACTCTATACCTTGTTCAACCTCGTCTCCTGACAAGTACTCTTTTCTCGTATCGTGGTATGTGGTCTCTTATGAACTTATTCATATGCTTGCAAGACATTAGACGACATTCCACCGAGAGGGCCCAGAGTATATCTATCCGTCATCGGGATGGACAAATCCCACTGTTGATCCATATGCCTCAACTCATACTTTCCGGATACTTAATCCCACCTTTATAACCACCCATTTACGCAGTGGCGTTTGGTGTAATCAAAGTACCTTTCCGGTATAAGTGATTTACATGATCTCATGGTCATAAGGACTAGGTAACTATGTATCGAAAGCTTATAGCAAATAACTTAATGACGTGATCTTATGCTACGCTTAATTGGGTGTGTCCATTACATCATTCATATAATGATATAACCTTGTTATTAATAACATCCAATGTTCATGATTATGAAACTAATCATCTATTAATCAACAAGCTAGTTAAGAGGCTTACTAGGGACTCTTTGTTGTTTACATATCACACATGTATCAATGTTTCGGTTAATACAATTATAGCATGGTATATAAACATTATCATAAACACAAAGATATATAATAACCATTTATTATTGCCTCTTGGGCATATCTCCAACAGTCTCCCACTTGCACTAGAGTCAATAATCTAGTTTACATATGTAAAGATATAACACCTTGGCCTTCTGGTGCTTTATCATGTTTTGCTCACGGGAGAGGTTTTAGTCAACGGATCTGACATGCTCAGAACCGTATGTATTTTGTAATTCATTTGCGTCTCAACGCATCACTCATTTCCAAAAGAGTCGGCCTTAAATATGTTTGGTCTTCTGGTGGAACCTTAATTCCGCGGTCTGAAATATGTCACTAATATTGTCACACACAATATAGCTTCAAAGTTCTGACTCTGTCGGAAATACACCAAGTTCTCAAAGAACCTCTTGACTTAACATCCTTTGTCATTGTCAAAACAATGACATACTCTGCCTTCTTTTGTAGAATCCGTCACAATATTTAGAACTCTTCTAAATCTAACATAGACAACTTCTAGTTCATTGTGCTACCTTTAAAACAACACTTAGTCTAATTTGAGATTGAAATTTTATTTTCATATGTGACAAAACAAATATCGATGCAACATCTTACAGCGATTTGTTTGTCATTTCTCCATACAAAACTATATATATATTCTTGGTTCTTCTTAAGTACTTCAAGAATATTCTTACTGTTTGTCAATGATCATCTCATGAATCATTCTGGTATATGCTCATAACAATTTATAGCACATGATATCTGATTGTGTACATATTATTCGTGATCTATAATCACTCATGTGTTTTTACTCATTGAGTGTCAGATACACTCAAGTCTTGTTAAACCTTCACATGACAAGAACATTTTCTTAATTTTTCTATATTGAACTACTTCAATATCCATCATATGTACTTTGACTTAAACTTATTTATGTGTTTCAATCTATCTTTATAGATCTTGACACTAAATTTGTTTCAGTCCATATCCTTTCATTGAAGTTAATTCTCAATGAAACCTTTTAATCAAGTATATAATTACATCATTTATAACCAACTATATGTCACCTACATAAAGTATTATAAATGTGTCTTAGCGCTCCCACTTAATTTCTTGCAAATGCAAGCCTCTTCATCGTCTTTGATGAAATCAAAAACTCTTTGACTATTTCATCTGGTGAAGATTCTAACTCCGCAATACTTACTTCATCCAATTGAAGTTTGTATACCTATCTAGTATTCCACGGACCAGCAAAACTCTTGGTTGTATCTTGTATACACCTTTAATACATACTTCTGATAAGTAATGTATTTTGCCATCCTACTAGCATATCTATAAAAGAAATATGTAGTGATTACTAGAATAATCCACATAGACTATAAGCATTGCTACGGAAGATCTAATCTTATCGTATTCAACTCTTTGAACTTTGTCGTAAACAAATTTTCGACAAATCGTGCTTATTCAAGGATATTGCATCCAAGTCCATCAATTTTATAGATCCATTTACTTTCAAAAAGTATTTATCTATCTTGGATTTCATGGCGCATAGCCATTTTAACGGAGTCAGGGCCCATCATAACTTCTTTGTATGTAGTTGGTTTATTATTGTTCAAAATCAATCCTTTGTCCACAAATCATTTATTTGATTACAAAGTAAACCAAACCTACAAGGTTCAATAGGTACTTCGATCTCCATGGCTAAAACACTTTGTAGTCATGGGAGTCATGATTGTCGTACGCTTCCGGAACCTATTTCCGATGCTGCGCTACTCTGATCATTATGCTCAGGTTCATAAACCTTATCAAGTTCTATTGTCCTCCCACTCAAATACTTCGCTAGAAAACAATTTCTTGGAAATAAGCAAGTAATATTAACAAACACTTTTGTCTTTTACTTCATAGTGGAAAGAATTCCCAATCAATTCTTTGGGATAACCAACAAAGATATTCATCCGATTTTGGTTGTAAACTCATTTACTTATGCTATGCATACCAAAATTTAAGAAAGGACTATTAGGGTTCATACCCATGCCATAACTCGTATGGTGTCATTTCAATGGATCATGATGATGCTCTATTTAGTGTAAAAGCGGTAGTCTCTAAAGCATAATCCACAAAAATATAATGGCATCAATATTTTATCTCATCATTGATCCAACAAGGTTTGGATACATCTCTCGGATACTCCATCATCACTATGATACTCCAAGAAACGTGAGTTGTAGAACAACTTCATAACTCTCTTAGATGTTCGCTAAAACTCGTAATTCAAATATTTCCACTATGATCCAATCATAGATATTTGACTTTTCTATTACGATGATTTCCACTTCATGCTGAAATTTATTTGAATCCATTCAAATGTTTCAAACTTCTTCCTTATCGAATATATCCACATATATATACTCAATTCATTGTTGGAAGTTTTCATGAAGTAGAAGAATCTCCCGCACACAACTATGCCCAGTGAACCACATATATCATCATATATGTTTTCACTAAGTTAGTTGCCCGTTCAACTCTTGGCCTATGAACGGTATTTTAATCATTCTCTTTAGAAAAGATTTGCAAGCGCCAAACGATTCAAAAATCAAATGACTCCAAAAATCCATTTGCATGGAGTTCCTTCATGCGTTCCTCTCTAACATGACCTAAATGGCGGTTACACAAATAAGTGGAATTCAAATCATTTGCCTTATGGTATTTTAGCGTCAGTGTTATGTATGTGTGTTTCACCATTAAGATTTATAATAACTTATCCATCGTACATGGAGTAATGTCATAATTTGAACAACTCATTGTTTTCATTTGACCAGAGCAAAATAACAATTATTAAGTTCTTTATTATAAATTCTAAGGGCTAGATAGAATACCAACGACGAACATAATAACACTTTATTTTTGTTCCAGACGTGTATTCCTATCATATTCCTTGTCAGTCACTTAGGCCATTGTATTCTTGTATTGCGTTGTTTTGCATGACACTTCATACCAACCAATATGGTACAAATACCCAAGAATTTCATTGTGTGACCAAACTAGGAATACAACCATAACATGTATATCATTTATATACACCTGAGCTAGACTTTCTAGTCTTTTCTTTTCTTTCTGCCAAAATATCTTTTATAGTTTCTCTTTTAGCTTTCCTCATTATTCAGAAAAACACTTCAACATCATAGACTTCTAGATTTGTTGGTCAAATACCAATAACCTTGAGGTTCTTACTTTGAAGTTGATCATCATATGACAAGTGTTCCTGATTTCACTATTAGTAACTTTGTAATATGATGAACAATTTCACTCATAATTTTATCCATCATATCATGACGACTTTCCGAGACCATGTCTGTACATGCTAGGCTCGTAAAGTTTAACCTTAGTATTCGCATGTGCAAATCTGGCTTGCACCCGTTGTATGCACTCGTGGAATCTATGACACCCGATCATCACGAGATGCTTCGAAACGACGAGTCTTAGCAACGGTGCATACTAAGGATGATAACTTCATGGATACGCGAATATTATTAGTGCCCCAATAGTTGGAGGATTGTGACGCCTGGCGTCTTCAACCTTCATACATTCCCATAAAACTTATGAGTTTATGTAGTCTCACCAAATTATATTCTATCATCTTGCAATAAGGTCTTAGATATCACATATATCTCATACCTTGATTATTTCTGAAAACTAAATTTTCAGCTCCTTACTTTTCAAACAGATTTGAACTTCAAGTTTCATGGAGACAAGATAACTTTAGGTACTAATTGAAACCATAGCTCTTTGAATCAACAATGTGAGGTTTACTAAAAGTTTGCAATAGGACTTAATCAATTCTTGATTCTTTAACAATACGGTACCAATCCGTAAAGTTTCTTGTCAGATTTTAACAGTATTTCTATCTCAATTACAAGACTAGCGCATGGTAGAATACGGATGCCAATACTACAAAATTAATTCAAAATACTACTCAGACTATGTTTATGATAATTAGTTCATGTTTTAATCTAATTACTAATGAACTCCCACTTAATACAACATCCCTCATAGTTGTTAAGTGGTACACGATCCAAATCCACTACATCAAAACCGATCATCACGTGAGATGATGTAGCTTCAATGGTGAACATCAACATGTTGATCATATCATCCATATGACTCGTGTTCAACCTTTCGGTTTCCATTGTCCCGAGGCCATGTCTGTACATGCTAGGCTCGTCAAGCAAACCCAAGTATTCCGCGTGTGCAACATGGCTTACACCCGTTGTATGTCGAGTTTATCACACCCGATCATCACGAGATGCTTCAAAACGTCGAACAATGCAACGGTGCATACGAGGGAAGAACACTTTATTATCTTGATATTAATGTGAGGGATCATCTTATAATGCTACCGTCGCGATCTAAGCAAAATAAGATGCATAAAGGATTAACATCACATGCAATTCATATGTGATATGATATGGCCCTTTAGTCTTTGCGCCTTCGATCTTCATCTCCAAAGCACGGACATGATCTCCATCATCTTCGGGCATGATCTCCATCATCGTCGGCGTAGCGTCAAGGTTCATGGCGCCGGCTTCATGGTTGTTCACCTCATGTAGCAACTATTACAACTATTTTGAAATACTACTCAACATGAAATATAAAGACAACCATAAGGCTCCTGCCGGTTGCCACAATACAATAATGATCATCTCATACATATTCATCATCATATTATGGCCATATCACATCACCAAACCCTGCAAAAACAAGTTAGACGTCTCTAATTTGGTTTGCATATTTTACGTGGTTTTTTCGAGTGAGATCTAATCTACCTACGAACATGAACCACAACGGTGATACTAGTGTTGTCAATAGAAGAGTAAATTGAATCTTCACTATAGTAGGAGAGACAGCCACAAAGCCAATGCAATACAAGTTGCATGTCAAGCGTGGAGCAAATCTCATGAACGCGGTCATGTAAAGTTAGCCCGAGCCGCTTCATCCCACTATGCCACAAAGATGCAAAGTACTCAAGCTAAAGATAACATAAGCATCAACGCCCACAAAACCATTGTGTTCTACTCGTGCAACCATCTATGCATAGACACGGCTCTGATACCACTGTAGGATAACGTTGCATAGAAAACAAAAATTTTCCTATCGCGAACACGCAATCCAAGCCAAGATGCAATCTAGAAGACGGTAACGAGGGGATGATCAAGACTAACCCTTGAAGAGATTCCAAAGCCTATAAGAGTAGGCTCTTATTGCTGCGGTAGACGATCACTTGCCGCTTGCAAAAGCGCGTAGAAGATCTTGATCACGATCGGTTCCGGCGCCACGAACGGGCAGCACCTCCCGCTCGGTCACACGTTCGGTTGTTGATGAAGACGACGTCCACCTCCCCGTTCCAGCGGGCAGCGGAAGTAGTAGCTCCTCTTGAATCCGACAGCACGACGGCGTGGTGTCGGTGGCGGTGGAGAAATCCGGCGGAGCTTCGCTTAAGCGTGCGGGATATGGTGGAGGAGAGAGACCGCTAGGGTTTGGGGAGAGAGGGTGGCCGGCCTCAAAGGGTGCGGCCAGCTTGTGGCTTGTTGTGGTGGCCGGCCCCCTCCCCTTGGCCCTCATTATATAGGTGGAACACCCAAGAGTTGGTCTACAAGTCTTCGAATAAGACCCCAAACCAAAACCTTCCATATGACATGAAACCTACCCAAGCTAGGACTCCCACTAGAGGTGGGATTCCCACTTTCCCTTGGGAGGGGGTGGCCGGCCACCTTAGGGGGAAGTCCACCTTGGACTTTCCCCTCTAGGGTTTGGCTGGCCAAGCTTGTGGAGTCCTTCCGGGACTCCACCTTCCATAGTGCGTTTCTTCCGGACTTTTCTAGAACCTTCTAGAACCTGCCATAAATGCACCGGATCATTTCCAAACTTGGAATATGACTTCCTATATATGAATCTTATTCTCCGGACCATTCCGGAACTCCTCGTGATGTCCGGGATCTCATCCAGGACTCCGAACAAATATTCGAACTCCATTCCTTATTCAAGTTCTACCATTTCAACATCCAACTTTAAGTGTGTCACCCTACGGTTCGTGAACTATGCGGACATGGTTGAGTACTCACTCCGACCAATAACCAATAGCGGGATCTGGAGATCCATAATGGCTCCCACATATTCAACGATGACTTTAGTGATCGAATGAACCATTCACATACGATACCAATTCCCTTTGTCACGCGATATTTTACTTGTCCGAGGTTTGATCATCGGTATCACTCTATACCTTGTTCAACCTCGTCTCTGACAAGTACTCTTTCCTCGTATCGTGGTATGTGGTCTCTTATGAACTTATTCATATGCTTGCAAGACATTAGACGACATTCCACCGAGAGGGCCCAGAGTATATCTATCCGTCATCGGGATGGACAAATCCCACTGTTGATCCATATGCCTCAACTCATACTTTCGGATACTTAATCCCACCTTTATAACCACCCATTTACGCAGTGGCGTTTGGTGTAATCAAAGTACCTTTCCGGTATAAGTGATTTACATGATCTCATGGTCATAAGGACTAGGTAACTATGTATCGAAAGCTTATAGCAAATAACTTAATGACGTGATCTTATGCTACGCTTAATTGGGTGTGTCCATTACATCATTCATATAATGATATAACCTTGTTATTAATAACATCCAATGTTCATGATTATGAAACTAATCATCTATTAATCAACAAGCTAGTTAAGAGGCTTACTAGGGACTCTTTGTTGTTTACATATCACACATGTATCAATGTTTCGGTTAATACAATTATAGCATGGTATATAAACATTATCATAAACACAAAGATATATAATAACCATTTATTATTGCCTCTTGGGCATATCTCCAACAAGAACTACTCCCTCCTCATCATGGGAACAGCGATGGCGGTGAAGATGGCGGTGAAGACGGCGGTGGAGATGACTCCGGGGGCAATTCCCCGCTCCGGCAGTCTGGAACAAAGACTTCTGTCCCCCGAATTGGAGTTTCGCGATGTGGCGGCGCCCTGGATGTTTTCTGGAGTTTCGTCAAGTGGTACGGTGTTTTTAGGTCACGAGGGTTAAGTAGGCGAAGAGGCGGCGTCAGAGGGGCACCAGGGCGCCCTCCTCATAGGCCGGCGCGGCCAGGGGCCTGCCCGCGCGGCCTTGTGGTGTCGGGGCCCTGGGCCTCCTCTCCGTCTCCCCTTCGGTGTTCTGGAGCCTTCCGGGAAAAATAGGAGGTTTGGCGTTGATTTCGTCCAATTCCGAGAATATTGCCCGAACAGCCTTTCTGGAACCAAACAGCAGAAACAGCAACCTTTCGGCATCTCATCAATAGGTTAGTTCCAGAAAATGCACGAATATGACATAAAGTGTGCATAAAACATGTAGTTATCATCAATAAAGTAGCATGGAACATAAGAAATTATCGATACGTTGGAGACGTATCACCGGTCGCCGGGCCGGTCCGACCGGGTGCTGGGCCGGATCGGCAGCTGGGAGGTACGCCGCCGTCGTGCGGCAGGATGCTGTTGCCGCTGGCCCAGAAGGCAAACGCGGCGGACGGAGACGCCGTGCAGACGTACTGGTCGGCGGGGTAGCGTGTAGACGGCCGCCGCACGCTGATGTCTACGTGTGCTTCTATTCTTGTAGACAGTGTTGGGCCTCCAAGAGCAGAGGTTTGTAGAACAGCAGCAAGTTTCTCTTAAGTGAATCACCCAAGGTTTATCGTACTCAGGAGGTAGAGGTCAAAGATATCCCTCTCAAGCAACCCCTGCAATTAAGATACAAGAAGTCTCTTGTGTCCCCAACACACCTAATACACTTGTCGATGTATAGGTGCACTAGTTCGGCGAAGAGATAGTGAAATACAAGTAATATGGATGATTATAAGTAGTAATTGCAATCTGAAATAGAAATAGCAGCAAGCGAACATGTAGCAGAACTTGTTGGAAATGGTGTTTCAATGATTAGAAACAAGGCCTAGGGATCATACTTTCACTAGTGGACACTCTCAACAATGATCACATAATTGAATAAATAAATGCTACTCTTAAACACTCTCTTGTTGGATGACAAACACCATTCATTGTGTAGGGCTACAAAAGCACACCTCAAGCCGGAGTAAACAAGCTCCACAACGTCATAAAGGAATCACACACGATGCGCACACTGTCACCATCACACCGTGGAGAGTAATTCCGGAGTTCATATTAAAGTAACCTCTAGAGTGCATAATAGACAAGAGTAAAATCTACATATTCAACTAGATTACAAAGCTCATGATCACATAAATATCACACCATGGGAGAGAGAGAGATGAACCACATAGCTACCGGTAGAGCCCTCGGCCTCGGGGGAGAACTACTCCCTCCTCATCATGGGAGACAGAAACGGCGATGAAGATGGCGGTGGAGTCGATGGAGATGGATTCCGGGGGCACTTCGCCGTCTCGGCGGCGTGCCGGAACAGAGACTTCTGTCCCCCGAACTTGGCTTCGCGATGGCGGCGGCTACGTAACTTTTCGTGGAGGAAGACCGATGCCTTTAGGGTTTTCGCATCTGGGAGAATATATAGGCGGAAGGGCGGCCTCCGAGGGGCCCCAGGGTGCCCTCCCCACCTGGTGGCGCGGCCAGGGGTGGGCCCGCGCCCCCTATGGTGTGGGGGCCCCTTGGCCCCCCTCTGGCCCTTCTCTGGCTCTCTGGGTCCGTCTCGGTAAAATATTGACTTCTGTCTTTGTGGGGTCCATTCCGAGAATATTTCCGTGTAGGATTTCTGAAACCAAAACAGCAGAAAACAGAACCGGCGCTTCGGCATCTTGTTAATAGGTTAGTCCCGGAAAATGCATAAAATGATATAAAGTATGCGCAAAACATGTAGGTATTGTCATAAAACTAGCATGGAACATAAGAAATTATAGATACGTTGGAGACGTATCACACGCCCGCACGTGCGCGGGTGAGCATGGGCTCACGGGCCGCAGCAACGGGCGGCGAGGCAGCCGATGTAGAGGCGGCCGAAGGAGACGCCGCAGGCGATGGGGACGCCGGAGGCGCCTCGGGCGTCACGGGCGACGGGGTCGCCTGGTGCGACGGGGCGCCGGGGGCGCCGGGGCACCGCGGGCGATGCAGGAGGACCAGGCGGGCCGGCGCAAAGGGGCCGCCGCGGTCAGACGTCGGCGCGCGGCCGCAAGAGGGCCAGCGGGCGCCGAGGGCATTGTCGGAGGTGTCGCCAAGAGTCCCTGCTGAAACGGGAAAACCAACTCGTCAAAGTACACGTGCCGGGAGGTGAGGACACGGTGGGAGACCGGGTCGTAACAGCGGTAGCCCTTGGTGTTGGCGGAGCCGAGAAACACACAAGGGAGAGAGCGCGGCGCAAGCTTATGCGCGGCGGTGGCAGCAGTGTTAGGATAACACCGGCAGCCGAAGATGCGAAGGTCATCATAGGCGGGCGGCGCACCGTAGAGGAGGTGATGCGGCGTGTAGGACCAACGCACACGACACGAGCGGATGTTGACGAGGAGAGTCGCCGTGGCAAGGGCATCCGGCCTGAATCGTGGGGCCATGGATGCGTGGAACAGAAGGGTGCGGTCGCAGTCGTTGAGGGTACGAAGCATCCGTTCGGCACGACCGTTCTGTGAAGAAGTGTATGGACACGTGAGGCGGAAGACGGCGCCGTGGGAGGCGAGAAGTGAGCGAATGGTGATGTTGTCGAACTCTTTGCCGTTGTCGGTTTGTAAGGCGTGGATGGGGCGACCGAACTGAGTGGAGACGAAGGCGAAGAAGGCGGTGAGGGTGGCGGCAACATCTGATTTACGGCGAAGGGGAAAAGTCCATACAAAGTGCGAGTAATCATCAAGAATCACAAGATAATAATTATAACCAGAATTACTCGGAACCGGCGAGGTCCAAACATCACTATGAATAAGTTGAAACGGAAAGGACGCGACTGTGGAGGAGGAACTAAACGGAAGGCGAACATGTTTGCCTAGACGACATGCTTCACAAGAGTGGGCATCCGTTTTATTACAAGTAAAGGAGAAGCCTTGCATTATTTGACGCAGAGCGGCGGAGCTAGGATGGCCAAGACGGGCGTGCCAAAGGTCGACACCGGCGGAGAGGGCGAGTGGGCGGCCGGTGGTGGTGGAGGCCGCGCCAACAGGGTAGAGATCGCCGGGGCTGTCACATCGGTGGAGGAGCATCCGGGTACGACCATCCTTGACAGAAAAACCAAAAGCGTCAAATTCCACAGTCACAGGGTTATCACGACAGAAAGACTTAACGGAAACAAGATTTTTAATCAAGTCAGGAGAAACAAGAACGTTATGTAGAGAGAGAGGAGTGGAAGTGGAAGGAAAAGAGACGGAACCGGTGTGAGTAATGGGAAGAGCATGACCGTTGCCAACGATGATGCGAGAGGAAGTGGAAGCGGGTGTAGAAAATGAGAGGTTACCGGGGTGCGCAGCCATATGCGCGGAGGCGCCGGTGTCCATGAACCAGTCGCCACCGCCACCATACGCCCCAGCGGAGGGGGCGCTCTGGAGGGCGGTCAGGAGCGCGGGATCCCACGGGGCCGAGCCCGGGGGGCGGCGTAGGCCGGGGCGGGCTGGGGCGCCGCGTAGAACGCCTGGTGGGTGGCTGGACGCGGCCCCATGATGCCCGGGTAGGGGGCGCGCGGCACGGGCATGGAGTAGGCGTGAACGACCCCGGTCCAGGATTGTGGCCGGCGGTCCAAGGGGAGGGGCGGCGGCTAGGTCAGGACCCGAGGGCCGTCTGATAACATGTAGAAGAGATATTGGAGATTGCACAGCAACAATAGGGCCGGCCTGCTCATATATATATATATATATATGCGGATATATATATAGGCGGACACATGTACAATTACAGGTACAACCCTGAGAAAACACGGGGACCTATACCTATACAATATGTTACTCAACAGAATCCACACGCCTCCTCAGAGTTTGCAGCAGGCGAGGGCCGTGCGGAGGTCGCCGGCAAGGACATGTTCATGTCCGCCGCTCAGGAGCTTCAAACACATGTCCTACGTCAAGCTGTCCCGGAGGTAAAATCATCTCAATTTCTTGTTCACTGGCCATCAAGCTTACGGCTATTCATTTACGCCACCAAAAAAATAATTCCTCTTTCTAAGTTATCACCATTAGTCAATATATATTTGTTTTTGTTCCCTGTATGTTTAAGATCAAGCTTTCTTATTATAGCGTGAGACTTTGGGATTTGATCGACACATCACAAATATTTAGTGCACATGTTCATTTGAAATTTTAAAGGCTTAGGGATGGGACTATCAGTCCCGCTGTCATCAAAAGACAAGGTATTGTTTCTCACTCAACTTTTGCTGGTGCTCCTGCTCCTCTTCCTACTTATAGTTCTTGGAGATGTTCATTTCTTGCTGCTGCTTCTTTTCCTACTTATAGTTTTGTGTATTTGTTGATAGTTTTGGTGGTGAGTTCAGGTGAATGGTGACGGCACTGGGTACTCTCTTGTCAGCACCGGTGCCGCGGGCTTCACCTATCTAAGTTGGACCCCAATTAGGGTTTATGACGTAAATCCAAACCTCCATATTGCACGCAAAGTCCGGCCACCCTTTATATACATGAAGGGTGACGGCCGATTGAACAACACACAATCGCAAAAAACCAATCTAGATACCTAGCTCGTCCTAATTTCTGCTCTCTTCACCGCGTTCTTCGTATTGGAGAATTCCAATCTACGAAGTCATAGGGGTGGGCAAACCAACCTAGGCAACCAATCGCCGCCGTGCGTCCAGACGACGTCTATCCCCGGCATGTGGGCTTTCGGGTCTTCAAAAGAGCTCGTCAGATCGTCTTGCGTATCGCGCTTCCAGCGAGCCTCCTCCGGCAACGTGTCCTCTGTATCACGCTCGACGTCGGAAGTACACGGTGATGTGTTCGTGTGCAAGCAACATTCCTATGAGAGATGTGGCTAGCATGTCTAGTTTTCAATTTGATCCAATTCCTGAAACTCCTACGTAGTTTGGTGTAGAATATGATGATGAGAGTATATAATCAGATGAGGAAGTCCATGAAGCTCCCACAAGGAGCAAGAAACAAATGACTGTAAAGTTTTTTAGTAATGATTTTATTGTGTATCTTATGGATGGTTTTCTCACTACTATTTGAAAAGCTCTTGCATCTACGGATGCATATTACTAGAAGGGTATCTCTTGATGTTTATGTATCCATAAATATCCCAAGATAGGATAGGCTAATTAAGAAACTAAATTGTGTACATGTGTATTTAAGAAATCAGAACTAAAGTTGATTGGACTAGAAGAGAGCCTTATGAAATATGGTTTATTATTGTTACTAAATAATTAAAGGTTGAACCCGTGAACTAAGACGGTTTTAGTTAGCTAGGATCTTTCACTTCACGTCTCCACATACAAGTTGCTTATCGAAGACGAAGTCAGAGCTAGCGAAATACCGTACTTTTTTCATCTCCATAACTAATAGAAGATAGCATAGCCATGTGTATTTGAAAAGTCAGAAATTAAGCTGACTGACCGAACCATTGTATTGTGAATCATAGTTTACAAGTGATACTGAACAATTAATGATACGATCTCATGAATTAAGATGGCTTAGCTGGCTAGGATTTTTCACGTCACGTTGATACGTCTCCAACGTATCTATAATTTCTTATGTTCCATGCTACTTTATTGATGATATCTACATGTTTTATGCATACTTTATATCATATTTATGTGTTTTCCGGAACTAACCTATTGACGAGATGCCGAGTGTTCTGTTTTCTGCTGTTTTTGGTTTCAGAAATCCTAGAAAGATTCTCGGAATCGGACGAAATCAACGCCCAGACCTATTTTCACCGGGAGCTTCCCAACACCCGAGAGGCACCAGAGGGGAGGCCCAGGGCTCCACACAAGGTGGCGGCGCGCCCAGGGGGCGCCCTGTTGTCTGGTGGCCCCAGGCCCTCCGAGGCTCCCCTTCGCCTATAAGAAGCCCCTGACCTAAAACCTCGATACGAATAAGCCACGGTACGAGAAAAGTTCCAGAGCCGCCGCCATCGCGAAGCCAAGATCTGGGGGACAGGAGTCTCTGTTCCGGCACGCCGCCGGGACGGGAAAGTGCCCCCGGAAGGCTCCTCCATCGACACCACCGCCATCTTCATCACCGTTGTTGTCTCCCATGAGGAGGGAGTAGTTCTCCATCGAGGCTCGGGGCTGTACCGGTAGCTATGTGGTTCATCTCTCCTATGTACTTCAATACAATAATCTCATGAGCTGCCTTACATGATTGAGATTCATATGATGATGCTTGTAATCTAGATGTCATTATGCTAGTCAAGTGGGTTTTACTTATGTGATCTCCGGAGACTCCTTGTCCCACGTGTGTAAAGGTGACAGTGTGTGCACCGTGTGGGTCTCTTAGGCTATATTTCACAGAATACTTATTCACTGTTATGAATGGCATAGTGAAGTGCTTATTTATATCCATTTATGATTGCAATGTGCTTTGTATCGCTACTAGTCTATGTGCTACTCATGTGATGTTATTAAAGTAGTCTATTCCTCCTACATGGTGTAATGGTGACAGTGTGTGCATCGTGTAGTTCTTGTCGTAGATTATGATCATAATCTCTTGTAGGTTATGGAGTTGATTATCGCTATGATAGTATTGATGTGATCTATGCCTCCTTCATAGTGTGATGGTGACAGTGTGCATGCTATGTTAGTACTTGGTCTATTTTGCAAAGATCTATTATACTCTAAGGTTACTTAAACATGAATATCGAATGTTGTGGCGCTTGTTAACTCCGGCTTGAGGGAGCTCTTGTAGCCCTACACAATTAGTGGTGTTCATCATCCAACAAGAGTATATGTAGCACAAAGGAAAGAGAACTTATTTATTATGTGATCAATGTTGAGAGTGTCCACTAGTGAAAGTATGATCCCTAGGCCTTGTTTCCATCACAAAGAATTGCTTCCCACGCCAGCAAGCTATTTTCTGGTGCCGCTTGTTTACTATTTTACTGCATCTTTACTTTCTGCAATATTACCACCATCTATACCACCTGTGTTTTACTATCTCTTCGCCGAACTAGTGCACCTATACATCTGACAAGTGTATTAGGTGTGTTGGGGACACAAGAGACTTCTTGTATCGTGATTGCAGGGTTGCTTGAGAGGGATATCTTTGACCTCTTCCTCCCGAGTTCGATAAACCTTGGTGATCCACTTAAGGGAAAACTTGCTGCTGTTCTACAAACCTCCGCTCTTGGAGGCCCAACACTGTCTACAAGAATAGAAGCACCCGTAGACATCAAGCTATTTTCTGGCGCCGTTGCCGGGGAGGAAAGGTAAAAGGTACTCACACTCCGGATCTCGGCTACTAAGCTATTTTCCGGCGCTGTTGTACTCGAAGCTATTTCCTTTAGATCCTGCAATTGCGTCTTTTGGTTTCTTGTTTACAGTAGTTAGGCATAATGAAAAGCAACAGTGAGCTTCTTATTCTATTTCCTGAGTTAAGACATGGATTGTTTGCTGCGAAAATTAAAAAACCTATCGAATCTTATTTGCATGCTGGTAGCAATGATATTAGTATGAATGCTTTGAACACCATTGTTGCTAATGATATGAAAAATTCTAAGCTTGGGGAAGCTGGTTTTGATGAGCATGACATTTTTAGTCCCCCAAGCATTGAGGAGAAAATTTTCTTTGATGATACTTTGCCTCCTATTTATGATGATTATAATGATAGTGGTCTTTTGGTGCCGCCTATTATGGAGAGTAAATTTTATTATGATTATACTATGCCTCCTACACTTGATGAGAATAATAATGATAGCTATTTTATTGAATTTGCTCCCACTACAACTAATAAAATTGATTATGCTTATGTGGAGAGTAATAATTTTATGCATGTGGCTCATGACAAGAATGTTTTATGTGATAGTTATATTGTTGAGTTTGTTCATGATGCTACTGAAAGTTATTATGAGAGAGGGAAACATGGTTATATGCATCTTAATAATATTAAGTTTCCCTTCTTTATGTTGAGAATCTTGAAATTGCGCTTGTGTTGCTTTTCTATGCTTACCACTTTGTTCTTCATGAATTTATTTGTGTACAAGATTCCTTTTCATAGGAAGTGGGTTAGGCTTAAATGTATTTTGAATTTGCTTCTTGATGTTCTCTTTTGCTTCATTGTCTATTTTCATGAGAGCATTATCGTTAAAACTGCTGAGCCCATCTTAATGGCTTTAAAGAAAGAACTTCTTGGGAGATAACCCATGTGTTTATTTTACTACAGCATTTTTTGTTTTGTTGAGTCTTGGAAGTTGTTTACTACTGTAGCAACCTCTCCTTATCATGTTTTTGTGCCAAGTAAAGTCTCTATGGTAAAGTTGATGCTAGATTTGGATTACTGCGCAGAAACAGATTTGCTGTCTGTCACGAATTTGAGCAGAAGTCTCTGTAAAAAATCAAACAAATCTGAAAATTTACGTGTGTGATCCTCAGATATGTACGCAACTTTCATTAGTTTTGAGTTTTTCCGTTTGAGCAAGTTAAGTGCCCCTGTAAGATTCATCTTTACGGACTGTTCTGTTTTTGACAGATTCTGCCTTTTATTTCGCATTGCCACTTTTGCTTTGTTGAATGGGCTTCTTTGTTCCATTAACTTTCAGAAGTTCTGTGCAATGTCCAGAAGTGTTAAGAATGATTGTGTCACCTCTGAACATGTTAATTTTTATTATGCACTAACCCTCTAATGAGTTTGCTTGAAGTTTGGTGTGGCAGAAATTTTCAAGGGTCAATAGAAGAGGGTGATATAATGTGATCGAGAAGAGTGAAAGGTCTAAGCTTGGGGATGCCCCGTGGTTCATCCCTGCATATTTTAAGAAGACTCAAGCATCTAAGCTTGGGGATTCCCAAGGCATCCCCTTCTTCATCGACAACTTATCAGGTCATTTCTAGTGAAACTATATTTTTATTCGGTCACATCTTATGTACTTTACTTGGAGCGTCTGTTTATTTTTATTTTTGTTTTGTTTGAATAAGTTCATCCTTGTGTGGGAGAGACACGTCCGCTGGTTCATATGAACACATGTGTTCTTAGCTTTTAATGTTCATGGCGAAGTTTGAAACTGCTTCGTTAATTGTTATATGGTTGGAAACAGAAAATGCTACATATAGTAATTGGTAAAATGTCTTGGATAATGTGATACTTGGCAATTGTTGTGCTCATGTTTAAGCTCTTGCATCATATACTTTGCACCCGTTAATGAAGAAATACATAGAGCTTCCTGAAATTTGGTTTGCGTAATTGGTCTCTCTAAAGTCTAGATAATTTCTAGTATTGAGTTTTGAACAACAAGGAAGGCGGTGTAGAGTCTTATAATGTTTACAATATGTCTTTTATGTGAGTTTTTGCTGCACCGGTTCATCCTTGTGTTTGTTTCAAATAACCTTGCTAGCCTAAACCTTGTATCGAGAGGGAATACTTCTCATGCATCCAAAATCCTTGAGCCAACCACTATGCCATTTGTGTCCACCATACCTACCTACTACATGGTATTTCTCCGCCATTCCAAAGTAAATTGCTTGAGTGCTACCTTTAAAATTTCATTCTTTACCTTTGCAATATATAGCTCATGGGACAAATAGCTTAAAAACTATTGTGGTGATGAATATGTAGTTATGTGTCTTAATTCTTATAAGTTGCTTGTTGAGCGGTAACCATGTTTTTTGGGGACGCCATCAACTTTACCTTTGTTGGATATCATGTGAGATGCTATGCATGTTCGTCTTGTCTGAAGTAAGTGTGATTTCATGATCAAATGGTTTGAGTATGCATATGTTAGAGAAGAACATTGGGCCGCCAACTAAAGCCATGTATCATGGTGGAAGTTTCAGTTTGGACATACAACCTCAATCTCTTATGAGAATATTAACTGTTGTTGAATGCTTAAGCATTAAAAGAGGAGTCCATTATCTGTTGTCTATGTTGTCCCGGTATGGATGTCTAAGTTGAGAATAATCAAAAGCGAGAAATCCAATGCGTGCTTTCTCCTTAGACACTTGTACAGGCGGCATAGAGGTACCCCTTTATGACACTTGGTTGAAACATATGTTATGCGATGATAATCCGTGTCTTCCGAGCTAAGTAGGACAACGTGCGAGCACTATTAGCACTCTATGCATGAGACATGCAACTTGTAGGAAGTATTATGCATAGCACATATGAATTATTACTACCGTTGACAAAATTGTTTCTTGTTTTCAAAATCAAAGCTCTAGCACAAATATAGCAATCAATGCTTCCCTCTGCGAAGGGCCTTTCTTTTACTTTTATGTTGAGTCAGTTCACCTATCTCTCTCCACCTCAAAGAGCAAACACTTGTGTGAACTGTGCATTGATTCCTACATATTTGCATATTGCACTTGTTATATTACTTTACATTGATAATATCCATGAGATATACATGTTATAAGTTGAAAGCAACCGCTGAAACTTAATCTTCCTTTGTGTTGCTTCAATACCTCTACTTTGAATTATTGCTTTATGAGTTAACTCTTATGCAAGACTTATTGATGCTTGTCTTGAAAGTACTATTCATGAAAAGTCTTTGCTTTATGATTCATTTGTTTACTCATGTCATTACCATTGTTTTTGATCGCTGCATTCATTACATATTCTTACAATAGTATGATCAAGGTTATGATGGCATGTCACTTAAGAAATTATCATTGTTATCGTTTACCTACTCGAGGACGAGTAGGAACTAAGCTTGGGGATGCTGATACGTCTCCAACGTATCTATAATTTCTTATGTTCCATGCTACTTTATTGATGATATCTACATGTTTTATGCATACTTTATGTCATATTTATGCGTTTCCGAACTAACCTATTGACGAGATGCCGAAGTGCCAGCCTCGTTTTCTCTGTTTTTGGTTTCAGAAATCCTAGTAAGGAAATATTCTCGGAATCGGACGAAATCAACGCCAAGCCCTATTTTCACCGGAGCTCTCACCCGAGAGGCACAGAGGGAGGCCGGGGCTCCACACAAGGTGGCGGCCCAGTGGGGCCTGTTGTCTGGTGGCCCAGTGCCCCCTCCGAGGCTCCCCTTTCGCCTATAGAAGCCCCCGACCTAAAACCTCGATACGAATAAGCCACGGTACGAAAAGTTCCGCAGCCGCCGCCATCGCGAAGCCAAGATCCGGGGGACAGGAGTCTCTGTTCCGCCGCCGGACGGGGAAGTGCCCGGAAGGCTCCTCCATCGACACCACCGCCATCTTCATCACCGCTGCTGTCTCCCATGAGGAGGGAGTAGTTCTCCATCGAGGCTCGGGGCTGTACCGGTAGCTATGTGGTTCATCTCTCTCCTATGTACTTCAATACAATAATCTCATGAGCTGCCTTACATGATTGAGATTCATATGATGATGCTTGTAATCTAGATGTCATTATGCTAGTCAAGTGGGTTTTACTTATGTGATCTCCGGAGACTCCTTGTCCCACGTGTGTAAAGGTGACAGTGTGTGCACCGTGTGGGTCTCTTAGGCTATATTTCACAGAATACTTATTCACCGTTATGAATGGCATAGTGAAGTGCTTATTTATATCCCTTTATGATTGCAATGTGCTTTGTATCATTACTAGTCTATGTGCTACTCATGTGATGTTATTAAAGTAGTCTATTCCTCCTGCATGGTGTAATGGTGACAGTGTGTGCATCGTGTAGTTCTTGTCGTAGATTATGATCATAATCTCTTGTAGGTTATGGAGTTGATTATCGCTATGATAGTATTGATGTGATCTATGCCTCCTTCATAGTGTGATGGTGACAGTGTGCATGCTATGTTAGTACTTGGTCTATTTTGCAAAGATCTATTATACTCTAAGGTTACTTAAACATGAATATCGAATGTTGTGGCGCTTGTTAACTCCGGCTTGAGGGAGCTCTTGTAGCCCTACACAATTAGTGGTGTTCATCATCCAACAAGAGTATATGTAGCACAAAGGAAAGAGAACTTATTTATTATGTGATCAATGTTGAGAGTGTCCACTAGTGAAAGTATGATCCCTAGGCCTTGTTTCCATCACAAAGAATTGCTTCCCACGCCAGCAAGCTATTTTCTGGCGCCGCTTGTTTACTGTTTTACTGCATCTTTACTTTCTGCAATATTACCACCATCTATACCACCTGTGTTTTACTATCTCTTCGCCAACTAGTGCACCTATACATCCGACAAGTGTATTAGGTGTTACACAAGAGACTTCTTGTATCGTGATTGTGGGTTGCTTGAGAGGGATATCTTTGACCTCTTCCTCCCTGAGTTCGATAAACCTTGGGTGATCCACTTAAGGGAAAACTTGTTGCTGTTCTACAAACCTCTGCTCTTGGAGGCCCAACACTGTCTACAAGAATAGAAGCACCCGTAGACATCACACGTCTCCACATGCATTCATGTATTCGGAACTTAGGCCTTTCACAATGCGGAGTTTCTTAGCACCTTTTCATAGGAGCAATTAAATCTTAAGAGACTACTACTCCAATGCATTGTCTCTTAGGTGTTGTCTCTACTTTTAATGATTTTGGTGATATGTAGACATATGATTGGGTTAGCCATTCCTTTTTCCTATGACTTTGTGCAAAGCTTGTATCTTAGCTAAGATACAACACCAATCTCTTTCATCATTTAATATAGTGTCACGTAAGCAAAGTGTATAGGATACGTCGCTAAGAAACCACCGTTGTGTAAGGCTTTAAGTACGAGCTTGCAAAACAATGCACTTTCCCCGTATTGATATGTCTAGATGTTTGGGTTTTCATAACTAGCCCAAGATATATATATATCGTTTGTGTAAAAAAAAAGTTTCTATAATGTAGCATAATTAGTAAACTACAATGTGCATATGTATTTCACAAGTTAGGACTTAAACGTACAAGAAAAGAGTGTCATGGAGTATATTTTATTGTAGACACTATATTATTAAAGTTTGGATCCTATAAATTAAGATGGCTTAACTAGCTTGAATTTTGTCGGCACAAGCATGCAGATAATCCAAGACAGAGTCCATCTGGCGAAACACCGTACTCACGTTATGCACTTTTTCACAACTCAGAACTTAGACTACTCACAATGGTGGTATCATAGCTAGTATCATGCACTGCATGCATGCAAAAAGCTGACGTGTCACATCAATTAATGATGAAAGAGATGATACTAGTATCATAGGTAGATACTGTATCATAGCACGTAGAACTAGAAAAATTAACTCCAAATAAATCTTGTACACAAATTTGTATTGAGATTCTACAAATCAATAAATATAACTAGCCTATGATACTACTACATGGTACTATGCATTGCAGAGATAGTATCATACCATAGTATCATATACATGATACTACTATATGATACTTTCCATTGTGACTAGTCTTAAGTTGACCGAACCAAGTATATTTTAATGTTGGTCCTAAACCATGAAAGATTATATCCCCTAAATTAAGATGGCTTAGCTAGCTAGGATCTGTCACCACAAGTGTCCACGTGCATGCAGCTAATCAGCTAATCGTTTAGACTGCTCATAGTGGGAGCAACATAGGTAGTAACATCACACACCCCAAAACATTTTGGTGACATGGCATGACAATAAATGAAGAAAGAGAGTGGTATGGTAACTAGCTATGTTACCATAACATCACACTTCTCAAAACAAGATGAGTCTACAGTCTAATAAATATAACATGCATGATACCACATATATGTAACTACCCACTATGAAGGTAGTAACATAGGGTAGTAACATGCACCATGTTACTACTCTATGTTTACTCCCCACTATGACTAGTCTTACGGAATCCAAGCTAACACTTTATTTTACCGCAATCAATATTCAGTTTGATTGTGTCCCCATAACTATCCCAAGAAACCTAGGTCACGGCGCATAACAAAATGTATTTTGCACTGTCTTGCAGGCGGCAGCCTGCCTGCCGTATTCCTCCTTGTCGCTCCACGAAACGACGATGGTCTACACCGAGACGCAGGTCCCTATCCTTTGACAATTGTGGCTTCAAATCCTCTACCCGGCTCTGATAAAAAAATTTATGTAGCTAACTCACCTACTATTATTGCCCATCCTAATCTGACACCTAAAAGACTTACCAGTGAAGTTGACCGACTTGTATAACTACTACTACTTGAACTCGAGCTAGTACTAGCCCATAGGCACTAACTAGGAAAGTAACCATCTTAGTACCAAGTCAATTTGATAATTTTTATGCAACATTATTGTTAACAGGGATGTATGTTCTGGGTACTGCCGAGGGATGTGACAATGGTGGTGGAGAGGCAGCTGACACTCAGCGTGGATGAGCTGAGAAGTGTTTGGGTCTAATCTCTTGTTCATGTGTGTTGCTCAAAACACTCGGCAAAATTAGTTCCATCCTTTAGAACGAAAACGTGTGGACTTATTTAAATAGTGTCCAGTGGAAAACATACGGTGTAAATTTCCTCATTTACCGAGTGTCATGTCAAGGACACTTGGTAAAATCGAAATATACTACATGTATTGTCTTTTATCGTGTGTTTATAGAGTCTCTAACATGATCGCCAGTAAACATGACAGGTCGTCGGGTAGTGGCTAGCTGGCTACATGCACTTAGCACCAAGACATATGTGTTTACATATCCATATTATACTTTCCACTTTTGATTTTAATCTTCACATATGTCTTACCTAGTTGAGAAGTATTAACCCGTGATGCAAATATTATAAATGATAACCTGTCTAGACTGGATCGGTTAAGTGTCTCTCACGTTAATATTGCGGACCTCGAGATATTATAGTTCGTCTTCACCATTGTTTGTAACATGTTTGGTTCAAATAACTCCGTACACAATTTTTACTTGGTAGATATTGGATATGCATGTCATCTTTGAACACCCCCCTCAGACGCACTAGGTATATCTCAGTGAGTTCTCCTATAAGAATTATCCTCGAAATACCAAATAGATCGTCAACCTCCGACACTCAAGTCTTACGGTGATAGCTGAGAGGGCTTTGCAGCTTACAAGAGTAGATGGAAGATCCTAGCTTGATTAGAAGCCATTCCACCATTTTCCAGTTCAAGTCAAGCTTGTTCTTGCATGTTGAATTATTCACACTAGGATAGTTTAGTTAGCTATTCATGAGTGGGTGTCAGAGTAAGAGGACGTGTCGGTTGACACCACTGACCAACGCCACTAACTTATTGGCCAGCGACAATGTGTATATATTGTGGAATCCATGTAGAGCCGATGATGATTAGGTAGTTCATGTCATGTTGATCTTCCCAATTGATGGACTAAGTAGTGGGATTTTATAAAGTAGGTTGACTCTAATATGGTTTAACTCGATTTCATTGTTGCACCTTAGTTGGACTGTAATTTCAGTTTGTATCATATGTGGGTAATGTTACCACTCTTAAGAATAGGTGGCTAGAAACATAGGATGTTGGTAACCAAACACCTGCCATTGCATCCATCGAGCCTAAATTCTCATAGTTATGCAACAAAATGCGGGGCACAAGTGCTGCATCATGGAATAGAAAAAACCAAACGCGTGCCTAAAAATGTCTCTCGGTCTGTCCCTACCTAGACAATATGTGTTGGCCTGGCTAGAGAAGTCGTGTAGGCAACTAAAGATGTTAACTCTGTATTTCTGAACTCAAAACCTTAGTTGACTAAACCGCAAGAGAGTGTCATGGGGTATAATTTATTTTTGATACAGAACTAGCTACTAAAGATCGGATCCCAAGAATCAAAATGTCCGAGCTAGATACGAACTATTACCTCAATGTATCCACATGCATGTAGCTAATCGAAAACGAAGTCCAAGCTACCAAAGCACCATAGTTTCCCACGGCAAATATATCTTGATGTCACCATAACTATGTCAAGATAGTGTAGGCCAATTAACAAACTACATTGGACATCCATGTGTATTTAAGAAGTCAGAACTTAAGTTGACTGAACTCGAAGGGGTGTTATGTAGTATACTTTAATGTGGTCACTGAATCAATAAAGACCGTGAAATGTCTTTAGTTAGCTAGGATCTTTCACCTCACGCCTCCACATGCATGTAGCTAATCGAAGACAAAGTCAGAGATATCGTACATTTTCCCGATCGATATCCCTCGATGTTTGCATCACCATAAATGTCCTAAGAGAGCATAGGCTAATTAAAAATCTACAATGCACTCATGGGTATTTCAAAATTCAAAGCTTAAGTTGACTGACCGAAACATCGTGTTATGGAGTATAGTTTATTGTTGATACTAAGTAATCTACTAGTATATTAAGATGGATGTGCTAGCTAGGGTTTGTCACCTCATGACTCCACATGCATGCTACTATTCACATGCATGCAATGAATTGAGTGAGCTAGCAAAAAGCTTTACTCTCCCACTATCAATATTTACAATGTGTGTGTCCCTATAACTATTCCAAAAAAACCTAGCTTACCATGCATAACATAATATACTATCTAGTTTCTACTGCCCTGACGAGGCGCCAGTACAGGGTGAAATCTATACCTAATAATAAAAGCAAAAGAGGTTCTTGTTGGTCCGTTTTTTTCTACCCTGAGTTTTATACAAGGTTTTAAATAGCGCGCTATTTCATTTAGCGAGGACCTTCTCCAAATGCTATACACGTTATTGCGCGCTATAGCGCGCTATATATAAAATAGCATTTTGCAAAAAGACTTGCAAATGTTAAGGATCTCTGCAACTAAAATTTTGTCCAGCAGACTAATGCATAACCAGATCTTTCAAAGTAGATTTCCAGGACCAAATTAAAGACAAATTTTCTAAGACATACTAATATTATGATTTAAGAGCCAAGGAGGCAACAACAGAGGTGAAAGCACTCATTCAGAATCGGAAGAAGAATGCCTGGCTTCATCTACAAAGGATAGCTTGTACACTACCAATCTAGTCATCTACAGATCCAATACATCTACGCATCTACAAATAAGGTTGAGGAGGAGGTTCTGATTTTCCTGCGGCGTCTCCGACATCCGAGCCGGAGGAAGTAGCTGACGGCGCCCTGTGGGAGAAAGGAACGGACGCCGACGTCACGCTGGAAGAGGCAGCCGACACCGTCGCGTCCGTGGGGAACTGCTAAACTGGGATTTAGGCTAGATTTTACCGTATATGTGCTATAAGTATTTAGCTTCGGTGAGGAAATTGGACCTTTGGGCCAATGGGTTGGCCTGCAGTTTTGGGCCTTTGTTTTTTGCAGCCAAACGTTTTAGCGCCGCTACGTATTATGCGTTTTAGCGCGATTTAGCACGATTTAGCGTGTTATTTCGTGTTTAGCACTGTAGCGACCATTTTCTGTCAAATATAGCGTGGAGGGTCCAAATCTGCTATTGCGCGCTAAAACCGACGAAATTGCGTGCTATTTAAAACCTTGGTTTTATATCGAAATTACAAAGGCTGCCACCGCCAAGTCCATCGAAGTGTTTTCCATCAAACGGGGGAAGTTGAGCCCTTCGTCCCCAAACCTGCGCGTTCCCCTCAATCCCCAAATCCGTGTCGACCTGCTCGTTGCTCCCGGCCGTGGCGCGCAGGTGTTTCGCTTACTCCAAGAACGGGTGTGAGGTCTTGGACCGGGTCCCAGTGGAGAGGTTCTGGGGCTTCCCACGGCGGTTGAGCTCGCCGCGTCGTTGTGCTCGACCTCCTCCCTGACGGCAGCGCTGCAGGGGTTCCAAATTTCGCTGGAATCCGCGTGGCCTAGATTGTGTCTGGACTCTCGACTGACGCAGAGGGAGCAACGAAAGCATCATTGTCCGCCACCGCTCCTGGCCGGATTCCGCCAGCGGCTGCCGCGGCCATCAGCCAGATCTGCTGCCCCGAGCCGGCTGCCAACGCCCTAGCCTCGGTCACCCTCGCGTATCCAATAGGAACACTACTCCAAAACGGCCGTGCTCGACAGCTCCAACACGTACTGTGCTCTCGATCCAAGATCGAAATCGAAACCTAGCTGGAAGTCCCGTCGGAATTTGCGTATAAGATGGATATTGCCACAGCCGAAGTTCCGCCTCAGCTCGACATTGGCGACAAGAAGGAGTTTGGGGATGGGCGGGCAGGCGACCTCCGCGAAGCTGAGAGGGGCCTTTTTTTTTTCTTTCGGATGCGTTGTAGTCTTGTGGAGCTGCGGCGATCTGCTGCTAATTCATGCTGGCGGTAGCTGTGTTGTCTGGCAATGGATAGGGTTGGAACCATGCGGAGCTGAGCGCCGGACACGTTCACGTGCTCCATTAATCCATCATCTATGATCTCTATCTGTGCTGGCGTGGCGAACTGGCACCCGCACGGCAGGTCAGTGCGATTGCTCTCACCGCTGGGGTGTTCGCGGATGTGTGCATCTGTACTGGTTTTGTCAGGCTTTGCGTGTGGAGCTGCGCGCCGTGGAAGAAGCACGGAAGGTGTTCGATTATATGACCTTGAGATATTTGATGTCGTGCAATGGTCTGCCAGACAGCGGTATGAAGTTGTGAGGTTCGGCCTGACGAGTGACGAGTTCACCTTCGCCGCTGTCCTAAATGCTAGAGACAATTCAGTACTCTGTTATTCTGAAATCTGGGTATCACTAGGATCTCTTTCTATGCAATTTTTTTTGCTGAATGTGAATTGGAGATGTGGTGACTGGTGAGCTTCAACTTGGCTAGGAAGAATCAAGAATCTCTTCGACGCTATCATTAATAATGATGTTGTATATTGAATTGTTGTGATTTCTGTGCTCATCTTGTATAAAAACTAATAAAGTGCCACTTCATCTGCGTGCATTATTTTGATGCAGTCCTCCATTTCGAAAAAGATGCAAAGTGTGTGTGCTGCTTGTGCAACCCATACATCGCATCAAGTTTTTTTTTTTCCACTTCGTTTTGTATATGAGCTGAATCCTAAATGGAATAAAGGTTGTGGGCGTAGACCAACTGTTGTATTTTTGGTGGAATAATTTTAACCTTCTTTTTCAGATAGGTTTTTGATAGCGTAATTTGTGTTTCACCTAGCTACAAAGAACGTCGTAAAAATGTAAAATCAGACATAATTATTTCATGTTTCTTTCTTGCATTTTTTCGCTGGAATTTTAACAATGTGTCTCCCGTTGCAACGCACTGGCAATTTTCCTTGTGAATATAAAAAGAAATAGAAAGGGCGATCGACCGCAATCAAGATGCTAGTACGGGTCGCCTCGTGGCTTCAAATTTCTGACCTCGCTCTGAACAATTGTTGAATTTCGGCATTTCGCTCACGGATTGCTAGAACTCCCATGCACATGAAAACTTGTGGCCACGTTGCGCACTCTGATTTTCTTATTTCACTGAACTCTCGATATAAATCTTGATGCAGACAAAGTGATCTTGGGTGTATATATATACACACACAAAGAAACTTAGACCAACAAACTATTACCAATCCTAATCGTACACCTGTGAGACTTACCAAACAAGCTGACCGACTTGGACGTAGCTAATTCACATACTACTGTTACTACTACTTAGACTCGAGCTAGTACTAGCCCGTTGGCACTAACTAGGAAACATACTAACCATGTTCCTAAATCAATTTTACACTTTCTAGGCAAAATTATTGCTAACAGAGGCGTGCTAGGGTATGGACACAGGCAGTACGCGGGTGGAGGCGATAAATGGTGGTGGAGGAGCAGGCGGCGCTCGGAGCGGACTTCGCAAGTGGCAATGCTCGGTAAAAAAAGATCTAAGCTGGCTGGCTGCATGCAATTACTATCGAGTACAATCTAGTAATACTACTACACAAGCAGCGGTAATGGCCACAGCGGACCTTGCTACAGCTAAACCGCGTTCTTTTCCAGCATCCTTTACGAAACACACATCGATGTGCATCCTTTACGAGTGTAAATGCAAGCGATGCACATATATCCATATATGGGGCTTCATGTACGTGAGACGGACTAGGTCTAACCCTCCTCCCTCCTCATGCGTCGCTCCCGCGCGGCGACCAGTGATAAGGGGTGGCCCGATCTTCTCAGTAAGCAACGGTGGTGAAGATGATCACGGGGTGATGGCAGCGGAGAAACACGACGATGTAGTGGATGATAACTTGTATGACGCAACGAGATCTCTCGATTGGTCCCTGTCGCCAATGCAACACTTCTCAACCCTGCAAGATATTCGCAACTCCACACACTTGCGCACGTAGCCGCCGACCACGAAGCGGTAAGTTGCAACCGTCTAATTCCCAATGGAACAGCAGATCACACAAGACTTAAACATGATCTACACAATATCAAGCAATATGGTGTAGGAAATTCAATAGTTTTGCAGAGCAAACAACTAAGAACTAGGGTTTATCTTAAACGTGGTCTAAAACTGCTAGGGGGTCGTCCAAGGCACTTATATAGGCGTCCGGGACGAGTTCTCGAAAGATACAAGTAAAACCGACCCAGAATAGATCTGGTCGAGACGACTGACTGGTTTGGTCTGGGATCCGGTCGACGGGCTGTGGACCGCCGGTCCGGTCTGTGGTCGTCAACCGGGCAACCGGAAATCTGCGGTTCGGTTTCGCCCGACGATGCACTCCTCCGGTTGGCGGCCGGTGGCGGCCGTCGACCGCCAGGGACCGGGCGCGCCGGCGTGGCCGGTCCGACCGGGTTGGACCGGCTCGACTTCTTCTTCTCCTCTCGCGCATTCCTCCCGCTCCCCCCTCGCGCGTCCATGAGATATCTTCATGTCCAGCTCCTTGTCCAGCTTCACGTCCATCTTCACGTCCAGCTGCTCCTCTCCTCCTCGTGCGATGCTTGTCTCCTCTTCATACCTGATGATACATAAGTAATAGGACTTAGGTAGTATAAATTTCTCATCAATCAAGGTATCGTTTAAGAACAAGTTCACCTGTTGCTTAAGTAGCTTCGCACGAGCTCGTGTCATTGGTCCAATCCTGACTTCATTGGACTTGAGCTTCACAACAAGTTCATCTTCGTTGGTAATGACGGAGGTAGTAGTGAGGTAGGGATGTCCTCATCATCTCCCCTTCAAATGGCGTCGACCTCCAAGGTCTTCTCTGTCATATGGTGTCAAATCAGCAACATTGAAAGAATTACTGACACCAAACTCATCCTCTGGAAGATCTATCGAGTATGCGTTATCATTGATCTTGGCAAGCACTTTGTAAGGACCAGCACCACGAGGTTTCAACTTAGACTTCCTCAGCTTCGAACCTATCCTTGCGAAAATGTACCCATACCAAATCACCAGGCTTGAACAACATCTCCTTGCTTCTTATTCATCCTTGCAGCATTGCTCTTGCCTTTCTTCTCAGTCAACTCTTTAGTCTTCACATGAATCTTCTTCACAAAATCTGCCCTCTTTGATGCCTCCATGTTAACTCTCTCATGTATGGGCAAAGGCAAAAAATCAAGTGGATTAATGGGTTTGAAACCATACACCACCTCAAAAGGACATAGCTCCGTGGTAGAGTGCACCGCCCTGTTGTAAGAAGACTCCACATGTGGCAAACACTCTTCCCACTCCTTCAGGTTCTTCTTTATCATGGATCTCAACAGTTGTGACAATGTTCTATTCACCACTTCAGTTTGACCATCAGTTTGGGGATGACAAGTAGTGCTAAACAACAGCTTTGTCCCCAGCTTTCTCCAAAGCGTCTTCCAGAAGTAGCTCATAAACTTCACGTCATGATCAGAAACAATAGTCTTTGGGACTCCATGTAGACGTACAATCTCCCTGAAAAACAGGTTAGCAATATGCGACGCATCGTCGCTCTTGTGGCAGGCAATAAAGTGGGACATCTTAGAGAATCTATCCACTGCCACAAATATAGAATCATGGCCTCTCTTAGTACGCGGCAAACCCAACACAAAATCCATACTAATATCCTCCCATGGTGTAGTAGGTGCCGGTAAAGGAGTATACAAACCGTGAGGCTTCAGCTTGGACTTGGACTTGTTGCAAGTAATGCATCTCCTCACATATCTATCCACGTCCCGCCTCATCTTTGGCCAATAAAAGTGGTCAGCTAGCATGAGTAGCGTCTTCTCACGCCCAAAGTGACCCATCAAACCTCCAGCATGTGATTCCTGCAATAAGAGCAAACGCACAGACGATTCTGGAACACATAGTTTGTTAGCCCTAAACAAGAACCCATCATGTATGTGATATTTTTCCCATGCTTTACCAAGAGCACATAAGCGATATGGTTCAGCAAAATCATGATCAGTAGCATACAAATCACATAGTATCTCTAACCCAGGAATTTTAACATCAAGTTGAGTTAATAACATATTCTTCCTAGATAGAGCATCAGCAACAATATTATCTTTTCCCTTCTTATGCTTAATAATATGGAAAAGACTCAATGAACTCAACCCACTTAGCTAGACGCTTATGCAAAGTAGATTAGGCTTTCAGATATTTTAAAGCTTCATGATCAAAATGTATGATAAATTCTTTTGGCCACAAGTAATGTTGCCAAACCTCAAGAACTCTAATTAAAGCATACAATTCTTTATCATAGATAGGATAGTTCAACTTAGCACCAGAAAGTTTCTCAGAAAAATATGCAATTGGGCGACCCTCTTGCATCAACACACCACCAATTCCAATACCACTAGCATCACATTCAATCTCAAATTGCTTATTGAAATCAGGAAGTGCAAGCAACGGTGCAGAAGTTAACAATCTCTTAAGTTCATCAAAAGCATGATCTTGGGCTGCGCCCCACTAAAAAACAACACCCTTTTTAGTCAAATCATTCAAAGGTGCAGCAATAGTACTAAAGTTGGGCACAAATCTGCGATAAAACCCAGCTAGACCATGAAAACTTCTTACTTGACTCACATTCATGGGAGTAGGCCAATTTTGAATAGCTTCAATTTTAGACACATCTACTTCTACTCCATGCTTAGAGACAACATAACCCAGAAATATGACCTTATCTTTGCAAAATGTGCACTTCTCAAGATTACCATAGAGTTGATTATCACGCAACACTTGCAAAACATGTCGAATATGTATAGTATGATCAGATTCATTGCGGCTGTAGATTAATATATCATCAAAGTATACAACCACAAATTTGCCAATAAATTCACGCAAAACATGGTTCATTAATCTCATGAAAGTGCTAGGTGCATTAGTTAACCCAAAAGGCATTACTAACCACTCATATAAACCAAATTTTGTTTTAAAGGCTGTTTTCCACTCATCCCCTTCTTTCATCCTAATTTGATGCTAGCCACTACGCAAATCAATTTTAGAGAACACAACAGCACCACTCAATTCATCTAGCATATCCTCTAAACGGGGAATAGGATGACGATATCGAATAGTAATGTTGTTTATAGCTCTACAATCTACGCACATACGCCAAGTACCATCTTTCTTAGGAACTAAAACAACAGGAACAGCACAAGAACTAAGGCTTATGCGAATATAACCTTTGTCGAGTAGCGCTTGTACTTGCTTCTGTATCTCCTTCGTCTCTTCGGGATTAGTGCGATATGGTGCCCTATTGGGCAGCGATGCTCCGGGAATCAAGTCAATTTGATGCTCAATACCTCGCAATGGTGGTAGTCCTGCGGGTACCTCCTCCGGAAACACGTCGCCGAATTCCTGCAAAACACTAGAAACACCAAGAGGAAGAGGGGTCATGTCGTTAGAAACCAAAACCGTACCCCTGTACAAAAGCACAAGAGGCATGGCCGTAGGATCCTCACTAAATTCTCTCATGTCTTCTTTGGTGGCTAGTGAAACTAAGGAATTCACTCTCTCACTTTTCGTTATATCACTCACGACATTACAATTCTCTCGCCTATCTAGAGGTGCATCCTCCAAATTCACTTCAATCTTCTGACGAGACTCATTGACAATTTGTTGTGGTGACATAGGCTGTAAATTAATTTTCTTGCCCTTGTAGTCCAAGTGATATGTATTGGCACGGGCATTGTGTTGCACAGAACGGTCATAGAGCCAAGGGCGACCCAATAAGAGGTGACAAACCGTCATAGGAACCACATCAAAATCAATGCAATCCTTATACGGTCCAATCTCAAATTCAACACGCACCATGTGGTTTACCTTCATCTCACCATTGTCGCTCAACCACTGAATATAATATGGATGCGGGTGCGGTAGGTACTTCAACTTCAGCTTGGTACATAACTCCTTGCTTGCTAAATTACGGCAACTCCCGCCATCAATAATGACCTTGCAAGCCTTGTCAGGACCAACTAAAGCTTTGGTTTGGAACAAATTGCAGCGCTGAGTAGATGCACTAGGCAACACATTAAGAGCACGCTGCGACACAACAATGGTACGAGCATCAGAAGGATATGCATCTTCACCATCAGTGTCATAGTCATCATCGTCTGGAGCATTTGGATCAACATCATCTCCAGTCTCATACTCGTTGTCCTCATTGATACACATGACTTTGCGGTTAGGACAATCTCTCTTGAAGTGGCCCTTTCCACCACATGTATGGCAAAGCATATCGCGGTTGCGCGTTGTAGACATACTAGAACCACTCGTACTTGCAGCAGATTCGGACTTCTTTGCATTAGATACATTGGAGACCGGTTTGCTAGGCGGAGTAGAGTAAGGAGCGGAGCGCGTCGAAGGCGCCGGCGCTGTAGAGGGCGCACGGGGTGTAAAACGCCCAGCTCCCGTAGCACGTCCCTTAACCTTTGCTTCTTCAGCCAACTGTGATTCAGCTTCTCTTGCATGATGTAACAATTGATTCATATTGGTGTAGGTGTAATGACGAACAATGCCTTTAACATCATACTTCAATCCATTGAGAAAACGCTGCATTGTCATCTCTAGAGACTCACGGACACGACCACGCTGCATAAGCATCTCCATCTCCATGTAGTACTCATCAACAGTCTTCACACCTTGCCTCAATAGTGTTAGCTTATCAAATATATTCCGCATGTAATTTGTAGGCACAAAACGAGAAGTCATTGCCTCTTTCATAGCACGCCATGTACGGATAGGTTGTGCACCATCTTCGTCGAGGTTACGAACCAAAGAATCCCACCAACGCAATGCATAACCATCAAATTCAGAAGATGCAAGCTTGATCTTCCTATCTTCAGAGTAGTGTGGATGTAAGCTCCATAATTTCTCAATCTTCAGCTCCCAAGTGAGTTATTCTTCAACATCAGCTCCTCCTTCAAACTTGGGTATGGAAAACTTGGGCTTACCCAATCCATCTTCTTCATCTTGTCCACGACCATTGCGGCCAAGTGGAACCCAGCCACGAGGACGATGACCACGAGGCGCACCACGAGCATTGTGTGCGTCATCTTCAAGCTCAGGATCTTCATCATCGTCTTGTTGTTGTTGTTGTTGTGCAGTCAAATTCTCAATAGCAAGGCGAATATCTGCAATATTGCGTTGCATATCCGTCATTTTATCAGCCAATCCAGTGACGGTTTCATTAGTAGCATCCAGCGTTTGTTTGATCTCATCAACTGTACCCTTAAGCTCATCATCCGTAGTGCGGAATTCACGTCGCATCTCATTACGAAGAGCTTCATACTCCCTCCATGTGATGATATCTGCCGAATTTTCCTGGTTAACAATCTTATTATCACTAGCAGACATGATTAGTAGGTTAGTGCACTAAATCAAAAATATATGGTGGTACTCTCACAACTCACTCAAAACTGATAAGAAAAGGAAATCTTACCGTTCCAAAGTAAATTAGTGTTGCTTACCACTTGTAGTAACAACTAGTGCACGGATGTAGCGAAGCGAATATCAAGGGTGTAAGAACAATCACACGACAAAGCAGGGTATATGTGGGGCTGTAGGTAGGCTACCTATGTGCACCAATAACAAGCTCTAGCGCTGACCGTAGACAACCAAAGATACTCACACAAGGCGATATAATGGGGCAATGCAACTATATGGAGGAAAGGTTGCAATGCACTAGAGACGCTAGCAAAGCTCAACGAGACAGGCACAAGATTGCTCAACTACAGGTGCAGTAAAGAAAAACTTAGGCCTTCACTTGAAGTCAACTAGCACGACACCTTTCTTTTTGGATTTTCTTTTTGTAACACACGCAGCTATGTAGCTCTTTTTTACTTCTTTTCTATTTTCTCTTTTTTTTGATTTTATGACTCAACTCCTTGATAACACGGCCAACAATATATGCAAAGCACCAAAACCTAATGAGCAGCCTGTCGAGCGGTAAAACTAGTCTCTTCTGGGGAAGTTCCTAGTCACGTATATCGAAAGGCTGTAGCTATGGTTTGGACAAACACACTGTATGCTATGTGGACTCGGGGTAATCAAAAACTGACTCTAGATGATAAACTAGATGAAAAGAAAACAAAAACCCTAACAATTCTACTATAAGGAAGATAAAAGGTACGCAAAAATAACTACGAAAAGCAACTAAAACTCGAAATTAGTGCAATCTATGGCTATGGCAAACCCTAACCCTAATTTTTTTTGGCTTTTTCTGGATAGGAAAACACTCACAACTCAACTATGGGGTGGATTGTGGATGGCTTACCGAGGAAAACTGGAAATCTGATACCAAGATGATAAGGGGTGGCCCGATCTTCTCAGTAAGCAACGGTGGTGAAGATGATCACGGGGTGATGGCAGCGGAGAAACACGACGATGTAGTGGATGATAACTTGTATGACGCAACGAGATCTCTCGATTGGTCCCTGTCGCCGATGCAACAGCTCTCAACCCTGCAAGATATTCGCAACTCCACACACTTGCGCACGTAGCCGCCGATCACGAAGCGGTAAGTTGCAACCGTCTAATTCCCAATGGAACAGCAGATCACACAAGACTTAAACAGGATCTACACAATATCAAGCAATATGGTGTAGGAAATTCAATAGTTTTGCAGAGCAAACAACTAAGAACTAGGGTTTATCTTAAACGTGGTCTAAAACTGCTAGGGGGTCGTCCAAGGCACTTATATAGGCGTCCGGGACGAGTTCTGGTCGAAAGATACAAGTAAAACCGACCTAGAATAGATCTGGTCGAGACAGACTCGGACTGTCCGGTCTGGATCCGGTCGACGGCTGTGGACCGGCGGTCCGCTCGTGGTCCAGTCGGGCGGCAACGGAAATCTGCAAAGCCTTTCTGCCCGGTACGATGCACTCTCCCTCCGGTTGGCGGCCGGTTGGCGGCCGGTCGACCGGGCGGCCCGGCGTGGGGGCCGGTTTGACCGGGTTCTGGACCGGTCTGGACTTCTTCTTCTCCTCTCGCGCATTCCTCCCGCTCCTCCCTCGCGCGTCCATGAGATATCTTCATGTCCAGCTCCTTGTCCAGCTTCACTTCCATCTTCACGTCCAGCTGCTCCTCTCCTCCTCGTGCGATGCTTGTCTCCTCTTCATACCTGATGATACATAAGTAATAGGACTTAGGTAGTATAAAGTTCTCATCAATCAAGGTATCGTTTAAGAACAAGTTCACCTGTTGCTTAAGTAGCTTCGCACGAGCTCGTGTCATTGGTCCAATCCTGACTTCATTGGACTTGAGCTTCACAGCAGGTTCATCTTCTGTTGGTAATGACGGAGGTAGTAGTGAGGTAGGGATGTCCTCATCAACCAGGGTGAACCCTAGATCCAGACACCGCCAGGTCCCCTTCCTCCCTCCCCTCTCCTCCCTCGCCGCTACCTGAGGGCGCGGCCGGGCAAAGCCTGGTCAGCGTCGGTGGCGGCGAGGTCATCTCGTCCTCTGGCTCGGGTGGAGGGGCGCGGGGGTCTCCTCCGGGACAGGGCGTGGCTCGTCCGTCGAGTGCCACAGCGTGCCGGCGCTAGGGCATGGCCTGCTGCGGAGACGCGGCGGGCGACGGTGGTGGCAGCGCGTCTCCGGGCGGTGCGGCAGGTGGTGCCAAGGGCTGTGGTGGCTGCTCGGCCGACTTCTGCGAGGAAGGGTGGCTCGACGGCGGCTGCGTCGGGGGCCGGCGGTGGCTCGCTGCGGGCCGAATCTAGGCTAGCGGGACTGGATCTGCCGGCGGTGGCACGACGGTGTCCTCTATGGATACGGCAACTGAGGGACGGCGGTGGTGGCTCAAGGAGGCGCCATCTTGCTTGCCTCGGCACTACGCTCGGCGAGGTGGGGATGGGCGGCTGCCGGTGAAAACTGTGCTGCGACTCCGGTCTTGGCGAGCGATGGCGGCGTCACACGTCGTAACCTTCTTGAAGGCATCGTCGTCGCAGCCTGCATCTACACACTCGTGCTGCTCCGGGGGAAACCCTAGATCTGGGTCTCCCGGATCGGACGATGGCGGCGCGCCCTGCGTCGTTCTACCTCTTGGGTCATCGTTTTTGGAGCAGCTGTTGGATGTTGGCGGATATTGGTGGAGTGGTATTCATCCACCACATTGTTGGCGCTGAGTCTCGGTGGCATGGTGCTGCAGGGTATCGACGACGGATGCGGGATGATGTATACGTGCAGGATGGTGGAGCCGTCTGGCGTCATGGTGGCATCGACGGCATGTCTTGCAAGGTTAATGCGATGATCTCTCTTGAAGATGGAGTCGAGGAAGACGGCGGTAGAAACTTCTATGGCGTGTGCGTTGGCGTGCGCTGAGAGTCTGCTTGACTGGATGTGCTTCTCACCTGCTATTGAGCCGTTTGGGAAGGCATTTGGTTTTTTGGATGATGTGAGTTGATGTATTTTCACCCCCTTCATCCCACTGTAGGTTTAGTGAGGTAACTTCGAGGTTGATCTTTTGTATTGTTCTTGTAAGGTTTTATGAATAATCTAATAAAAATCCGTGTGCATCCATATTTCCCCCATTTCGAAAAAAACATTTCATGTAGGTGCATGAACAAGCAGTGTGATATTGATCATTAGATCATAATACGGAGCAGTGTGATATCGATCACTAGATCATACTAGTACGGAGTACATCGAGTAGAGATGGCATGTGGGGAAGAACCTTGTAATGAATCAACCTACTTCTCAAAAAAAAAAACTTCCTCTTGCCCTAAATACTTGCCGCACATTTAATAAACCTATACGTGTATTTTAGCCTATATTTTAATTAAATCTGCTACGAGTATTTATGGCCGGAAAAATGCTACTAGTATGTCTCTCTAAGGAGATGGAATCTCTAGCTAATTTCCTAGGCTTTGATACAAACCAACCAGTTGCTTACTTCAGACCCTTCTACATCTGACCACTTGTGGCCAGTTGACTATTGACTGAATAAAGATATAGAGAGATTTATCCAAGCAATTAATGCTGCCTAGTTGCAGTGCAAGTCAATGGTCTGCATGCTACCTTGATTACTTATAGAATCACCCACTGAATTCAAGACCATAAGCACTGAATTCAGGACCCAAAGTGTGAGTTCGGCGTGCAAGATATTGCCCTGCACCGCCTAGCTCCACAGCTATATAAGCCCACAAAACCCTCACCATCCAACTCATCTCACAATCCACCGATCTCACACACAATGCCTACTAAGCTTGTAGCTCTTGGCTTTGTTGTCCTCCTAAGCATTGGGTTCACCAATGCTTCGAGGATGCTTGCTAGCTCGTCCAGTGCATCAGGAGGAGGAGGTGGGGGAGGTGGAGGAGGCGGTAGTGATGGCGGGAGCGGTTGGGGCTCAGGAGGTGGAAAAGGTGGTGCCTCGGGATCTGGTGCAACCATTACATACGGGGGTAGCCAAAATAACTATGCCAAGGGAGCTGGTGGAGGAGCAGGAGAAGGCGCCGGTGGTGGTTCAAAGGGTGGAGCCGGATCTGGTTCTGGGTCTGGCTTTGGTTCTGGCACTGGTGCGAGTGGTTCAGCATCAGCCCCTACCGGGAATGGGTATGCCAATGCTAATGGTAATGGTGGGGGTGAAGGCCAAGGTGCTGGTGCCGATGGGACTAGCGGAAAAGGGTCCGGGGAGGGCGGCGGTCAAGGAAGAGGTGAGAGTGGCGTAGCAATAGCACTAGCTCCTGCTGCTGCTGGTGTTAGCTACTCTAATGCCGGCGGTAGTGGTAACGGTGGTGGCGGTGGAAACAATGGAAATGGAGGTGGTAAAGGGGCTGGAGCTGGGCAGGCCGCTAGCGACGACACTTCTGGAGGTAGTGCCAGTGGACAGGGTAGCGGCAACGGTGGTGGCATTGTTAAGGGCGTCGCTCAAGGTCCAAGCGTCGGAGTTGGTAGTGGTTCTGGCTCCGGAGGTGGATATACCGGTAGCTTTGGTACTTTTGGTTCAGGCTATGCCGCCGGAGAAGGAGCTGGTGGCGGTGGTGGTGCAGGCAGTAGTGATAATGGTGGGGTAGGCAGCGGTGGAGGGACCGGATCTGGGTCCAGTAACGGAGGATACCACTAAACTTTGTGTTACGGACAAACTAGAACGGGAGCCCAACACACGCTTTTAATCTCTTCACTTTACTATTTCATGTCAGTTAAGTTTCTCTAATTTTTTATGTTTTATATTAGGCTCACAATAAAGGGCTCCATGTATGATTCGAGTGGAAGTTAAGCAGGAAAGAGAAATGTACATATTTCCACCTTACTCGCTCCCATGCTCAAATCTGTCACTACTACAAATAATACTCCAACCGTATGCAATGCATCGCACACCGTTCAAAACATAAATAGTGTGCGCCTGATAGAGAGATAACACAAAGTTTTAAAATTTCCAACCATATGCAATGCATCACACATGGTTTGACCGGCTATGCAGCACCGATCACACACGGTTAGTACAGGAATAATCATGTGTGGTCCACAGCTTTAGAGTTTAGAAGAAAAAAAGTAGCGTGCCGTCTTTCTATTTCCAACTGTTTGCATTTTGTTTGATTGTTTTTAGTTTTAATTTTCTAGCTATGCAGAGGTCATGGGTAATATTTTTTGAATTGTATCTTCGTGATTCTAATTATTGAGTAATGAAGTGTCCTTTGTCAGAAAAATAAATAAAGTGCCGACTGATACTCAGGATCTGTGTCTTTGTGTTGGCAAGAGTCTATATTTTCTTTGGTTGCTTTCGTTTTATAGAGGCTCTTAGCATGGGAAGGCGTCAGGAATCAGCAAACGATACCAAGAGAAATGCTTGTACGCTCTGTCCTCTCATAGTCGCTCGCTAGAATGTTGTCAAATGCGGCGAGATTTCTGAAATCTCGCCGAAAACCGGAAATCTCGTTACCGTCCGAGAAACAACACCACGGTTCAAAAAATTCGGTTACATTTGAATTTATACTTCAGAAAAAACGATTAAGTAGCACACGAACGAGCAGACCAGACTGTCTTGGTGGTAATCCTCTCTTGGTAGACCTCTGAGGTCAAGGGTTCGAGTTCCACTCAAAATAAAAAAAATTACTCGATCTACGGATGACTAAATAGTCAGAAAGAGTAGCAATTATAAGAGGGGATTCGAACCCACGACTGGAAGCTTTACCGCCCGGAGTTTTAACAGCCGTGACTAGCAACCAATTTAGATTACATTGGATAGTTATACTATTTGTTTTAGCGTAAAAAAAATTTGAATTCAAAATTTGTTTGAATGAACTCGGTCGGTAAATATCCGAGATTTCGGGTAACCGTAAATTCCGTGCCCTCCGGTAAAAATTGTCAACCGATAAAAAAAAACATTGGGCGTGGGACGTGCAGACCGAGAGGGCACGACCTCTCGTAGTCGCCCGCTAGAATGTTGTCTTTCTTTCGTTGCTTGTTCTGCTTGGAATATTTGGAAGGTCAGGAACGAACTAGTCTTCAATAACATCCCGGCTTCGATCAACCGTTGGAAAGTAGGTTTCCAGAAGGATCTTCTCTTACATAGATTCCGAGTCAAGGCGGCCTTAGTTCAACCCCTTATTGACTGGCTGCTTTCTATTTTTGTGTAATGTTTTTGCTACCTTTTCTTCATTTCTACCCACCCTGATGTACTCTCTTTAGTTCCGAAAAACTATGTAAAGTTGGTACTCCTGATATATAGAAAATTGACACCGTAGGGGCTTCCCCTACGGTAAAGATGTCAAAAAAAAATGTTGTCTTTCCTTTGCTTGCCCACTTGGTGGAGAGTGGAGACCACGTTGAGGATGTGACAGATGCAGATGCAAGCATGGCCTGAGCATAGCCCTGTAGAGCCAGCTGGGACAAGGGCAACATAGCCCTGTAGAGCAGCGATTGAGCCAAAGACAGTGCAGTAGAGAGGAGAGGACCCATGATTTTCTATATTCTCTGCTGCGATCACATCATCTCCTATTCTCCTTGTCTTAGAGCATCTCCAGCCGTTGGGCTCCCCAGGCCGAAATCCGGTGCTATTAGCGCCGGATGGATTTTTTTTTTGGCTTGGGGAGGCCCATTTTCCCAGCGGCGAGCCCATGGTCGTCTGCTGACGCTCACTCACCACGTGCATAGCGACGGTGCAGTCGCCGGGAAGGGGAACAGTCGGAGTGGCCTCGACGCAAATGGTCCGCAAAATTGTCTGGGGAGCCCAAACGCCTCGTCAAGAACGGTCGAAGTGGCCTCGACGCGAGAACCGCCCCTGTAATGGAGCACGAACTTCGTGGAAGAGCAACCGCCGCTCTCTTCATCGGTAGACCTACATATACGGTTTCCGACGGCCGACGCCATTCATCTCTTCTCTCCTCACCATCCTCTGTCACCATGAGCGATCTCTCTTGGCCATCGGACACCGTCAGCAAGAAAAAATCGCCTGGATGGCGCCATTGGTGGACCGAGCTCCATCGTCCAGTAGCGACGATTCCCCGCCGCCGGCCAGCGAGGAGGAATGGGATGACAACGAGGAGGAGGACGAAGAGGTCGAGGAGCAGGCCGAGGAAGAGGCCGAGGAGGAGGAGGAGGAGGAGAAGGAGGAGGAGGAGGAGGAGAAGGAGGAGGAGGAGGAGGAGGAGGAGGAAGAGGCTGAGGACGCGGCGGCCCGGGCGAACGCGAAGGCGAAGGCGCAGCCGGCGAGCACCTTCGACGACGAGAAGGACTCAACTTCCTCCGACACGTCGAAGGACACCGGCTCTTCGGAGGATGTGACGAGCCGGAAGCGTCGCCGCCAGGACGATGAGGCGGGGCCATCTAGGAAGAAGTAGTTTAAGTTTGTTTTTAAAAAATTATGATGTAATTTTTATGTTTATTCGAAGGTTTATATGTAATTTGTCTATGTTGCACCACTTAGTTTGTTCAAAGCTTTCGTTCGACGAGTGTATTGCCGTAGAATTACAAATTTCCCCCCAAACGCACGCGTGCCGTATATCGGGAAGACGAGGGTATTGCCATAGAACCCAAGCCTTTGTCGCTGACAGGTCGGGGCCACCAGACGGTTCCCGCGTTTTTCTCTCGTCCGGAGTCCCGAGCGCTCCCCGGGGACCCGGGGATGGCCTGGGTTCGCCGGACGGATGAAAGGCCTAATCCGGAGGAAAACGAGAAGCCGGCGGCACGACTGGACCTTTTTTGTCCATCCGGATGAAAAAAAGACGTCCTGGGGGCCTCATCGGGGAGACGGCTGGAGATGCTCTTACAACGTTTATAGACATGAGTGCCATACGTGTATTAAATAGTTCCAAGTGACTAAACTGCTCTTTGTTTAGAGACTCAGACTAGCGTGAGCAGTCTGATAAATTACATCATCAGGGTTAGCTTTAATGTTAGAGAAAGTATTCCTGTGAAGCAAACAAGCATTTCTCATCAAAAACTATAGCTAAACAGTCCTCTAACAACGTATCTTTTATGTACTGAAAGACTGCTGCACGATGAACTGCAGTGTCTATGTCTCGTAGATAGAAGTCGGCAACCGTTTCAACTATCAAGAGTACAAACAAATTGATCCTCAATCTCATGTTGTTACAGCATTCGAGCACTAGTACTCCATAACCTGTGCATCGCGTGGGCTACACGAGATAGCTATTTAGCCTATTACCTAGGGCCAAAGACTCCCAAATCTCAAAATAATGTAAATCAACAAAGAGGTATCTTCATGAGTGAAACACAAGAATGCTTGAGATTTAACAATACCTGTTTGGCATTAGGGATAGGATGGCTGAGATTAGATGATACCACAATACCTTTTCGGGGTTACACTGTCTTTAGATTTAGAGGTCTATGGAAGCACAAGCCCAAGCAACCACCACGTAAATGACCTAACTAAAAAACAAAGTTGGGCACCAACTGCAGCCAAACTAATTTTTACCACATTTATACACATCAAAACATCGAAGTGAACCTCCTTCGTCCAAGCAGATCCATCGCATCAATCTCGTCTTCCAGTAAGAAGAGCTTCACGTATGTCGGATCTTTAATTTCAGTGCAAATCTCTCAGTGTTGATCTCAGTTTGCAAGAAACCAAAGTAAGTTATTGCAAAAATAGAAGAAGTTGTGGACATTGATTATGAAAAGAGCTTCATTTTTTTCTCGTATGCTGCACCTTTCAATTAATCCCGTTTCATTTGATTCTTAATATAGTGAAGGGATCTACATATGTATATGGTACTTCTGCACGTTAATTTCTTTGATAAGACAGAAGGAGTCCGAAAAGGGGAACGGAGCTCTGGACTATGAATCGAGTGATGCACATATCATTTTTTATCCCCACTCCATATCTCCCCTGCCATGCTTCTCTTGGTTTGGTTTTGGGACTGGGCGAAATCTAGGTTCAGTGGGCACGGGTGCATCGATGACGGAATGCGAGGGTGATGTGCGTATGTTGTTTGGGTTCTAGGTTGGTGATTGTGTTGCCAGCGTGTAGGTTTCCTGACGAGGTCGCCCGGCCATCAGTTTGTTGCTTCATTTTTTTTCGAAATGGGGATTTGTCCCGGCTTCTGCATCATGATGATGCACACGGCTATTTATTATAAAAAGGTTCCAAAAAGTATGGTTTACAACTCACGCATCACCGAGGATTGATACAAAAATCAACCATCGAAAACAACACATACTATGACTACATCTCAACATAGCCTACTAGTATGTCGCCAACCAGCCTGGCACAAGATATCCTGAGCGACCATCAGGAGCCGTGTGCATCCAGAAGCCATGACATCCCGCTGCCCCTCCGGAGAGAGTAGGGCCCAAAGCTGGACACAATGGGAGACCATATGAATAACCTGCAAGAAATGAAAAGAGACTTTTTTGTTAAAAATTATATCATTTCTGACCCTCCAAATAGACCAACATAAAGCAGAAACCCCAATCTGGATAAAAGCCTTAGATTGTCTATCTACTCCATTTAACCAATTACCAAACATATTAGTAATATTGGTGGGAGGTGGAAGATCATAAGTGAAATTAACTGTACGCCATAAGAGCTTAGCTAGTGGGCAATCAAAGAAAAGGTGTTGTATGGTCTCCTGTTCCCCACAGAAAACACATTTTGTACACCCATTCCAATGCCGTCTAGCTAGGTTATCTTTAGTTAACAGAACTTTATTACTCAAAAACCACATGAAAATCTTAATTTTAAGCGGAACTTTAACCTTCCATAAATATTTTCTTAGAAATGGGGTATGGTCACACATAATATCTTCATACATCGACTTCACTGTGAACGAACCATTAGGTGTCAACTTCCAAACAAAACGATCATCTTCATCATTCAAATTAACCATCATTAGTTTGCGACATAATTGTAACCATGAAGTCCATTTGTTGTCGCTCAACACCCTCCTGAATGTAATATTCAGAGGAGTTTGTGCTAACACCTGTGCGACAGTGACGTTCTTATGGTGTACAATATTATATAAGGACGGATATTGCTGAGCCAAAGAAGTATTTCCTAACCAGATATCTTCCCAAAAGCGGATGTTCATACCATTACCCACTTTGAAAAGACCCCTAGAAAAAAACTCCTGTTTGACCTCCATCAATCCTTTCCAAAAAGGGGAGTCAGTAGGTCTAGCTTGCGCCTCCGATAACGTCTTAAGTCTTAGGTATTTATTATGTAGCAGTTCTTGCCACACCCCGTCTTCATTAAGAAGTTTAAAGAGCCACTTACTCAATAAACATCTGTTTTTGATTTCGAGAACCTCAATACCTAAGCCACCTTGATCTTTGGGTCGACAAACAATGTTCCATTTTGTAAGGCGGTATTTTCTTTTATTTTCATCGGACTGCCAGAAGAATCTAGATCTATAGAAGTCCAGCCGTTTCCTTACCGCAACAGGTATTTGCAGGAAAGACAACATAAACATCGGTAAGCTAGTTAATACTGAATTGATAAGGACTAACCTATCACCATAGGATAACAACTTTCCTTTCCAGCACCCTAATTTACTTTCAAACCGTGTTTCAACTGGATACCAGTCCGAATTCCTGAGTTTTTTTGTAATGAATTGGAATACCCAAGTATCTAAAGGGGAGTTGTCCAGCATCACATCCAAAGATCTGTTTATACTGGTCCTCCTCCTCCTTTGCCTTTCCAAAACAAAAAATCTCACTTTTGTGGAAGTTAATCTTAAGCCCCGATAACTCTTCAAAGAGACATAAAATTAATTTCATATTAACTGCTTTGTCGAGGTCATGTTCCAAAAAAAGGATAGTATCATCCGCATATTGTAGTATAGAGAGTCCTCCCTCAACTAAATGAGGAATTAAACCTCCAACTTGACCATCCTCTTTTGCTCGTTCAATTAAGATGGCAAGCATATCCACTACAATATTAAAAAGCATTGGAGATAACGGATCCCCTTGCCTTAGTCCTTTTTTTCATAGGAACCCGACCTTTTATCGTGATAAATTCCAGCCCAAGGGTGCTCCGCGGTGCAAGCGAAAAGCTGTAAGGTAGCAGCAGCTCATCACTGATGGATTAACTAATGAATTGCTCCCTTCCCGTGGTCTGGGAACCGACCACTTAGTGATAAATTTCTGTCACCCAATGGCGTCTCCCAGTTTAAGCGGAAAGCTCTAAAGGTAGAGGCTTGGGAAAATATCTAGTGATACCAGACCTCATATGATACCATGATACGATTTTATAAAATTTAAATTTGTAAGTGACAAAAAATTCTAAAATAAATTTGTGGTTGTTTACAAGACGTGTGTTTACATTGTCTAGAATTTTCATACCCAAATTTAAAATACACAAAGAGAAACAAAAAAGACAAATATTGTGTCAATAGTAGCAAATCCATGCGCCGGTGGCAAATAGTGCCGGCGCACCTACATGTCGCCGCGCCGGTGATGGTGTCTTACTGCCGGCGCACAAGCAAAAAAGATGCGCCGGCGATAAAGTTCGAAGGGGACCAGACCAGATAAAAAAAAACGAGCCCTTACCACCGGCACACCACAATGTTAGAAAATTCAAAAAATAAAATCCTTTGAACTGCCCATGTATTATGTAATCTAGCTTTAATAAAAATTTGAAAAAATAAATTTCGATATATTATGCAAAATGGCGTCATCTTTCGGTAAGATGGGATTTCTGGTTGCATACGACCTCCGATGAAAAACTTTTTTATATCAAAATCTATCTACACGAAATTTCCTATGCGATATCAACCGCCTATGGCCGTTTAGCGATATTTTTGATTCCCAAAATTCGAAAAGGAAAACAGAGTTTTTTGAGGTTTTAGATTTGGATGAAAAAAAATTAAAAAGTACCCCCGGCGCACCACCATACTAGGTGCGCCGGAAGTAACCTCTAGTCCTCTACTATATAGGCGCAGACTAGCCTCCTCCTCCTCCTCTTCCACTTCTCCTCCTCCTCTCCTCCTCCTCCTCCTCCTCTTCTCCTTCCTCCTTTTCTCCTCCCTGACGGGCTCCTCCTCCTTCGACGACGACGACCTCCTCCGGCGACCTCAACCTCGGGCCTCCTCCTCCTCAACCTCGGGCCTCCTCCTCCGGTGACATCCTCCTCCTCCTCCTCCTACTCCGGTGACCTCCTCCTCCGGTGACATCATCCTCCTCCTCCTCCTCCTCCTCCTCCTCATACTACACATCGGGCCTCCTCCTCCTCCACCTCCCTCCTCCTGCTCCGGTGACATACTCCCTCCGGTGATATCCTCCTCCTCCTCCTCATACTCCACCTCCGGTCACTTCCTCCTCCACCACCACCTCCGGCCTCCTACACCTCCTCCTACTCCTACCTCGGCGCAACAACGACAGGCCCACATTCATGGTTTTCGATGACGAACCTGAGCTAGATCTAGATCTAGATCGGCCTTTTTAAAAAAAATGAAAAATCATACCGCCGGCGCACCTGGCCTGGTTCGCCGGGGATAATTCATGTTACTGCTGGCGCACCAGCTGGTGCGCCGGCGGTAACTCATTATCACCGGCTTGTTCGCACCGGTGGGCTCTGGTGCGCCGGCAATAGCCGTTTTTGGTGCGCCGGCAATAAGGCTTTTCCTTGTAGTGTAGGGCTCTAATCATCACTAACCTACCAACGATTGTGACCCCGAGAAGTGTGAGGTTCAATCCTAGCAACATGAAAACGTGATTAGGAGTAAAATTAAGTACTTTAGAATATTACAGCGGCTCACTTGTCAAATTTAGATGGGTAAATGGGTACGTGGGTATGGGTTCTACGATCCCATACCCATACCCTCTCTACCCGATGGGTATAATATTTTCCGATTTACAAACCTATGGGTAATATTTTGTCACATACCCGTACTCCTATTAGGTTTTTACCCGGCATGTACGCGGGTGATGGGTACCCATTACCATCCCTAGTCTCCTTGATACTCGTGCGTAGATTAAGGTTCAACTAGTGGTTGTGGCGCCCCCATGGGGCGCCTCCTCACCAGAGCTGTGCCATCTAATCCCACTCCAATCACAAATAATTCAACACCCAATACAGGTATCCTTGGCATGCCTTCTCAACGGTATTGCATCAAAATCAAAACTCATTATGGCTGTTTTAACCACTGCATTTTACTTCACAGTTTTTAGCAAATTATAATAAATTATAATACAAGCCGACAACTGTTTGTCAATGCATCATCTCATGGAAAACTATGGAAGTCCAAAAATAAGAAATGTCAGCCACTTACAAAATTTCGTAAATCAAAGTTACAATATTTTGTATAGTAACAAAATGAAGTTGCTCTAATGTGGTGTCAAAGAAATAGGTAAAAGCAATGGGATGCATCCACCATTGCAGCCTAGATCTAGAATTTTAGCTTACTATGTGTAAAATAGGAATACATACATGTACATAGAAAAATTACGCATTTTAGCCAAACACAAACATGTAGAGGGGTAAACAGTTCCACATGTAGAGGTCCTCAGGTACACCTTTTTTTAGCAAGAGCTTCTCTCTGGCCATACCGAATTCTACATCTGCCACCTATACACAAGAAACAAAAAGAGAAATCCAGGAAAATGGGATTAATTTTGATTGAGAGAAATCTAGAATTCTTTTTTGCATGAACTCTATGGCCAAGAGCAGGTTTGTAACATCTGAGTTATGAACCTAACATAAACAACACAAGTCGGTATCGATAATTTACAATCAAGGCGTGGACTAAAATTGTTTTTGGAAATTCTGCGACTTGCCGCCATATTTATAATTAGTCGTAGGTTGGAGGAAAATGTAATCTTCAGAACAGATGTAGCAGCTGTAGCAGCGGAAGCATGAGCATCATGAACAAGAAAGAACCTAGAAATCTATGATGGCCTTTGTGGCCCATGTATTTTCACCAGTACGTCCCATACATATATTAGATATGAGAGACGGCTGCTACGTGCTAACAACCCAGACATGTGCTCCCTTGTGGTGAATGGAGAACTCACCTCACCAGTTGTGAATGGAGAACTCACCTCACCAATTGTTCCTTCTCGAGGGATTCAACGATGCCAGGATCCTATTAGTCCCTCCATTTTCCTGCTCTGTATTGAAGGTCTGTCAAATCTACTATTTCTCAATGAGCCTATGGGGATTGTACAAGGAGTTCGCAAAGTTCGTGCAGACCCACCTATCTCCCATCTCCTCTTCAAAGACGATAGCATCTTATTTGCACGGAGTGAATCGAGAAGTGTCGAGGCACTTAAGGAAACTCCTATTGTCAAGGTTTAGGTCAGAAAATCAACTGAGAAAAATCTTCGATTTTCTTCGGCCTCCATTGTGTCAATCGAGTTAAGGGTTTAGGTTTTAGCATCTTCTTTGCACAGAGTGAATCGAGAAGTGTCGAGGCACATAAGGAAACTCCTATGTCAAGGTTTAGGTCAGAAAATTAACTTGGAAAAATCTTCGATTTTCTTCGGCCTCAATTGTGTCAATCGAGTTAAGGGTTTAGGGTTTAGCATCTTCTTTGCACGGAGTGAATCGAGAAGTGTCGAGGCACTTAAGGAAACTCCTATTGTCAAGGTTTAGGTCAGAAAATCAAAAAAATCTTAGATTTTCTTCGGCCTCCATTGTGTCAATCGAGTTAAGCTAGATGTAATGAATAAGTTGGGAGTGGCCAACAAAGCTCAGTCTAGGGAGATTGATGACATCACTATTCAGTTAGTGTATGTACTATAACTAACTCGGCTATGCATGTGATGCCAGTAGCTGATAGTTCAACCAACATGACAACCTTATACAACGAGAAGCAGCAGTAGTTAAATATTTATAATCCAAGAATCCAGGACTAAAGTATAACATAATCCAGGAAAATTGCCAACTAATTTATTTCCCTTACTACTTGACCACTGAAGTACCACAGGTACCATTATCTAAGAAAAAGTAAGTTGACAACACATGAAAGCGGTAGGCAATTCGTTGTTGCCTAGCACCTAGGCTCGCCTTTGTTAACCATGGATTGCACACAACGATTGTTCTACTACGAAGTATATATGTCATCTAACAGACCTGTAGCCTCATGTTACTGAATATCACTAAGCATGAACACATAAAACCTGAAAAGATAGGAAATAGTATTAATCATGCCACTAAATATTATGAAGCATGAATACACAAAACAAAAAAACCAGTATATATTCTTTCTTGGGCTACTAATATCCAAGCTGAAAAATAACCACTTACTAATATCAGGCTACTAAGGAAATATAGTAATATCACCAGAAAATTGTGTAACCTGCGACATCTTCATATGTATTTCTTTGATCTATCCAGGTCTGTTTTAGGCCAAATTTACTTATTAATAATATCCTCTATCCAAGTTCTGCAAGAAGAAAGCTTCAGCTCAGTATTAACAAATACTGATATTGATTGCAAATTTTGAAGCAATAAACAATACCAAAAAAAATATTCTTCAGCAAACCATGACAGATCTAAAGCCATTGATCTAGTAGTACCTCTAGTATTTCACGTCATTGATTATACACCACGATACAACCAACAGTATCTCCTAGTATATCTCAATATGTTTTGAGGCACAAATTACCAGGTGTTTTGCCTAGCTTGTTTGTTTTGTACATTTTGTACAAATTAGCAGGCACACCCTCAATAAAGCTGATTTTTTAGGTGCGGAAATCACCAAACTTGAAGAAGGTTCATATTGGCCGCCTTCTTGATCGCCGGGTCGGTTCCGTGTAAACCGTCCGTGTTCCCGCAGAGAGATACCTTCGATTCCGTAGGATGGGCTTACCTTCTCGACGTCATGTCAGCGCTGGGGTTTGGCCAAGCTTGGCGGGACTGGGTGTCTCTTTCCCTTTCCTCGGCCACGTCCAGAGTGCTGCTAAATGGTGAACCTGGCACCCCTTTCTGCCACGCCCGCGGTCTCAGACAGGGGAACCCGCTATCACCCATGCTTTTCATCCTCGCCATCGACCCCCTACAACGCATCCTTTCCTCGGCCAGTCAATTGGGTATTCTGAGTCCCATACGCTCTAGGACCAACCGCTGCCGCATCTCTCTATACGCAAACAACGCTGGAATCTTCGTAAACCTGAGTAAGGAGGACCTTTGTGCCATCTCTTCCATTCTCGACTGCTTCGGAAAGGCCAGGGGACTTATCACCAACATGACTAAGACGGAAATTTTCCCGGTGAGCTGCGCTGACGTGGACCTTTAGGAAATTCTCAATGACTTCCCTCTGCATTTCCGCCGTCTTCGGAAGGTGGACCTACAGCCCCTAATCGACAAGATCGCCGGAAAGCTCCCGGGTTGGATCAGCAAGAACCTTGCTAGACCTGGAAGGGTCATTGATGGCGTGTAACTCACACGTTCGTTGGGAACCCCAAGAGGAAGGTATGATGCGCACAGTAGCAAGTTTTCCCTCAGAAAGAAACCAAGGTTTAATCGAACCAGGAGGAGCCAAGAAGCACGTTGAAGGTTGATGGTGGCGAAATGTGATGCGGCGCAACAACAGGGATTCCGGCGCCAACGTGAATCTGCACAACAAAACCAAAGAACTTTGCCCCAACGAAACAGTGAGGTTGTCAATCTCACCGGCTTGCTGTAACAAAGGATTAAGCGTATCGAGTGGAAGATGATTGTTTGCAAGAAAGCAGTAAAACACAATTGCAGTAGATTGTATGCTATGTAAAGAATAGGACCGGGGTCCACAGTTCACTAGAGGTGTCTCTCCCATAAGATAAAAGCATGTTGGGTGAACAAATTACAGTCGGGCAATTGACAAATAGAGAAGGGCATAACAATGCATGTACATGATATGATCAATATAGTGAGATTTAATCCGGCATTACGACAAAGTACATAGACCGCCATCCAACTGCATCTATGCCTAAAAAGTCCACCTTCGGTTATCATCCGAACCCCATTCAGTATTAAGTTGCAAAGCAACAGACAATTGCATTAAGTATGGTGCGTAATGTAATCGACAACTACATCCTTAGACATAGAATCAATGTTTTATCCCTAGTGGCAACAACACATCACAACCTTAGAACCTACTGTCACGATCCCAGGTGTCAATGAAGGCATGAACCCACTATCGAGCATAAATACTCCCTCTACTAATAACGGAGAGCATGCAAGATCATAAACAACACATAAACAATAGATTGATAATCACCATAACATAGTATTCTCTATCCATCGGATCCCGACAAACACAACATATAGAATTACATATAGATGATCTTGATCATGTTAGGCAGCTCACAAGATCCAACAATGAAGCACAACAAGGAGAAGACGACCATCTAGCTACCGCTATGGACCCATTGTCCAGGGGTGAACTACTCACTCATCACTCCGGAGGCGATCATGGCGATGAAGAGTCCTCCCGGAGATGAATCCCCTCTCCGGCAGGGTGCCGGAGGCGATCTCCGAATCCCGAGATGGGATTGCGGCGGCGGCGTCTCTCGGAAGGTTTTCCGTATCGTGGCTCCCGGACTGGGGGTTTCGCGACGGAGGCTTTTGGTAGGCGGAAGGGTACCGTGGGGGCCACACGAGGCCCCACACCATAGGTCAGCGCGGCCAGGGCCTGGGCCGCGCCGCCCTATGGTGACGGCGCCTCGTGGCCCCACTTCCTTCCCTCTTCGGTCTTCTGGAAGCTCCGTGCAAAAATAGGACCCGAAGATTTCGTCCAATTCCGAGAATATTTCCTTACTAGGATTTCTGAAACCAAAAACAGCAGAAAACAACTGGCTTCGCATCTTGTTAATAGGTTAGTTCCAAATGCATAAATATGACATATAATGTGCATAAAACATGTAGGTATCATCAATAAAGTAGCATGGAACATAAGAAATTATCGATACGTGGAGACGTATCAGCATCCCTGCTTAGTTCTGCTCGTCCCGAGCAGGTAAAACGATAACAAAGATAATTTCTCAAGTGACATGCCATCATAATCTTGATCATACTATTTGTAAACATATGTAATGAATGCAGCGATCAAAACAAAGGTAATGACATGAGTAAACAAGTGAATCATATAGCAAAGACTTTTCATAAATAGTACTTCAAGACAAGCATCAATAAGTCTTGCATAAGAGTTAACTCATAAAGCAATAAATCAAAGTAAAGGTGTTGAAGCAACACAAAGGAAGATTAAGTTTCAGCGGTTGCTTTCAACTTATAACATGTATATCTCATGGATATTGTCAACATAAAGTAATATAACAAGTGCAATATGCAAGTATGTAGGAATCAATGCACAGTTCACACAAGTGTTTGCTTCTTAAGGTGGAGGGAGATAGGTAAACTGACTCAACAATAAAAGTAAAAGAAAGGTCCTTCAAAGAGGAAAGCATCGATTGCTGTATTTGTGCTAGAGCTTTTATTTTGAAAACATGAAACAATTTTGTCAACGGTAGTAATAAAGCATATGAGTTATGTAAATTATATCTTACAAGTTGCAAGCCTCATGCATAGTATACTAATAGTGTCCGCACCTCATCCTACTTAGCTTGGACTACCGGATCTTTGCATGCCATGTTTTAACCAAGTGTCACAAAGGGGTACCTCCATGCCGCCTGTACAAAGGTCTAAGGAGAATGCTCGCATTTTGGATTTCTCGCTTTTGATTATTCTCAACTTAGACATCCATACCGGGACAACATGGACAACAGATAATGGACTCCTCTTAAATGCATAAGCATGTAGCAATGATTATTATTCTCATATGATATTGAGGATATATGTCCAAACTGAAACTTCCACCATGATTCATGGCTTTAGTTAGCGGCCCAATGTTCTTCTCTAACAATTTTGCATGCTCCAACCACTAAAATGATAGATCCTTCAGACAAGACGGACATGCATAGCAACTCACATGATATTCAACAATAGTTGATGCCCCCAGAAGCATGGTTATCGCACAACAAGCAACTTAATAAAAGATAAAGTGCATAAGTACATATTCAATACTACGATAGTTTTTAAGGCTATTTTGTCCCATGAGCTATATATTGCAAAGGTGAATGATGGAATTTTAAAGGTAGCACTCAAGCAATTTACTTTGGAATGGCGGAGAAATACCATGTAGTAGGTAGGTATAGTGGACACAAATGGCATAGTAGTTGGCTCAAGGATTTTGGATGCATGAGAAGTATTCCTCTCGATACAAGGTTTAGGCTAGCAAGGTTATTTGAAGCAAACTCAAGGATGAACCGGTGCAGCAAAACTCACATAAAAGACATATTGTAAACATTATAAGACTATACACCGTCTTCCTTGTTGTTCAAAACTCAATACTAGATATTATCTAGACCTTAGAGAGACCAAATATGCAAATCAAATTTTAGCAAGCTCTATGTATTTCTTCATTAATGGGTGCAAAGCATATGATGCAAGAGCTTAAGCATGAGCACAGCAATTGCCAAGTATCACATTATCCAAGACATTTTAGAATTACTACATGTAGCATTTTCCAATTCCAACCATATAACAATTTAACGAAGAAGAAACTTCGCCTTGAACATTATGAGTAAAGCCTAAGGACATATTTGTCCATATGCAACAGCGGAGCGTGTCTCTCTCCCACAAAGTGAATGCTAGGATCCATTTTATTCAAACAAAAACAAAAACAAAAACAAACCGACGCTCCAAGTAAAGAACACAAGATGTGATTGAATAAAAATATAGTTTCAGGGAGGAACCTGATGATGTTGTCGATGAAGAAGGGGATGCCTTGGGCATCCCCAAGCTTAGACGCTTGAGTCTTCTTAAAATATGCAGGGGTAAACCACGGGGCATCCCCAAGCTTAGAGCTTTCCTCTTGATCATAGTATATCATTCTCCTCTCTTGACCCTTGAAAACTTCCTTCACACCAAACTTCAAGCAAACTCATTAGAGGGTTAGTGCATAATTAATAATTCACATGTTCAGAGGTGACACAAACATTCTTTACACTTCTGGACATTGCATAAAGCTACTGGACATTAATGGATCAAAGAAATGAATCCAACATAGCAAAAGAGGCAATGCGAAATAAAAGGCAGAATCTGTCAAAAACAGAACAGTCCGTAAAGACGAATTTAAAGCTGGCACCAGACTTTCTCAAATGGAAAACTCAAAACTAATGAAAGTTGCGTACATATCCGAGGATCACGCTCGTAAATTGGCAGATTTTTTCGAATTTTCTACAGAGGCCTGTGCCCAGATTCGTGATAGACAGCAATGCTGTTTCTGCGCAGCGATCCCAAATATAACATCAACTTTGACATAGAAACTTTACTTGGCACAAAAACATGATAAGGAGAGGTTGCTACAGTAGTAAACAACTTCCAAGACTCAAATATTAAACAAAGTACTGTAGTAAAAACATGGGTTGTCTCCCATAAGCGCTTTTCTTTAACGCCTTTCAGCTAGGCGCAGAAAGTGCAAATCAAGTATTATCGAGAGATGAAGCATCAACATCATAACTTGTTCTAATAATAGAATCAAAAGGCAACTTCATTCTCTTTCTAGGGAAGTGTTCCATACCTTTCTTGAGAGGAAATTGATATTTAATATTACCTTCTCTCATATCAATAACAGCACCAATAGTTTGAAGAAAAGGTCTTCCCAACACAATAGGACAAGATGCATTGCATTCGATATCCAAGACAACAAAATCAACGGGACAAGGTTATTGTTAACCGTAATGCGCACATTATCAATCCTCCCCAAAGGTTTCTTTTTAACATTATCAGCAAGATTAACATCCAAATAACAATTCTTCAATGGTGGCAAGTCAAGCATATCATAAATCTTTTTAGGCATAACAGAAATACTTGCACCAAGATCACATAAAGCATTACATTCAAAGTCATTGAATTTCATTTTAATGATGGGCTCCCAACCATCTTCTAACTTTCTAGGAATAGAAGTTTCAAGTTTTAGTTTCTCTTCTCTAGCTTTTATGAGAGCATTTGTAATATGTTTTGTAAAGGCTAAATTTATAGCACTAGCATTAGGACTTTTAGCAAGTTTTTGTAAGAACTTTATAACTTCAGAGATGTGGCAATCATCAAAATCTAAATCATTATGAGCTACAGCAATGGGATCATTGTTCCCAAGGTTGGAAAAAATTTCAGCAGTTTTATCACAAGCAGCAGTTTTAGCAATTTCAGGCAGTTTTGTACGCTTTGCACTAGAAGTAGAAACATTGCCAACACCAATTATTTTACCATTGATAGTAGGAGGTGCAGCAACATGTGAAGAATTAGCATTACTAGTAGTGGTAATAGTCCAAACTTTAGCTACATTATTCTCTTTAGCTAGTTTTTCATTTTCTTCTCTATCCCACCTAGCACGCAATTCAGCCATTAATCTTATATTCTCATTAATTCTAACTTGGATGGCATTTGCTGTAGTAGTAATCTTATTATCAATATCATTATTAGGCATAACTTTCAATTTTAAAAGATTAACATCAGAGGCAAGCCTATCAACTCTAGAAGCAATAGTATCAATTTTATCAAAGCTTTTCCTCAACAGATTTGTTAAAAGCAGTTTGTGTACTAATAAATTCTTTAAGCATAGCTTCAAGACCAGGGGGTACACTCCTATTATTGTTGTAAGAATTCCCATAAGAATTACCATAACCATTACCATTAGCAGAAGGATATGGCCTATAGTTATTACCAGAGTTGTTCCTATAAGCATTGTTGTTGAAATTATTATTTTTAATGAAATTCACATCAACATTTTCTTCTTGAGCAACCAATGAAGCTAAAGGAACATTATTTGGATCAACATTAGATCTACCATTCACAAGCATAGACATAATCACATCAATCTTATCACTCAAGGAAGAGGTTTCTTCAACAGAATTTACCTTCTTACCTTGTGGAGCTCTTTCCGTGTGCCATTCAGAGTAATTTATCATCATATCATCAAGAAGTTTTGTAGCCGCCCCCAAAGTGATGGACATAAAGGTACCTCCAGCAGCTGAATCCAATAAATTCCGCGAAGAAAAATTTAGTCCTGCATAGAAGGTTTGGATGATCATCCAAGTAGTCAGTCCATGGGTTGGGCAATTCTTTACCAAAGTTTTCATTCTCTCCCATGCTTGAGCAACATGTTCAGTATCTAATTGCTTAAAATTCATTATGCTACTTCTCAAAGATATAATTTTAGCGGGAGGATAATATCTACCAATAAAAGCATCCTTACATTTAGTCCATGAATCAATACTATTCTTAGGCAAGGATAGCAACCAATCTTTAGCTCTTCCTCTTAATGAGAAAGGAAACGCTTTCAATTTAATAATATCACCATCTACATCCTTATACTTTTGCATTTCACAAAGTTCAACAAAATTATTGAGATGGGCAGCAGCATCATCAGAACTAATACCAGAAAATTGATCTCTCATGACAAGATTTAGTAAAGCAGGTTTAATTTCAAAGAATTCTGCTGTAGTAGCAGGTGGAGCAATAGGTGTGCATAGGAAATCATTGTTATTTGCATTTGTGAAGTCACACAACTTAGTATTTTCAGGGGTATTCATTTTAGCAACGGTAAATAAAACAAACTAGATAAAGTAAATGCAAGTAACTAATTTTTTTGTGTTTTTGATATGGAGAGCAAGACAATAAATAAAGTAAAACTAGCAACTAATTTTTTTGTGTTTTGTTTAGGTGCAGCAAACAAAGTAGTAAATAAAATAAAGCAAGACAAAAACAAAGTAAAGAGATTGAGAAGTGGAGACTCCCCTTGCAGCGTGTCTTGATCTCCCCGGCAACGGCGCCATAAAAGAGCTTGATGGCGTGTAACTCACACGTTCGTTGGGAACCCCAAGAGGAAGGTATGATGCGCACAGTAGCAAGTTATCCTCAGAAAGAAACCAAGGTTTAATCGAACCGGGAGGAGCCAAGAAGCACGTTGAAGGTTGATGGTGGCGAAATGTGATGCGGCGCAACAACAGGGATTCCGCGCCAACGTGGAATCTGCACAACAAAACCAAAGTACTTTGCCCCAATGAAACAAGGAGGTTGTCAATCTCACCGGCTTGCTGTAACAAAGGATTAAGCGTATCGAGTGGAAGATGATTGTTTGCAAGAAAACAGTAAAACACAATTGCAGTAGATTGTATGCTATGGATAGGGGTCCACAGTTCACTAGAGGTGTCTCTCCCATAAGATAAAAGCATGTTGGGTGAACAAATTACAGTCGGGCAATTGACAAATAGAGAAGGGCATAACAATGCATGTACATGATATGATAAATATAGTGAGATTTAATCCGGCATTACGACAAAGTACATAGACCGCCATCCAACTGCATCTATGCCTAAAAAGTCCACCTTCAGGTTATCATCCGAACCCCATTCAGTATTAAGTTGCAAAGCAACAGACAATTGCATTAAGTATGGTGCGTAATGTAATCGATAACTACATCCTTAGACATAGAATCAATGTTTTATCCTAGTGGCAACAGCACATCACAACCTTAGAACCTACTGTCACGATCCCAGGTGTCAATGAAGGCATGAACCCACTATCGAGCATAAATACTCCCTCTTGGAGTTAAGAGCAAAAACTTGGCCAGAGCCTCTACTAATAACGGAGAGCATGCAAGATCATAAACAACACATAAACAATAGATTTATAATCACCATAACATAGTATTCTCTATCCATCGGATCCCGAACAAACACAACATATAGAATTACATATAGATGATCTTGATCATGTTAGGCAGCTCACAAGATCCAACAATGAAGCACAACAAGGAGAAGACGACCATCTAGCTACTGCTATGGACCCATGGTCCAGGGTGAACTACTCACTCATCACTCCGGAGGCGATCATGGCGATGAAGAGTCCTCCGGAGATGAATCCCCTCTCCCGCAGGTGCCGGAGGCGATCTCCTGAATCCCGAGATGGGATTCGCGGCGGCGGCGTCTCCGGAAGGTTTTCCGTATCGTGGCTCTCGGTACCGGGGGTTTCGCGACGGAGGCTTTAAGTAGGCGGAAGGGTAGCGTGGGGGCCACACGAGGGCCCCACACCATGTCGGCCGCGCCAGGCCGGGCCGCGCCGCCCTATGGTGACGGCGCCTCGTGGCCCCACTTCCTTCCCTCTTCGGTCTTCTGGAAGCTCGTGCAAAAATAGGACCCTGGGCGAAGATTTCGTCCAATTCCGAGAATATTCCTTACTAGGATTTCTGAAACCAAAAACAGCAGAAAACAACAAACCGGCTCTTCGGCATCTTGTTAATAGGTTAGTTCCGAAAATGCATAAATATGACATATAATGTGCATAAAACATGTAGGTATCATCAATAAAGTAGCATGGAACATAAGAAATTATCGATACGTTGGAGACGTATCAGTCATCTTTGCGAAGACGGTGCTCATGGCCACTGGCATTTACCATGCCACTGCCATTCCTCTGCCAAAATGGGCTCGTGATAGGATCAACAAGATTGCCAGGACATTCGTCTGGGCCAGTGAAGAGTGCAAACATGCCGCCTGTCAACACCCGGATTTTTAATTCCTGATGCCTATTATGCCATACATCGCAATCCCAGGAATATTGTTTTTGCGAGACATGATAGTCGATATCACAGAACATTATTCATTACAAACCATAATCGTCTTACAACAAGGGATCTCATGATCCAAACTTACAACAATAGTTGATCTAAAGATCAAATACAAAACACATAGCGGAAGAAACGTAGTAGCGGTCCATCTGTTCCACAGGCAACGCTTGACGTCGGGAGGTGATCCTAGTTATCATAGACATCCTGATGTCCATCTTCCTGGTACTGGTGCTCCTCTTCATAGTCTGGCCATTTGAATAGCCATGGACAAAGCCATGAGTACTTTTAAAGTACTCGCAAACTATCACTAATAGAAGTACTAATAGCTCTAATCATGGTTCTAAGCTTCTAGGTTTATTTGCACAAAGCTAGTTTTATTTCATAAATACTTAATAGTCAAAAACTCTTTAGTTGTCTAAATTTACTCAAGTGGGAACATTAGTGTCATTCCCACAACTCTGTTGTGATCAAGTCAAATTCACCTTTTAAGTCACAAGTCATTTTTAGAAAACATCTGACAACGGAACAGTATGGCCATCCAACCGTCCATGACCGCGGACGCGGCTATTCGAATAGTTTAACACTCTGCAGAGGTTGTACACTTGTGCCACAACTTTTGATTACATCCGTCAGGGATAGCCCTGAATAATCATACTCTGTATGCGGATCATCAACCATTAACCTTTCACTTACATACCCTAGTATAGGCACCTCCCCTATGAGCTTGGCCTCCCAGCGATGGCAATCTGCCATCCTGGGAACTGCACAGGGCTTGGGTAGGACATTCACATCTATTTCACGTCATTTCACTTTTCACGGAGGCAGCCTCGACATAACTCCTATGACACTTATTCAGAGGGAACCCTTACTAAAGTACATAAATTTCGAGTTAAGCCCTACCCATTATCAGGTATTGTGGGGGTACTCTAAAGTTGGAATGGTATCGCATCCGAACCTTACCATCAGTTTTTGTCAAATTCACCTTGTCATTAACAAGTCATATTCACCTTCAAAACTTTCAAGTAGAATGACTCATCATTCTAAGGTTTTCAAAGTCATTTGATTCACAAGTTCCCATCTAGAGTAGTCAATTTTAGTTTTAGCACTAGCAACTAGTCATGAGTGGTGCTAACGAAATTTTAGCTCTCTAGGCTAAGTGCGATCCTCTTGTAGTATTCTATCTCTAGACCATTATCAACTAGAATAAAAAGTCTTGGTAAACAAAGTAAAAGAAGGCAAGATAAAAACTTGGGCTTGGACAAATCTTTAAACAAAAGAGTATTGCAAGGGTATCTTGCACTTTGCATTAGTAGAGCTTGTATTGGTAATAGCTTGCCTTGAGTGGTATAGTGATCAAAGTTTTCTTCTTCTTCGTAGACGTCTTCTTCCTCGTAGCACTCGGTACTAGCGTCTATAAATGAATACGAGGTACACAATCACCAAACAATACTTAAGTACTAGACTTAACACTCAAATGGTTCACACAAGAGGATCTAGCATCACACCATTTTTAACATTGTGGTTGGCTTTTGTTTTCTTTTAAGAAAAATAATTTCCTCTCATTGAAAAACAAATGCTAAGATTTAATACCTACTAGGGTTTCCATTTATTTCCTTTGAAAGTAATTTCCTCTCATTGGACATTACTAAGATTTAATTTCCTAAAATATTAAAGTATGAGATCATGTTGACTAAAGTCACCACTTCATATTTATCCATTTTGGAAAATGATTTAAATGAGATACTACATCTCATACAATTTAAATACTACTTTGGAAAAGATTTAATTTTCTCTAGTAATAAAATATGAGGTCATGTAGACTAATGTCATCACCTCACATTGAATTACTTGGAAAGGTGATTTAAATGAGAGGATACCTCTCATAATATTTAACTACCATTTTTAATTAATTTAAATGGGCTAGAAATAACCACATAGCCATTATTTTACTCTAGCCCATGATCATGGTAAACACTAATGTTATATTTTTACATATTCATGAAGAGTTTTTGAAATGTGAATTTTGAGAAGTGGAATCAACTCAAAATAATTTATAGTTGATTTTTAATAAATGTTTGAAATTTGAAAAGGTACTGTCTTGTTATTTTTACTACCAGTGTTTTACAATTCTTCTGATGTTGAAACCAATTGATTTGCCTAGATAATTTCATAAGCTTTCCAGAAATATTTAATTCATAAATTTTGGCTCAGTAGATATTTTTCTATTTAATTTTGAAGTGGGCAGCAGTATGTGAATTTATGTTAAAAGAATCAAATCAAATTTGAATTCGTGGGCTAGGCGGGAAATGCTAACGGGCCAGAGAAAAAGAGAAACGGGCCGGCCCAGCAGTGCGTCTCGCACACGCGGGCGGCCTAACAAAGGGCCCCACACGTCAGTGAGATTTTAACCAGCCCGGAATGGTACGCAGCATGAGCCGTTGGATTAAAAGACAGTCGGACGACACACGGTCGTCTCCATCTATGAACAGGCTCCGGCGAGCTCTAACCCTACTAGTGGCAAGGTGGGGTGGCTGAGGGCTTACCAGGGATCCGGCGAGGGTCGGCGAGGTGGGCAACTGGCGTGGAAGACGACGGCGAGGCGAACGAGGGTCGAGGGAGAGGCTGAGGAAGACGGGAGCGTCGCCTCCATCCGGTTACTGCCCCGGCGAGCTCCAGCCAAATTCCGGCGAACCAGGAAGAAATTGGGAAGGGCGAGTGTGCTACGGTGCTCAGTGAAGAGAGGGGAGTGAGATGGTGTGAGGAGTTTGAGCCAGGGAGGTCTCTATTTATAGGTGCGTCGAGCGGGGCGGAGGTCACCGGCAGTCGATCATGGCGGTGGCTCTCTGGGCTGCGAAGGGGCAAGGCGAGGAGCGAGGACGGTGTTGCGTCATCTGGCGGTCCTTGTGGTGGTCCTGGCGCAGCAGGGGGTGGACGGGAGCGTGCGGTGATGTCGGTGTCCTTGCAGTACCGTGGAGAGTGGTCGTCGACGGTGACGACGGCTACAGGGATCAGGCGGGGAAATGGAGGTGTCCTGGGGGTAGCTAGAACCGTGGTGGTTGTGGGTGAGAGAGGGCAGGGCGAGGGGAGGTCAGCAGCGACAAGGCGAGGCCGTGCTCTGGCGTGCCTGGGTGGCATGGGCACGGTCTGGTCCGGGCAGTGCAGGTCTCCTCTTCGACCAGGGCGAGTACAGGCAGGTTCAGGGGAGTGAGGGAGAGCTAGTGGACATGAGGAGAATGGCTAGCAGGTAGGGTGACATGGTGAGCATGGTCGAGGTGACCAAGGGGCTCGGCATGGTGATTTTTTGCTCGTGTTTGTCAAGGACAGGAGGAGGAAGAGGGTGGCACTGGTGCAAAGGGGTACAGGGACACTGTGGGTGACAAAGGGAATCAGGGTTTAGGCCAAAACCTGCTGGATATTGAGGTGTATGCTCATATCTAAATCATGCACACCAAGTGTTCGACACAATGGCCGCAAGAACTTTTAAATTGAATTTTGCCAAAATATTTTATGGGTGTTATTCTAATATCATTTGACATCTATTGGTGACATTGGTTTGCAAAATGGGTTTGGTTTGATAAAAATCAAATTTGATATGATCTTAAATCTGTTTCAATGTTGCTACTTTGGATGCTTATTATAAGCAATTGAAAATGAATTTGCAAGGTTGGTCAACACCAATGTGATCACCTTGATGTGTTCTTGGATGATGAGCAAAGAAATGGGAAAGTTTAGTTTAGAAAATGATAACCACAGGGGCTCAAAGTAGGCATCCTGATAAAATTGTCAAAAGTGACCATTATCATATGTGACTTGGTTTTTATTTTTCTTTTCATTTGTTTTGCTTTTCTTTGATTCAAATGTTATTGTTTTGGGTTCATTTAGTATTAGGTTGGGTTTATTAATGGTTTCAAACTATTTAGGTAAAGTACCATGACATAGGTTGATATTTGCAAAATGGCCATATGCTCATATATGATTCTATTTTTATTTTATTTCTTTTGCTTTGTTTCTCTTTGATCCAAAAGGCATGGTTTAGGGTTTAGGAACATATCAAACAAACATTCATGGCAACATCAAGAGATTCATGCATGAGCACTATGCACACCATATAATTCAATTCAAGTTTTTGTTGGCTCCAAAATTTGGAATAAGGGAATTGCATTTCTTCTTTGTTTTAAATTTTGGGATGTTACAAACCTTCCCCCCTTAAACAAAATCTCATCTCGAGATTTAAGAAAAAGAAATTAGGAACCTAAGAGAGATTGGGCAATTGGGTAACAGGAAAACATACCATGCATGGCATTGGGTGCTTCCTGGGCTTCTATTGCACTCATGCGGTAGAAACGACCGTTGCGGTTGTTCGGGTTCCTTCTAGTTGAGACACGGCGCTGCAGCTGGGCAGGTGTAGCGGTATTGGAGGTTGTCTTCACCAGTTTCTTGGGGCACTCATTGGAGTAATGTCCAGTAACTCCACACTCATAACAGGTCACAGTTGAGTTGTCCTTTGGGGCGATGGGTACAGCATTGCTTCCAGTCCTTGGGGCAGTGTTGGTGTTGTTGTGGTTGCCGGGAGCTCTCATTGGGGCACGGTTGAAGGGGTTATTATTGGCATGGTTGTTGTGGTTGCCTCCTAGCCTTGCGTGTCCTCCAATCCGATTGGGGAAATTCGGACGTGACAGCGGTACTGGTGGCTTGTTGGGTCTGGGGGCAAAATCCTCCACTTGAGTTGGGGCGATACCATGAGGTATTGCTGGGTCCACTCTGGTTCATCATTCTGCGCTTGCGGTTCTCATTGGCCTGGTGGAGCTTTCCCTCCATCTGGATGGCAGAATCCACTAGTGCTTCCAGGTCAGCAAACGGAATGTTCACTAACACTGTCTGCATCTCATCATGCAGTCCATTCAGGAATCTTCTTTCTTCTTCTCATTGGTGTCGGTCTCGTCCGGGGCGTACCTAGACAGAGTAAGAAACCTGTCACGGTATTCTACCACAGACATCCTTCCTTGCTTGAGCTCTCTGAACTCATCTCTCATCTTCTTGATCAAGCCCGGTGGCACATGGTATATGTTGAACTTGAGCTTGAAGTCCTCCCAAGTCATCATCTGTCCGGCATTCATTGCACGGGCACTGTTCCACCAGGATCCGCAGTGTCCCGACGTATAGTGGGTGGCAAACATCACCTTCCTCAGCCTTCAACTCCCGCAACTCCAGTTGTTCTCCATTGATTGGAGCCAGTCATATGCATCTAATGGCTCTTCAGTCTTGCTAAACAATGGAGGATTAGTATTCTGGAAATTCTTCAACTTAGATCCAGGATGATCATGATGTCCATGTCCTTGGTTGTTCTGGGCTAGCTGCTGTAGTACGACAAGGTTGGCTTGCCGCTCAGCTCTTTCGACTTCTCTATCTACCACCAACATTTGTAGAATCTGCAGCATTGCATCTTGGTTGCTGCTGCGGGTGTTGGAGGGGCCATCTGAACATTGAGATAGATCATAAGATAAGAGGGAATTTTCTATGGCTTGTTTGGGTAAAGTTTAAAAAGTTTAAAACTTGAGTAGTGTTGAGGTGGTAAAAACCAATAACACTTTTTCATTCATGCCAAACAACACACATTACAATTTAACACACCAATGGTTTTAAGAACCATTTCCTCGCTCTATGATACAAAGGGGACGGATACAAACTCACACTAGTGCTCTCTTGCGTAGGTGTAAATTCTACTAATCTGATCTAGGGATACTACTCTTCATCCGGAATGGTGGGTTCTTCGTCTTCATGGGTAATGTGCTTGGCGAAAGGCGCGAGCGTTGTCCAACTCCTTGCGGGTCTTGTACAACATGAAGTCCAGGTATGCAACATAGTGGTTCATCTCCGGGTGCGGTGGTATGGTTATTGGCCTTCCATGGGGTCATGTCTTGGGTAGTAAAATAAGTGAGTGTTCTTGATCTTGTTCACATTTTGTCCACACAGACGGGCAAGTGCTTCTTGCATGGCTTTGGCTATTCCATCCTTCCAAGTGTTCCCCCTCACAGAAAACCATATGGTTCCCAAATTGGGGCTCCCAGCTTTCCTCTCAGATCTGCAGTAACTACCCGCTGAGGTTGTTTTCCCGACTGATTATTGAGTGGTATTCCAAAGAACTCGGGATACGGACGTCCTAAATATTCAACTAGTTGCTCCAAATCCTTCTCGAACATTAGGTCTCCTCCGTGGCCAAGCTGATAGAACTCATAGTTGTACTCCATCTCTGAACAATTAGGATGAGTAAGTTAATGATCAAGTGTGCAAAATTTTATGTAGAATTACAAGGAAAAGATCTCAAGGATAAGAGTGTGAATAAGTTTTCATAAATATTCACTTCATTTGTTTTGGAAACTAAGTTTTTCATACGTCCATTCTAACTAGGGTCTCCTAAGGTCAAACAATGGCTCTGATACCAACTTGTCAACACCCGGATTTTTAATTCCAGATGCTTATTATGCCATACATCGCAATCCCAGGAATATTGTTTTTGCGAGACATAATAGTCGATATCACAGAACATTATTCATTACAAACCATAATCGTCTTACAACAAGGGATCTCATGATCCAAACTTACAACCATAGTTGATCTAAAGATCAAATACAAAACACATAGCGGTCCATCTGTTCCACAGGCAACGCTTGACGTCAGGAGGGGATCCTAGTTATCATAGACATCCTGCTGTCTTCCTGGGTGCTCCTCTCTTCATAGTCTATCCATTTGATTAGCCAGACAAAGCCATGAGTACTTTTAAAGTACTCGCAAACTACCACTAATAGAAGTACTAATAGCTCTAATCATGGTTCTAAGCTTCTAGGTTTATTTGCACAAAGCTAGTTTTATTTCATAAATACTTATTAGTAAAAAACTCTTTAGTGTCTAAATTTACTCAAGTGGGAACATTAGTGTCATTCCCACAACTCTGTTGTGATCAAGTCAAATTCACCTTTTAAGTCACAAGTCATTTTTAGAAAACATCTGACAACGGAACAGTATGGCCATCCAACCATCCATGACCGCGGACGCGGCTATTTGAATAGTTTAACACTGCAGAGGTTGTACACTTGTGTCACAACTTTTGATTACATCCGTCGAGAATAATCATACTCAATATGCGGATCATCAACCATTAACATTTCACTTACATACCCTAGTATAGGCACCTCCCTATGAGCTTGGCCTCCGTGATGGCAATCTGCCATCCTAGAATCTGCACAGGCTTGGGTAGGACATTCACCTCTATTTCACGTCATTTCACTTTTCACGGAGGCCTGCTGGCGTGTAGGGAGTTAGAAATCCCTGGGTGTAACAAGAAAGTAGTTGCTTGTGACGTAAAGCACACGTTCGTTGGGAACCCCAAGAGGAAGGTATGATGAGTACTGACAAAGGATTAACTTGTCAATGCCTACAGATTGTGGAATGGGGTTTTGCTAGAAGTAGAGGGCAAGTAGATCTCGAAGGTTCAGGCGAAAAGTACTCGACGATTATGAAAACTAGGGTTATGTTGACAGTAGATTCGATCCTTTCTTTGTCCCCTTATATAGAGGCGGAGCCGAGGATTTCGTAATACACAAGTTACAGAGTTCGAGAGGGTTTCGTACCCAGCTCGTAAGATTACAAGTCTCTATCTTTCCTAATACAAGCTATCTTTCCCTAACACTAAATGGGCTTCCAAGTCTTCTTATTCTTCGGGTCTTGGGCTTTGAATAAACCCCGGGTACCATCTTCGGCAGGCCCATTGGGGATGCCTATGTCAGTAGCCCCCGAGATTTTTCTTGAATCGAAGAATCAAGGAAAATCTCCAACTTTTACTCATCACATAATCTTTCGATATACAATCACTATTTGTACAGGGATAATGGTAATTGGGGCTAGTTCATCTGTGGATCAGGTACTAGTTAACTGCTCTAGTGGCAATCCACAAAACCTACTTCAAGATCACGTCCCCGGACATGATCTCGGGATACTGGTGTAAACTTCGACAGGTGCCGCTAAGGTCTTACCATTCGTCGAGTCCCGGTCATATTTTATCGGTACCTAACGCGTCCGTTAGGATTTTTCTTCGTATTTGTTGATACGGAAAAAGTAGCAAATCCGCCGTAGACGGCGACGCGCTCGAACGGATCCGGGTCTTACCTTCGCAAAGTTTTGCGGCATTCAGAGATTTATTCGCGACTTTTAGCGCTCTGAGAATATATTGTCGAGTGCTTTTCGGCTGTTGGAATATCACATTTTATCGAGTCATATTTGATGACTTATTTTGTCTTCCCGATGGGAGTATATGTAGAGTTATCTGTGTAACTCGAAATATACTCTTTTTTTTTTAAATTTCATCGGGCACGCGAACAGCGTTCCCGATGGGAGTAGCCCCGAGGCTACAGCCAAGAACTTGTGCTTGGGTGTAGGCTCCACAGATTAGTATCCTTTGCCGCTATATTTATAATCCTTCTCGATATTTTTGTATCTATCGGGTGCGCGACCAGCGCTCCCGATGGGAGTAGCCCCCGAGGCTATGAACAAATGCTTGCATTTGGTCATAGGCTCTCGCCATTTCTATCTTGTCATACTCGAAATTTTCTATTTTTTCAAAGTAGCCCCCGAGCGTTTGGGCAAAAACTTGTATTTCATCAAAGGCTCCCAAGATAATCTTGCATTGCCGATAAACTTTTGAAAACTCATAGTCGCATTTTTCTTTATCTTGACGACGTCATTGCTGATGATAGCCACGATTTCTATTTTGGAAACTGACCATTACCGCTTGTTTCGCTGCCTTGTGGGTCCCAATTCCTTATACGGCGGACACGTCGTGCAAGTGGGGGACACATGTTCTCCCCTTTTTCTGGCACACGTTCTGTAACCTCGTCAATGTTAAAATACCATTGTACCCTTGTATCCACGTGGCGATCATCTGCTGCATTCTTTTTTCATCCAACGGTTCCGTCGCTTCACCGCACCTCTATATAAGGTCCCCTTCTTCTTCCTCGAACACTTCCGCTCGCGCCGTTCCCCTGCTTTCCTCTGCAAAATTTCCTCCTGCGCTCCTCATCTCCCAAAGCTCTTCTCTTCGTAGCTACACCTCTCCGCCATTGTTGATGCCACCGCGTCGATTGACCAGGCACAGCACACCTGATTCATCGATGGCTGCGCGGATCTAGGAGCCGCGGAGTGGGAGAGGTCCAAGATCACGAACCAGGACCTCAATCTCTGAAGAAGCTGGGGATTACCAAGAAACCCAAAGCGGTTTGCTTCCCCAGTGAAGAAAGCTACCCAACCCCTCCAATGGGGTATCGGGTAAGTTTTGTTGATCACCTCATCCGCGGTCTTTCCGCCCCCATTCACCCTTTTCTTCGGGGTTTACTTTATGTTTATGGTCTCCAACTTCACCACCTCACGCCCAACTCTATCCTTCACATTTCTATCTTTATCACCCTCTGCGAAGCCTTCCTTGGTGTCCAGCCTAACTGGGCATTATGGAAGCGCATTTTCTTATGTCGCCGTAATGGCTCTGCCAATGTCGCCTATAATATAGGCGGCGTTGTTATTTCTGTTCGCTCTTCTGTCAACTACTTCGACGTCAAACTCCCTGACTCCGTTCAAGGGTGGCGCAAGAAGTGGTTGTACATTCGTGAAGAAAACCATGGATGCGCCGAAGACAACATTCCTCCTTTTGACGGTGCCGAGAAAATCCTTCGCCGCCGTTCCTGGGACGCAGAAGCTACCGAGGAAGAAAGAACTTCGACAGAGGCTGATGACTCGCATCCATGAGTTGCAAAATACTCGTGGAAAAGAATTATCAGGCATCCAAATTACGGCGTACTTCCTTAGGACTAGGGTGCAGCCTCTTCAGGCTCGCAAAAACCCTTTCTGGAATTATGCTGGCGATGAAGACACGGATCGCCTGTCGACGAATCTGGAAGTCAAGGATTTGGATAGGCTTATTCGAAAGATTTCATCTCTCAAGAAGAAAGACTCCATCCCTTCCACTTATCGCGTAAAACCATACAGCGCCGCCCATGCGCTTCCCAAGGTAAACATTGTCGCGTAATTTGTCTATTGCCTTGCTTTTTGTGTTGTTACTCCTTTCTGACATCCTTCTTTTTATACAGGACCACCCAAATCTTGTTTCACTTCCTCCTCTTCCCGAAGGTGGGGATGTCGAAGAAAGGGCCGTTATCTCCGATGATAACTCAGATGCCCCCTCTTTGAAATGAACCCAGAATCTCGAAAATCTCGGGATCCGACGAAAAAGAGGATGTTTCGAAGCTTGCTCGGCACAATCTCCTCCTCCTGCTGTTTCTCCAAGGAACAAAAGGAAAGGGATGATGCCGAAGATTCCGGCACCTCCAAAGTCGACGAAGCTGTTCCTTCTCACCAGAAGGCAGGCTATGATCCATACCTCGAGGCTCTCATCAGTTCGTAAGTACCCTTTCTCTTGTTTATTTGTACTCGAAGATTCTTGTTTATCTTGCTTTTTATATTGTCGACACTTGCTCGTAGTGATGATGATGAAGAAGTACCAACTGCTGATGTGGCTGCTCGAACGAGTACGTCACATACATTAGTCGCCTCGGAGACGCCAGTTGAAGGAGAAGAAACGTCGCCTCCTCGACAGAACGTCGGCGCTGCTACTCCTCCGTCAAGCCCCCTTGTCCCTTCACCAAAAAGGGCAAGGGTTGAAACAAATCCGGAGCTTACTCTTCAATCGAGTAGCTCTTCTAACCCTCTCTTGGATGATGTAAGTTGTTAACGCTCTTGTCGCTGTTTATATTTTCTCCGTTTGCTCCTATGTGTCATCATTTTTCCATGCCGACATTTTCTTTCTTTGTCTCTCCTTGACAGCCTATGATCAAAGAGCTTCTTCGCATCGGTGCCCAATTCGTTGGGTACCGTGATTACGCCAGCAAGACTGAAGGTAATGCCTGGCTATTTTTTGCTTCCTTTCTGCATGACTGTCGACGTTTATAACTAATCTTGTCTTCCTTTTTCAGAGAAACTGGCAGAAGCCAACGAACGTGCTGACACACTTGCTCAAAAGTTAGAGCAATGTGAAGAGGCTCGTAAGAAGGCCGAGTCGGATGCTGTTGAAGCTAGGCAAGAAGCTGACAAAGCTAAGGCTGATGCTGCTGGTGTCGAAGATCTTCGGAAACGTCTGCATGATGCCGAGACTTCGCTAAGCGATCACATAACTGCACAATCTGCTCGCGAAGCGGCGATCACCAAACGCATAAAGACACAAAGTCGTCGCTTTGTCAGTAAGTATTTGCACCATTTCATACCCTTTGGATTTTTCTTTTTTGCACTTGTTTGTTGACCAAATTTTCTATTTTTATTTTGACAGATAGGACCTCTCAAGAATTTTAACTTGAGAATCCCGACAACGATTCTCTTCTTGACGCCATTTCATTCCTTGAGTTTCATGGGACGGAAGCGCGTGAAGGCATGGATGAAGCCAAGGCGGGGTTGTCGAAGCTTTTCCCCTACTTCTTCCCGAAGAAAGAGGAGCCCGCGACTTTCCTTGGTCTTGCCAAATGCTTTAATCCTCCCGAAGATCTTGGGCTGAAGATGCGCCATGAGAACATGAAGGTTGCCGTGGAAAGCACCGTTGCTCTAGTTGCTGATAGTCAACAGACTATTGACTGGGCCAAAGTTGGCGACACGGAGCAGATAGAGCAAACCAAGTGGCGATCATTGATCAAGGCGGCAAAGATGAACACGAAGAAAATCCTGGCCTATCTCGGGATCAAGCCATCTTCGACTCCTAGCTCGTCAAGGCCGGAGGTCTAATTGAATGCCTTTGTCTTTTCTATTTTTTGCTTTCTTTATTTCTTTTGCTGTTGTCGCCATTCTAGCCTTGGCGACAATTATCCTGCTAGTCCTTTAGGAGAACTTCTTTTGTAATGACCATGTAAATTTTCTAGAAGCAATGAAATTCCTCTTGGTGCTATCATTGATCCGGGGATTTTCTTTTCCAGTTGATATTTGATAATTATTCAACCAATCCTTGCTCTCCCGATGCTGCTCCCGCGTCTTCCTTGTCGAAGAAAGTAAAAGCCGATGACAATTTCCTTGAAGGTTCTTCAAGCACACCTTTGTCGGAAGATTTACAGAACTTCGACAACAACTTCAGTCCACGAAGAAACAAACTCTGGCAATGATGGAACAATCTCGGAAAGCGTCCGAACAAGAACGACTTGCTCGCGACAAGCCGAAGAGGCTGTGGCTGCCAAGGATGCTGCTGTATTGGAAGCAAAAGGGGCCAATACCCGGGAAAATAGCATGCTCGAGCTGATGTTGGAAGCTAGCGCAGATATGTTAGGTATGTATCTCAAACTTTCTGATGCCTTCTCTTTATTTTGCTGTGCCTTCTTCCAAGTTTCTTGCCTTGTTGTCTAATAGGCTCAGTTCTTGATGCTGCCGAAGATCTAAGAGTAAATGAGAGAACGAATCTTCTTGTCAACCTTTCTCTGAACCATGGCTCTTTATTTTGGGCCACTCCTGAACGAACCCAGCAGATTGTCAGGTTCCAAGATCGTGCTTGCCAAGTACGCGAATTTCTAAATTTTTGCACGACAACGTTGACCCTTGTTTTCAAGACTTTGTTTCCTCGGAATGAGGTTCCTGCGACTCTTCCTGAATTGCTAGAGACCTTCAGAGATGCTCCTCGTATTCATAATTTCGTACGAGCCCAACTGACTGCTGGAGCAAGATTTTCCATGATTATGATAAATATTTGCCATCCAAAGTTAGACCTGTCGACGATTGTCGTTGATTGCATGGCGAAGAAAACGCGGCGGAAGAATAATATAGATGCAATCAACGAGATGGTGACTCCTGTGGCCGAGTCGATGATAGACGAGCTTCTTCGGATGGATTCAGAATTCTTCGTCAAGGGATCTTATGCTGAGCATAAAACAACCAGAGGCTTGTCAATAGATACTATTTTGGGTTCTGACTAATTTGTAAAACTTTGTCGAAAACATTTGTTGTATATCACAGAATGCTCTATATTGTTGGAGCCCCCGAGCCTTTTGGCTAGAGTTTGTACTATTTTTCTCTTCTCAAGATTTCTTCTTGTGCTGTAATAAAACACCTTGATGGACTGCAGGATCTTGGTGTCGAAGTTCTATATTTTTGTTTGTCGAGTTTTCTGGACCAACGTGATGAGATTTTTTGACGTGTGCACTATATTTAATTATGACCAACTTCCGATTTATATATTTGGCGAGGTATTATTGTACCAAGGCGAAATATTTTCAATAAATCGAGTTTGTCTGTTTTGATATTTGAGGGTGCAGAGCCCCCGAGTATGTCGACGAATAAGAAGTATATCTTTACTATTTTTATTATATGCAACACCGCGAGCCCGCCTCATTAAAAACCTTTCCCGCCCCACTGTGCCCTAAAAGGGAAAAGAGTGCGCTCTGAAAACTCGCGGGCGTTTCAGACATTGTATGTTTACAGAGGAGACTATATTTTGCTATCTAGGCGTAGAAACGCCCGAGCTGCGCCACGTTCCAAGGATTTGGCTCAACGTTCCCCGTCTTCTTGTCCTTGATTCTGTATGCTCCTCCTTCGATGACTTCTGTGACGATGTAGGGTCCAACCCATGGTGACTCGAGTTTTTCGTGACTTTTTTGATTGAGTCGCAAACTAAATCACCGACTTGAAAGATCTTGGCCGCAATCTTCGACTGTGGTAATTCTTCGTGTCCCGTTGATATTTAGCGACTCGGCGACGTAATTCGTCTCGAGCTTCGTCAAGTGCATCGACGTCGTCCTCCAAAGCTTTTCTCGAGTTTCTTCATTATATTCTGTGACTCTTGGGGAATCATGCTCGATTTCTATCGCAGGACTGCTTCGGCTCCATGGACCAAAAACGGCGTTTCCCGTGTCGCCGTATTTGGTGTTGTTCTGACATCCACAACACACTTGGCAGCCTCGCCAAGTATGCCGAGCTTTTTCCAAGGGCCTAGCAAGCGTTTCTTGATGCCATTGCAGATGATGCCATTAGCTTTTTCGACTTGACCGTTGGTTTGTGGATGCGCAACAGACGCGAAGCTTAATTTGATGCCCACTTCTGCGCAATATGCTTTGAACTCCTTGGACGTAAAGTTACTGCCGTTGTCTGTGACAATACTATGAGGAACCCCAAATCAAGACGATGCTTTTTACGAATTTGATTGCCGACGCGTCGTCCGGTGAATTTATCGGCTTTGCTTCTATCCACTTTGTAAATTTGTCGACAAGAACAAGCATATATTCGTAACCTCCCGGAGAAGCTTTGTGTAGTTTTCCCACCTATATCGAGACCCCATTGAGCAAAGGGCCAAGATAGTGGGATTGGCATGAGTTCCGCTGCCGGAGAGTGAGGTTTGGCGGCAAATCTTTGACACGCGTCGCAAGTTCTCACTATTTCCTTCGCGTCCTCGATTGCCGTTAACCAATAGAATCCTGCTCAAAGCCTTAGCCGCGATAGCCCGACTGCTCGCGTGGTGCCCGCATATTCCTTCGTGCACGTCTTTCAGGATAATTCTTCCTTCTTCGGGTGTAACGCATCTCTGTAGCACGCCCGAGATACTTCGTTTGTACAGCTCCCCTTTTACCACAGTGAAAGCTTTTGATCTCCTAATTATTCGCCTTGCTTCAACTGGGTCGTCGGGTATCGTTTTCCTTAGGATATATGATATGTAAGCTTGCATCCATGGAATTTGCACCATCATGACTAGCTCTTGCTCTTCCTCTTCTTCTTCTTTGTCTTTGGTGATACTCGAGGTTTTCTCTTTCTTCTCCTTCTTTGTTTTTGCTGCTTTTTTGATCTCTCGCTTATCTCTCTTCCAAAACACGCCTGGAGGTATTGCGAGACACCGTGACCCGATGTTTGCGAGAACGTCGGCTTCATCGTTGCTCACCTGCTGATGTGGTTTACCTCACAACCATCGAATAACTTCTCCAGCTCATTGTACACCTCTTTGTATGCTATCATACTTTCGTTGACCGCATCGCATTGGTTCATGACTTGCTGTGCCACCAATTGTGAGTCGCCGAAAATTTTCAGTCGGGTTGCACCGCAAGCTTTCGCCATCTTCATCCCGTGTATGAGAGCTTCATATTTTGCTTCATTATTAGACGCGTTTGGGAACGTCATCCGCAAAACGTACTTCAACTTGTCGCCTTCAGGTGATACCAATATCACGCCTGCTCCAGCACCTTCCAGTCTTTTGGACCCGTCGAAGTTCATGGTCCAAGTTCTCGATAAATCTGGGGGTCCCGTGTTTTGTAGCTCCATCCACTCTGCAATGAAATCTGGTAAGACCTGTGATTTTATTGCTTTTCTTTTTTCATACGTGATGTCCCGAGGAGAAAGTTCTATTCCCCAAAGGGAGACACGACCCGTAGCTTCTGGGTTGTTTAGTATATTTGATAAGGGAGCCTCGTTGACCACTATTATCGGGTGCGCCGAAAAATAGTGTCGCAATTTTCTTGCTGTCGTGAATACTCCATATGCCAGTTTCGATATTGCGGTACCGCTGTTTTGAAGGCGACGCATTCGCTGATGAAATATACCGGCTCGAACTCCATGAAGCTTGCCTTCTTCTTCTCTCTCGACTACTAGGGCCGTGCTGACCACCTGAGGTGTAGCTGCAATGTACAAGAGGAGAGGTTCTTTCTCTTTCGGTGCCACCAATATCGGTGGTGTCGAAATTGCTCGCTTGAGGTTCTCGAAGGCTCTATCTGTTTCCTCGTTCCATTGAAATTTTTCTCCCGTTTGATCAATGCATAGAACGCAGCGCCTTTTCTCCTAGCCTGGCGACGAATCTGCTTAAAGCTGCGACTCGCCCCGTTAACTGTTGTATCTCCTTCAGCTTTGTTGGCTTTCTCATAGTAACGATGGCCTGTATTTTTCGGGATTAGCTTCAATCCCTCTTGCCGATACTAAGAACCCGAGAAGTTCTCCTGCAGAACCCCAAAAGAGCACTTTGTCGGTTTAGCTTGAGGCGTAACTTGTCGAGATTGTCGAAGGTTTCCTTCAAGTCTTCGATCAGAGTCGACCCTTTCTTTGATGTTATTACGACATCGTCAATGTAGACTTGTACATTTTTTCCGATCTGTGTTGCTAGGCACTTTTGCATCATCCGGTGATATGTTGCTCCCGCGTTTTTGTTTTGTAGCAAAACACGCCGTAAGGTGTGATGAACGCTGTCTTGGCTTCGTCTTCTTCTTTTAACCTGATCTGGTTATAACCAGAGTATGCGTCCAAAAAGGAAAGACGTTCGCATCCCGCCGTGGAGTCGATGATTTGATCGATCCTTGGGAGGGGAAAGTGATCCTTAGGACAATGTTTATTGAGACACGTAAAGTCGACGCACATGCGAAGGACTATTGTGTGTTTTTTCTGCACCATCACTGGGTTAGCTACCCATGTGGCTTCGGTAGATATTTCTCTGATGAAACCAGCATCTTTGAGTCGATCTATTTCTGATAACATGGCTTTGCGGCTAGGTTCCGAAAAACGCCGCAAAGGCTGCTCGTGCGAGAGGATCCAAATTGAGGTGGTGCTCGGCGAGTTCCCTGGGTACTCCTGGCATGTCAGCTGGACACCATGCGAAGATTTTCCAGTGCTCACGGAGGAACTCGACGAGCGCGCTTTCCTATGCGACATCCATGTTTGCGGCAATGGACGTCGTTTTCTTTGGGTCTGTCGGGTGGATCTGTACCTCTTTTGAATCCTTGGTTGTGTTGAAAGTTGGCTCCTTAGAAGATCTTCCTACCTCTGGCAGCACATCATAATCAGTGAACCTTGGCGCCGCATATTCTGCTTGCATCCCGAAAGTTTCTGACAGTCGATGAAAATCCTTGTCGCATTTATCGGATAACGCGAAACTTCCTTTGATTGTGATAGGTCCCTTGGGCCCAGGCAACCTCCACAACATGATATGTATAACGGCACCGCCATGAACCTGGCATACGCTGGTCGTCCCAACAAAGCATGATATTGCGACGGGAAATCTACAACTTCGAACTCCAAATTCTCTATCCTGTAGTTTTCTGTTCCAAACTGAACGTCGAGGTTGATTTTGCCCAATGGGTAACTTGGCTTCTCTGGTGTAATCCCGTGGAAACGTGTATCAGTTGGTTTCAAGTTTGCTAGGGATATGTTCATCTTCCTCAATGTATCTGCATACATGAGGTTTAAGCTGCTGCCGCCATCTATGAAAACTCTCGACACGTCAAAACCAGCAATTACTGCGGGTAAGATGAGTGCTGATTGTCCTGGTCGAGGAACTTGCTGCGGATGGTCTGCAATTGTGAAGCCGATGTCTTGCCCCGACCAATTTAAGTACTCGACTGTTGGTGGAGGCATCTTCTCTGCCATGAACACTTGTCGCGAGATTACCTTCTGCGCCCTGTTTGATGGCCTAGCTTTCTGAATCATCGAGACCGCACCGTTAGAGTTGGGGTCAACATATGGAGGTGGATGTGGTGCTGCCGCAATTCTAAGTTGGTGCCGATTTTCGTCCGTAATTGCGGGAGGAGGTGGAAGGTGGATCTCGCTCCTTGGCCCCTGGGGGTTTCTATTCGTGGCTTGGGCATTTGCGATTCCTGCGGCTCGCAACATTGCCTGAAAGTTTCGGCAATCTTTCTGGAGATGCCCTGACTGCCTCTTTCCATTATTGTCAAGATAAAAATGCATCTGGCACGGACCGTTCATCATCTCTTCGGGGGACACATAAGGTCTTTGGAACCTTGGTCCATTGTTTTGTCTGTTGCCGCGAGAATCACCTCTATTGTCGCCTTGATGCTCGTTACTCCTTTGATAGTCGTCTCGACTGTTTCCTCCAGGATTTCCTCGAAAACCAGCCGATATATGGCCGGGAGCATCGTTGTTGTAGAACTGGCGAGAAAATCGCCTTCTATTTTGATAATTTCGACCACGATCCTCCTCTGGCGACCTGTGTCGCTTGTTGTATATTGCGTCTTCTCCATCTGCCCATTTATTGGCTATCTCCATGAGTGCTGATATGGTCTTAGGGTTAGTTCTCCCTAAGTCCTCGACAAAATCACCTCGGCGAATTCCTGCCACGAACGCATCTATTGCCCTCTCGTCAGATATATCTTCCGCCGAGTTCTTTATGATGTTCCACCGCTGTATATATTTCCTCATCGACTCGTCGTGTTTTTGTCGACACGCCCTCAACTCTTCCAACGACGCAGGTTTCTTGCAGGTGGATCGGAAGTTTTTCACGAAGATGTCCTCAAAGTTATCCCAGCTGTCGATGGAATTTGGGGGGAGTTTCTTTATCCAAGATCTCGCGGCACCGCTCAGGTGAACTTGGATACTTTGCATAGCTGTTGCTCTGGTTCCTCCTACCAGCTTTACCATCTCGAGATAATCCACGAGCCAATCCTCGGGATCTTGCAGGCCGTCGACCTTTGAAATTCGGGTAACTTGAACCCTTTTGGGACTCGAGTTTTTCGAACTCTTCTCGTAAGCACGGGAGCCCACACATATCTTCGTCGGCAAGTTCTGGTGAGTGCTGACGCTCCCTTCTTTCTTGTCGCGCTCTGTCCACCCTTACTTGGACTGCTGTGTCTCTTGCTCCATTTGTTCTTGGTGGGTCTTGAACTGCTGCGGTGGGTCGTGGACTATTTTGCCTAGGATTTTCTTCGGGAGGCGTTGTTGCAAACGCTGTTCCCATTACTCCTACTCCAGCCATCGCCATATTGAACAATGGTTCTCTCGGGTCCCCAGGAGGTGGTCTAGACGCTAGGATGTAAGCTTGTGTTGCCATGTAACCTGCTTCTGGCGTTTTTGGGATGATATTTCCTCTTTCATCAATCGACATAAAGGACATGTCGAGATTTTGGATTATGTTTCCTCTTTCTGCTTCGGTATGTTTTGTAGCCGAGACATTGCTCTCCTTCGAGCTTCTCTGTGACTATCTCCCGAAGTTCCTGAAAGGCGACTTAACTCTGCTCGGCGTCTGCTTGATGCAGAAGCTGCTTCCTTCCTCCTATTCAGGGATGCTGTCTGTTTTTCCAACTCTCTGCTCACCCGAGCAAGTCTATATTGATATGCTTGAAGTTCTTGTACAGTAGCAGTGGTGGTCATAGGTTCTGAACCATCCATGGCTTTCGCAGCCCTATCCCACGCTTCTTGCGGGAGTTGGACTTTTGCGCGAGTTGAGGATCCGGCATATTTAGTGCCTAGACCATGTCTGAGATCAGTGGGATCGACGTATGGATTTCCCAATTCGTCGAAAGCCTCCGACGTTTCTGGCTCTGATCGGCCTGCTCCTTCTATCGCATAAATCTGATGATATTTTGCGCATTGATTTTTGTCAGGATTGGTGACACCATCATATAGAGTGGTGAAGACCTTTCCGATGGCATCAGATTTGTCGATGAAGTTGAAGCTGTCGACGCTGTCGGAGTCGCTGCTTATAAAGGAGTTGACGAGGATGTGTTGTCGAAGATCTTGGCGAGCTTTCCGCTTGCCTTGTTGTCGACGAAGCGTGGCGACCTCGTCACTCGACGAAAAGTTAGAATCGATCGCTGAAAATTCGACGAGATCGGAACTTCGAGACGGTAGGATCCTTCCTTGTTGACGCCAAATCGGAATTCTCCGAACGTCATGATGATGGGCTCCTCCAGATAGGCACATGCATCCATACGGGAGGGCGGGTGAGGAATAAAATTGAATAGATCAGTTTTTCCCTTGTTACCTCGATCCATCGCGTTGTTTGCTGTTGACGAAGTCGAAGATCTTGAACGTGCCATCGAGATCAGCTCCTTGCAACCTCTAATCCCCACAGACGGCGCCAATTGACAAAGGATTAACTTGTCAATGCCTACAGATTGTAGACTAGGGTTTTGCTAGAAGTAGAGGGCAAGTAGATCTCGAAGGGCGAAAAGTACTCGACGATTATGAAAACTAGGGTTATGTTGACAGTAGATTCGATCCTTTCTTTGTCCCTCGACTCCCCCTTATATAGGAGGCGGAGCCGAGGATTTCGTAATACACAAGTTACAGAGTTCGAGAGGGTTTCGTACCCAGCTCGTAAGATTACAAGTCTCTATCTTTCCTAATACAAGCTATCTTTCCCTAACACTAAATGGGCTTCCAAGTCTTCTTATTCTTCGGGTCTTGGGCTTTGAATAAACCCCGGGTACCATCTTCGGCAGGCCCATTGGGGATGCCTATGTCAAGTACATCAGCGAATTTTCCCTCAGTAAGAAACCAAGGTTATCGAACTAGTAGGAGATGAAGGCCACGTGAAGGTTGTTGGTGAGGAGTGTAGTGCGGCGCAACACCAGTGATTCCGCGCAACGTGGAACCCGCACAACACAATCAAACTACTTTGCCCCAACTTAACAAAGAGGTTGTCAATCTCACCGGCTTGCTGAAAACAAAGGATTAAACGTATGGTGTGGAGAATGCTGTTTGCTTGCGAAAACAAAGGAGAACAATGATTGCGTAGGTTGTATTTCAGATGTAAAAGAATGGACCGGGGTCCACAGCTCACTAGTGGTGTCTCTCCAATAAGATAAATAGCATGTTGGGTGAACAAATTACAGTTGGGCAATTGACAAATAGAGAAGCATATACATATCATGATGACTACTATGAGATTTACTTAGGGCATTACGACAAAGAACATAGACCGTCATCCATCATGCATCTATGCCTAAAAAGTCCACCTTCAGGTTAGCATCCGCACCCCTTCCAGTATTAAGTTGCAAACAACAGACAATTGCATTAAGTATTGTGCGTAATGTAAACAATACAAATATCCTTAGACAAAGCATTGATGTTTTATCCCTAGTGGCAACAACACATCCACAACCTTAGGGGTTGCTGTCACTCCCCCAGATTCAATGAAGACATGAACCCACTATCTAGCATAAATACTCCCTCTTGGAGTCACAAGTATCAACTTGGCCAGAGCCTCTACTAGCAACGGAGAGCATGCAAGAACATAAATAACATATATGATAGATCAATAATCAACTTGACATAGTATTCCATATTCATCGGATCCCAACAAACACAACATGTAGCATTACAAATAGATGATCTTGATCATGAAAGATCTAAACATGATAGCACAAGAGGAGAAGACAACCATCTAGCTACTGCTATGGACCCGTAGTCCAAGGATGAACTACTCACGCATCAGTCCGCAGGCGGGCATGGTGATGTAGAGCCCTCCGGATGATTCCCCCTCCCGCAGGGTGCCGGAGGAGATCTTCCGAACCCCGAGGTAGGGCTGACGGCGCGCGCGCCTCGGAACTTTCTCGTATCGTGGCCTTGGTGATAGGGCTCGCGTCGCGAAGATTATATAGGCGAAGGCGAGCCTGGGACGCATGAGGGGCCCACCCCATATGACGGCGCGCCAGGGTGGGGCCGCGCCCCCTATGGTGTGGCCGCCTCGTGGCCCCTCTTGTCTCTCCTTCGGTGTTCTGGAACACTCCGTGGAAAATAGGGTTGTGGGCTTTTGTTTCGTCCAATTCCGAGATTATCCGTAAACTAACTTTTCTGAAATCAAAACAGCAGAACAGAACTGCACTGCGGCATCTTGTTAATAGGTTAGTCCCGAAATGCATAAAAACATTATAAAGTGTGAGTAAAACATGTAGGTATTGTCATAAAACTAGCATGGAACATAAGAAATTATAGATACGTTGGAGACGTATCAAGCATCCCCAAGCTTAGTTCCTACTCGCTCGAGTAGGTAAACGATAAAAATAATAATTTCTGAAGTGACATGCTACCAACATAATCTTGATCAACACTATTTGTAAAGCATATGAGATGAATGAAGTGACCCAAAGCAATGGTCTATAGTTTGCTAACAAAAAGATAATGACTAAACAACTAAATCATATAGCAAAACTTTTCATGAATAGTACTTTCAAGACAAGCATAAAAAATTCTTGCATAAGAGTTAACTCATAAAGCAATAGATTCTTAATAAGAGGTTTTGAAGCAACACAAAGAAAGATTTAAGTTTCAGCAATTGCTTTCAACTTTCAACATGCATATCTCATGGATAATTGTCAACACAAAGTAATATAATAAGTGCAATAAGTAAACATGTAAGAATCATTGCACATAGTTGACACAAGTGTTTGCTTCTAAGATAGAAAGAAATAGGTAAACTGACTCAACATAAAGTAAAAGAAAGGCCATTCGCAGAGGGAAGCAGGGATTAAATCATGTGCTAGAGCTTTTCAAGTTTTGAAAACATGGAAACAATTGTGTCAAAGGTAGTACTATTTCATATGTGTTATGTATAAAACTTCCTATAGGTTGCAAGCCTCATGCATCGAATACTAATAGTGCCCGCACCTTGTCCTAATTAGCTCGGATTTCCATGGATTATAATTGCATTACATATGATTCAACCAAGTGTCACAAAGGGGTACCTCTATGCCACCTGTACAAAGGTCCAAGGAGATAAATCGCATTTGATTTCTCGATTTTGATAGATCTCAACTTGAGGACATCCATACCGGGACAACATAGAAAACAGATAATGGACTCCTCTTTTATGCTTTAAGCATTCAACAACAGATAATATTATCATAAGAGATTTGAGGATTAATGTCTGATGACCCACAAGTATAGGGGATCGCAACAGTCTTCGAGGGAAGTATTACCCAATTTATTGATTCGACACAAGGGGAGACAAAGAATACTTGTAAGCCTTAACACGGAGTTGTCAATTCAGCTGCACTGGAAACTTGCTCGCAAGAGTTTATCAAGAGTAACAGTTTTATGGCAGTGGAAATAGTGAAATAATAAAAGAGGTGAAATAAAGACAGCAGTAGTGATTATAGTAAACAGCAGGATTAAAATACCGTAGGCACAGGGACGGATTTAACGGGCGTTGCATGGATGAGAGAAACTCATGTAACAATCAAAGGGCATTTGCAGATAATAATAAAACGGTATCCAAGTACTAATCAATCAATAGGCATGTGTTCCATATTTAGTCGTACGTGCTCGCAATGAGAAACTTGCACAACATCTTCTGTCCTACCAGCCGGTGGCAGCCGGGCCTCTAGGGAAACTACTGGATATTAAGGTACTCCTTTTAATAGAGTGAGCAAAGCATTAACACTCCGTGAACACATGTGATCCTCACATCACTACCATCCCTCCGGTTGTCCTTACTTCGGGGCCATTGGTTCCGGACAGCGACATGTGTATACAACTTGCAGGTAAGATCATAAACAACGAATATCTTCATGAATAAATAACATGTTCAGATCTGAGATCATGGCACTCGGGCCCTAGTGACAAGCATTAAGCATAACAAGTTGCAACAATATCATAAAAGTGACATCTACGGATACTAGGCACTATGCCCTAACAATCTTATGACTATTACATGACCAATCTCATCCAATCCCTACCATCCCCTTCAGCCTACAGCGGGGGAATTACTCACACATGGATGGGGGAAACATTGCTGGTTGATGGAAAGGCGTTGGCGGTGATGGCGGTGAAGATCTCCTCCAATTCCCCGTCCCGGCGGAGTGCCAGAACGGAGACTTCTGGCTCCCGAGACGGAGTTTCGCGATGTGGCGGCGTTCTGGAGGGTTTCTGGCGACTTCGACTTCCTTTTGTGCGTTTTTAGGTCGAGGCCGATAAATAGTCCGAAGGGGGGCGTCGGAGGCCGGCCGAGGGGCCACACCATAGGGCCGCGCGGGCCCCCCCGGGCCGCGCCGCCTTATGGTGTGGGGCCCTCGGGCCTCCACCTTTCCGGCTCCGTCAATATTTTGGTAAAATAGGGCCATCTGAAGAAATTCCGAGGATTTTCCCGAAAGTTGGATTTCTGCACAAAAACGAGACACCAGAGCAATTCTGCTGAAAACAGCGTTAGTCCGTGTTAGTTGTATCCAAAATACACAAATTAGAGGCAAAACAATAGCAAAAGTGTTCGGGAAAGTAGATACGTTTTGGACGTATCAACTCCCCCAAGCTTAGCTTATTGCTTGTCCTCAAGCAATTCAGTTAACAACTGAGCGATAAAAGAACTTTCACGAACACATTTGCTCATATGATGTATATATTCTCATGCTATGGCTAATACTTAAGCAGTTCATAATGATATACATGCAAATAAGATCATCCAACAGCTATGTCAATCATGGAGAAGTACCAACAATTAATAATAAGCATCATGAATCATGTATGTAAGCAAGATTGCAATGTTCATAAGAGAATATGATAAAGTGGTATCTCGCTTGCCCGTATTTGATCGGCAAAACATAAATGCCGAGGCACCTCTTGAGTTCATAGAAAGACTAGAAGTAGTGATTGTCAAAGATAAAAGCATCAAAGTTATACCACAATCAATCATATTTTGAGACAAGCATATTATACTAAGAATGACAGTTGTGCTCTCAAGATAGTGCTCAAAGAAAGAATGGAGACACAACATAAAAGTAAAAGATTGACCCTTCGCAGAGGGAAGCAGGGATTAACATGCGCTAGAGCTTTTCATTTGTAAAGCATGAGTAAAATTATTTTGAGAGGTGTTTGTTGTTGTCAACGAATGGTAATGGGTACACTAACTACCTCATCAACCGGACTCACAAGAGCGGCTCCCATTTATTTATTTTTGGTGGCACTCCTTCCAACCTTTCTTTCACAAACCATGGCTAACCGAATCCTCGGGTGCCTGCCATCAATCTCATACCATGAAGGAGTGCCTTTTTATTTAAGTTTTATTATGATGATGACACTCCCCCAACCTTTGCTTACACAAGCCATGGCTAACCGAATCCTTCGGGTGCCGTCCAACAATCACAAACCATGGAGGAGTGTCTATTTAAGTTAATTAATTTGGGACTGGGAATCCCATTGCCAGCTCTTTTTGCAAAATTATTGGATAAGCGGATGTGCCACTAGTCCATATGAGAGTCCGTCAAAAGTAAATGACAAGGTTGAAAGCTAAACACCACATACTTCTTCATGAGCTATGAAACATTAACACAAATTGAGAAGCATTTTGAAGGTTTTAAAGGTAGCGCATGAGAATTTACTTGGAATGGTTTGAAATGCCATGCATAGGTATTTATGGTGGACACTTATGGAACAACTTGGTTTTCAGGTGTTTGGAAGCACGAGCGGCGTCACCGCTCAGTACAAGTGAAGGCTAGCAAAAGACTAGGGAGCGACAAATCAAGAGAGCAGTAACTGTCATAATCATGCTTGCGGCAAAATAAATTAACGGAGGCATAAAAGTGATACAATAACTCTGAAGCAATATAAATCATCGAGGCTTAATTGACTTTTTGTTCAGTCATATGCATGCGTGAGCATGTGCCAAGTCGATATAAATGAATTATTCAGAGGAGGATACCACAATGCCATACTTACTTATGAATAAAACAATGCAAGCAAACATCCATGACATGCTACTCATATTAATAAATTGGAACTAAACATGAGAGATCATGAACTACTAGACTTTCTCAAATAACATATACCTCACATGAACCAACTAAGCAAGCTCATATGGATGAGTATATGTACAAAAATGAAAACAAATAGAGTTCATACCAGCCTCTCACCACAATCAGATTGTCGTAGATCGTCATTATTGCCTTTTCACTTGTGTAGCTTGGATAATATGAAATGAAAACCACGCTCCAGCCACCGAAGACCATTGAACTCATGATGAACTTTACAAACCAAAGAAGAACAGCAAATATTTTTGGTGTTTTTGAATTAGAAACAAGCACGAAAGAAAACAAGCAAACAAAGCAAAATCTTTTTGGGTTTTCTTATAGCAAACCAACGATAGCAAATAAAGTAAACTAAGAGAAAGGAACCAAATAAACAAATGGTGAAGAGAAACTACAGAAATATTTTTGGTCTTTTTGTGTTTTAGGAAAGAAACAAAGTGAAAACAAAAGAATGCAAACTAACAGAAACACAGAAAAGCAGGATGACAGAAATCTGCCAAATCCTGACAGCAGTACAGAAATCGAATTTAACAAAAATCTTCCATTGCTCAGACCAAAAAGTGTTCAACTAATGAAAGTTAGATAACAACCTGGGGAACATGCTCAAAAATTGGCAACTCAAAATAACGTTCTGGCTGTGCGTACGAATTTTTTTGGTAACAGCCCAGAATCTGTTTTTGGACAGCACTTCCCCAAATATCATCTCCCTCTCATTAGAAAACCACTCTAGAGACTAAACAAGTATGTACAAGTATCCAGCAATCATAATATGCAAAGAATGAGTGATGCCGGTATACCTCCCCCAAGCTTAGGCTTTTGGCCTAAGTGGAGTTCATTCCCACGGTCCCCATGAAGTGGTGTCTTCGTAATATGACGAAGAACGACCCGGTTCCATGTATGTGCTGGAGGAAACGTCGGGGTACGTGACGGTGTAGTCGTAGGAGGGCTCGGCGTTCTCGGAGTCATGTTGCTGGTGGAATTCTTGTATCTTCATATGCTCTTCCACCACCTCCTTTGTTAGCGACCATGATTGCCTGTCAATATTAAACAAACCCTGCTGGGGAAGAGGGATTTCTTTCTCGTTCCCGTCAGCAAACAACATTTTATAGACAATATTATCTATGGTGGAGTTAGTAGTAACAAAATGATGGCTCTTCATAGCAGCAATATCTAGCTTCCTAGGGGTTAATGGTACATCATTAGAATCAAGAGGAATATCTAGATGTGTTAGAATGCGTGATGCAATAGTTCCTCCAAAAATAGGCCCCCTGCTAGACAGGCGGCGAGCAATAAGAGAACCAAGATGATAAGGTGTCTCTCCAGTAAGTGCAACATTCAAGAAAGCAAGATGGTAGCTAGAAATGTTACTAGTATTTTCTCTACCCAAAATGCTAGTACCAATGTAATATGCGAAATACTTAATAGCGGGGAGTTGAATGTTTCTTATCTTCCCTCGCTGGATGGTGCGGCAATCATCCCCGGTGATCCCTCGGTATAGCTCCAACAAGTCCCGGGGGTTGTCATCAATCCTTCTTGCTGTACCTACAGGGGCAATACCCAATGCAAAACAAAATTCCTCCAATTTCATGGTAACAGGAATATCATAAATCTTGAATGCGACTGTCGGCTCATATTCCGTGTTGTGGAACTTGAAGCTCTCAACGAAAATCTTGGTGAGCCTGTAATATTGTCCCCTCTCGTCTCCCACGTAGGTGGCTAGGCCTGCCCTGTTGACGAGGGTGAAGAAGTCATCCAATAACCCTGCATTGGTTAGAAACTCATAACAAGGGAAGGATGAAGCATTAGGGGCCCCTTGGTCCTCCTCGGGCGCGAAGCTAGGCGCGATGACATCCTCATTGTAGGATCGCCTAATTTGAGTGGACGCCCTTGAGGGCCTACCGGTGCTGGTTGTTGCTTTCTTGAACAACTCTCCAAACTTGAATTTCTTCATCTTCCCCTTCTGAAATTTTCAACAATCATTATAAAATTTGATTTCAAGGTGTGTAATTGAAGGGAACTACTATAGGAACTTGCTAGAGTACTAAACATGCATCAAAACTAATTTCTACCACTTAGAACAAGCATGCAAGCTCACTAAACATGTTATCTACAGCAGCAAAATATTCAAGATATACTCAACCAAATGAAATTCTAATTGGACAATCAAAGGAGTCACATACCAAGGAGTAAATGTGCCAAATTTCAGACAGAAATCTGGGCTGAGCAAGGAGATCGAAAAATCGCGAGTTCTTGAGCAGAAACACGAGTGAGAGAAACTTGGTACGAGTTTTTTCGGGAGAGAGAAGGTGCTGGGAGAAAGAGATGGTGTAGTGGGGCAAGGGGTGGCCCACACCACATGGTGGCGCGGCCCCCTTGCTGGCCGCGCCGCCCTATGGTGTGGCACCCCCTGGTGCCCCACAGGTCATCCTCTGGTGCTCCCAGGTGCCTCGTCGAAAAATAGGACCAACGGTATAATTTTTGTAATTTTTAGAGAACTTCGAAAAATGCACATTTCTGGGTATTAAATTAATGATTACTGCGCAGTAAAATGATTTCTAAAATCTTAAATGACTAAAGCATATTGCAAAATAAAAGTGCTACAGCAAGTAAAATAAGTGGAGGGAGAAAGAAAGAAAGAAGTGTTGTTTAACTCTCCTATGCAATAAAATATACTTGTTAACAAGGTTGATCAAGTCTTGCTACCAAATAAATTTTATATGACATAAGAAGAAATAAACCTCAAATCAATCATGTTACCTTATATTGAATTGATATGGATCCAATCACAAGAGTTTGATATTCTTCTTTAGGCTCATATATAGGACAATCAATGGATCCCACTTTGATAGTTTTCACATTAAAAATTGTATTGACTCCACATACTTTATCAATCCTCTTGGGAAAATAGACAGTGTGTTCCTTATCATCAACATTGAAAGTAACCATGCCTTTATTGCAATCAATAACAGCCCCTGCAGTATTAAGAAAGGGTCTTCCAAGAATAATGGACATATTATCATCTTCAGGCATTTCCAACACAACAAAATCAGTTAATATCAAGCAATGCTGAGTAACTTGCACAGGAACATTTTCACATAAACCAACAGGAATAGCAGTAGATTTATCAGCCATTTGCAAAGATATATCAGTAGGTATCAATTTATCTAAATCAAGTCTCTTATAAAGAGAAAAAGGCATCACACTCACACCTGCTCCCAAATCACATAGAGCAGTTCTAACATAATTATTCTTGATGGAACAAGGAATAGTCGGTATACCTGGGTCGCCCAACTTCTTTGGGATCTTACCATTGAAGGAGTAATTAGCGAGCATAGTAGAAATCTCCTCATTGGGGACTTTCCTTTTGTTAGTAACAATATCTTTCATATACTTTGAATAAGGAGGCAATTTAATAGCATCAGTCAAAGGGATTTGCAAAAATAAAGGTTTCATCCAATCACAAAATTTATTATAATGTTCCTCCTCCTTTGATTTTAATTTCTTAGCAGGAAAAGGCATTTGCTTTTGAACCCAAGGTTCTCTTTCATTACCATGCTTCTCAGTAATAAAGTCTTCTTTAGTGTACTTTTTATTTTTAGCATGCTTTTCAGGTTCTTTTTCAATTTCTTCTTTATCAGGAGTATCATTCTTATCATTATCTTCCTCATGTTCATTACCACTTTCAGTTTCAGCATCAGAAATAGAAATACTATTAGGATCATTAACAGGTTCAGAGGATTCTACAACATTCTTATGTTTCTTTTTCTTTTTCTTAGATGGAGCACTAGTTTTAATTGGTTGAGAATCTTGTTCAACTCTTTTGGGATGCCCTTCAGGATATAGAGGATCCTGGGTAGAAGCACCACCTCTAGTTGTTACTTCACAAGCATGTTTTTCTTTAGAATTATTTCCCAACAAGTCATTTTGCACTTTAGTAAGTTGATCAATTTGAGTTTGAACCATTTGAAAATGTTTAACAAGTATCTTAACATCATTGGAGGTTCTCTCCACAATACCATGCAATTCACTAATAGCTCGGGAATTTTCCATTAAATGATTCTCTACTCGCATATTAAAGTTTTCTTGCTTAACAATATAATTATCAAATTCATCTAAGCATTGAGCAGGAGATTTTGAATACGGAATATCTTCCCTAGTAAAGTGTTGAAGCGAGTGTACCTCAATCATGGATGAAGGGGGAATTGTCTCACATATATCTTCAATAGGAGGTAAATTCTTCACATCTTCAGGTTTAATACCTTTCTCCTTAAGAGACTTCTTGGCTTCCCTCATATCTTCATCATTTAATTTAATCATACCCCTCTTCTTCACTATCGGTGTCGGGGTTGGTTCAGGTGTAGACCAATCATCATGATTCCGGCCTATTTTAGCCAATAATTCTTCATGGGAGTTCTTTTCCTGAAAACACAACCAGCACAACTATCCAGGTATGCCCTAGACTCAATAGTTAGTCCACTATAAAATATATCAAGTAAATCATGCTTTTCCAAATCATGGTCAGGCTGAGCTCTAATAAGAGAGCAAAATCTCGCCCAAGCCTCAGGCAATTTCTCTCCATCTTCCTGGTCAAAATTATAAATTCTCTGCAAAGCAGCATGTTGAGCACTAGCAGGAAAGTATTTACGGAAGAAAACATCAAGCAATTCTTTTGGACTTTTAATAGAACCAGGAGGCAAATTATTATACCAAGTTTTAGCATCATCCTTTAATGAGAAAGGGAAAATTTTAGCGACAAAATAAGTACGCATCTTAATATCATCAGAAAACAAGCCACTAAGAGTAGATAACTCAGTCATGTGTTCAACAACACTTTCTTTTTCAGTACCACAAAAGGGTGTTTTCTCAACAATAGCTATATGAGATAGATCAAGAGAAAAATCATAATCTTTATCCCTAATGTTTATAGGAGATGTAGCAAATTTAGGATCAGGAGATGGTTTATATCTAACAGCATGTTCTGCAAGCAACTTTTTAATTTTTCTTGCATCAGTAGTAGCCTTGCATTTTTCAATAAAATCATTATCAAGCTCTACATAATCTTCATCAAGATCATCACTAGAATAATCAAAGACTCAGGTGAATTAACAGGTGCATTTTCATTAGGAGTTTCAGTATTTTCAATTTGTCTAGACTTAGCAATTGTAGCATCTAGAAAAGATCCCAATGAACCACTATCATCAAGCACAGCAGAAACATTATCAATATTATGAGAATTTTCAGATTCAGCAGAAGTACCAGCACGCGAAGCATGTGGCGGTGAAACAAGTTTATCAATCACAGATGGTGAATCAAGAGCAGCAGAGGTACTCAGAGTTGTACCTTTTCTTGTAGTGGATGGTAATATGGCGATCTTAGTATCGCGAGGTTTACCCATGATGGAGAATTTGCAGCGAACAATATCAATCCAAGTGAACTTCCAAATAAAGCTATGCTCCCCGGCAACGGCGCCAGAAAATAGTCTTGATGACCCACAAGTATAGGGGATCGCAACAGTCTTCGAGGGAAGTATTACCCAATTTATTGATTCGACACAAGGGGAGACAAACAATACTTGTAAGCCTTAACAGCGGAGTTGTCAATTCAGCTGCACCTGGAAACAGACTTGCTAAGAGTTTATCGTAGTAACAGTTTTATGGGGAAATAGTGAAATAACAGCGGTGAAATAAAGACAGCAGTAGTGATTATAGTAAACAGCAGGATTAAAATACTGTAGGCACAGGGACGGATTTAACGGGCGTTGCATGGATGAGAGAAACTCATGTAACAATCAAAGCAGGGGCATTTGCAGATAATAATAAAACGGTATCCAAGTACTAATCAATCAATAGGCATGTGTTCCATATTTAGTCGTACGTGCTCGCAATGAGAAACTTGCACAACATCTTCTGTCCTACCAGCCGGTGGCAGCCGGGCCTCTAGGGAAACTACTGGATATTAAGGTACTCCTTTTAATAGAGTACCGGAGCAAAGCATTAACACTCCGTGAACACATGTGATCCTCACATCACTACCATCCCCTCCGGTTGTCCCGATTTCTGTCACTTCGGGGCCATTGGTTCCGGACACGACATGTGTATACAACTTGCAGGTAAGATCATAAACAACGAATATCTTCATGAATAAATAACATGTTCAGATCTGAGATCATGGCACTCGGGCCCTAGTGACAAGCATTAAGCATAACAAGTTGCAACAATATCATAAAAGTGACATCTACGGATACTAGGCACTATGCCCTAACAATCTTATGACTATTACATGACCAATCTCATCCAATCCCTACCATCCCCTTCAGCCTACAGCGGGGGAATTACTCACACATGGATGGGGGAAACATTGCTGGTTGATGGAAAGGCGTTGGGTGATGGCGGTGAAGATCTCCTCCAATTCCCCGTCCCCGGAGTGCCGAACGGAGACTTCGGCTCCCGCGACGGAGTTTCGCGATGTGGCGGCGTTCTGGAGGGTTTCTGCGACTTCGACTTCTCTCCGTGCGTTTTAGGTCGAACCCGATAAATAGTCCAAAGGGGGGCGTCGGAGGCCGGCCGAGGGGCCACACCATAGGGCCGCGGGCCCCCCGGGTCGCGCCGCTTATGGTGTGGGGCCCCTGCCTCCACCTCCTTCGCCCTTCTGCTCCGTCAATATTTTGGTAAAATAGGGCCATCGAAGAAATTCCGAGATTTTCCCGAAAGTTGGATTTCTGCACAAAAACGAGACACCAGAGCAATTCTGCTGAAACAACGTTAGTCCGTGTTAGTTGTATCCAAAATACACAAATTAGAGGCAAAACAATAGCAAAAGTGTTCGGGAAAGTAGATACGTTTTGGACGTATCAATGTCCAACTTGAAACTTCCACCATGATACATGGATTTGGTTGGCGGCCCAATGTTCTTCTCTAACAATATGCATACTCAAACCATTTAACTCATGTAAAATCTCCCTTACTTTAGACAAGACGAACATGCATAGCAACTCACATGATATTCAGCAAAGGTGTGACAGGTTGATGGCGTCCCCAGATAACATGGTTACCGCACAACAAGCAACTTATAAGAACTAAGATACATAAGCGACATATTCCTTACCACAATAGTTTTTTAGGCTACTTTCCCATGAGCTATGTATTGCAAAGACAAGGAATGAATTTTTGAAAGGTAGCACATGAAGTATTTAATTGGAATGGCAGAAAAATACCACATAGTAGGTAGTTATGGTGGACACAAATGGCATAGGTTTTGGCTCAAGGTTTTGGATGCACGAGAAGCATTCCTCTCAATACAAGGCTTTGGCTAGCAAGGTTGTTTGAAGCAAACACAAGTATAAACCGGTACAGCAAAACTTACATAAGAACATATTGCAAGCATTATAAGACTCTACACTGTCTTCCTTGTTGTTCAAACACTTTACCAGAAAATATCTAGATCTTAGAGAGACCAATCATGCAAACCAAATTTCAACAAGCTCTACGGTAGTTCTCCACTAATAAATTTAAACTACATGATGCAAGAGCTTAAACATGATCTACTTGAGAGCTCAAAACAATTTCCAAGTATTAAATTATTCAAGACAATATGAAGCATTTTCTGTTTCCAACCAAATAACAATAAGCATAAGTGATGCGGCTTTCAGCTTTCGCCACGAATATGAAAAGTAAAACGAAGAACACAAGTGTTCAAATGAAAAAGCGGAGCGTGTCTCTCTCCCACACAAGCATGTTAGGATCCGATTTTATTCAAACATAAACAAAAATAAAAAACACAGACGCTCCAAGTAAAGCACATAAGATGTGACGGAATTAAAATATAGTTTCACTAGAGGTGACCCGATAAGTTGTTGATGAAGAAGGATGCCTTGGGCATCTCCAAGCTTAGACGCTTGAGTCTTCTTGAAATATGCAGGGATGAACCACGGGGCATCCCCAAGCTTAGACTTTTCACTCTTCTTGATCATATCATATCATCCTCCTCTCTTGATCCTTGAAAACTTCCTTCACACCAGACTCAAAGCAATCTCATTAGAGGGTTAGTGCATAATCAAAAATTCACATGTTCAGCAAGGACACAATCATTCCTAACACTTCTGGACATTAGCCAAGGCTGCTGAAAATTAATGGAGCAAAGAAATCCACTCAACACAGTAAAAGAGGCAATGCGAAATAAAAGGCAGAATCTATCAAAACAGAACAGTCCGTAAAGACGAATTTTTTCGAGGCACTTAACTTGCTCAGATGAAAAAGCTCCAGTTGAATGAAAGTTGCGTACATATCTGAGGATCACACATGAATTTTTTCAAGATTTACGAGTTTCCTACAGAGAGAACAACGCAAATTCGTGACAGCTAAAAATCTGTTTCTGTGCAGAAATCCAAATCTAGTATCAACTTTCTATCAAAGACTTTACTTGGCACAACAATGTAATAAAATAAAGATGCAAAGGTACTGCTACAGTAGTAACAAGCACCTTGACTCAAATATAAAACAAAAATTGCACAAATAAAATAATGGGTTGTCTCCCATAAGCACTTTTCTTTAACGCCTTTCAGCTAGGCGCAGAAAATGTAAATCAAGTAACATCAAGAGAAGAAGCATCAACATTATAACTTTTCTTAAAAACACAACCTGTAGTAAAAGGTATCTTAGATGCTCCATTATCTAAATTTTCCATAGTGGTACTAAGGGTTTTATCAATTTTAAGCTCATAATGATTCTTTGGCTTTGGCATCTTAGGGACATACATGAACTTTTGCTCCTTACCCACATAAGCTTTCTCCTTAAACTTAAGAGAAGAAAAAAGTTGAACCCAAGGTTCCCATAGCTTCTTCAAGTTCACCAATCCTATGGGTTTTATTATCATGGATAGCACAAGTTTCTAAGACAGCAATTCTTTCATTAATTCCCCCTAGGGATTTATCAAGTTTATCAGTATTATCAAGTAATATTCTCAATTTAGTCTCAACACTTGGAAGAATTTTCTCTATGACATCCAACTTTTTCATGACATCCTCAAGAGAGATTTCAATTTTAGCTTCATTAACAGGTGGTATTCCAACTAGACTCTCAATGATGCAACTAGCTTCTAAAGCAGAGTACCTAGGAAATTACCCCTGTAAGAGTATCAAGAACATACCTATTCCAGCTAGATATACCAACATAAAAGTTCCTATGGAGGATAATAGTGGAGTGTTTCTTAGTGCACCTATGATGAGCATCACTAATTCTATACCAAGCATCTTTAAACGAACGAACTTCAACTTATGGACAACTCATTTTAGCAATAAATAAAGCAAACCGAATTAAAATAAAGTAAAACAAGTAACTAATTTTTTTGTGTTTTTGATATAAAGAAAGCAAACAAGATAGAAAATAAAATAAAGCAAGACATTAAACAAAGTAAAGAGATTGGATGTGAGAGACTCCCCTTGCAGCGTGTCTTGTTCTCCCCAACGGCGCGAAAAGTAGCTTTGGCGTGTAGGGAGTTAGAAATCCCTGGGGTGTAACACAAAGAAGAATGCTTGTGTAAAGCACACGTCCGTTGGAAACCCCAAGAGGAAGGTATGATGAGTACAACAGCGAGTTTTCCCTCAGTAAGAAACCAAGGTTATCGAACCAGTGGGAGATGAAGGCCACGTGAAGGTTGTTGGTGAAGGAGTGTAGTGCGGCGCAACACCAGTGATTCCGGCGCCAACGTGGAACCTGCACAACACAATCAAACTACTTTGCCCCAACTTAACAGTGAGGTTGTCAATCTCACCGGCTTGCTGAAAACAAAGGATTAAACGTATGGTGTGGAGAATGATGTTTGCTTGCAGAAAACAAAAGAGAACAATGATTTCAGTAGGTTGTATTTCAGATGTAAAAGAATGGACCGAGGTCCACAGTTCACCAGTGGTGTCTCTCCAATAAGATAAATAGCATGTTGGGTGAACAAATTACAGTTGGGCAATTGACAAATAGAGAAGCATATACATATCATGATGACTACTATGAGATTTACTTAGGGCATTACGACAAAGAACATAGACCGCCATCCAACATGCATCTATGCCTAAAAAGTTCACCTTCGGTTAGCATCCGCACCTCTTCCAGTATTAAGTTGCAAACAAAGACAATTGCATTAAGTACTGTGCGTAATGTAAACAATACAAATATCCTTAGACAAAGCATTGATGTTTTATCCCTAGTGGCAACATCACATCCACAACCTTAGGGGTTCTGTCACTCCCCCACATTCAATGGAGACATGAACCCACTATCTAGCATAAATACTCCCTCTTGGAGTCACAAGTATCAACTTGGCCAGAGCCTCTACTAGCAACGGAGAGCATGCAAGAACATAAATAACATATATGATAGATCAATAATCAACTTGACATAGTATTCCATATTCATCGGATCCCAACAAACACAACATGTAGCATTACAAATAGATGATCTTTATCATGATAGGCAGCTCACAAGATCTAAACATGATAGCACAAGAGGAGAAGACAACCATCTAGCTACTGCTATGGACCCGTAGTCCAAGGATGAACTACTCACGCATCAGTCCGGAGGCGGGCATGGTGATGTAGAGCCCTCCGGTGATGATTCCCTCTCGGCGTGGTGCCGGAGGCGATCTTCTGAACCCCCCGAGGTAGGGTTGACGGCGGCGGTGTCTCTGGAACTTTTCTCGTATCGTGGCTCTCGGTGATAGGGTTTTCACGTCGCGAAGATTATATAGGCGAAGGGGCAGAGTCGGGGGACGCACGAGGGGCACACCCCATATGGCGGCGGCCAGGGGTGGGGCCGCGCCTCATGTGTGTGGCCGCCCGTGGCCCCTCTTCTCTCTCCTTCGGTGTTCTGGAACACTCCGTGGAAAATAGGGTCGTGGGCTTTTGTTTCGTCCAATTCCGAGAATATCTGTAAACTAACTTTTCTGAAATCAAAAATAGCAGAAAACAGGAACTGGCACTACGGCATCTTGTTAATAGGTTAGTCCCGGAAAATTCATAAAAACATTATAAAGTGTGAGTAAAACATGTAGGTATTTTCATAAAATTAGCATGGAACATAAGAAATTATAGATACGTTGGAGACGTATCAGCAGCCTCGGCATAACCCCTATGACTCTTGTTCAGAGGGAACCCTTACTAAAGTACATAAATTTCCAGTTAAGCCCTGCCCATTATCAGGTATTGTGGGGGTACTCTAAAGTTGGAATGGTATCGCATCCGAACCCAACCATCAGTTTTTGTCAAATTCACCTTGTCATTCACAAGTCATATTCACCTTCAAAACTTTCAGTAGAATGACTCATCATTCTAAGGTTTTCAAAGTCATTTGATTCACAAGTTCCCATCTAGAGTAGTCAATTTTAGTTTTAGCACTAGCAACTAGTCATGAGGGGTGCTAACTAAATTTTAGCTCTCTAGGCTAAGTTTGATGCTCTTGTAGTATTCTATCTCTAGACGATTATCAACTAGAAGAAAAAGCCTTGGTAAACAAAGTAAAAGATGGCAAGATAAAAACTTGGGCTTGGACAAATCTTTAAACAAAAGAGTATTGCAAGGGTATCTTGCACTTTGCATTAGTAGAGCTTGTATTGGTAATAGCTTGCCTTGAGTGGTATAGTGATCAAAGTTTTCTTCTTCTTCGTAGACGTCTTCTTCCTCGTAGCACTCGGTACTAGCGTCTATAAATGAATACGAGGTACACAATCACCAAACAATACTTAAGTACTAGACTTAACACTCAAATGGTTCACACAAGAGGATCTAGCATCACACCATTTTTAACATTGTGGTTGGCTTTTGTTTTCTTTTAAGAAAAATAATTTCCTCTCATTGACAAACAAATACTAAGATTTAATACCTACTAGGGTTTCCATTTATTTCCTTTGAAAGTAATATCCTCTCATTGAACATTACTAAGATTTAATTTCCTCAAATAATAAAGTATGAGATCATGCTGTCTAAACTCACCACTTCATATTTATCCATTTGGGAAAATGATTTAAATGAGATACTACATCTCATACAATTTAAATACTACTTTGGAAAAGATTTAATTTTCTCTAGTAATAAAATATGAGGTCATGTAGACTAATGTCATCACCTCACATTGAATTACTTGGAAAGGTGATTTAAATGAGAGGATACCTCTCATAATATTTAACTACCATTTTTAATTAATTTAAATGGGCTAGAAATAACCACATAGCCATTATTTTACTCTAGCCCATGATCATGGTAAACACTAATGTTATATTTTTACATATTCATGAAGAGTTTTTGAAATGTGAATTTTGAGAAGTGGAATCAACTCAAAATAATTTATAGTTGATTTTTAATAAATGTTTGAAATTTGAAAAGGTACTGTCTTGTTATTTTTACTACCAGTGTTTTACAATTCTTCTGATGTTGAAACCAATTGATTTGGCTAGATAATTTCATAAGCTTTCCAAAAAATATTAATTCATAAATTTTGGCTCAGTAGATATTTTTCTATTTAATTTTGAAGTGGGCAGCACTATGTGAATTTATGTTAAAATAATCAAATCAAGTTTGAATTCGTGGGCTAGGCAGGAAATGCTAATGGGCCAGAGAAAAAGAGAAACGGGCCGGCCCAGCAGTGCGTCTCGCACACGCGGCGGCCTCGACAAAGGGCCCCACATGTCAGTGAGATTTTAACCAGCCTGAACGGTACGCAGCATGGTTGGATTAAAAGACGATCGGGCGGTCGTCCATCTATCAGGCTCCGGCGAGCTCTAACCCTACTGGCGGCGAGGTGGGGTGGCTGAGGGCTTACCGGGGCTCCGGCGAGGGTCGGCGAGGTGGGCAACTGGCGTGGAAGACGACGGCGAGGCGAACGAGGGTCGGGGGAGAGGCTGAGGAAGACGGGAGCATCGCCTCGGTTCGGCTACTGTCGCGGCGAGCTCGGGCAAAATTCCGGCGAACCAGGAAGAAATTGGGAAGGGCGAGTGTGCTACGGTGCTCAGTGAAGAGAGGGGAGTGAGATGGTGTGAGGAGTTTGAGCCAGGGAGGTCTCTATTTATAGGCGCGTCGAGCGGGGCGGAGGTCACCGGCAGTCGATCATGGCGGTGGCTCTCTGGGCTGCGAAGGGGCAAGGCAAGGAGAGAGGACGATGTTGCGTCATCTGGCGGTCCTTGTGGTGGTCCTGGCGCAGCAGGGGGTGGACGGGAGCGTGCGATGACGTCGGTGTCCTTGCAGTACCGTGGTGGGTGGTCGTCGACGGTGACGACGGCTACAGGGCTCGGGCGGGTAAATGGAGGTGTCGTGGGGGTAGCTGGAACCGTGGTGGTTGTGAGTGAGAGATGGCAGGGCGAGGGGAGGTCAGCAGCGACGGGGCGAGGCCGTGCTCTGGCGTGCTCTAGGACGTGGCCGTGCACGCTCTAGTGCGCCTGGGTGGCATGGGCACGGTCTGGTCCGGGCAGTGCAGGTCTCCTCTTCGACCAGGGCGAGTACAGGCAGGTTCAGGGGAGTGAGGGGGAGCTAGTGGACATGAGGAGAAGGGCTAGCAGGTAGGGTGACATGGTGAGCATGGTGGAGGTGGCCAAGGCGCTCGGCATGGTGATGTTTTGCTCGTGTTGGTCAAGGACAAGAGGAGGCAGAGGGTGGCACTGGTGCAGAGGGGTACATGGACAATGTGGGTGACAAAGGGAATCAGGGTTTAGGCCAAAACCTGGTGGATATTGAGGTGTATGCTCATATCTGAATCATGCACACCAAGTGTTCGACACAATGGCCGTAAGAACTTTTAAATTGAATTTTTCCAAAATATTTTATGGGTGTTATTCTAATATCATTTGACATCTATTGGTGACATTGGTTTGCAAAATGGATTTGGTTTGATAAAAATCAAATTTGATATGATCTTAAATCTGTTTCAATGTTGCTACTTTGGATGCTTATTATAAGCAACTGAAAATGAATTTGCAAGGTTGGTCAACACCAATGTGATCACCTTGATGTGTTCTTGGATGATGAGCAAAGAAATGGGAAAGTTTAGTTTAGAAAATGATAACCACAGGGGCTCAAAGTAGGCATCCTGATAAAATTGTCAAAAGTGACCATTATCATATGTGACTTGGTTTTTATTTTTATTTTCATTTGTTTTGCTTTTCTTTGATTCAAATGTTATTGTTTTGTGTTCATTTAGTATTAGGTTGGTTTATTAATGGTTTCAAACCGTTTAGGTAAAGTACCATGACATAGGTTGATATTTGCAAAATGGCCATATGCTCATATATGATTCTATTTTTATTTTATTTCTTTTGCTTTGTTTCTCTTTGATCCAAAAGGCATGGTTTAGGGTTTAGGAACATATCAAACAAGCATTCATGGCAACATCAAGAGATTCATGCATGAGCACTATGCACACCATATAATTCAATTCAACTTTTTGTTGGCTCCAAAATTTGGAATAAGGGAATTGTATTCCTTCTTTGTTTTAAATTTTGGGATGTTACACCGCCCAGGGGAAAGCTCTTGTGAATTGGAAAATGGTCTGCAGGCCAAAGAAGCTAGGGGGGGGGGGTCTCGGCATTCCGGACATTGAGAGATCTAGACGTGCCCTGCGTTTACGTTGGCCTTGGCTCCAGTGGACTGATCCGGACCGCGCTTGGTCTAGCTCAAAAATTCCATGCGACGACACCGACATGTCCCTTTTCAGAGCCGCCACTAAAGTTACCATTGGAAACGGGGAGACGGCCAAATTCTGGCATGACAACTGGTATGCTCGGGGCCCTCTAGCTCAATGGGCGCCCGACCTCTACAAAATTGCCTCGAGGAAGAATCGTACGGTAGCCAAAGAGCTAAGTGAAAACAACTGGATCCGCTCCGTCGCGTCCCTTAACTCGCCTCAACAGCTGGCGCAATATATCGACGTTTGGGAGGCCGTTCACTCCATCAACCTTGCCCCCGAGTTGCCGGACACCATCGACTGGACACTTAATGCCGATTCAACCTACACCGCTAGCTCCGCCTATGAGGCAAAATTCCTTCGCCCCCAAGCCCGCTTCGATGCCATGAAGATTTGGTCGGCACACGCGGAGCCCAAATGCAAATTGTTTGGTTGGCTAGCCCTTCATGGAAAGCTCCTTACCGCCGATATGCTTGCCATCCGAGGATGGCCTCACGACCCTCGATGCCCCTTGTGCCTCAGCGAGCCTGAGACAGCTGACCACCTTTGCAGAAACTGCCCGTTCACGGCGGCTGTCTGGAACCTTGTCAAATCTTGGGATGGCGACTCCTCCGATGACCGACGCCTCGACTTCCAATGCATATCTGACTGGTGGAACGACATGATAAAGGAAAAGCCACAGAAAGAAAAGAAACGCATCAGCGGCCGGTTCTTATATGTGCTCTGGAACGCATGGAAGGAACGAAACCGCCGCATTTTCACTGGACAACGTCTTACCTACCTTGAGGTCGCAAGAATAGCAAACGAGGATATCCTCCAAAGGGATCGTGCTATAAATGGCTTCGGCCCGGCCATCCCGGCCGATCCGGATTAGTTTTCTTTTTGGTAGCTCGTCCTTCATGGTGGGTTCTGGGCATTTTACCACCTTAATCTAAAAATGCCATGTCTTGTACAGTTTGAACCTTTTTGTTCCCTCTTGCTTAATGAAAAGGCAGTGCTCCTGCCGGTTGCTCCAAAAAAAGAGATAGAGAGAGGAGTCAGATCAGAGAGTGGAGAACCTAGCAGGTTAGGGAAAAGGTGAGCGCCCGTGACTGCCGGCAGTGTTCATCATTCCCCGCAACCACAACAGGCAGCGTGCTCACTCGCCGCCGAGTGGCCAGCCTGGAGTAAAGGGAAAACCCAGCATGTTTTAGTAGTTACCATTCAGCACACATCAGGGTAAAGGGCAAACCAAACAAGAATTGCTTAACAGATTTAAGTACTTTTTAGCAGCTCTTTTAGTATTTTACGGTGATTGGCATGGAACTTTGGCTCCGTCTAATCGAATCTAGGTTCCTTCTAATCTAAATTTTCGTGACCATTGATTAAATCAATAAAATTTTTAATAATTTCTACAATGCTTCAACAATTCAAAACATCCGTTGAAGAGGTTAAAAGTGATCTATGGCCATCATCAGTTCATCAATCAAAATCAAAAGGAGTCAGAGATCGTCCACCATCATCGTCTCCCTCTCCTTGCCTTCTCCTAGTTGACGTGCGCAGCCGCCGCCGTCATCCATCTCTTCCTTGTCTCCCAGGGGATCGAGGCCTTCTTCTCCCTCCGTGGCAAGCGCCACCCCCTCCTCATCAGTGCATCCCGGCCGCAGCCACTGCTAGGTTGAACGCCGTCCCCGTCCTCATGAGCGAGATCCCGACCGCCGCCTAACCCGAGATCCAATATGCTGGAACACCGCCGCTCTGCTTGACGGGGGGATCGGAGGCGCCAGCCTGAACAGCGGGATCGGAGTCGGCGGCCACCGCCCTCCTCCTCGCCCGCGGGATCAGACGCCACAGCCTCAAGGTTTGTCTTGTTGAACACTACTGGCGCCACGCCCGCGGGATCCGTCTTCGTATTCTGATTTCTCTTTTTCTAATACAACACTCGATGAGGTATACAACCAAAAGAAGATATCCATAAATATATTTGTGTGATCCATCGTTGCTTGTTACCGGATTTCTAAAAAGAAAGGTTAATGGGACAGTATCTGCGACTAGGTTCTAGTCAATTCAGTATTTGTGAATTTGTATCTCCGAGTGGCTAATCGAGGTGTACACCTTTCAAAAGAAAATACCAAGTCCTGCTGAACTTTTGTGTGTTCAGCACTACATGAGCTCACTGTCAATAGGTGCCGCATGGCCATGCAAAAGTGAAGAGCTTATGCTATATTATCACAATTCAATATGATCTGGTAGTCAATATATAGTTGGGACCTAAGCATGAATCATTGATCTACAATCCTATATTATGCTTCTGGTGTTGGTTAAAACTACCTCTATAATTATCCAGAACCTAAAGCTTTTTAAGTATTTTATGATTAACAGTATTTAGTTGCTTACCTTCAACTGTTTATTCTCACTGATAGATGCCAATATGATCAGTTCAACTATCTGCCATTTTTATTAAGAGACGACAATTTTCAACACTGAACTATTGTTGTTCACTTTCAGCTTTGAACTCTGAAACCGGTTCGCTGATCGACAATTTTCTATCTGCCATTTGAACTGTTTCAGAGTTCAAGGTTGGGAGGTGAACTTCTGCAGTAGTTCAGTTTTGGAAAGTGTACTCTCAGTTTTAACTCTATTGACTTGCCATTTGAAGAGTAGTTATTTTATCTTGCTTCAATGTTAGCCCAGATTTTCAACAATAGGTATGTGTGATAACTGATACATGTGGTGCTAGCTAGCTTACACTTGTAATGAAAATTGAGCATCTCGATCTACTTCATATTAACTCAAACTCAATATCTTGACATGCCATCTCCTTCTGTGATTTCTGCATCCGTTTCATCACATGCATCATCTGTCCTGGAGTGCTTACAGTTTAGCTGAGAACCAAGACTTCTGAGAACCAAGACATATGATCCATAATGGAAAAGTTATATGGGGAAGGCCTAAATCTTTCACAGGCTCACACCACCTCCTTACCCTGGACAAAGGTGACTGCAGCGGGTTATTATTTTCGGTGGCATGGGTAAGGTTAGGCCAATACTGTCTCAGTTTACTGCTTACACTACACATTCTAATTCATCACATAATCATGTGCCATGCACATTTTATGTTTGTCAAGACACTTGGTCCCCGAGCTGTTCTTGAACTATTCCTTGGAAATGTCTTGTAGGTAAGAAGAATTAAGGAACAAGTAAGAGGTGGAGACCTTGTTGCTGAACTTGTTAATTCCAGTATCTTCACACTGCACCTGATGCTGCAGTAGGTGCAGCCCACGTATCACAAACAGGCGAGCAACAGCAGCATGCTCTTCCAAGTTTCTTCAGTCAAATTTAGTAAACAGGGGAGCAGCAACGAGCTCCATTGGCGGCCGGGGAGAAGCAGCATGCGTGCAAGCAGCGGCAGTGGGAGGAGACTGCATTGATTCCATCGATTAACGACTTCCTGGCAAGCGTGGCTCTAGGCATGATAATTGAGAGTGGTTGTGCTTTTACTATGTTTAGACATACTCTGTTCAATTGTAGCAAGTATATTGGCTGATGAATAGCTCAGCTATAAAAAGAAGAAACATCTGCTAACATCTCATAATGGAAGTAAATTGTGTTTGTTTCTGGATTGAGAGGCCCAATTATGATTTCTCATTGCACTTTTCAATAGTACATGTCAAAATGGAAGTAACCTAACTTGTCTGTGTAAAAAATGTTGTATTAATACCAATCATGGGCCCTTCCCAGTCTAGCAAAGGACCACATGTATGAGTGCTTTTAAATTTCTGGAGGGATATTGGATACAGTTTCACACTTGAATATTGGATATGCTTTTTTTTTTCTTCAGCGTTACATGAGCTACTACTACACTACTTCTAGTACAGTACAGATGATCTGGTAACATCAATTTCACCTTGAATGAATCAGGTTGTCTGATACACTAATCTACTAGTACTATTTACATACACATGAAGAGAATGCAGCCTAGTACTACCACATAATCACATCAATTTGATGAGTGGAACTACAAGAAACTTTTCCAAGCCCATCAATCCGTCGCCCAGATTCAACTTGTTTGCATCCTCTTCTCCAGCATGTCCTACTTCTGTTTCATGATGCTGCTGCTGATGATGCTTTGCCATAACCTTCTCCTCTTCCAATTGAGTCTGAAACCAAGAGAAACAAGATTCATCGGGTAAAATTTCGCAATGATCTTAAAGCTTTTTTGGACATTTCAGATCAAACAATGAAAACAAAATATGCACTGCAGCTAGCAAAACCTCAACAAACACAACACAACACACAACTATGTAGTCGCAGTATTTCAAATGCAGCTGAACTGAAACTAAAATGTAAAGCATAGCCAAACTTCACCACTTTCCTGCTTGCAAGGCACAAGCAGCTCACACACTAGGTACATAACCACAAGGGTAAACTTGTCGTAGGTACACCAGCATCAGATGTTGCACACATAGTAGGTACACCACCTCCTTCCCAGAGATCGCTTCATCAACACACTCATGTCTGACTCCACGTTTACAAGGACAAAGATTCAGAGAAAAATTTATCCAACCAAGTATCTTAACTAGTTCCTCTAGAAGGCAGGGTGCACGTTCAAGCATGTTCCTGTAATGTTTTACTAGTGCTGGTGATAAAGCGAAGGACTCTTGAGTAAGATGAGCCTGAATGAAGAGTTTCATCTAGAAAAAATGGAGTATATTTACTACCATAATATGCGGCAACAAAGACTAACATTTACAGGTGATGGATGTTGCTTCCAAAACTTGGCTTTATCTGTTGTGATATTCTTTAAATCCAGATTTAGCTCGCTCCTAACTGCTACAACGATTTTTTCAGGGGCTCATCGTCACTGCAACTAGAGTGATAAAGCGAACTACTTGCAGATAACCAGAGAAGACAATAACTAGAGTCACAACAGCCAACTATGATACAAGCAACAAAATCTTATCAAGGTTACGTTCTGAATATAAGTTTGCCAAAAGCATATTATCAATAATTCAGTTCTTCCAACCAACTAGCTTCTTGGTACTTTCACGACTATACAAAGGGGGACTGAACAAATGTCAAAGTTGTATCAACTAGTTTCAGGCCTTCAGTACAGCCTTGATTTTTTTTCCAATGGACCAGTGTTCACGAGAAAACTATGCTCTTGTTGTTTCATTCTGTTTGTGTTCTTTATCAAGCCTGATTAGCTTTGATATATGTGTGTATCTTCTTCTCTAGCGATCCAATGAATCAAGTGTGAATTCTACTTGACAGAGTATGACTAGAGACCGAATCCTTTTAGAAGATTACAACAAGTAAGAATATTAGAGCAAGTTAGAACCATACCCAGGTTCCCCGTCGCCGAGTCCCCAATCCCCGACGCACTCCTTCCTCGCCTAGCGCCAGCAGCCAGCCCAGATTCCCCGCCGCCCCTCCTCCTGCCCCGCCGCGGATCCACCGCTGCTCCTCCCTCGCCTAGCGTCGGCGGCTGCGGGAGGTACACGATCCAACTTGCTTCTGGAGACGGAGGCGTGAGGTTGCCCAGACAGCAACGCGAGTTCTCGTCGCCGATCCCCCAATCGCCGACGCCACTCCTTCATCGCCTACCGCCGGTGGCCAGACTTCTCCTCCTCCGCCATGGATCCGTCGCTACTCCTCCTTCCCTAGCGCCAGCGGCCGGGTCCATACAGCGATGGAAGTTAGCAAGACAGAATGAGGGAGAGCAAGATCAGTGGCTTTAAGATTGGTGCAGTTTTATCAGATGATTTGGCCGCTCAAAAGGACACTTGTATATTATTATTATTTTTGTAAAATATATATTAAAGATTTCGGTTCCACATATTTTAGTTCCGGTCTCATAATTTTGGTTCCGTCAGTTTAGTTCCGTCTATTTACCACCATTAGATCGAGGGTAATGGATGGTTATTAAAAATGCCAACCACTGTAAAACTTGTAATGATATTTACGTGAGTGTATCCAGCAAGACCAATAGAGAAGTGGCTACAAGTGATTGCCTGAGTTACGTATCTTCAGGTCATGCTGTCGTCGCCCGGCAGAAGAAACAATGCCATACCTTATCGGCATCATGACATGATTTGGAAGTGGCTCCATCAGTGGCCTAGCGTTCTTCCTCCCCACCAGAAGTTTGGAATCCTGCAGCACCACAAGATAGGTCAACATGGAAATTCTTTCAGAGCTAGTAGCAAGGAGATAAAGGTAATGTATGTGCTTAGGTATGCCCTCCACAATCAAAATCTCTCTAATATCGATTAATGAGACATCATCCTCAACCAATAAACGCTCCATCGACCAACACAACCCTTGGAACTAAGATCCGATATTTTCCCCTTAGATGTCCCATCTGGCCCATCCGCGACGGGGCGAGGCGGGCGTCCTCTGCTCCGGCCCGTTGAACGACGGGGTCGGGCCAACGCCAACGCCTCAAGGAGGAGGACGCCGCGGCCTCGCCACCACTTCCGTCGGCGAAGAAGCAATGGTGGGAGACGTAGGCGGAGGCGCACGCGGCCCTTTGTGGCGGCGACGACCCGGAGGAGTTCCCCGGCCAGAACTTCATCCTCGGCCACTCCATCAACGAGGACTACCGGCAGATCACGATGGACCCGCGGCAGGCGGCGGTGTGGTCCGCCGGGGACCATGGCACCAACTTCGTCGACCTCGCCGGACCTTCCGAGCTGCCGGCGCCAAAGGAGGAGAAGGCCGACGACGGCAACTGGTCCTTCGGGCCATCCAGGGATGACGGCGACGACGGCAACAACCTCGACTTCAGCGCCTTCGACGCACGCCGCCGCTAGATTTTTTTGTTTTTTTAGTTTAAAATCGAGTTACTTTTGTATAAATTTAGTATGAATTTGGCATGAATATTGTTTTCAAAATATCTTAATAAGTTTGAATTTCTATTGGGGCTGTCGTATTGGGGACGCCGGTGTGGAGCAGCATCCCCAAATAGAGGATGATCTGTCAGCGCCCCCATACGGCAGTGTCTACGCCCCTGTCAGCGCCTATTTGGGGGCCGCCGGTGGAGATGATCTAAATGCCAAGTTCCCGGGTCAGTGGGATCGAGGGACGGTTCGAGGAAAATGTTGTGTGATAATGTTCATTCGATGTAAAACAAACCGAAATTCTGTGAAGTAGTCTCATCGCTCGAAGGGAAGGAAAGTGCGACGAGTTATGAGAAAGACATGAGGAGGGAGGGTTTTAGTTCTTCTCTTTTTCGTGGTTCAGTTTTTCAAAATGAAATATCTCTTTAGATTTGTTTGTCCAAACTACGAATTGCTTTTACTTTTAAGATTCCCGCGTCGAGATTTTCAAAACTATATCAAATGTTTATAGGTTTCGTGAATCTTTTTTTTTTGTACTTCCAGAACTATCAACTATACTTTCGGTGTATTTTCGGTTTCAACATAGTTATACTTTGGGTTCCTAGTTACACAGTACTCCCTCCGTTTATAAATATAAGCCATATAGTTTTTCAAGAAAAAATCTAGAATATAGGCTTTAGTGCGACACATCATTTGTATGGAATTTTTTCTTTAGGGATTTGATTATATTTTCTTATCTTTTGAAAAGTCCTCTATTTTCTCATGTCAAATGTTTAGCGGTAATCCCGCCCAAACTTGATGTAATTTTCTCTCAGTATGTGTTCTTTAATTTCCTTGCCAAAAACTATATGGCTTATATTTAGAAACGGAGGGAGTACTTCGGATTTCAGTACAATTGTATTTTGGTGTACTTCAGGTTCCAACACAAATGCACTTGGGTGTACTTCGGGTCTAATACAATGGTACTTGGTGTACTAGAAATTTCACTATGGGTGTACTTCTACTTCAGTGTACTTCAGGTTTCACTATGGGTGTACTTGTAATTCTGTATATGTGTACTTCGATGTACTTATACTTGGTATACTTGTATTTCAGTATACACATACATCGGTTTACTTGATGTACTTGCACTTTTAATAAGGAAACCAATTTTTCTGTGGTCATATACTTGGCTTTTGTTAGAGAATCCCCACAGGTGCCCCACAGATGGCTCCCGGCAACCGTGCCGGAGGAGCCATTAGGGGGCGCCGGCAGAAATTTCCGTCCATTGGGGCTTTGCCGCCCGCACCGGCGCCTCTCAAATAGATCCCAAACACAAATTTATTCTAAAATATAGAAAGAAAATGTGATGTCCTCTTGTGTTGGAATTGGAGTTTAAAATTCAATACCTCTATATGTTGTGTCAGTAAGAGATGGGACATTATCATATGTGACAAGTTGTGACATATAGTAATATCGCATCCCTCCGAACACAACAGACGAAGACATTGTGTTTTAAATCTGTTTGTAGCACAAGTTGGAACGACATTTTATTTTTTTGCACAAATGTGTTTGGTTTATTTGACATTTAGCAATGAAGTCTACACCGGCGCATCGATAGTAGTTTCCATAGCACATAGTCTCATACATAAATATTTTACGACTACTAATTTTTTTTGTGTTGAGCATACACATTTAATACACAAATCTCACTCATCACAAACTTGACGGATCTTCTTCCACTTATCCTTGTTTGTATTTCCTTCAGAACATTAAACAAGGTGCATTCTAACTTCTTCTCTTCTTTTATTTTTTTATTTCATCCTCCCATATCTTCTTCTCCTCTAGCAGCAATTCTCTCCCTTTCTTCATTTTGTGCAACTCATTTTCAGAATTTTCTACACCCTTCTTCACTTTTGCATAGTTTTGCTCCGGCATACGCTTCACAGTGACATCTATCATAGCTATACTTTCGACGTACTTTCAGTTTCAACGGAGTTGTACTTTGGGTTCTTAAAAGCATCTCGGCCGGTGTAGCATATTTTCCCATCCGACACAACTAGGCCGAACCGAACCCACATGGTGCTAGAGGGTTGCCGAATGAACGGGGACAATGGCTCTCTATGTGTGGCCCAACTGCCAGCCACACTGACCGCCGTCCTCGACCGTAATGGCGATCCACGCGCGTGCCTTTCTGGAGCTTCCCGCGGTTTCCCACCATTTCCTAGTTTGTCTTCCTGCCCCTCCTGTCCTATATCAAGCCATTCCTGTCGCATTCTCGCCTGCATCGGCATTCATCTTGCCAAGAAACCCTTGCCATCTCGTCGAGAAACCCTAGATCCTAGCCCATTTCCACAACTCCCATGGCCGTCGGCGGTGATCCCGCGCCGCCAACTGCCTTGGCCTTGAAAATCTCTACAATTTGGAGGCATGCCTGATGTACAACGCTGGATACATGGTCCCGCCCAACATGTGCTGCCCCTTCGATGACTGGCGGCTGAGCGATGGCAGGATCCCGATCCCACCGATTCTGCAAGGAGCCGAGCGGAGAGTTGCGATCCAGTACGCCTGGGAGCAGCTGCCGGAGGAGTGGCGGGCGGATCCCGGTTGGGATCTGTACAACGGCGAAGGAGCGCCGCCCAAGAACGCGGCGGCACGGAGGACCTAGTGGGGCGCGCCGGGGAGAACGTTGGCCGCCATCCTCGACCACATCTAGGTGGGCAACCAGTCACGGTTGGCGTCTTCGTCTGTGTCGAGGGGATCGTCATCAGCCTCGGCTACTTCTTCTGCGGTGACGTCTCGCTCCCGCGTCACCTTCTACATCGTCAAGGAGGAGTACAACGAGCCCCCGCAGAAGTAAGGACTACACCGTCTTCTACAGCCGCCTCGGCTGCTATAGCCGTTTTTATGTTTATTTTATCGTTTTTAAATTTATCTTTGTAACTTCACCTAAGTATGAACCAATTTCGCCTAAATTAACGAGTTTGCCCGTAATTTTTACAAATTTTATATTTCTATTGCGGCACGGAAATATGCCACACCCCTATAAAAAAATTTACGGCCAGCAACACGGTGTTCCGTATGGACGGGGGTGCAAGTGGAGATGCTCTAACTACACTGTCTTTGGGTTTCACAACTATATTTTGGTGTACTTCAGGTTCCAGCACAAATGTACTTGGGTGTACTGCGGGTCTAGTACAACTGTAGTACAAAAACACTCATCAATACTGGTTCCAGAGGGTCATTTGCACTGGTTGAGCAACCGGTATAAAAAAATCCGGTACAAAGCCCCCCCCTTTCGGTTCCTTACGAACCGGTATTAAAGGGTCCTCCACGTGGGCCACCAGGAGAGCTCAGGGCCAGGGAGCTTTGGTACCGGTTTGTAATACGAACCGGTACCAAAGGTTGCCACCCGCGGCAGGGAATATGCATGAATCTCTGCCGCGGCGGAGAATTTAGGGTTTAGGGTTTTTGGAGGGGTTTAGGGGTATCGGAGCGTTTCATATCGCGTCGATGCACCAGAAACGCGTTTGGGTTTAGGTAGTACATGAAGATCAAGATGATGCATATCAAGTTGGTGCATATAATATAACACACATGTAATTGCATAAGATCGCAAATTAAGTACTACATGCATGAAGATCGATCTTCATGCATAGTGGTACTCTCCGAGACGTACTCTATATATGTCTATTACATGTAGCATAGTGGTACTCTCCGAGTCAAACTATATATGTAACATGTACATCTTCATTCATAGTGGTACTCTGCGAATGGTGGTAAGACGTCCCGAAGGAAAAATCCCGCCAATTCCTCACCTATTGCTATGAAGCGGTCCTCGATTGAGAGCTTGTTCCTCTTTCTTGCCAACTATAAAACAATAAGATACAAATGAATACATGAGCTATGTGTGTGTGTATATATATATATATCAAATCACAATCAAACAACTATTACTGAAACTCAGCACAACTTATGATAAGAAAATAAATTTGTGAACATTGTTTTCGTACCTCTTTATTTCTTTCATTATTCGTTCTCTCGCTGATAATTATGTGGATGTACTCGCAAACGTAGAATCCACAGAGATCGGTCCCTTGTGGTTGTTGCGGGCATTTCTTTACAAGAATATAATTCAATCAAACAATAGTCAAGTATGATAAAGGTGTGTGGACCTAGATAGTACTACTTACTTTCGCACGCCATCGCAGCTTCGGTGGCAATTCATGGGACTTATCTTCCTTGATGAAAGTGTCCCATACGCTGCCCGACAAAAGAAAATGCATAAAAGAGTTATCAATTAGTTGATAGCAGGAAATTAACGAAACAAACCAATAAGAATTAAAATTACCTTCTGAGCATAAAAAAACAAGACTTGTATAGGTCCGAATTTTTGCTTAGTGAGTCAAAGACTTCAACTTCTCCATCGTACATTTTGATGACGAGAAGATTAAAGTGAAACCTACGCACGTTTAAATATATAGTGTCATATATATAAGTCATTAATTAAAATTTTGACATACGGTGAGCAAAATATAATGTGTTATAAGACAGTAAGACTCACTGGAAGTTGTAAGGCCAAATTATTAGCCTTTTGTCACGTTGTCGCTTCAAAAACCTTAGCAGAGTCTCCGGTGTATCCTTGTTATAGAGGGGATCTTCTATGGTTTAAACATGCATTGTGTCCGGGTCAATAAACCCAATGTTCGTGATTTCGTCCCTTTTGTATTCGAGCATCTTCGATCTGCATAATATAGCGCACAAAAGATTATAATTTGCAGACAATGAACGAGCTGAGCTAAAGACTTCTCAAATTAAATAAATCACTTACAGACAATAGCAACTGATGATAGATTTGTCGAGGGCCCGGAGATTGTATAACTGGAAAAGCTCGCTGAAGTCAACGTTCACACAGTATTCCTGGAAGTAGTGCTCTTCCCTAATTCGCACCATGATAGTCTCGGTCCCTCCCTTTGAGGCATTAAGGTACCACGAATGCAAGTTACGCATACATGTTGTTAGCTTCCTGAGATTCTCGACCAAATCTTTCCCTTGAACAAATTTATATGTTGTTTCAGCGATGGCGTAATCGGTTGTGTTTTGTCGAGAACTTTGAACGGCCTTCCCGTCAAACACCTTGAGAGGGGGGACCGATTGAACGGGTTGTTGTCCGAGCTGGTAGACTTGGTGTATCCCTTTTATCTCCTTGATACCCGATTGAACGGGTTTTGTCGCCTCGATCATCTTGTCATACGACCTTTCAATAGAATGCCTATAGTCAGATGGCGGCGATGGTAGAGGGTCATATAGATTCTCAACGGTACGCACAACTTTCACCGGATCTAGTGTCTTCTCAAAAGGTATCTTTGGCACTTTCGGTGCAAAAAAGGCTCTCAGCTCGGACTCAACGGCTTCCCTGTTTTCCTCGACACTTTTTTCCCAAGGTAACTTCTCAATAGGCGGCTGTGGTTTCTCCTTTCTAGATCTCTTCCTAGGCGGCATACCGTTCCGCTTAACGGGCGCTGTCTTACGCGGAGGATCTCGAGATGGTGGACTCACGCTGGGGTCCCTCTCAGGTAGGACTCTGATTGTGGACACTACCAGCTCTAGTAGGTGTGGACTTGGCTGCTCATGAGGACTGCTACCAGGAGGATTCGATGGTATTTGCTGCTCATGTGGAGGAGTCGGTGGCCTTTGCAAAAGGACGATGTATTTCTTCGGCCATAGGGCGAAACCGTGATTGACATCGGCCAGTGTCCTCTCATCGTCACCTCTAGGAATATCAAGCTCCACTGTTTCAAAACCCGGAACAACTTCATCCACCCCGACACGAACACAGCCAGGTGGAATGGGCATGTGATGGTGCGTTGCTCCATCTTCACATGGGTACACATAGCCGACCGCCACCTTAACGGACGCGGTCCTGAATAACATATGTAGCTCGCAATCTGTCTTCTCCGTGACATAATCCACGGGGTAGCTTCCTCCACATCCGTCAAGATGCGAGGAACCCACACTGCTTCTTCGCTGAGATGGGGCAGCATCAGCTTGTGGATCCTGTAGAAACAGCGGCTGATCAGGTGCCCTCTGATTTTTCTCAAGCGCCTCCACCCTATTTAACAATTCCGTTAACGTGTTGGTGTCCTTCTTCTTCTTTCGCGAACAGCTTCTATAAGTGTCAGCGCTGTCCGGCCACGCTTCCTTCATGGTGAAACCTGGGCGAGCTCATACCCGTCCAACGTGTTCAGGATTCCCCAGAGCGAGTGTCAGCTCGTCATTCTCTCTATCGGGAATGTACTCTCCCTTTCTGACCTTTGCAATTGCATCTAAAAGCTTCGGTACGATTGCCTCAATTTTTTCCTTCTATTTTCCCTGCGCAACGATCAGCCCTGTCTTTGGGTCCAACCCTGCCCCATGCGCGAACAACCAGAACTTGGACCGTTCGGGCCAGTCCCATGTCTGTGGAGTGATTCCTGCATCCATCAGTTTATTTTCAAACGCTGTCCACTTCGGAATGGCAGTCTTGTAGCCACCTGACCCCAAATGATGCCAAAGTTTCTTCTTTGAAGCATTTTTCGTATTTGTGACCGATCGGGACAGAAAAGTAGACGATTGCTTATACCTCTTAAATGCGGGTCAGTGATCTTTTATCTTCACTAGATTATCATCGAATACCGGATCTTCATTCTTATATTTGTCCCATAAATTTTTCTTCCAGGTCTGGAATTGTATGGCCATCTTCTTCCATGTCCATTCCTTAACTTTATTCTTCTGACCTTCCGTCATGTCTTCCGGTAGGCTGAATCGTGTCAGTAGCATGTCCCAAAGAAAAATTTTCATCGCGTCGTTGACATAACTAGCACCAGTCTCCGCGTTCTTCGGCTTATGCCACTCTTGAATGCTGATCGGTACATGGTCCCTAACAAGAACTTCGGCTTGATTTGTAAATTTAAGGCAGTGCTCTTTGGGATGTTCTGGTTCACCATTAGCCTTAAATGTCGTGAGGGCTAACCTGCCCTCACCCTTTAGCAGTTGCGTCGGGCCTCGTTTTGTTTTAACAGACTTGCTCGATGATCCAGAAGGCTAAAAGAAAAATTATTCGTTAATAAGTGCAATACAAATAAATGAATGCATCTAGGGATGAACATAGACTTGATACATAAATATACACCTCGCCGGAGTTTGTTATGGACACTTCGTTGTCTCTTCTAATTTGTTCAGACTCAAGTCCCTCGCCGAAATCATTCAGAAAGTCTTCGAACTCGTTGTTGTCATCTCCATCGGGTTCCGTACCACGGGCACCCTCATAGATCAATTTTTGCACCGCTTCTTCCCCCTCCTCATCTCGGACGAAGGTGTCATCCTCCATACCTCAATGTCACTACAAAATTAAGAAAGCAATTATTTCATTCATCATATCATGCTCATAACAGATTGAAATGAAGAAAGCAATAACCCTAACCCTCGCTCTTCTCTATTTCTCTCCATCTCTACTCAGCGATCCTCATCGATGTCGCGGTGGCACCGCCACAGACTTGGCGCCCCTCCTCCTCTCGCTCTTCTCTATTTCTCTCCATCTCTACTCGGCGCTCCTCATCGATGTCGCGGTGGCACCGCCACGGACTCGGCGCCCCTCCTCCTCTCGCTCTTCTCTATTTCACTCCACCTCTACTCAGCGCTCCTCATCGATGTCGCGGCGGCACCGCCACGGACTCGGCGCCCCTCCTCCTCTCGCTCTTCTCTATTTCTCTCCATCTCTACAGTACGTGCCGGCTAGGGGGCGGTTAGGGGACGGCGCTCTCTTCTCTCTCTCAACTCTCTCACACTCTAAAGGCTGAGGATGGCCGTCGTGGCCGCTCTGCACGCCACCAAGCTCGCAGCGGCGTTTGTGTCGCCACGCATCCTCGCCGACCGCAGGGCAGGGGCACGCGGGCGGGCGCACGACAGGCGCACGGCAGACCAAGGGCACGGCGGCGCACGACAGGGCGATCGGCAGACCAAGGGCACGCGGCGGGCGCACGCGTGGAGATGCCGGCGAGCTCCACCTAGTCGCCCACTGTCGCACGCACGCTCCGACGCCGCCGCACTGGGCGTCTCCTTCCTCGTTGGCATTTCGTCGAACGGGTGGTGGGTACGCGAGGGGAGGGCGGCAGCGAGCGCCATGCCGGCAGTCGACGCGGGCGCGGGCTCCTCCCGGCGAGGCGCGCTGCGGCCAGGGAGGCGAGGCAAGGGTGGCGGTGGCGCGTGGAGCTGCGGGCTCCCTTCCGGGCGAGCCTGAGGGCCGACAAGGGGAGGGTTGGGAGCGCTCACCTGTGGGAAATGGCGACGGCGGCGGCGCGTGGAGCTGCGGGCGACGGCGCGGCGAAGGCGGCTTGGCGTGGCGCGGGGAGCTGCGGGAGATGGCGACGGCGGCGGCGCGTGGAGCTGCGGACGATGGCGACGGCGGCGGCGCGTGGAGCTGCGGACGATGGCGACGGCGGCGGCGCGTGGAGCTGGTGCGCGGCGGCTACGCGGGCGTCTTGGCCGGCGCGCAGGTAAGTGCAGGGATCTTGGACGGTTGGTACCACCAACCGTGACAAATACTTTCGTACGGCTGGTGGTACCAACCGGTACCAAAGGTTTTGTTTTCTTTTTTCTTTTTTATTTTCTTTTCTTTTGTTGTTTCTTTTCATTTCTTTTTTTTTATGTTTCTTTTTTCTTTTCTGTTTCTTTTTTTTCTTTTCTGTTTCTTTTCTTTTCTTTTTTCTTTTCTTGTATGTTTCCTTTCTTTTTCTATTTCTTATTTTCTATTTCTTTTTCTATTTCTTATTTGCTGTTTCTTTTTCTTTTCCCGCCACAATGCCGCGCGGGAGAAAAAAGGCGGGAAAAAGGGCGGGAATAAAATTTTATTACGATTGAACTCGAATTAAAAGTACATAGCTCAACTGAAAATTAAGATACATGGCCAGATTTGACTGTTGTCATTCAGTCATACTCGTGCCTAGCCCTATAGTAGTCGCCACTGTAGTCGTCGTAGTCGTCGTCATCATCGTCGCTGGCATCGGGGTCGCGGTAGTCGAACCTCGGCGGGAGAGCACGCGTGGGCTGGGACTGAGGGTAGCGCAGGCGGGGGCCACGGTAGGCCATGACACCCTGGAGAGTCCGGCCGCGCCACCACAGCCGACGGCCGGCCTCGTTGAAGTTCGAACGAGGTGGGTCGTCCTCCTCGTGCCTGGCAAGCGCACTCTCACGCCGATTGATGAAGAAGCTTTCCCAAGTCGGACTGTAGTCGGGATGCCACCGGGGATTCCTCCGCTTGCCCGGCGTGAGCTCGGCGTAGTAGTAGCTCGTGATGGCCATCACGCGCGCCACACCTAGAGGGATGGGAGGGACCTGTACGCCTCCGATGCTCAGCAACCAGCCGGTCGGGACGCGGTAGCCCGGCGGGCGGGGTAGTTCGAGGCGAAAGCCGCCTCCGCCTCCTGTGGGGTTAGAGATACGATGGAAGCCATGGGAGAGAATGATGAGGTTTGCATATATGAGTCTAGATGTGATATGTAAATGGAGGCCAAGCCTACATATATATAGTGAAAAAATGGCGGGATGACGGAGGAAGACAGAGGCGGGAACCGGTGGAAAGCGCGGGAAGAAAATAGGCGGGAACGCAATGGCGCGGCAAACCTTTAAACCTTTAGTACCGGCTGGTGGGTGCAACCGGTACTAAAGGTGGTTTTTCTATCATGTAACAAAACTGTCGGTGGGATAAGGACGCGTGGGTAACCTTTCGTACCGGCTGGTGGGTACAACCGGTACTAAAGGTGGTTTTTTTGTCATGTAACAAAACTATCGATGCGATATGAGTAGGGGACCTTTAGTACCGGCTGTGTGCAACCGGTACTAAAGCTGTCGGCAGGATAAGGACGCCCTGCTCGATGAGATAAAGCATGTAGCGCACGACGCCGTGTCTGAGGAACAAGACAAAGCAGAAGCGGCATCGTGCCTATAAAAGGAACACCGATACGCCTTGGCAAGCAGATCAACAAGCAGGTAGGGAGAGTTGGGAAATCTCCCGTGGCGGAACTTCTCGAAGACGCCCTTGGCACACGCCCCATGGCATCTTCGGAAGTTCCGCCTCGGAAAAATTTCCCTGCAAGCCCGTGAAAGACTCCATCTCTAACAACGTTGGGGAAAGGGTTGGGAAATCTCCCGTGGTGGAACTTCTCGAATATGCCCTTGGTGCACATGCCCTATATATGGCATATTCGGAAGTTCCGCCTCGGAAAAATTTCCCTGCAAGCCCCTGAAAGCTACTTGTCGAGGGTACTCCTTGGCAATGCCCTCCGATTGGGGCACGGGCGCTTGCGACCGGGTGCAGACTCGAGCTGAGCATTTCGTTCTTTTCTTCAAATATTTCTTCACGCCTTTCTTCGCAGGAAAATCTTCGAGTTCACGTTTTATCAGGTGCGCGTCCAGCGCTCCCGATGGGAGTAGTCCCCGAGTCTAGGTGCGGATGCTCGCAATCCGTGCGTAGACTTAAGTTAACCACCCGAGGATTTTGGTTTTTCTTCGGATGCTTCCGGCTGGCTTCACGATGTCACTAATGACGCAACCGCTATTGTGGTTTGATTGACAAGACGTGACTTGACGGGCCCACCCTAGTTCTGCGCGGGCAGTTTTTAGGAAATGACCAGTGCATGCGCATCGACCGAGGCGCCTCCTCGATTTTCACACATCGTGGGAATAATGAGCCGCCGGTTCCGTTCTCCTCTTGAAGCGACACGTGTACGACTAGATCTCGTCCACCTCCCACGATGTCTTTGGAGTTATGGCCACGATTTCCCATCAATCCCGTGGCATAAATAGGGAGCCTTCCTGTTGTTTTCACTTTTTACGTTTCCATACTGCTCATCTTCTTCCCCAGCCTTTCTTTTCACCTCTGTTCCTCCTCTCAAGAACTTCAGGCGCCATGGGCAAGAAGAAGAGCGCCAGCGCCTCAGGCGCACCAAGGTTAGCCGCGATTGGGGCGCCTCCACCATTTCCAACCGCGAGGTGAACAAGCTGCGACCCTCGGCCTCATCTCCTCATCTGACGATGACATCCGTCTTCCAGGTGCCGTTTCTCGCCCAAGGCCTCCGAAGGGCTTTACCGTTATGTTCGCTGCTTTCTTATTCCGTGGTCTCTCTCTTCCTGCCCACGAGTTTCTCCGTTCCCTTCTTTTCTTCTATGGGATTCAGCTCTGGCAGCTGACCCCAAATTCCATTCTCCATCTTTCCATCTTCATCACCGTTTGCGAAGCTTTCCTCGGCATTGATCCCCACTGGGGTCTTTGGAGGAAAATCTTCTATGTCAAGCGTCACAATGACAACAATGCCCCCCCCCCGTCGTTGGTGGCGTTGGTTTCGTTGTTAGAAAGGAAGTTGATTACTTCAACTTCCCGATGAAAGAATCTGTCCAGGGCTGGCGTCACAAATGGTTCTACCTGCGAGACACTCCAGCGTCTGGGCGGCGTTCCAACCTTCCTCCGTTTAAAGATGTCTTGGTGGCTCAGCCGAAGAAATCTTGGCGAAACACCCTGTCTCCCGCGAAAGCGCTCTAGCCGACAAGCTGTTCGAGCAAGTTGTTGACTTGAAGAACGCGGGAGGCTTGACGATGTGCGGCACTGAAGTAGTTTCAGTGTTCCTGAGACGTCGGGTGCAGCCACTGATGTCCCGGACCCACCAATTGTGGATGTACAACGGGAAGGATGATGCGTCGAGAGTAAGTTCTGCCGATCTGTCGGATGAAGACCTTCACGACGAAGTGCGGAGTCTTACATGCTATAGCATGAAGGACATCATTGTCCTGACCTCTGCCCGCTCTCCATATGATCTCAAACACCTTCCGGCTGAGGTAGCCTTTACTGCATTTGCTTTTATTACTAATATTGTGTTGTTCTTCAATCCTTCACTAATTTCTCTCCTGTTAACAAGCCTCCACTATGTCTCAATGTTATCCTCCCACACCCGAAAGTGGTGTGGAACCAGAGGATGATGACGATGACTCCGAGGAGACTGAGGATGCTCAGCACATTCTTGTAGATACGTCCGAGGACGAAGCCCGAGAATGATGTCCTCACCGTGGAGCAAAGTTGATGTCTACTCACGCTTATTTTCCCGTAGATGTTGTTGGGCCTCCAAGAGCGAGGTTTGTAGAACAAGAAGAAGTTTTCCCCTTAAGTGGATCACCCAAGGTTTATCGAACTCAGGAGGAAGAGGTCAAAGATATCCCTCTCAAGCAACCCCGCAATCACGATACAAGAAGTCTCTTGTGTCCCCAACACACCTAATACACTTGTCGATGTATAGGTGCACTAGTTCGGGAGAGATGGTGAAATACAAGTAGTATGGATGTATATGAGTGGTAATAGTAATCTGAATAAAATATGGCAGCGAGTAAACACGCAACAGAACAGTAAACGGATGATTCGATGTTTGGAAACAAGGCCTAGGGATCATACTTTCACTAGTGGACACTCTCAACATTGATCGCATAATAAATAATAACTTCTCTCATTTGTGCTACATACACTCTTTTGTTGGATGACAAACACCATTCGTTGTATAGGGCTACAAGAGCTCCCTCAAGCCGGAGTTAACAAGCGCCACAACATTCGGCATTCATATTTAAGTAACCTTAGAGCATAATAGATCTTTGGAAAATAGCCCGAGTACTAACATAGCATACACACTGTCACCATTACACTAGAAGGGGGGATAGATCACATCAATACTATCATAGCGATAATTAACTCCATAACCTACAAGAGATTATGATCATAATCTACGACAAGAACCACACGATGCACACACTGTCACCTTTACACCATGCATGAGGAATAGACTACTTTAATAACATCACATGAGTAGCACATAGACTAGTAGCGATACAAAGCTCATCATATATATCTCAATCATGTAAGGCAGCTCATAAGATCATTGTATTGAGTACAGAGAGAGAGATTAACCACATAGCTACCGGACAGCCCTTAGCCTCGAGGGAGAACTACTCCCTCCTCATCATGGGAGCAGCAGCGGATGGAGATGGCGGTGGTGTCGATGGATAAGCCTTCCTGGCACTTCCTCACCGGCGTGCTGCCGAACAGAGACTCGTCCCCCGATCTTGGTCGCGATGGCGGCGGCTCGGAAGGTTTCGCGTACCGTGGCTTATTCGTATCGATGTTTTAGGTCGTGGACCTTTATATAGGCGAGCGGAGTCTGGAAGGTCGACGAGGGTGACACTAGGGGGCACGGCCCACACCGGGCCGCGCCAGCCTTGTGTGGGGCCCCTGTGGCTCCTCTGCGGCTCGGTGTTCTGAAGCTTCGTGGGAAAATAGGATGTTGGCGTTGATTTCTCCCGATTCGAGAATATTTCCTTACTAGGATTTCTGAAACCAAAAACAGCAGAAGGAACGGCACTTCGGCATCTTGTCAATAGGTTAGTTCCGGAAAACGCATCAAAACGATATAAAGTGTGAACAAAACATGTAGGTATTGTCATAAAACAAGCATGGAACATCAGAAATTATAGATACGTTGGAGACGTATCAGCATCCCCAAGCTTAGTTCCTACTCGTCCTCGAGTAGGTAAACGATAACAACAAATAATTTCTGAAGTGACATGCTACCATCATAATCTTGATCAACATTATTGTAAAGCATATGACATGAATGGAGTGATTCAAAGCAATGATCTATAGTTTGCTAACAAATAGATAACATATAGCAAAACTTTTCATGAATAGTACTTTCAAGACAAGCATCAAAAAGTCTTGCATAAGAGTTAACTCATAAAGCAATAAATTCAAAGTAAAGGCATCAAGCAACACAAAGGAAGATATAAGTTTCAGCAGTTGCTTTCAACTTTCAACATGCATATCTCATGGATAATTGTCAAAACAGAGTAATATGATGAATGCAAATAAGCAAGTATGTAAGAATCAATGCACAAATTGACACAAGTGTTTGCTTCTAAGATGGAAGGAAATGGGTAAACCGACTCAACATAAAGTAAAAGATAGGCCCTTCGCAGAGGGAAGCAGGGATTAAATCATGTGCTAGATCTTTTCAAGTTTTGAAATCATAGAGAGCATAAAAGTAAAATTTTGAGAGGTGTTTGTTGTTGTCAACGAATGGTAATGGGTAATTTAACTACCTTATCAACCAGATTTTCAAGAGCGGCTCCCATGAAGGACGTTATCTCTACCAGAAGGTAGATCATCCTCTTCTCTTTTGTTTACACATGTACTTTAGTTTTATTTATTAGATGACACACTCCCCCAACCTTTTGCTTACACAAGCCATGGCTAACCGAATCCTTGCCTTCCAACATTCACATACCATGGAGGAGTGTCTATTTGCAAATTTAAGTTGCTTACGATAATCAGAGCAAAACATGTGAAGAGAATTATTAATGCAAGTTAATTAATTGGGGCTGGGAACCCCATTGCCAAGCTCTTTTTGCAAAATTATTGGATAAGCGGATGAGCCACTAGTCCATTGTGAAAGTCTATCGAAGTAAATGACAAGATCGAAAGATAAAACACCACATACTTCCTCATGAGCTATAAAACATTGACACAAATAAGAGATAATAGCTTTTGAATTGTTTAAAGGTAGCACATGAAGTATTTACTTGAATGGCAGAAATACCACATAGTAGGTAGATATGGTGGACACGAATGGCATAGGTTTTGGCTCAAGGTTTTGGATGCACGAGAAGCATTTCCTCTCTACAAGGTTTTGGCTAGCAAGGTTGTTTGAAGCAAACACAAGTATAAACCGGTACAACAAAACTTACATAAGAACATATTGCAAGCATTATAAGACTCTACACTGTCTTCCTTGTTTCTCAAACACTCTTACCAGAAAATATCTAGACCTTAGAGAGACCAATCATGCAAACCAAATTTCAACAAGCTCTACGGTAGTTCTCCACTACTAGATTTAACTACATGATGCAAGAGCTTAAACATGATTTATAAGAGCTCAAAATATTTGCCAAGTATCAAATTATTCAAGACCATATGAAGCATTTTCTGATTCCAACCAAATAGAAACAAGTGAAGCGATCAACTTTCGCCCTTGAACATTAAAAGTAAAGCTAAGAACACATGTGTTCATACGCAACAACGGAGCGTGTCTCTCCCCCACACATGAGCATGAATTTATTCAGAGAATGAAAATAATAAAACGAAAATAAAAGCACACACGCTCCAAGTAAAGTACATAAGATGTGACGGAATAAAAATATAGTTTTACTAGAAGTGACCTGATAAGTTGTCGATGAAGAAGGGGATGCCTTGGGCATCCCCAAGCTTAGATGCTTGAGTCTTCTTAAAATATGCAGGATGAACCACCGGGGCATCCCCAAGCTTAGACCTTTCACTCTTCTTGATCATAGTATATCATCCTCTTCTATTGACCCTTGAAAACTTCCTCCACACCAAACTTCAAGCAAACTCATTAGAGGGTTAGTGCATAATAAAATTCACATGTTCAGAGGTGAAACAATCATTCTTAACACTTCTGGACATTGCACAAAGCTTCTGAAAGTTAATGGAACAAAGAAACTCATTCAACATAGCAAAAGCGGCAATGCGAAATAAAAGGCAGAATCTGTCAATAAAAGAACAGTCCAGAAGACGAATTTGGCAGTGGGGCACTTAACTTGCTCAAACGGAAAAACTCAAAACTAATGAAAGTTGCGTACATATCTGAGGATCACACACGTAAATTTGCAGATTTTTCTGAGTTACCTACAGAGACTTCTGCTCAAATTCGTGACAGAATCTGTTTCTTGCAGTAATCCAAATCTAGTATCAACTTTACCATAGAGACTTTACTTGGCACAAAAACATGATAAGGAGAGGTTGCTACAGTAGTAAACAACTTCCAAGACTCAACAAAAACAAAAATTGCTGTAGTAAAATAAACACATGGGTTATCTCCCAAGAAGTTCTTTCTTTATAGCCATTAAGATGGGCTCAGCAATTTTAATGATACTCTCGCAAGAAAGAAGAGTTGAAGCAAAAGAGACACATCAAAAGCAAATTTAAAACACATTTAAGCCTACCACTTCCTATGAAAAGGAATCTTGTACACAAATAAATTCATGAAGAACAAAGTGGTAAGCATAGAAAAGCAACACAAGCGCAATTTGAAGATTCTCAACATAAAGAGGGGAAACTTAATATTATTAAGATGCATATAACCATGTTTCCCTCTCTCATAATAACTTTCAGTAGCATCATGAAAAAACTCAACAATATAACTATCACATATAACATTCTTGTCATGAGCCACATGCATAAAATTATTACTCTCCACATAAGCATAATCAATTTTTTATTAGTTGTAGTGGGAGCAAATTCAACAAAGTAGCTATCATTATCATTCTCATCAAGTGTAGGAGGCATAGTATAATCATAATAAAATTTACTCTCCATAGTAGGCGGCACCAAAAGACCACTATCATTATAATCATCATAAATAAGAGGCAAAGTATCATCAAAGAAAATTTTCTCCTCAATGCTTGGGGACTAAAAATATCATGCTCATCAAAACCAGCTTCCCCAAGCTTAGAATTTTCCATATCATTAACAACAATGGTGTTCAAAGCGTTCATACTAATATCATTGCTACTAGCATGCAAATAAGATTCCATAGGTTTTTTAATTTTAGCAGCAAACAATCCATGTCTTATCTCAGGAAATAGAATAAGAAGCTCATTGTTACTTTCCATTATGCCTAACTAGTGTAAACAAGAAACCAAAAGATGCAATTGCAGGATCTAAAGGAAATAGCTTCGAGTACTTACAACGGCGAAAATAGCTTAGTAGCCGAGATCCGGAGTGTGAGTACCTTTTACCTTTCCCCCCCGGCAACGGCGCCAGAAAATAGCTTGATGTCTACTCACGCTTCTTTTCCTGTAGACAGTGTTGGGCCTCCAAGAGCAGAGGTTTGTAGAACAGCAGCAAGTTTTCCCTTAAGTGGATCACCCAAGGTTTATCGAACTCAGGAGGAAGAGGTCAAAGATATCCCTCTCAAGCAACCCCGCAATCACGATACAAGAAGTCTCTTGTGTCCCCAACACACCTAATACACTTGTCGATGTATAGGTGCACTAGTTCGGCGAAGAGATAGTGAAATACAAGTAGTATGGATGTATATGAATGGTAATAGTAATCTGAATAAAATATGGCAGCGAGTAAACATGCAACAAAACAGTAAATAAACGGAGATTCGATGTTTGGAAACAAGGCCTAGGGATCATACTTTCTCTAGTGGACACTCTCAACATTGATCGCATAATAAATAATAACTTCTCTCATTTGTACTACATACACTCTTTTGTTGGATGACAAACACCATTCGTTGTGTAGGGCTACAAGAGCTCCCTCAAGCCGGAGTTAACAAGCGCCACAACATTCGGCATTCATATTTAAGTAACCTTAGAGCATAATAGATCTTTGCAAAATAGCCCGAGTACTAACATAGCATACACACTGTCACCATTACACTATGAAGGGGGATAGATCACATCAATACTATCATAGCGATAATTAACTCCATAACCTACATTAGGTTATGATCATAATCTACGACAAGAACCACACGATGCACACACTGTCACCTTTACACCATGCAGGAGGAATAGACTACTTTAATAACATCACATGAGTAGCACATAGACTAGTAGCGATACAAAGCTCATCATATAGATCTCAATCATTTAAGGCAGCTCATAAGATCATTGTATTGAGTACACAGAGAGAGATTAACCACATAGCTACCGGTACAGCCCTTAGCCTCGAGGAGAACTACTCCCTCCTCATCATGGAGCAGCTGTTGATGGAGATGGCGGTGGTGTCGATGGAGAAGCCTTCCGGGGCACTTCCCCGTCCCGCGGGCGTGGGAACAGAGACTCCGTCCCCCGGATCTTGGCTTCGCGATGGCGGGCTCCGAAGGTTCTCCGTGGCTTATTCGTATCGATGTTTTAGGTCGAGACCCTTATATAGGCGAAGAGGCGTGTCAAGGTCGACGAGGCGGTGACACAACAGGGGCGCGGCTCCACACCTCCGCGCCACCTGGTGTGGGGCCCCTGTGGCCCTCCGGCGGCTCTCGGTGTTCTCGAAGCTTCGTGGGAAAATAGGATGTTGGGCGTTGATTTCGATCCGAGAATATTTCCTTACTAGGATGAAACAAAAACAGAGAAAACAGACCGCCGGCATCTTGTCAATAGGTTAGTTCCGGAAAACGCATCAAAACGATATAAAGTGTGAACAAAACATGTAGGTATTGTCATAAAACAAGCATGGAACATCGGAGTATAGATACGTTGGGACGATAAATGATGACTTAATCACGACGGCTAAATCGAGTCCTAGCGGACAAGATAATGATGCCGATGAAACTGCATCGCCTCCCATTGCCGCGAAAAGTTCAACAAGCTTTTTTGCTATCGAGGATGATTTAGACCTGTGAATATCTATTTTGCCCTTTGTAACTAGCTTCCTTTATTCTGCATGATGAACTTCCTTGTTTTTCAAGGAGCTCTGACGATGATGACGATGTTCCTCTCGCAAAGAGGGCTAAGTTGTTCTTCTGGGAAATCCGAGTCAGCCAAGGAGTCAAATCCTTCGCCTGCCAAACGAACGCCGCCCTCAAGGACGGTCGTGGAGAAGATTCCAGTGTCGAAGGTTATCCCTTCTGGCAACGCCCGTTCCGTCAGCTGCCCGCGACCATGTAAGTGATTTATCTAACTTGGCTTTCTTCTTTTTCGGTGAATTTCCATATTCGACTGAGCTTTCTTGACCTTGCCTCGCAGCCGATTTACGCCACAGTTGACGCTGTGGTAGATTTTGCTGAGAAATTCACTCGTCTAGAGTCTGAGAATGCTCACCTTCAAAAGACCATCAAAACTTCGGCTGATCTAGTGCTGGAGGCTAACAGGCTCGCAGCCGATGCTCAAAATGAAAACATCTTGCTGAAAGATGAACTGAAGAAGCTGAAGCAAAAACTGAAGGATGAGCAGAATGCTAGACGCGAGGCTGCAGTCGCAGCCGATGAAAAAGAAGGCATCCTCCGTGAATCCATCGCAAATTTATTGGGTAAGTTCCTCTGTGCATATATTATTTTTCCAGTACTTTCCTCTAGGTTGCTTATCTACCTTCCTCCAGGCGCTGCCGATATAACCATCAATCGGGCCCGCAAGCTTCGGGAGGATTCCATGTCTGACGCATTGTCACTCGCTGCTGAGTCCAACATCCAAGTTCTTGGACTTTTGCAAAGAACCAAGGGAGCATTGTCGAGGTTATTCTCGATGATATTCCCGAAGATGAAGCAGGACAAGACTCTTGGCGAGATGGCAGACGCTTTCCTCGTCGACCCTTCTGAGCCTGTGGAGGTACTAAAGCGTCGTTCCCGTTTGTTTGGAGCGGTACTTACTTTCCAGCTACTAATGGGTCATGGGCTGGGCTCTGAGCTAGAAAAGTTGTCTAAGGCATTGCATGTAGATGACAACAATTGCCTAATCAATCTTGAGCCCTTCAAACAATCGGCAGTAACATGTGCTAATCAACTCCTCAAGCTGGTTGACGAGGCGAAGACCAAAACTGCGCCTGAAGCTGCCCCTGGCTCATCATCAGCTCTTCCTTGAATGAATGCTTGCTCTGTCAGTTGTAATTAAGGCCTGATACAGTTTAACCCAATCCTGTTTTATTCTGGCTCTGTTGCCAGCACCAACAATCTTTTGAATGTAATATATATGCTGCAGTGCTCCCGATGGGAGTTTTTATTAATGCTATTCTGAACTGAGAATTGTGCTGCAGATTCCTTCGTCTTCTTCTCGTGCCGATCCTTCTTTAAATCCTTCGGCTAGCGATGAATCTGATCTCGTTCGTCGTTTACGTGACCAAATATCCCGCTTGAACAAAGACATTACCACCCTTCACGCGATGGCAGCGTTGGTGAAAAGAAAGAGTGAGATTGCGACTGCAATTGAACAACACGCTCTCGACCGTCTCCGTGTTGCTACAGAAAGCTTGAGCTGTAAGTGTCTATCCATCCGTCGATTTTTATCGAAGCTTGAATATTCTTTAGCTGATTTTTGCCTCTCGACAGTCGTGGCATCTGACGAATCAGAGGAAAACAAGAGAATCCATGAAAAGATTGAAGCGATGACCGATGTCGCTCACCCGAAGCATGAGTTGTGGTCCCATCGACCGAAGGCTGTTGCCGTGGCCAAATTCGAACATCGAGCAGAGAAGGTGCACTATTACTTCGACAAGTTCCATGCTCATCTCTCGATGGTCTGGAGAACATTGTTTCCTCTGGACCAAGCACCCGAAACTTTATCTGCTCTGTTTACTCGATTCAAGACCCCTGAAAGGATTCGACTGTTGGTGCGAAAAGAGCTCCTGGCCGGTGCTGAACTTGCCTTTGCTTCAGTGTTAGCGTGTCATCCGACCTTAGATTTGGAGGCCATAGCAAACACCAATAGGAGTTTAGACCAGTATTACGACATTGCTAGAAATCCTGCGTATACTATCATCTCGGATGGAAACAGGTATTGAGAGGGATCTGAAGGCCCGAGAGGACCAGAGAAACCTGCCATGAATTTATGCATTCATATGTATGTAATGACCTTGTACCTGCAAGGGATAATCTCATATAAATTTAATGTGTGTTTTGTACATCATGTACTTTTGGTGAATTTGCTAATTCGATTAATAATTTTTTGTCGGGGGCGGCCGAGTGATCAAGTCAGCCTGCTCACCCGACGACTCCGTTGTAATTGCAAGTTTATTGCGGAGTCGATATGTAAGTTCTGTAAGAGCGACACCCGTCGAATAATCGAGGGATTTAGGCGCTTGGCTTCGTCACGCGGTGCACCGGTTTGAGCCTTGTTTGTGATAGTACGTCCATCGACTGCAGCACTCGCGTATTTTCTCGAGGCTTGGATGGGTTGTTGTGTGTCATTAACCTTAGCTCCCGATGGGAGTATTTAATTAACGACACCGTGCGAGCGTGTTTCTGGCCCGCGCTCCCGATGGGAGTAAGAGCCAATGACAAGGGCCCCGAACAATTTGTTCGGATGATGAGGCCTGGAACAATAAAGGTAGAAAACCTGATCAGAATTTTATTCATAACATAAGACAAGCTTAGGAGCTGCCGAATAACAGGAGGGGGATAATTATATCCTATGCGTAGAACCGTCGCAAATGTGCAACTTTCCATGGATTTTCAACGTCTTGACCCGAAGCTGGATTCTTGAGCCAATAAGCTCCCCCTGGTATCACTTTAGTGATGATGAACGACCCTTCCCATATGGAGATTCGAGCTTCAAAGGTCTCTCTTGCTTCAGTCATAGTACCATATCTCCAACATTGAAGCTTCGATTGCGTACTCGTCGACTGTGATAATTTCTTAACGCCTGCTGATACATCGTTGTTCTTGCCAAGGCGATGTCCCGAGCTTCGTCAAGGAGGTCCACGGCATCTGCAGTGCGATGTTGGAGGTAGCTTCCGTGTACGCGGTCACCCGAGGGGCTTCGAACCGAACATCGGCTGGCAAAACTGCTTCGGCTCCGTGTACCAAGAAGAACGGGGTGTACTGGGTTGACCTATTGGGTGTAGTACGTAAACTCCAAAGCACAGATGGTAATTCTTCGACCCAGGCTCCAGCCGCACCCGTAAGGCGTTTCTTGAGGCCGTCTCCTATTAGACCATTGATCCTTTCGACCTGGCCGTTGGTCTGGGGATGTGCCACCGATGCGAATTTTAGCTTAATGCCACTGTCATCGCAAAACTTCCGGAACTTTTTGGAATCAAAATTAGTTCCATTGTCTGTGACGATACTGTGAGGCATGCCAAATCGACAAGTTATTCCCCTGAAGAACTGGACGGCGGTTTCGGCTTTCTGATTTCGAACAGGTACAACCTCGATCCATTTGGTAAACTTGTCGACTGCGACCAGTAGATACGTGTGACCCCCGGGCGATGATCTCGGCAATGGCCCAACTTGATCGAGTCCCCACTGTGCGAAGGGCCACGCGAATGGTATTGTCATCAGATCTATTGCGGGAGCGTGAGGTCTTGGTGCAAACGCTGACAAGGGTCGCACTTCAGGACCAGGTCCCGTGCGTCTGATGATGTCGTTGGCCAGTAAAATCATGCTCTGAAAGCTTTCGCCACAAGGGCCCTGCTGCTTGCGTGGTGCCCGCAGTTTCCTTCATGTATCTCGCGTAGCGAGCCTTCCACGTCGATGGCTATGCACCTTTGAAAGATGATACTACGTTTTTTAGTTCTCCGTTCACCACGGTGAAGGCTTTGGACCGTCTCACAATTCTCTGGCTTCCACCGGATCCTCTGGTAACTGCTGCTCTATCAGGTACGCTAAAAATGGTTTGGTCCACAGGGGTTCGAGGAGGAGGACCTGCTCTGCAGGTCGAGATGGAGATTCTTCGACGTTTTGCTGCAAGCTAGCCTCTGAATCGTCAGCCGATGATTTTGGAGGTGCCGACGCTTTCTCCTTTATCGATCGCTGAGTGATAACTTCGTAAAATACTCCGTCTGGAATGGGGGAACACGTGGATCCAGTGTTCGCCAGAGCGTCGGCTTCCTCATTGCTGGCTCTGCCGATATGCTTAAGTTCGCACCCTTCAAATTTGGCTTCCATATTCTGGTATAATTGTCGGTAGGCGATCATGTTATCACTGACCGCGTCGCATAAATTCATCGACTGCTGTACCACCAGGTTCGAGTCTCCATAAATTTCCAGGCGAGTTGCTCCACATGCCTTTGCCATCTTCATTCCGTGCAACAGCGCTTCGTATTCTGCTTCATTATTTGTCGGCAGGGAGAAATTCATACGTAGGATGTACTTCATCTTGTCTCCTTGTTATCAGTATCACCCCTGCTCCTGCACCTGTACTCCGCTTAGATCCGTCAAAATACATTGTCCATGAACTAGACATATCGGGTGCTGTCGGTGTTTGTGACTGGATCTAGTCTGCCACAAAATATGGGAGGACTTGAGATTTAATAGCCGTCCGCTTGACGTAGGTTATGTCGGGTGGCGCTATCTCGATGGCCCATTGGGACACTCGACCCGTAGCTTCTGGGTTAGTGAGTATATTCTTCAACGGTGCCTCGCTTACGACAATGATCGGGTGCTCCGTGAAATAGTGGCGTAGTTTGCGAGCCGTTCTCCATACCGCATATGCCAATTTCTGGTGATGAGGATACCTCTATTTTGCCGGCATGAGTACTTCGGAGGTAGTAAACGGGCCTTTGCACGCCGTGAACTCTTCCTGCTCCTCTCGTTCAACAACTAGGACGCTGCTGAAGACTTGCACCGTTGCCGCTATGTACATGAGCAACGTTTCCTTCTCGGGGACGAGTACTGGAGATGTCGATAAGATCTTCTTTAGATTATCAAAAGATTCCTGCGCTCATCCGTCCACTCGAATTTTTCTGACTTCTTCATCAGGCTATAGAAGGGCAAAGCTTTCTCTCCCAGCTTGGCAATGAATCTGCTGAGTGCTGCCAAACGTCCCGCCAATTGCACTTGGTGCAAATTCTTTGGAGGCTCCATGTCGAGAATAGCTTTGATCTTTAAGGGATTGGCCTCTATCCCTCTAGCTGAGATGAAGTACCCGAGTACTTGTCCTCCTGGCACCCCGAAGAAACATTTCTTCGGGTTCAGCTTGATTTTATACCTGTCGAGGTTGTCGACAGTTTCCCGCAAATCGTCGATGAGAGTGGCGGCGTGCTTTGTCTTCACCATGATATCATCGATATAGACTTCGATATTCCTTCCAATCTGCTCTCCAAGACAGGCTTGCATACACCGCTGATAGGTTGCTCCTGCGTTTTTCAACCCGAAAGTCATGACGTTGTAGCAAAAAACGCCGTGCGGGGTGATGAATGCGGTCAACTCTTGGTCTTCCTTCTTGAGCTTGATCTGGTTGTACCCGGAGTATGCATCGAGGAAAGAGAGACGGTCACACCCTGCTGTGGAGTCGACTATCTGATCGATACGAGGCAGTGGGAAGTGATCCTTAGGGCAATGCTTATTGAGGCTTGTGTAATCGATACACATGCGAAGAGCGGTTGTGTCTTTCTTCGGTACCATGACTGGATTGGCCACCCACTCGGCTTCCTTGAGCTCCCGAATGAATCCGGCCTTGTGGAGCCGACTAACTTTTGGGTCAACATTGAGGGCGTGCTCAGCGAGTTCCCTGGGAATACCTGGCATGTCGGATGGTTCCCATGCAAATATTTCCCAGCGCTCACGGAGGAACTCGATGAGCGCGCCTTCCTATGCGACAATGAGGTCTGCCGAAGTATTGACCGTCTTCTTTGGGTCAGAGGGATGCACCTGCTGCTTCTTCGCTTCCTTCACGACGTCAAACTCATCGGATCTCACGTTTCGATTATCGGCTGGTGGCTTCGTGTGGTCTGTGATGGCATCGACTGCATTAAGTTCTTCCCTAGCCCCGAACTTCGAGGCGATCTTTTGGAAATCGTAGCTATCTGAACGGGAGAAGCTTCCATGGATGGTTATCGCTGTCCCATTATTGCCTGGCATCTTCAGCTTCAAGTATGCATAGTGAGGTACCGCCATGAATTTGGCAAACGTGGTCTGCCGAGGATGGCATGGTACCGAGATTCCCATCAACCACTTCGAACTCGATTTTCTCCTTCCTGAAGTTGCTAGGTGTGCCAAAAACTACGTCCAGTGATATTTTGCCAAGGGAATAAGCGGGTCGAGTCGGTATGATGCCGTGGAATCCTGTGTCGGACTCTCTTAGCATGTCGACTGTTAGGCCCATTGCTTTCATTGTGCTTGGCGAATAACATTCAGGCCGCTTCCTCCATCCATGAATACTTTGCTCATATTGTATCCTCCGATCTGTGCTTCAAGGACTAGGGCTGCGTGGCCTGCCTTGGAACGGCCTTCGGGTGATCTGCCTTGCTAAAAGATATGCTTTGGTCTGACCAGTCGATATATTCGGGTGTGTCGACCATGGCAACTTCCGCGTACTTTACTTCCCGTGAAAACTTCTTGACTTCTCTCTTCGAAAAACTGGTTTTATGGATCATGTTGACCTGTCCGCGAGACTCTGGGAACACCTCGACTGGTACGTATTTGTCTCCTCCCGGCTGGTATGTACGGCTCGGTATATATGGTTCGGTGGGTAACTATAGGATGCCGCCTTCTTCTCTCCATCGTGTGAACTCTTGCCGTGGCTTCAGCCCTAAGTCGCAGCACTGCCGAATTTCGAGGAATTTCTGAGAAGATGACTGGATTTTTCAAGGCCATCCTTCGGATCGATGTAAGAGTGTAGATAACACGGCGCTTCAAGTTGCTCCGTGGCCGATAGGCAAGGTGTGCGAAGGCGATTCTTGCTCGATTGCGTGTTGTGGCATCCTCGTTCATACTGTCGGGGGCGAGTCGCGATTTGCTCTTCTTCTTCACGACGTGAGTCCCTTCGTCTTTTCCTTTGCTCCTCTACGGCGCCGAAGCTGCTTCGGCTACCCTCTCCCGCACTCCTGGATAGGACTGCCAAAGCTGCTGCTGGCGTGATATCTTCTGGAACCGAAGTTCTTAGGCTTGATGCGTTTGAACTAGGGAGGCGAAGAAACCCTCTGGAATCGATGATGAAGTGAACACCACCGAAAGTAGTATCCATGTTGTCGCGTGAGATCTGATGCGACGCTTCGCGATGCGGTACGAACTCGAAGGACCCAGCGAACCGAATCTTCGGGTCTGACGCTGACTCGGGGATCAACGCCAGCACGTGACCGGCACGCCGATGACCTGCCTTGTGCCGACAGGCTTCCCACGACGGCGCCAATTGTCGAGGGTACTCCTCGACAATGCCCTCGATTGGGGCTTATAGGGTTGAATTGTAGGCTGACACGAGACATCGGTTCACAGACAAGCGGGGAGAGCGATTTACCCAGGTTCGGGGCCCTCGATGAGGTAAAACCCTTACGTCCCGCCTGTCTGATCTTGATTATGAAAATATCGGGTTACAATGGGGTGCCGAAGGTTTCGGTTGTGATCTCGTCGAGAGGCTAAGTGCTACGGCGACCTAGCTCTAGACTTATGATGGCTAAAGTTGCTAAGATTGATTGTGTCCCTCGGCAGCCCCTCTCCTGGCCCTTATATAGGAGGCCAGGTCTCAAGAGATCTGTCCGGGTACGACTAGGTTTACAAAAGACCTAGCTCTAAACTTTCCTTGTTCGGCTCCTCTCCATCTTGTTCTTCAAGGAATCCTCTCCAGCACCATCCTAGTGGCCCACCTTGCCATCGGGTATCTTCATGGGCCTCTAGTTGGGCCTAAATATTACCCTGCAAGCCTGTGAAAGCTACTTAACTAGTAAAACAAGCCAACCATCTCCATTGTTAATATCTTACATATAGTAACATCATTACACAAAAGTGATTTCCATATTGAGATACACAAGTTATGATCCCTATCTAGCTAGTCTTCTGAGTTTTCTTCGTGTGTTTCCCTTTCTTCTGACTGCGACGCAACCATGGACAATCTTCATTATTTAAGATGATGCTTGGGTCAGTTTTTACCTTGAAGGGTGGAATATCATCAAACTTATTATAATCTTCTGACATGTCTGTCTTGTCCTCTACTCCCACGATGTTTCTTTTTCCTGAAAGAACTATGTGCCGCTTTGGCTCATCGTATGATGTGTCCTCTTGCCTTTCTTTTTTTTTTCGGTTTGCTAGACATGTCCTTCACATAAAAAACCTGAGCCACTTCACTGGCTAGGACGAATGGTTCGGTGTCGTACCCTAGATTCTTGAGATCCACTGTAGTCATTCCGTACTGCGGGTCTACCTGTACCCCGTCTTTCAGGTTGAACCATTTGCACCGGAACAAAGGGACCTTGAAATTAGGTCCATAGTCAAGTTCCCATATCTCCTCTATGTACCCATAATATGTGACCTTGTTCCCATTGTCATCTTCTGCATCAAAGCGGACACCACTGTTTTGGTTGGTGCTCTTTTTATCTTGGGCGAACGTGTAAAATGTATTCCCATTAATCTCGTACCCTTGAAAAGTCGATATAGTCGAAGATGGTTGCTTGGCCAACAAGTATAGCTGCTCGTCATCAGTGACATTCATGAGACGTGTTTGCAACCAACCGCCGAAAGTCTTCATGTGTTCTCCATCAATCCAATCTTCACGTTGCTCCGGGTATTTAGAGCGTAAGATATCCTTGTGTTCCTCTTTGTACGGAGCCACCAAGATGGAATTATGTAGAACTGTGTAGTGTGCTTGAGTGAAAGAATGTCCGTCCATACACGTTGTTGCTTTCTTTCCTAGCGTGCCTTTTCCACGCAGTCTCCCCTCATAGCGCGATTCAGGAACACCGATCGGCTTAAGGTCAGGAATAAAGTCAACACAAAACTCAATGACCTCCTCTGTTCCAAAGCCCTTGGAGATGCTTCCTTCTGCCTAGCACGGTTATGAACGTACTTCTTTAAGACTCCCATGAATCTCTCAAAGGGGAACATGTTGTGTAGAAATACAGGACCGAGAACGCCAATCTCTTCGACCAGGTGAACTAGGAGATGTGTCATAATATTGAAGAAGGATGGTGGGAACACCAACTCGAAGCTGACTAGACATTGCACCACATCCTTCTGTAAATTTTGTAGAGTAAGTGGATTGATCACCTTCTGAGAAATTGCATTGAGAAACGCACATAGCTTCACAATGGGTACTCGAACATTTTCCGGCAGAAGCCCCCTCAATGCAACCGGAAGTAATTGTGTCATAATCACGTGGCAGTGATACGTCTCCAACGTATCGATAATTTCTTATGTTCCATGCTACTTTATTGATGATACCTACATGTTTTATGCACATTATATGTCATATTTATGCATTTTCTGGAACTAACCTATTAACAAGATGCCGAAGAGCCGCTGTTTTCTGTTTTTGGTTTCGAAATCCTAGTAAGGAAATATTCTCGGAATTGGACGAAATCAACGCCCTGGTCCTATTTTTGCACGGAGCTTCCGGAAGACCGAAGAGGGAAGGAAGTGGGGTCACGAGGCGCCGTCACCATAGGGCGGCGCGCCTGTGCCCCGGCCGCCGACCTATGGTGTGGGCCTCGTGTGGCCCCCCACGTTGCCCTTCCGCCTACTTAAAGCCTCCGTCGCGAAACCCCCAGTACCGAGAGCCACGATACGGAAAACCTTCCAGAGACGCGCCGCCACGAATCCCATCTCGGGATTCAGAGATCGCCTCCGCACCCGGGCGGAGAGGGGATTCATCTCCGAGGACTCTTCATCGCCATGATCGCTCCGGAGTGATGAGTGAGTAGTTCACCCTGGACTATGGGTCCATAGCGGTAGCTAGATGGTCGTCTTCTCCTTGTTGTGCTTCATTGTTGGATCTTGTGAGCTGCCTAACATGATCAAGATCATCTATCTGTAATACTATATGTTGTGTTTGTCGGGATCCGATGGATAGAGAATACTATGTTATGGTGATTATCAATCTATTGTTTATGTGTTGTTTATGATCTTGCATGCTCTCCGTTATTAGTAGAGGCTCCGGCCAAGTTTGTACTCTTAACTCCAAGAGGAGTATTTATGCTCGATAGTGGGTTCATGCCTTCATTGACACCTGGGACAGTGACAGAAAGTTCTAAGGTTGTGATGTGCTGTTGCCACTAGGGATAAAACATTGATTCTATGTCTAAGGATGTAGTTGTCGATTACATTACGCACCATACTTAATGCAATTGTCTGTTGCTTTGCAACTTAATACTGAATGGGGTTCGGATGATAACCTGAAGGTGGACTTTTTAGGCATAGATGCGTTGGATGGCGGTCTATGTACTTTGTCGTAATGCCGGATTAAATCTCACTATATTTATCATATCATGTATATGCATTGTTATGCTCTTCTCTATTTGTCAATTGCCCGACTGTAATTTGTTCACCCAACATGCTTTTATCTTATGGGAGAGACACCTCTAGTGAACTGTGGACCCCGGTCCTATTCTTTACATAGCATACAATCTACTGCAATTGTGTTTTACTGTGTTTCTTGCAAACAATCATCTTCCACTCGATACGCTTAATCCTTTGTTACAGCAAGTCGGTGAGATTGACAACCTCACTGTTTCGTTGGGACAAAGTACTTTGGTTTTGTTGTGCAGATTCCACGTTGGCGCGGAATCCCTGTTGTTGCGTCGCATCACATTTCGCCACCATCAACCTTAACGTGCTTCTTGGCTCCTACGGTTCGATTAAACCTTGGTTTCTTTCTGAGGGAAAACTTGCTGCTGTGCGCATCATACCTTCCTCTTGGGGTTCCCAACGAACGTGTGAGTTACACGCCATCAAGCTCTTTTTCTGGCGCCGTTGCCGGGGAGATTAAGACACGCTGCAAGGGGAGTCTCCACTTCTCAATCTCTTTACTTTGTTTTTGTCTTGCTTTGTTTTATTTACTACTTTGTTTGCTGCACCTAAACAAAACACACAAAAATTAGTTGCTAGTTTTACTTTATTTACCGTCTTGCTCTCTATATCAAAAACACAAAAAAATTAGTTACTTGCATTTACTTTATCTAGTTTGTTTTATTTACCGTTGCTAAAATGAATACCCCTGAAAATACTAAGTTGTGTGACTTCACAAACGCAAATAATAATGATTTCCTATGCACACCTATTGCTCCACCTGCTACTACAGCAGAATTCTTTGAAATTAAACCTGCTTTACTAAATCTTGTCATGAGAGATCAATTTTCTGGTGTTAGTTCTGATGATGCTGCTGCCCATCTCAATAATTTTGTTGAACTATGTGAAATGCAAAAGTATAAGGATGTAGATGGTGATATTATTAAATTGAAAGTGTTTCCTTTCTCATTAAGAGGAATAGCTAAAGATTGGTTGCTATCTTTGCCTAAGAATAGTATTGATTCATGGACTAAATGTAAGGATGCTTTTATTGGTAGATATTATCCTCCCGCTAAAATTATATCTTTGAGAAGTAGCATAATGAATTTTAAGCAATTAGATACTGAACATGTTGCTCAAGCATGGGAGAGAATGAAAACTTTGGTAAAGAATTGCCCAACCCATGGACTGACTACTTGGATGATCATCCAAACCTTCTATGCAGGACTAAATTTTTCTTCGCGCAATTTATTGGATTCAGCTGCTGGAGGTACCTTTATGTCCATCACATTGGGGGCGGCTACAAAACTTCTTGATGATATGATGATAAATTACTCTGAATGGCACACGGAAAGAGCTCCACAAGGTAAGAAGGTAAATTCTGTTGAAGAAACCTCTTCCTTGAGTGATAAGATTGATGTGATTATGTCTATGCTTGTGAATGGTAGATCTAATGTAGATCCAAATAATGTTCCTTTAGCTTCATTGGTTGCTCAAGAAGAAAATGTTGATGTGAATTTCATTAAAAACAATAATTTCAACAACAATGCTTATAGGAACAACTCTGGTAATAACTATAGGCCATATCCTGCTAGTGGTAATGATTATGGTAATACTTATGGTAGATATGAGGAAAGGATGCTAGAAATTGAAAGATCCACTAAAAACTTTATGCAATCACAATATGAGCAAAATCAATTGTTTACTAAAACTATGAATGAACAATCTACCTTGTTGAAAAATATAGGAAATCAACTTGAAAACTTGAATAGGGAGATTTCTGGTCTGCAAACTAAAATTTCAAATGCTGAAACCCGAATCTCATACATGTCCGCATCACAATCCTCTTTAATTAATAAAATGGCTGCTAAACCTGATGATATTGATAATAAGATTACTACTACAGCAAATGCCATCCAAGTTAGAATTAATGAGAATATAAGATTAATGGCTGAATTGCGTGCTAGGTGGGATAGAGAAGAAAATGAAAAACTAGCTAAAGAGAATAATGTAGCTAAAGTTTGGACTATCACCACCACTAGTAATGCTAATTCTTCACATGTTGCTGCACCTCCTACTATCAATGGTAAAATAATTGGTGTTGGCAATGTTTCTACTCCTAGTGCAAAGCGAACAAAACTGCCTGAAATTGCTAAAACTGCTGAAACTGCTTGTGATAAAACTGCTGAAATTTTTCCAACCTTGGGAACAATGATCCCATTGCTGTAGCTCATAATGATTTAGATTTTGATGATTGCCACATCTCTGAAGTTATAAAGTTCTTACAAAAACTTGCTAAAAGTCCTAATGCTAGTGCTATAAATTTAGCCTTTACAAAACATATTACAAATGCTCTCATAAAAGCTAGAGAAGAGAAACTAAAACTTGAAACTTATATTCCTAGAAAGTTAGAATATGGTTGGGAGCCCATCATTAAAATGAAATTCAATGACTTTGAATGTAATGCTTTATGCGATCTTGGTGCAAGTATTTCTGTTATGCCTAAAAAGATTTATGATATGCTTGACTTGCCACCATTGAAGAATTGTTATTTGGATGTTAATCTTGCCGATAATGTTAAAAAGAAACCTTTGGGGAGGATTGATAATGTGCGCATTACGGTTAACAATAACCTTGTCCCCGTTGATTTTGTTGTCTTGGATATCGAATGCAATGCATCTTGTCCTATTGTGTTGGGAAGACCTTTCCTTCGAACTGTTGGTGCTGTTATTGATATGAGGGAAGGTAATATTAAATATCAATTTCCTCTCAAGAAAGGTATGGAACACTTCCCTAGAAAGAGAATAAAGTTGCCTTTTGATTCTATTATTAGAACGAGTTATGATGTTGATGCTTCTACTCTTGATGTTACTTGATTTGCACTTTCTGCGCCTAGCTGAAAGGCGTTAAAGAAAAGCGCTTATGGAGACAACCCATGTTTTTACTACAGCAATTTTTTGTTTTGTTGAGTCTTGGAAGTTGTTTACTACTGTAGCAACCTCTCCTTATCATGTTTTTGTGCCAAGTAAAGTTTCTATGTCAAAATTGATGTTATATTTGGGATCGCTGCACAGAAACAGCATTGCTGTCTGTCACGAATCTGGGCACAGGCCTCTGTAGAAAATTCGAAAAATCTGCCAATTTACGAGCGTGATCCTCAGATATGTACGCAACTTTCATTAGTTTTGAGTTTTTCCATTTGAGCAAGTCTGGTGCCAGATTTAAATTCGTCTTTACGGACTGTTCTGTTTTTGACAGATTCTGCCTTTTATTTCGCATTGCCTCTTTTGCTATGTTGGATTCATTTCTTTGATCCATTAATGTCCAGTAGCTCTATGCAATGTCCAGAAGTGTAAAGAATGATTGTGTCACCTCTGAATGTGTGAATTATTAATTGTGCACTAACCCTCTAATGAGTTTGCTTGAAGTTTGGTGTGAAGGAAGTTTTCAAGGGTCAAGAGAGGAGTATGATATACTATGATCAAGAGGAGTGAAAGCTCTAAGCTTGGGGATGCCCCGTGGTTCATCCCTGCATATTTTAAGAAGACTCAACCGTCTAAGCTTGGGGATGCCCAAGGCATCCCCTTCTTCATCGACAACATCATCAGGTTCCTCCCCTGAAACTATATTTTTATTCAATCACATCTTGTGTTCTTTACTTGGAGCGTCGGTTTGTTTTTGTTTTTGTTTTTGTTTGAATAAAATGGATCCTAGCATTCACCTTGTGGGAGAGAGACACGCTCCGCTGTTGCATATGGACAAATATGTCCTTAGGCTTTACACATAATGTTCAAGGCGAAGTTTCTTCTTCGTTAAATTGTTATATGATTGGAATTGGAAAATGCTACATGTAGTAATTCTAAAATGTCTTGGATAATGTGATACTTGGAAATTGTTGTGCTCATGTTTAAGCTCTTGCATCATATGCTTTGCACCCATTAATGAAGAAATACATAGAGCTTGCTAAAATTTGATTTGCATATTTGGTCTCTCTAAGGTCTAGATAATATCTAGTATTGAGTTTTGAACAACAAGGAAGACGGTGTAGAGTCTTATAATGTTTACAATATGTCTTTTATGTGAGTTTTGCTGCACCGGTTCATCCTTGAGTTTGCTTCAAATAACCTTGCTAGCCTAAACCTTGTATCGAGAGGGAATACTTCTCATGCATCCAAAATCCTTGAGCCAACCACTATGCCATTTGTGTCCACCATACCTACCTACTACATGGTATTTCTCCGCCATTCCAAAGTAAATTGCTTGAGTGCTACCTTTAAAATTCCATCATTCACCTTTGCAATATATAGCTCATGGGACAAAATAGCCTTAAAAACTATCGTAGTATTGAATATGTACTTATGCACTTTATCTTTTATTAAGTTGCTTGTTGTGCAATAACCATGCTTCTGGGGAACGCCATCAACTATTGTTGAATATCATGTGAGTTGCTATGCATGTCCGTCTTGTCTGAAGGATCTATCACTTTAGTGGTTGGAGCATGCAAAATTGTTAGAGAAGAACATTGGGCCGCTAACTAAAGCCATGAATCATGGTTGAAGTTTCAGTTTTGGACATATATCCTCAATCTCATATGAGAATAATAAGTGTTGCTACATGCTTATGCATTTAAGAGGAGTCCATTATCTGTTGTCCATGTTGTCCCGGTATGGATGTCTAAGTTGAGAATAATCAAAAGCGAGAAATCCAAAATGCGAGCATTCTCCTTAGACCTTTGTAGGCGGCATGGAGGTACCCCTTTGTGACACTTGGTTGAAACATGGCATGCAAAGATCCGGTAGTCCAAGCTAAGTAGGACAAGGTGCGGGCACTATTAGTACACTATGCATGAGGCTTGCAACTTGTAAGATATAATTTACATAACTCATATGCTTTATTACTACCGTTGACAAAATTGTTTCATGTTTTCAAAATAAAAGCTCTAGCACAAATACAGCAATCGATGCTTTCCTCTTTGAAGGACCATTCTTTTACTTTTATTGTTGAGTCAGTTCACCTATCTCTCCACCTTAAGAAGCAAACACTTGTGTGAACTGTGCATTGATTCCTACATACTTGCATATTGCACTTGTTATACTACTTTATGTTGACAATATCCATGAGATATACATGTTATAAGTTGAAAGCAACCGCTGAAACTTAATCTTCCTTTGTGTTGCTTCAATACCTTTACTTTGATTTATTGCTTTATGAGTTAACTCTTATGCAAGACTTATTGATGCTTGTCTTGAAGTACTATTCATGAAAAGTCTTTGTCATATGATTCACTTGTTTACTCATGTCATTACCTTTGTTTTGATCGCTGCATTCATTACATATGTTTACAAATAGTATGATCAAGATTATGATGGCATGTCACTTCAGAAATTATCTTTGTTATCGTTTTACCTGCTCGGGACGAGCAGAACTAAGCTTGGGGATGCTGATACGTCTCCAACGTATCGATAATTTCTTATGTTCCATGCTACTTTATTGATGATACCTACATGTTTTATGCACATTATATGTCATATTTATGCATTTTCGGAACTAACCTATTAACAAGATGCCGAAGAGCCAGTTGCTGTTTTCTGCTTTTGGTTTCAGAAATCCTAGTAAGGAAATATTCTCGGAATTGGACGAAATCAACGCCCAGGGTCCTATTTTTGCACGGAGCTTCCAAGACCGAAGAGGGAAGGAAGTGGGGCCACGAGGCGCCGTCACCATAGGCGGCGCGGCCCAGGCCCTGGCCGCGCCGACCATGGTGTGGGGCCCTCGTGTGGCCCCCCACGTTGCCCTTCCGCCTACTTAAAGTCTCCGTCGCGAAACCCCGCACGAGAGCCACGATACGGAAAACCTTCCAGACGCCGCCGCCACGAATCCCATCTCGGGGATTCAGAGATCGCCTCCCGCACCCTGCCGGAGAGGGGATTCATCTCCCGGAGGACTCTTCATCGCCATGATCGCCTCCGGAGTGATGAGTGAGTAGTTCACCCCTGGACTATGGGTCCATAGCAGTAGCTAGATGGTCGTCTTCTCCTTGTTGTGCTTCATTGTTGGATCTTGTGAGCTGCCTAACATGATCAAGATCATCTATCTGTAATACTATATGTTGTGTTTGTCGGGATCCGATGGATAGAGAATACTATGTTATGGTGATTATCAATCTATTGTTTATGTGTTGTTTATGATCTTGCATGCTCTCCGTTATTAGTAGAGGCTCTGGCCAAGTTTTTTACTCTTAACTCCAAGAGGGAGTATTTATGCTCGATAGTGGGTTCATGCCTTCATTGACACCTGGGACAGTGACAGAAAGTTCTAAGGTTGTGATGTGTTGCCACTAGGGATAAAACATTGATTCTATGTCTAAGGATGTAGTTGTCGATTACATTACGCACCATACTTAATGCAATTGTCTGTTGCTTTGCAACTTAATACCGAATGGGGTTCGGATGATAACCTGAAGGTGGACTTTTTAGGCATAGATGCAGTTGGATGGCGGTCTATGTACTTTGTCGTAATGCCCGGATTAAATCTCACTATATTTATCATATCATGTATATGCATTGTTATGCTCTTCTCTATTTGTCAATTGCCCGACTGTAATTTGTTCACCCAACATGCTTTTATCTTATGGGAGAGACACCTCTAGTGAACTGTGGACCCCGGTCCTATTCTTTACATAGCATACAATCTACTGCAATTGTGTTTTACTGTTTTCTTGCAAACAATCATCTTCCACTCGATACGCTTAATCCTTTGTTACAGCAAGCCGGTGAGATTGACAACCTCACTGTTTCGTTGGGACAAAGTACTTTGGTTTTGTTGTGCAGATTCCACGTTGGCGCCGAATCCCTGTTGTTGCGCCACATCACATTTCGCCACCATCAACCTTCAACGTGCTTCTTGGCTCCCACGGTTCGATTAAACCTTGGTTTCTTGAGGGTACTCGTCATCATCCCTCTTGGTTCCGAACGAATGTGTCAGATCACGGCAGTCATGAGACTTTAGGTTTTGATACTTTTTCTCTGACATGTTTATTATTCCCTTTATATTCGACGAGAAGCCAGACGGGACCTTGATTCTACTCAGGACTTCAAAAAAGATCTCCTTCTCCTCTTTGGTAAGAGCGTAGCTGGCAGGACCTTGATACTTCTCTGGATTCAGGTTGTTTCCTTCGTGGATACTTTGCTGGTCATTCCGTGCATCCGGTGTATCTTTTGTCTTCCCATACACGCCCAAGAAGTTTAGCAGGTTCACGCAAAGATTTTTCGTCACGTGCATCACGTCGATTGCAGAGTGAACCTCTAAGAATTTCCAGTAGGGTAGCTCCCAAAATATAGACTTCTTCTTCCACATGGGTACGTGTCCGTCAACATCATGCGGAATAGATTGTCCGCTAGGACCCTTTCCAAAGATCACTTTTAAATCCTTGACCATATCATATATAACTTCCCCAGTAGGGCGGGTAGGCTTCGTTCGGTCATCTGCCTCACCTCCGAAATGCTTTCCTCTCTTTCTTACGTGATGTTGTTTTGAAAGAAATCGACGATGCCCCAGGTACACATTCTTGTTTCCCAAATATTTACTGTCAGTCTCACCTAAACAGTGTGTGCATGCATTGTATCCCATGTTTGACTGCCCTAAAATGTTACCAAGAGCAGGCCAATCATTGATGGTTACAAATAACAATGCTCGTAGGTTAAATTCCTTTTGTTCGTGCTCATCCCACACAGGTACACCTTCTTCACGCCACAACTCTAAAAGTTCTTCAACCAATGGCCTCAGGTACACATCAATGTCGTTGCCGGGTTGCTTCGGGCCTTGGATGAGCACTGACATCATAATGAACTTCCGCTTCATGAACAACCAAGGAGGAAGGTTATAGATACATAGAGTCACTGGCCAGGTGCTATGACTGGAGCTCTGCTCCCCGAAAGGATTAAAGCCATCTGTACTTAGACCAAATCTTAAGTTCCTTGCGTCATCTAAAAATGACTTGAACTCTCTGTCGATTTTTCTCCACTGCGACCCGTCAGCGGGGTGTCTCAGCATCACATCTTTCTTACGGTCCTCTTTGTGCCATCGCAACAACTTGGCATGCTCTTTGTTTTGGAACAAACGTTTCAACCGTGGTATTATAGGAGCATACCACATCACCTTCGCAGAACCCTCTTCCTGGGGTTGGACTCGCCCTCAACATCGCCAGGGTCATCTCGCCCGATCTTATACCTCAATGCACTACATACCGGACATGCATTCAAATTCTCGTACTCCTAGAGGATGCAGTCATTGATGCATGCATGTATCTTCTGCACCTCTAATCCTAGAGGGCAGACAACCTTCTTTGCTTCGTACGTACTAGAGGGCAATACGTTCTCCCCTGGAAGCATCTTCTTTATTATTTTCAGCAACTTTTCAAATCCCTTGTCAGAAGTACCATTCTCTGCCTTCCATTGCAGCAATTCCAGCGTGGTACCCAGCTTTTTCTGGCCATTTTCGCAATTTGGGTACAATAGTTTGTTGTGAACCTCTAAAATTTTCTCCAACTTCAACCTCTCCTTTTCATTTCCGTAGTTCATCTTCGCATCAAGAATGGCCCGACCCAAATCGTCATCCGGGTCATCAAAAATCGGCTCATCAAAAATGGGCTCTTCTTCAGCTTCGTCTTCCCCCATTCTACTATCACCGTCTTCAGTGAATATAGGATAGTTGTCACTATCCTCTTCTTCTTCGTTGTCTTCCAATATAACCCCTCTTTCTCCGTGCTTGGTCTAGCAATTATAGCTGGGCATGAAACCGTTCTCCAGCAGGTGGACGTGAATGGTCTTTGAGGTAGAGTAATCCTTCATATTCTTACAGGAACTACATGGACAATAGATGAAACCATTCGACTGCCTGTTTGCCTCAGCCACGTTGAGAAAATAATGCATGTCATTAATGAAGTCGAGATGGCACCGGTCACCGTACATCCATTGTTGACTCATCTGCATTATATATGTATATCAAAAATCATCAATTACACAACATCGTGGATATATGAGTGACCAACTTAACTAATATTCAAGTTCATCACATAAAACTAAGTTTTTTTATGAAAAAGAAGAGGCTCACCGAGGTGGTACGGTGCCGGCTAGGGGACGACGCTGGCGATCGACGGCGGTGAGGACGGGGATGATACTAATTAAAACCTACAAAACATACCATAATTTCAGCTCAAATTGCATATAAAAAAATAAAATCCCTAACTTAGGCATTTCATCGAACACCTTGCTAGCACTAGAAAAATAGTACGAGTTAAAACTACCAAAGAAATAAGCTAAATTAGGAATGCCGGAAGAAAGGATGATATTGCTAACCCTTGGATAGATGTATGCCCTTAATCTTGTTAAAATGGTGGAGAGAAAATAGAAATTTGTTGGAGTGTGAGAGGTGCAAAAAAATTTAGAGTGTGAGAGGAAGAAGAGAAAAATGAGAGCCAAGGACGGGCGCGCGATGTGATAATATAGGTGGCACCCTTTGGTACCGGTTTGTGTTACGAACCGGTACCAAAGGTCCAGCCCTGGTCCCACCGCGCGCTTGAATTTTGGCCGAAGACCTTTCGTACCGGTTTCTAACACGAACCGGTACGAAAGCCCCTCCCAAACCGGTGCCAGAGCTCCTCGCCCGCCTGAGTCCCCAAACCGGTGCAAATGACCCCTTTGGTACCGGTTCGTAAGGGAACCGGTACCAAAGGCTTAGATGGATGCCCCATTTTCTACTAGTGGTATTTGGTGTACAAGAAATTTCACCACGGGTGTACTTGCATTTCGGTGTACTTCAGGTTTCACCACGAGTGTACTTTGGTGTACTTGTAATTTGGTGTATTTGTACTTTGATATGCTTGTACTTGGTATACCTGTATTTCCGTATACATATACTTCGATGTACTTGCACTTTTAATGGGAAAACCCGAATACTTTTGTGTGCCATGTACGCGGCTTCTGTTACAAGAAGAAAGCACAAACAAGCGATCGAGCGCCGGCGATGGCTTTACGAATTAATCGTGAGGTACAGGAACGCGCGTGATGACGCTCGTTGTTTTGCCGCGAGATGGCTTGATAACCAGCTAGCTAGCATGCATCGGAGGCAGCCTAGCACGCATGCATGTCGATATGTGAAATTACACGTCCGTAGTCTGGCTGCGTGGTCTGTACGTGCGCCATTTTTTTAAGGAGTATCAGGAGATGGAATAAAACAGTCCGCCCAGCTTCCCGCGCCAGCGGCGCAATCTTTTCCGTACCGGTATGCGTGGGGCCTTCGGCTGGGGGACGAGAGTAGAGCTCGCTGCAAGCAATAGATATAGGGGATCCAACGGCCGACAACTTAAGGGCTCAGGCAACCATCGCCGCCAACAAACCCTAATTCCAGATCGATTCCCTCCGACCTAGGCTATGGCTTCCATGGCGTCCAAGCTCGCGCGGGCAGCCTTCGCAACCCGCGCCTCTCCCTCAGCCGCTGGACGTATTGCTGCTGGCGGTCGCCCTGCAGCCGCCATCAGTGGCTCCCCTACAGACGCCCTCAGTATCTCCCTTGCAGGTAATAATCCCTAGCTAAGGGCCTCCTCCTACGGAATAACCTGAATACCCAAATTCCGACTTCTTTTTATTTCGACACGAATGCTTCAGAATTTAATACAGTACCTGAATTCACATCTAATTTCTTATCATCAGTAGATATATCCGGATAAACAGGCCGGCAGGGATTAGACACTATTCATTAGGAGCTGTTCTATTCACCACACATCTAACAAGCATGTTGATTGATTTAGTACTGCCAACTGATAATTTGTTGTGGTAGCTCTGCCTTGCAAGGCTAGTTTAATCAAATTTATTCTGCTGAGAGCAATAGTACAAATGATTGTATTTTCCATGAATCAAATTGTAACTATATGCCTGCTGAATGGCAGAAGGCCCCAAAGGATATCCCAATCCACCTGTTGATGAGAATGTGCTCAAATCCAAGGAATCCATGTGGGCCTTCTATGAGTACTGGTGCAAGTTTCATGGCATATCGCGTGACCATCGTGAGATGGCCCGTCGGTTCAAGATATTTAGTGATAACGCAAGGCGTGTGCACGAGTTCAACAGTTCCAACTGCCGTGGCAGTCTGGCAATGAACGGACTGGCAGATGCGACAAATGAGGAGATCAACATTCGATATGGATATAGGCGGAAGAAAAGATGATATCACCCCTTCCTGATGTACCAAGACATGCCTCTTAAGTTCCTAGCAGTATTGTGTGCTGCCTTGTTGCATGTATACTGGACAGTTATCTATGCTTTTATGTATGAGCTCATATTTAGCTTTGATAAAAGCTATAATTTCTGAACTCACAATCTATTGCTTTGATGAATGAGCTCATTTAGCTTTGATAAAAGCTATATTTTCTGTAACTCCATCGATCGCTTTCATGTATGAGGTCATTTAGCTTTGATAAAAGCTACTCCCTCCAATCCAAATTTATTGACGCGAATTCATGACAGGCTAAGGAAGGGGGCAGCTCGCGCGAGCATGGCCGCGTCCAGGGTCGGCGCGCCGTCGCCTTGATCTCCTAGCTCCGGCCTCCTCTGCCTCTGCTCCGACCGGATCCGGAGCCTCCTTGGTCTCCTCTGTCCACCCCTCCCAAGGCCGGGCGCCGTTGTCGCCCGGGTCGCGCGGTCGTGCCTGCCGCATGGGCGTCGAGCTGTTCCGGCTCAACTCCGTGGCCGTGGCCTCTCCGGCTCCTCCGGCCGCCGCCGTCCAGCTTGCCGCGGCCGCGCTCGCCCACCGCAGGTCTGACCCGTCCAATCGAGGCCGGATGGCTAGGACTCGCGCCCGCCCACCCCCTGGGCCGGCGACGGCGACCCAGCGCCCGGGATCTCGTGTTGCGCCGGCGGCCGTGCTGGCCCCAGCTCCTAGCTCCAGCTGTGATGAAGCTGCAGAGTCAACGCTTCTTCCTCCAGCAGCGCCATCGGCTCCTGCAGAGCAAGCTTTGCAGCCGCGTTGTTGTCCCTCGGCTGCTTCGTCGGTGGAGTTCGTCCTCGTCTCGCCCATGGCCGAGTTGGCGCCGCTTCAGCCTACGACCGAGCTGGCCTCAAGTTCGACATCGCCGACCGTCCCCGTTGCTGCTTCGCTTGAAGACGACGCCAGACTGACGAGGAAAATTTGCTCCGCCACGAAGCCGCTCCTCGCTGGCATGGCCTCGCCTCGTCCTCGCCTCCGCCATAGGTCCGTGTTGGCGGCCGATCCTCCAACTGGTCCTCGCCTTCCCAGCGGGCTGCTATGCGACCCTGCTGTGTTGGTCGAGGGGCTTGGGTCCTTATCGCTGTCGCCGGTTGCCTCGGGTGGCCCTGCTAGTGATGCGCTTCTGGCCCCAAGCTCTTTGAGCTCCGACATGGACGAAGACGAAGACGATGAAGAGTTGGCTGAGCGGTCGCCGTTGGCCTCCACCAAAGGCATTGTTTCTGGCTCGGTTTGTGCCATCGCTAATGTGCGCCATGATGAGGAGGCGCTAGCAGAGCCCTGCGAACGCCTCTCTGATGTTGTTGTTGATGCTCTTGGTGACGAGGAGGATTGGGTACAGGTGGGTCGGGGCGGCCGCCCGGGCCGCGAGCCATCGTCTTTGCATCGGAAGGATGGCCTCGAGCGTAGTCTCGCCTTCAAGCGTTGGGCTCGTGGGAGATGCTTTCGGTGTCTCGAGCGTGACCACCAGGTTAGCGCATGCCGTGCGCCCTTCATGTGCATCCGTTGTCGTCAACCTGGTCATCGGGAGCGATTCTGCCGTGCGCGCTTTCCAGCCGCTCGTTCTCGCTCTCCGGACACTCGTACTCGTTCTTCGGATGCACATGCTCCTTGCCAGAGGAGCCACTCTCCGACCGCTCAGCCTCGTCGTACCTCAGAGTCTCAGAGTTGGGCTGAGGTCGTGTGCCGCTCGTCCTCGCCTGCAACATCACCGCCAATGCCCGCTCCAAGGTGTTGTGAGGAGTTCAATGTCAACGCCAATTTAGACTCGCGCTTTCAGTGTCAGTTTGCTTTGCTGCGCATGGAGCTCACCCAGTTGGTTGCTGACCGCGTTGAGGAGGTGTCTCGCCCCCTTCGTGAAGAGGTGGCAAGTCTCAAGTTGTTGTTGGCACGCGTTGGTAATTGTTTGGAGCCGACAGAGGCATGTTCTTCTGGTGGGCAGGAGCTTGCCACCATGCAGGATTCGCTACCGCTTGATTCCGCTATGCAGAAGTCATTTGTGGTTGATGAAGAACATCTCTACAGTAGTTTCTCTCCTCGTGGCAGCCCCTGTCAGTCACCGCAGCTTGTTGTGTCGGCTCCCTCTAAGAGCAAGGGCATTGATGGGATCTTGGATCCGATGTTGCAGATCACGCCAGAGCTACATGGGTTGTGTGAGGATTCTTCTGTGGTGCTTCCGTTGGTGTTGGGCTCTTTGAAGGCCTTGGCGGTGACTACGACGCCCTCGCCACCGCAGTCGGAGCCTTGCCAGTCCCTCGCCTCTTTGGACAGTGGAGGAGTGTTCGCTGCTAGCTCTGATGCTCTTTTTGCTAAAGAGCTGTGCGGCTTACTCGCTAGTTTAGAAGCGGCTAGCCCTGGATATGGCAAGGATATTGACTGCGTCTTGGCGGGAAAGGCTTCGGAGAATATGATCAGGAAGGTGGAGAAGTCTCTCAAGAGAGTATCTATTAGGGGCAAAAGAAGGAACAGAGCCGTAGCAAGAAAAGCTTCGGCAACTGATTGATCGTTGGACTCTTTTCGAGTTATCATGTTCTTTTAGTGGGTCTTCCTTGCGTTGTTCTTGTGTTGGCTGTGTTGTTCTTGTGTTGGCTAGAGTGGGTGCGACTTTGTTAGGTTTGGTTGTGGGTGTATTGTTTGTGTGGGTTTGATCCTGTCGCTGTAGGTTTTCGCCCAGTTTTCTCCTAAAAACTGGACACCCTCTTCTTAATTAATAGATGAGGCAAAGCTTTTGCCTCCGTTTCAAAAAAAAAAAAATTTATTGACTCCACTTTGTCTAGATATAGATGTACGTAGTCATCAAACGCATCTAGGTACATCCATATCTAGACAAAGTGAAGTCACTTAATTTGGATCGGATGGATTATATTTTCTGTAAATCCATCTATCACTTTGATGTATGAGATCATTTAAATTTGACAAAGGGAAACATTGAGCGTCCCCCAGAGGATTGATTTAATACTGCCAACAAGCATGCCAATAAATAGGCAGGGATTGGACACTATTCATTAGGAGCTGTTCTATTCACCACACATCTATCAAGCATGTCGATTGATTTAGTAAGTACTGCCAACTGATAATTTGTTATGATAGCTCTGCCTTGCAAGGCTAGTTCAATCAAATTTACTATGCTAAGAGCAATAGTACAAATGATTGTATTTTCCACAAATCAAATTGTAACTCTATAACTTCTGAATGAATGACAGAAGGCCCCAAAGAATATACCAATCTGTTGATGAGAATTTGGCTCAATTAGATCATGTTCCATCTTCATTTTCTCACCACCACCAAGAGATGTCGAGATTGTGGATGGTTTCTCTATTTGAGATAGGCAGATTTACATGGCCGGGAGGGTATGCTGTTTTTGTGTGTTCTCCTTTTCGTGTTGTGCCTAGAACTGGAGATGGATGCATACCGACCCTTGAAGTACAACAGTTTTAAGTTAAAAAAATGTTTTATTTGTTGCCAGTTAGTTGAGGGGAGATAGATTTTCTGGGAGCTCCAGTGTGCTTCATCACATCTGTAAGATTTTAGAGAATATTACAGGGAACCTTAACATATCAGCTTGTCACATACGTACAATTAAAATCCTATCAGCTTGATACATATGTATACCGAAAAAACTTATCAGTATTAGATTTTGCAAAGTGCTTTTGATGATGACTGAAACCTTCATGGCAGGGGATTGGTTTGAATTCCAAGTGAACAGATGGTAGCCCAAACATACTGGAAACTAATAGAAGCAATAGATCAATGCACAACTCTGTTATTTTAAGCTAAAAAATTACCTCTACTTTCATCCTTCTTGTAGATTTGGTTTTGTAATTATGTATATGTGGCAAAAATTGTATAAGGCTATATGAGGACAGGGAATAAATATTGTGCTGTGCCGCGAAGTTTCTTACAATAATAGGCCATAGCATATAAATTTTTAATGGACAAAACCAAAGGTCTTACCACACTAAGCATTCTGATTTAACCCCTTCTGATCTTACTAGCTATTTATTTGCATTATTTATATTTTCACCAAGTTTTCTTACTGTATTAATTCAAATTATATGCCACATGTATCAATTTGAGATTTATGTCGCTTAATCCTTGTTGTTATTGTGTGTTGCTTCAGTACCACACTTAGAATGACGACTGCTCAGTTAGTTGTTGTATCTTAGGATTGCATCCACATCCTTCATATCATGCATCTTCTTAGTTCACATTCTTTCCCACTTGTTCACTTTATATATCTTTGATCCAGTGTCAATAAGTAAATATCCATCTTTCTTCGCCTTTTCCATATGTACACGGGTACTCCTTATCTATTAGGAACTAGTAAAAGTGCCCGACAAATCAAACATGATTAAAATACCCACATGATATCGTTAACCTATGACATTATTTTTTATCGCGTAGGCTCATGTCATGAAACAGATTAGTGGAACATAGCAGCGACATCAGTATTTGGCAAGCGAATGGAAAAGGATCTCGCCACATGTTATGCGCAAGTGAAGCAAAACGCAGGTGGCTCTATTGCAAGCCCAAATTCCTCCATTCCCTTTTGAATAGACTTTGATTATCCAACCAAAATTTTCTATTGCTCACGATTGCTTGATACAAAGAACAGATGCATTCCTCGGTTCAGTACCATACGTTTGAGTAAGCATTGCAGGGACTTTTGTTTCCTTGTCTAATATAATAGATTGGAGTCCTTATGCGATGTTTTATTTTCCTTTGCAAGTCTACACTATATGGTACTCATAGATAGCCATGATTCAGCGATGGACATGCGAAATAAGCTAAAGGCAGCAAACTATACTTTTGATTCAGTAAATTATCACCTACAGAGTAGGAGCTTGTAGCTGATGTAAAACTGAAAGATCAATATGCTTGTGTTGCAAACTGAAAAAATCGTCCATCTAGTTCGTGAACTCAAACCAGTGAACTGGAAAGATCACAAGCATTACAGTGATAAATTTACACAGAATAACTCAATCGAAATATAGCAGCAGGTTACAAAATTTTACAGGATTAATTCCATCATCCTATAACAGGAATTTCTACCAAGGATCAGAAATTACAGAACATAATACTCTAGTCCACAATAGACAATTTCATACATTGGCATAAGGACATCCTATCGGCTGCTATCTGCAACCTGTGATATTCCTAGTGCTATTTTTGATGACAAGAAATTCAGCATCGCTCTTTGACCAGCTTATGAAACCTGCAGGTGCCCAACTGAAATTCAGCATAGAGTGCTCCGTAGTAGCATTCACAAGTTATCTGTTGGGCTGGGGCAAAGACATGATTTTTTCGTTCCCTGCAATAGTTTACTTAGTAAATTAAGATTTATCTAAACCAATGTAGAGGTGTAACAACATCAGTAGCATGGTTGGCTCTTTTAATTAAGATACTGATGGAAAGATAAAGTTTGATGTTTTGAAACGTTGATTTGAATAAATGTCTGTAAAAGGGGTTAGTGCACACGGTATACATATTTGGTTGCGAACTTTTGAGAAGAACGAGCTCCCTTGTTACCGATTAGAACATCAACTCAATGCCCATTGTGCCTTGCGTCTTCAGTGTCACAACCTTTGGTATAGTGCATCTGCACGCTCGTGCCGTTTTGGTCTGGTACCTTAATAACCTTTGTATTGTCTGCAGGTACGGTACACTTGCTAATGGAGAGTGTGATGGATTAGTAAATGTATGGGAGGGCACAAACAAGAAAAGATTATATCAGGTAATTGAGAGTTCTGCGCTTCTTTGGAAATATGATTATCTGAAGTGGTGGTCCGTGTGTTCATGATCTTGTACTTTGATTGCAGTACTCCAAGTACGCTTCAAGCATCGTTATTCGGTAAAATATGGAGATCTACTGGCTTTGGTATCAAGCTACACTTATGAAGAGGGACAGCAATCGTAAGGCCGAACCTTATCAGCATATTTTCCGTCACCACTGACTAACAAGAGCGTTCAGATTTTTCTACGAGGAATCTATTTTATCGAGGGAAGTTGACTTGCTGGTTATCTCTTGCAATTTTCAGCAACGAGCCGGATTCAATATTTAAAGGAGGGGTGAATGAAGTGGTGGTATTTGAATTGCACACATCACACAGGGTAAAAAATCTGAGCGGACCAGATATTTTATTTTCTTCCATCCCCTTTGTTGTAGTGTGGTCAGGCAACCTTGAGAGTGAGTACCAGGCAATGGGATTATAACAATAACTAGATCATGATAGTGCGCATTGCCGCGCTCGTCCATTATAATTATGGATTGCTAGGAATTGACGTAAATATTCTGGATTTGAAGTCACAACTTCATTACCATTATTCACATACCAAGAGTTTTTGATTTTTTTTAAAAAATATCCATAGATGTAGGACATGAATAATCACATTTGTACCATGATTCAAGATATCATGTACCAAGAAGAAAATACTCCCTCTTTCTTATATTATTGCGCATATTAGGTTTGGTGAAGTCAAAGTTTGTAAAGGTTCACCAATTATGTAAAAAAATCTCAACATCTAAAATGAAAAATCAATACGATTACAATAATAATGAAATGTACTTTCATATTATACACATTTGGTATTGTATCATGTATATACTTGCTAATAAGTTACAAAGTTTGTCTTCAACCAACAATATGTGTAGAAATATGAAACGGGCCGAGTAGGTTGCATGCATGGGGCTGAACCAATCCTTCAGAAACTGAACCCCTACCCCATTTTAGGCAATTATGTAATCAATATAATTCTTAGCCTTTGTGGAACTGTAGCACACTATTTTTTCCGTACATGGATGTTCGCAGAAGAATAAAAAAAGAAGCACCAATAACTAAATAAAACAAGTCTATGTCGCACTTGCATACATTTATAGGAAAACAAGTAAAGTCAACCTCATATATACAATAGCAATACAAATAAACATGTTGTTGTGAACTATATTTAAACTGAAAACAAAAAACTCAGAAAAAATTATATTACTTTGCTATTGCAATGCCATTAAAGAAGACTCTTCATGTAAGGTAACTCCTAATACTCCAAGAATGTTCTCATGGAAAGGATTTGGCTAAGCAAAATTTGAAGGCCTTCAATGATAACCATCCAAAACATAATATCCTCTTGCCGCCAGATTTGCGTAAGCTCTAAACGACACTTGAAACCCAATGGGTTCACAAAAATAGCCTCTCAGGCAAAAAAATAAAATAATGTTGTGCACATGCCAACTCTGCGACATGGACAGGAGTAAAGAGGAAAATACCTCAACCGAGAGTTGATCCAGAATTATTAGAGCCATTTCGGACATGAAAACATCAGATCCGAGTACACTGGTAATTCTGAGTCTGTAAGCATATCCATCCTCCACTCAGCAGCGGGTCGGCACCAAATGATATTGTAATGTGCATTCTCATTCTAATATTCCAAATTTAACTTCTTAGCTGAGCCATTATAACAAGCAAATCGTGAGAGCACACCCTCCAGGATTGGGGTCCAAAAGTAAGGTATTCTGCCGTACAAAAACAGTACATGAACTGTTCTGACAGCATCCTCTCGAGATGTCCATTAAACATCAACACAACAACTCAGCAACACCATCCTCCTACGGGTTATTAGTCCAACAGAAATGATCAATATATCAACAAAAAAACCCAGATGATGCAGATAAAGAAAGAGCCCTCATGAATCATGACTCATGAGGAGAGGTATCAGAACTTGGGAGGAGAGGTTCTCCCAGATCAGCGGACAGCAGCGAAGGACAACATGGAAACGAAAGACAGGAGAAATTGGCCTAGCCCAAGCATGAGCACAAATTTAGAGGTGATTTTAGCTTAGCCTGAGTATGACCAGCGTAGCCTTAGCGTAGGACATGCAGATGATTATGTAGATTATAGACAGGATAGTCAGAGAAATTGTATCTAGATTCTCAATGTATTAGTGACACACCAGGTGTCCTATACTGATTTATTAATTCTAACAAGTTAGATCTCTAAGATTGTTCTAACAAGTGGGATTACGTACCTTCAATAAACCTGATGATCCCAACACAGGTTATAAACTCTGTGGGATGAGAAATACTCCCTGATCACACACAAGGTATTAAAACAGGTTAGATCTGAAAGCATGAAATAGCAAGTCTCCTAACAAGTGGGGAGACAACCAAATTGAAAAGTGCAGTTTGCGTACCTTCACTCTCCCTGATGCTTGCAACACGGGTTGCAATCTCCCCCTAATGAAGTAAAGCTGCATAGAGACCCTAGCAATGTTTTCAGGTACCCTTTATATGCTTGCAACATAAATCGCCCAACCATGCTTCAAGGGATTCTCTGCTCCGGGACTTTCCTTTGTTACGTGTTGATGAGAGACCCTGAAATTCCTGAATTTATGGGCTGGTGTGAGATCTCTCAATTGTGATGTGTTGATGAGTTTGCATTTCCTTTAATTTACTTTCCTTTCCTGTAATTCATGTTTCTCTGATGGTGTGTAATTTCCTTTTCGGATGGTGTGGTCATGGTGTGTAATCCCTGAAATTATGGTGCATGTATCCCTTTTGCCCTGTAATTAATGTTTCATGTATCCTTGTAATTCTTGTTTCCTGAAATACATGTTGCCTGATGGTGCGGTGATGGTGTGTATTTCCTGGAATCATGGTGGACAACATTTATGATGCGTTGATGTTGCCTGATGTTATGGTACGGTGAGGGTTGCATGTTTTGCCTGATGCATTGTTTGATGGTGTGGTGGGAGGGTAAAATGGTCAGATGTAAAATATGTGTGATGAAACCTTTGATCGGAGGAAACAGAACCAGTTCTTCCTTTTTATATGTGAGGTCTCTCGATTGTGATGTGTTGATGAGTTTACCTTTCCTGTAATTTACTTTCCTTTGCTGCAATTCATGTTTCTCTCATGGTGTGTAATTTTCTTTTCGGATGGTGCGGTCATGGTGTGTAATCCCTTATATTATGGTGCATGTATCCCTGTTGCCCTGTAATTAATGTTTCATGTATCCTTGTAATTCTTGTTTCTTGAAATACGTCTTGCCTGATGGTGCGATGATGGTGTGTATTTCCTGGAATCATGGTGGACAACATTTATGATGCATTGATGTTGCCTAATGTTATAGTGCGGTGAGGGTTGCCTGTTTTGCCTGATGCATTATTTGATGGTGTGGTGGGAGGGTAAAATGGTCAGATGTAAAATATGTATGACGAACCTTCGACCTAAGGAAACATAACCAGTTCTTCGTTTTTATATAGTTGAGATTGAGATTTTATAGAACATTTATTCAGTATGGGTCTTTCTTTTTTCTTGATCGTGGTGAATATTCATGAATCAACTACCAGTAGCTTAGCTACACATAGTTCAAATAGCATATCGAACATATAACCAGCTAAACGAAATTTCATATCTACACTTCTTCCCTATTTTTTTTAAAATAATAATCGATGTACTTCAGTTCTTACTGCAAATGCATGTAATGTTTTGTTACACGACAACTATTGCTTCGCCATCTCCTCCTATTACTTGTGCCTAGATGTGCCTTCTGCATATTTTCTTCAGTTCATGGAAGCATTTTAGAATTATCGGAAATCTTACTTCTCATGGAAGGAATAAGTAGTATCAGTACAACCAGAAGCAGCAATGCACACATCAGAAGCAAAAAAAGAAACCACAGTTTACACCTACAGTGCACACATCGTACAAGCTGAGAGCAGGTCTAACAGACCCCTTAAAAGGGCCAAACCCGTATAATAACCGCCAAAATAAGGGGTTGGACGCTACCCGGCCGTCTAGCAGACCCCGTAAAACAGGCCCCCGCATCGATTTTTTACAGTTTTGGCTACGGGGCGGCTCTTCGCCCCTTACTTGTAAGGGGCGGGAGGCTGAATACAGGGCCAACCCCTCATCCCATTTCACTAGGGCGCGCGGATATTTCAGAATTCCCAACCGTTTTCCCCGCGCCGCCGCCATAGTCACCCGCGCGCCGCCGCTAAAAACAGAATATTCCGTAAGATTCTGTTTTACGGGGTGGGGATACGGGGTTTGCTAGCTCGGACGAGATTTCGGCCAGCAAAAAATGAATACGGGGCCATTTTCTCGTGTTTTAAGGGGCAGAAAAATACGGGGCCTGTTAGACATGCTCTGAGTACAAGCTTCTGTTTATTCTGATTCTTCATTCTTCATCTTTTGTGAAGTTCAGGTTACACCTACAGCTCACGCATCAGTGTGAAAGTTCTAGGCGGAAATAATAGCTCGTTAGGGCTTCGTGTTACGTATTATATAGCGGACGAAAAATCCCTACAGTGGTGTAAACATGAGCGTACATATACGAGTGGAGTACCACTCCATATCTTATATTAAACAAGAGATATTACAAAGTTTAGCACTCCCCCTTAATCTAAACCTGGAGAGAGGTTGAGATTACACCTGAAAACATCTAAACTTTAACAGAGAGAGCCTTTGTGAAACCATCTGCAAGCTGTGAAAATCTATCTCAATGTGTTTTGTCCTAGCATGAAAAACAAGATTAGGCAGATAAATAGGTTGCACCTAAATTATCACACCATAAGCATGGTTTTCTCTCAGTGTAACACCAAGCTCATGAAGCAAAGCTTCATCAACCCACATCAATTCAGTAGTAGCATTGGCCACAACTTTGTATTCAGTTTCAGTGCTTGATCTTGACATTGTAGCTTGTTTTATGACTCCATGAAATCAGATTAGGACCAAATAAAATTGCAAAGCCACTAGTGGATTTTCTATCATCAGGATAGCTAGCCCAATCTCCATGAGAGAAGGCACTAAGCAACAAGGACGATAAACGCTTGAAGGTAAGCCCAACCTTGAGAAGCCCTTTGATGTATCTCATAATGCGTTTTACAGTTGTTCAGTGTGAGGTTGTAGGAGCATGCAAGAACTGACATAGTTTATTAACCGAAACGGCTATATCTAGCCTTGTGAGTGTCAAATATTGGAGAGCACCAACAACACTTCTATATTGTGTATTGTCATCGGGGTCAAGGGGGTCACCTTCAACGAATGACAATGGTGCATTGGCTGAGAGAGGGGTAGGCGCAGATGCAAATCTCGCCAACCAAGCTTTTCAAGAATTTCAGTAGCATATTTTTCTTGAGTAATACATAAACCATTATAAACTTGTTTTACCTCAATTCCAAGAAAGAAGTGAAGAGGGCCCAAATCTTTGAGAGCAAAATCATTCTTCAGATCATGGAGAAGTGCACTGACTGGTTCATATGTTGAGCTTGTAACTATAATATCATCCACATAGATTAGCACATACATGATAACATCAGACATGTGTAAAGAAATAACGAGGTATCTGCCTTAGAAGGAGCAAAGCAAAGAACATGTAGTTTGGTATTTAACCTGGCAAACCATGCACGTGGGGGGCCTGTTTGAGACCATAAAGAGTCTTGTCAAGCTTGCATATGAAAGTGTGGAGTTTGAGCATCTTCAAAGCCAGGGGTTGTTTCATGTAGACCTCCTCTTTCAAACGCCATGAAGGAACGCGTTCTTGACATCTAGCTGTCGTAAACTTCAGCCACGGGAAACAACAACGGTGATAACAAATCTGATGGTTGCTGCCTTGACCACTGGGCTGAAGGTGTCTTCATAGTCAATGTCGTATCTTTGCTTGAAACCGTTTGCAACTAAGCGTGCTTTATACCTATCCACAGTGCCATCAACATTTTTCTTAACATGGTCGACCCATTTGCAATCAATAAGGTTGTGTGTAGAACTAGGTGGAACAAGGTGCCATGTCTTGTTCTCCATCAATGCATTATACATTTATACTCATCATGCATTGCTTGATGCCAGCGAGAATCCTCAAGTGCTTCAGCAAGAGTGCTAGGTTCACCTGAAGCAGTGAACATACCATATCAAATAGTACCATCACTGTATGTTTTTGGTTTTCTTATACCTCATGGTAGTTGTGTCCGGGGCCCCAATGTCGGAGGTGAAGGAGGAATAGGAGGTGGCGTGGAAGCATGCCGCATTTCCTCCTCAGACTCCACGCCAGGGCTATCAGCCAACTCGGCCGAGGACGACACAGTCATTGTTGAAGAAGACAGCATCGTGTGCGAAGCGGGGGACGCGGAGCAGCGACGAGGCGATGGCGTCGGGTACGCGGAGCGGGAGCGCCCAGCCGCACGCGCACGTGCAGGTGGGGCGTGCTGACTCTACGGGCGGCAAGGGGGCGTGTGGCTCACGATGACGGGACGCGCGCGGCGAGGTGCGGGCGGGAGAAGGCGTGCGGGGCGAGGCATGGGCGGGAGAATCCTCCTTCGGATCGACGCCTGTCCGGTCGACCGGATCAACCTCGGGTCATGTGTCAGTTTTGTACTATTCTGCATCAGTTTGAGACTCATTTTCTGCATTTTCTGTATTAGTTTCATCAGAATTTTCGGTTGTGCGTTGTTCCAAATCGTTGCGAGCATCTGTATCAAGAACTTGTGGAGCATGCCGATGAACATTAGTAACATTAAACACGACAGAATAGTAAATCTCTCATGCCGCAGCAAAGCAGTCTTATGACCAATTGAAATGAAATTTTACAAGATGATCTAGTGATCGCTAACCAAATTTCGGAGATTCTTTTCACAGGGGCAGCTATTACTATGGTTGCATAAGAGAGAATAAGTGTGTTTTATATTCACAGGCTTTTTAGTATGACTTGAAAGAACTACTGATATTTTGAAAACACACTCCCTAGGTTCTTTCATGTCAATCATTTGAGTATGATATACAAAGATGATCTAGTGATCGCTAACCAAATAAGCAGAAGAGGGTGGATGCTCAAACCCTAGCAGGCTGCACGAAAGTTCCATATGACTACCACTACGGGAAATTATGTCTTTGCCGTGCAACTATTTGCACGGCAAAGAGCCTTATATGCACGGCAAAGGCTTTGCCGTGCGACGCCGCACGGCAAAGATCGCACGGCAATGCCATTGACGGCAAAGGCTTCTTTGCCGTGTGACTCGCCAACATTGCACGGCAAAGGCTTTGCCGTGCGGCGCCGCACGGCAAAGGTCGCTTCTTTGCCGTGTGCCAAACATGTTTTATCTAAAAAAAGTTCCGAATTGGCTAGTATGGGAATCGAACCTACGACGCAGAGTATGGAAAGCATGCGACCTTGCCACTAGGCTAAGTATTTGTTTGTTGATAACAAAACCACGCCACACCTTTTGAGATGAGAAGAAATCCAGTTTTTACATCTTTGCCGTGCGCTTACACTAGGCAAAGCCTTCTTTGCCGTGCGTTTGTTGAAAACACTAGGCAAAGGCTGCTTTGCCGTGCGCCAACGTTGCACGGCAATGCCCAACACCTTTGCCGTGCACCGAATCTTTGCCGTGCGCTCGTGTCTATCTTTCCCGTGGCCAAGATCTTTGCCGTGCGTTTTTATCTGTGCGCACGGCAAAGAAATCTTTGCCGTGTGTTCCGTGTGGGAACACACGGCAAAGAAAGCCTGCACGGCAACGCCTATTTTTCCCGTAGTGTACCTCTCTTTTCTTCAACCTTGGTTCCTCACCACCATACATTATTACGTAGCAAAAAGACCAATTAAACATATATCTCACTTCTAAAAGTAATGGGCATAACTATATCAACCCGGTAAACCATGGAAAAGGGGTGGCAAAGCATGCAAAACAGTTCTATTATTTACACTTCAATAACTCACATATGGGGACGTTTCCATGGTCTCTGATATTACAGTTCCCTGCAATCTGCACCATATCTCTTCCAGCCTGATCACAATTGAGTGAAAAAAATCTTAATGAATAGAAGCAGATCGAACATGAAGTAGTCTAACAAATAAATAAATCTTGAATAAACAACCATACCAAGATGCTGAGATAATAGATCATGTCCAAAACTAATCAACTTTTCAATCGCACATGAAAAATTATGAACAAAAGCTATGAAAATACTGTTTTGTAAAAATAAACCAGGAACTTATTTTCAAAGCTACAGCTAAATCGTTGAACGAAATCGAGTGAGTGACCACTCGAAACGATTGCAGAAACGAGAACTACAAACCACTTCAACTAAGCTTCCTTTAAATCGGCTAACTGGGTACTTAAAACTGACGATCTCTCAACCTGTAATTCCAAAAACGGAAAAATAGAAATAAGTTTCTCTATTTTCCACTAGATCTTGCAAATCCCCAGACATAAGAAACTAAAAATTGCCATTTACAGAACCTAAGAGCATCTCCAGTCGCGTCTCCCAAACCGTTCCCCAAAGGAATTTTGTGCGCGCCGGATAAAAAAACATTCCTAGCCGCGTCCCCGAAAGCCACTTTTTGTCTAGCGCGGCCCGATACGGTGTTTGGCGCCCCGAGACCGTCCCCGCCCCACAGGGGACGCTCCGGGAACACCGGACACAACGAAAAGCGAGGCGGAGAGTGGCGGGACCAACGCATCAGCGGCACATTGAAGTTTAACCTAACCGTCGCCTACCTTGCGACGGAAGTTATTGGCGTGCAGTGACACACGACCGAAGCGTCGCAGCTTTGTCTTAATGGCGACGGAGGGGCAGGCGAGACGTCTCGTCGATGTTGCGCAGCCTCCATGCGTCGACGGCGTTCGCACGCCACCGCGCGTTCCCGCGCTTTCTTTCCGCCTCTTCTGGCCTCTTCCCGCTCTTTCTTCCCCGCGCCGGCGTCTATAAAAGGCCTCCCCCCGGCTCAATGGCAGCCACCACAGCCGCTGGCACCCCTCCGCCGCAAGCGCAGCTCTCGTCGCTCGAACACCACTACGCAATAATGAACCGCCCCGGCGCCGGCCAGTTCCCTCCACCGCCGTCTCCACCACCACCTCCACCACCGGATTCGCAGTTCAGCATCGACGCCGCCACGGAGGAAGAGTCGCGGCAGCCAGCGGAGCTTTGGCGGCGCAGACCGGCCCGGCGGCGGAGATCGGCGCAGAGCGCAGCAGCGGGAGAACCGCGTGGAGGCGCGGGACCATTGCGGCGTTCGCGCACGGCAGGAAGGCGGCGCCGGACGGAGGGGATGGCCGAGCGGTGGCGTGCAGAGGGAGCGGGAGCTCCAGTACCGTGAACAGCGGGAGGCGATCGAGCGGCAGTGGCGGGAGGCGGTGGAGCGTGATACGTCTCAAACGTATCTATAATTTCTTATGTTCCATGCTACTTTTATGACAATACTTGAATGTTTTATACATACTTTACAGCATTATTATACATTTTCCGGCACTAACCTATTAACAAGATGCCGAAGCGCCATTGCTGTTTTCTGCTGTTTTTGGTTTCAGAAATCCTAGTAAGGAAATATTCTCTAATTGGACGAAATCAACGCCCAGGGTCCTATTTTTACACGAAGCTTCCGGAAGACCGAAAGGGAAGTGGGGCCACGAGGTGGCCACACAACAGGGCGCGGCCCAAGCCCGGCCGCGCCGCCCTAGTGTGTGGGCCCTCGCGTCGCCCCTGACCTACCCTTCCGCCTACAAATAGCCTTCGTCGCGAAACCCCCTGTACCGAGAGCCACGATACGGAAAACCTTCCGGAGACGCCGCCGTCGCGAATCCCATCTCGGGATTCGGAGATCGCCTCCGGCACCCTGCCGGAGAGGGGAATCATCACCGGAGGGGCTCTACATCATCATGCCCGCCTCCGGATTGATGCGTGAGTAGTTCATCCTTGGACTATGGGTCCATAGCAGTAGCTAGATGGTTGTCTTCTCCGCTTGTGCTATCATTGTTTAGATCTTGTGAGCTGCCTAACATGATCAAGATCATCTATTTGTAATGCTACATGTTGTGTTTGGCGGGATCCGATGAATATAGAATATTATGTTAAGTTGATTATCAATCTATCATATATGTGTTGTTTATGTTCTTGCATGCTCTCCGTTGCTAGTAGAGGCTCTGGCCAAGTTGATACTTGTAACTCCAAGAGGGAGTAATTATGCTCGATAGTGGGTTCATGCCTCCATTTAATCTGGGACAGTGACAGAAAGTTCTAAGGTTGTGGATGTGTTGTTGCTACTAGGGATAAAACATTGATGCTTTGTCTAAGGATATTTGTGTTGATTACATTACGCACCATACTTAATGCAATTATCTGTTGTTTACAACTTAATACCGGAAGGGGTTCGGATGATAACCTGAAGGTGGATTATTTAGGCATAGATGCATGCTGGATAGCGGTCTATGTACTTTGTCGTAATGCCCTGATTAAATCACATAGTAATCATCATTGATATGTATTGAATCTTTATTTGTCAATTGCCCACCTGTAATTTGTTCACCCAGCATGTTAGTTATCTTATTAGAGAGACACCTCTAGTGAACTGTGGACACCGGTCCATTCTTTTACATCTGAATACATTCTACTGTTTTTACTGTTCTTTGCAAACAAACACCATCTTCCACTCGATACGCTTAATCCTTTGTTTTCAGCAAGCCGGTGAGATTGACAACCTCACTGTTACGTTGGGGCAAAGTACTTTGATTGTGTTGTGCAGGTTCCACGTTGGCGGTTTCACGGTGTTGCGCCGCACTACACTCCTCCACCAACAACCTTCACGTGCTTCTTGGCTCCTACTGGTTCGATAACCTTGGTTTCATACTGAGGAAACTTCGCTGTGCGCATCATACCTTCCTCTTGGGGTTCCCAACGGACGTGTACATCTACGCGCATCAAGCATATTTTTGGCGCCGTTGCCGGGAACTGAAGAAAAGCTACACCACAGAGATTTCTAACTCCCACATCAACTACACGCCAGCAGATATTTTTCTGGCGCCGTTGCCAGGGAGATCAAGACACGCTGCAAGGGGAGTCTCCACATCCAATCTCTTTACTTTGTTTTTGTCTTGCTTTATTTTATTTACTGTCTTGTTTGCTACATATTAAAAACACACACAAAAATTAGTTACTTGCATTTAATTTATTTGGTTATCATGTCTAGTCCTGTACTTGTTTTTATTTTCACTAGTTAGGCTTAATGGAAAACAACAACAAAATTAGAGATCTTTATAAACTTTATATTGAATTAGGACATGATGTGTTTGAAGAGAAAATTAAAAAACCTATGGAGCTTTATATGCATGCTAATGGCAATATTATTAGTATGAATGCTTTGAACACCATTATTGCTAAGGCTACGGAAGAATTTAAGCTTGGGGAGGTCGGTTTTGATGAAAATGATCTCTTTAGTCCTCCGGGTATGGAAGAGAAAGTTTATGTTGATATGCCTCCTATATATGATGTTTGCAATAATGAATATGATATTTTCAGTCCATCTACTATTGAGATAAAATTCATTATGATTATTCTATGCCTCCAATTTATGACGATTATAATGATGGATGTGATAGTTTTACTCCCACTATTACTAATAAAATTGATTATGCTTATGTGGAGAGTAATGATACTTTTATGCATGTGGATAAGAATGCTTTATGTGATATTTACATTGTTGAGTTTGTTCATGATGCTACTGAAAATTATTATGAGAGAGGAAAATAATGTTGTAGAATTTTTCATGGTACTAAAACACCTCTCTATATGCTGAAACTTTTGAAGTTACTCTGGTTTTATCTTCTTATGCTTGTCACTTTGTTCTTCATGAATTTATTTGTGTACAAAATTCTTATGCATAGGAAGTGGGTTAGACTTAAATGTGTTTTGAACTTGCTTTTTGATTCTCTCTTTTGCTTCAACTCTCACCCTTATGTGAGCATCATTAAAATTGCTGAGCCCATCTTAATGGCTATAAAGAAAGCACTTCTTGGGAGATAACCCAAGTTTCATTTTATTTACTGTATTGTTGAGTCTTGGAAGTTGTTTACTACTGTAGCAACCTCTCCTTATCATGTTTTTGTGCCAAGTAAAGTTTCTATGTTAAAGTTGATGCTATATTTGGGATTGCTGCGCAGAAACAGCATTGCTGTCTGTCACGAATTCTCGCAGAGCTCTCTGTAAAAAAATCGAAAAAATATGCAAATTTACGAGCGTGATCCTAAGATATGTACGCAACTTTCATTAGTTTTGAGTTTTTCCATTTGAGCAAGTTAAGTGCCCCTGCCAGATTCATCTTTACGGACTGTTCTGTTTTTGACAGATTCAGCCTTTTATTTCGCGTTGCCGCTTTTGCTATGTTGAATTGAGTTCCTTTGTTCCATTAACTTTCAGAAGCTTTGCGCAATGTCCAGAAGTGTTAAGAATGATTGTGTCACCTCTGAATATGTGAATTTGTAATTATGCACTAACCCTCTAATGAGTTTGCTTGAAGTTTGTGTGGAGGAAGTTTTCAAGGGTCAAGAGAAGAGGATGATATACTATGATCAAGAAGAGTGAAAGGTCTAACCTTGGGGATGCCCCGGTGGTTCATCCCTGCATATTTTAAGAAGACTCAAGCATCTAAGCTTGGGGATGCCCAAGGCATCCCCTTCTTCATCGACAACATTATCAGGTCACTTCTAGTGAAACTATATTTTTATTCCATCACATCTTATGTTCTTTACTTGGAGCGTCTGTTTGTTTTTATTTTTGTTTTGTTTTGAATAAAGTTGGATCCCACCATCCTTATATTGGAGATATTACGCTCCGCTTTTTCATATGGAACACTTGTGTTCTTAATTGTGCTTTAATGTTCATGGCGATGGCTGAAATTGCTTCGTTAAATTGCTATTTGGTTGGAATCAGAAAATGTTGCATATGGTTTGGAATAACTTGGCAATTGTTTGAGCTCTCATAGATCATGTTTAAGCTCTTGCATCATGTAGTTTAATCTATTAATGAATAACTACCGTAGAGCTTGTTTAATTTGGTTTGCATGATTGGTCTCTCTAAGTCTAGATATTTTCGGGTAAAGTGTTTGAACAACAAGGAAGACAGTGTAGAGCCTTATAATGCTTGCAATATGTTCTTGTGTAAGTTTTGTTGTACCTGTTCATACTTGTGTTTGCTTCAAACAACCTTGCTAGCCCAAACCTTGTACTGAGAGGAAATGCTTCTCGTGCATCCAAACACCTTGAGCCAAAACCCATGCCATTTGTGTCCACCATATCTACCTACTATGTGGTATTTTTCTGCCATTCCAAAGTAAATTACTTGAGTGCTACCTTTAAAATTTCATTCCTTTATCTTTGCAATATATAGCTCATGGGACAAATAGCTTAAAAAACTATTGTGGTGATGAATATGTAGTTATGTGTCTTAATTCTTCTAAGTTGCTTGTTGAGCGGTAACCATGTTTCTGGGGACGCCATCAACTCTTTACCTTTGTTGGATATCATGTGAGATGCTATGCATGTTCGTCTTGTCTGAAGTAAGTGCGATTTCATGATCAAATGGTTTGAGTATGCATATGTTAGAGAAGAACATTGGGCAGCCAACTAAAGCCATGTATCATGGTGGAAGTTTCAGTTTGGACATACAACCTCAATCTCTTATGAGAATATTATTTGTTGTTGAATGCTTAAGCATTAAAAGAGGAGTCCATTATCTGTTGTCTATGTTGTCCCGGTATGGATGTCTAAGTTGAGAATAATCAAAAGCGAGAAATCCAATGCGTGCTTTCTCCTTAGACACTTGTACAGGCGGCATAGAGGTACCCCTTTGTGACACTTGGTTGAAACATATGTTATGCAATGATAATCCGTGTTTTCCGAGCTAAGTAGGACAAGGTGCGAGCACTATTAGTACTCTATGCATGAGACATGCAACTTGTAGGAAGTATTATGCATAGCACATATGAATTATTACTACCGTTGACAAAATTGTTTCTATGTTTTCAAAACAAAAGCTCTAGCGCAAAAATAGTAATCCATGCTTCCCTCTGCGAAGGGCCAATCTTTTACTTTATGTTGAGTCAGTTTACCCACTTCTTTCTATCTTAGAAGCAAACACTTGTGTTAACTGTGTGCATTGATTATTACATGTTTACTTATTGCACGTGTTATATTACTCTATGTTGACAAATATCCATGAGATATATATGTTACAAGTTGAAAGCAATTGCTGAAACTTAATCATCCTTTGTGTTGCTTCAATGCATTCTACTTTGAATTTATTGCTTATGAGTTAGCTCTTATGCAAGTCTTATTGATACTTGTTTGAAAGTACTATTCATGAAAAGTTTTGCTATATGATTCATTTGTTTAGTCATTATCTTTGTTAGCAATATTTTGTTCAGATCACTCCATTCATCTCATATGCTTTACAATAATGTTGATCAAGATTATGTTGGTAGCATGTCACTTCAGAAATTATTTGTGTTATCGTTTACCTACTCGAGGGCGAGTAGGAACTAAGCTTGGGGATGCTTGATACGTGTCAAACGTATCTATAATTTCTTATGTTCCATGCTAATTTTATGACAATACTTGAATGTTTTATACATACTTTACAACATTATTATACATTTTCCGGCACTAACCTATTAACAAGATGCCGAAGCGCCGGTTGTTCTGCTGTTTTTGTTTCAGAAATCCTAGTAAGGAAATATTCTCGGAATTGGACGAAATCAACGCCCAGGGTCCTATTTTTACACGAAGCTTCCAGAAGATCGAAAGGGAAACGAAGTGGGGCCACGATGTGGCCACACAACAGGGCGGCGCGGCCCAAGCCCTGGTCGCGCCGGCCTAGTGTGTGGGCCCCTCGCATCGCCCCCTGACCTACCCTTACGCCTACAAATAGCCTTCGTCGCGAAACCCCCTGTACCGAGAGCCACGATACGGAAAACCTTCCAGAGGCCGCCGTCGCGAATCCCATCTCGGGGATTCAGGAGATCGCCTCCGCACCCTGCGGGAGAGGGGAATCATCACCGGAGGGGCTCTACATCATCATGCCCGCCTCCGGATTGATGCGTGAGTAGTTCATCCTTGGACTATGGGTCCATAGTAGCTAGATGGTTGTCTTCTCCGCTTGTGCTATCATTTTTTAGATCTTGTGAGCTGCCTAACATGATCAAGATCATCTATTTGTAATGCTACATGTTGTGTTTGGCGGGATCCGATGAATATAGAATATTATGTTAAGTTGATTATCAATCTATCATATATGTGTTGTTTATGTTCTTGCATGCTCTCCGTTGCTAGTAGAGGCTCTGGCCAAGTTGATACTTGTAACTCCAAGAGGGAGTAATTATGCTCGATAGTGGGTTCATGCCTCCATTTAATCTGGGACAGTGACAGAAAGTTCTAAGGTTGTGGATGTGTGTTGCTACTAGGGATAAAACATTGATGCTTTGTCTAAGGATATTTGTGTTGATTACATTACACACCATACTTAATGCAATTATCTGTTGTTTACAACTTAATACCTGGAAGGGGTTCGGATGATAACCTGAAGGTGGATTATTTAGGCATAGATGCATGGATAGCGGTCTATGTACTTTGTCGTAATGCCCTGATTAAATCACATAGTAATCATCATTGATATGTATTGAATCTTTATTTGTCAATTGCCCGCCTGTAATTTGTTCACCCAGCATGTTAGTTATCTTATTGGAGAGACACCTCTAGTGAACTGTGGACCCCGGTCCATTCTTTTACATCTGAATACATTCTACTGTTTTTACTGTTCTTTGCAAACAAACACCATCTTCCACTCGATACGCCTAATCCTTTGTTTTCAGCAAGCCGGTGAGATTGACAACCTCACTGTTACGTTGGGGCAAAGTACTTTGATTGTGTTGTGCAGGTTCCACGTTGGCGCCGGTTTCACTGGTGTTGCGCCGCACTACACTCCTCCACCAACAACCTTCACGTGCTTCTTGGCTCCTACTGGTTCGATAACCTTGGTTTCATACTGAGGGAAACTTACTGCTGTGCGCATCATACCTTCCTCTTGGGGTTCCCAACGGACGTGTACATCTACGCGCATCAAGCATATTTTTCTGGCGCCGTTGTCGGGGAACTGAAGAAAAGCTACACCACAGAGATTTCTAACTCCCACGTCAACTACACGCCAGCAGAGCGTCATCAGCAGGCGCAGGAGCGTCAGCAGTGGGAGGCGACGCTGGCGGCAACGGAGGTGGCCTGGGGGCGCGGGCAGATGCATTGGCGGCGGAGGCCGACGCATTGGCGACGCAACTGGAGGCGCAAATGGAGGAGGAGGAGCAGGAGAAGGAGGACGAGGCGGAGCAGGAGGACGACGATGACGACGATTTCGAGTGGTCCGACGACGACGGGCTGCACCCTGACGAGGTGGCGGATCAGCAACAAGCGCTCGTCGAGTCCTTCGAGTCGGAGAAGAAGCTCCAGGACGACGCCCGTGCCCGCGAAGAGGTGCAGATTCGCCGTGCCGTCGAGCTCTCCCTCCAGGCGGCACAATAGGGGAAGGCACGCGACGACGCGCTGCTGGAGCAACGACGTCTGCTCACCGCCCTACGCATGGAGAGGCGGCGCTCGCAGCGGGAGCTGCGGCGGAGGGGAGGTGACGACGGGGCAGGACCATCGAACGCACCGCCGGGCGGTCAGTAGGCTAGGGTTTAGATAAAATCTAGCTGTTTTCATTCAAACTTTGTAATATATAATCAAATTGGAATGAAAATCTTTATTTTCGTACACTAATATTTATTTGGGGTGGCCGTTTGGGAAACGCGGCTGGGGAGCGACGTTCCCTAAACGCGGCACGAACAAAACACGTTCCCTAAACGCTCGATTAAATGCCGTTTGAGGGACGGTTTAAGGAACACGACTGGAGATGCTCTAAGAGAACCGTGGAGGATGACAAACTCACACTTGCGAAAACTCACACTCGCCTAGGTCGGAAACTCAAATTCGAATGAAAATCTTTTCCGGGCCGGTATACGTGGGCCTTCGGCTGGGGAGCAGCTCGACGTGAACGGGACGAGAGTTGAGCTACCGTCGCCGCGAACAAACCCTAATTCCAGATCGATTCCCTCCGACCTAGGCTATGGCTTCCATGGCGTCCAAGCTCGCGCGGGCAGGCTTCGCAACCCGCGCCTCTCCCTCAGCCGTCGGAGGTATTGCTGGTGCCGGTCGCCCTGCAGCCGCCATGACTCCCCTACAGACGCCATCCGTATCTCCCCTGTAGGTAATCCCTAGCTAAGGGCATGTACAATGGTGATGACTCAGCTGTCTGTAAGCGGTAGTTATAGGTGATTTTGGTGATATGGAGGAAAGAGAATGAGGAGAGAGAAAGAGGTTGTCTGTAAAGTTACAGACAGTCTGTAGACTTCTTACAGACAGCTTACAGACACCATTTTTATTGTTGTATGAAGGGTGTCTATAACTTATACTCACATATAGCTATGACTAAAAATAGACAAGTTACAGACAGACTATTGTATACACTGTCTATATCATTGTCTATAGATGACATGGAATATTATTACAGACACCACCCGTCTAAACCAATGTACATGCCCTAAGGGCCTCCTTCGCGAATTTGGGTATGAATCTTCAATACCGAAATTCGACTTCTTTTTTCATTTCGACAATCGACACGAATGCTTTAGAATTTAATACTACCTGAAATTCACATATAATTTCTCACCATCAGTAGATATATATTTGAATAAACAGGCAGGGATTGGACACCATTCGTTAGGAGCTGTTATATTCACCAGACATCTAACAAGCCTGTTGTTTCATTTAGTACTACCAACTGATAATTGGTTATAATAGCTCTGCCTTGCTTCAGTCAAATTTACTCTGCCGACAGCAATAGTACAAATGATCGTATTTTCCACAAATCAAATTGTAACTCTATGCCTACTGCAGAAGGCCCCAATTACAGGAAAATATATCCCAGTCCACCTGTTGATGAGAATGTGTTCAAGTCCAAGGAAGCCATGTGGGCCTTCTATGAGTATTGGTGCAAGTTTCATGGCATATCGCGTGACCGTCGTGAGATGGTCCGTCGGTTCAAGGCATTTAGTAATACCGCAAGGCGTGTGTACGAGTTCAACACTTCTTCCAGCTATGGCGGGTTGGCAATGAACTCACTAGCAGATGCGACCAATGAGGAAAGGAAACTTATAAGAGGATGTAGGCCTTTAAAAAAATGATTTCAGCCCTTTTCTGATGTACTCCTGTGTGAGCCCTTAAGCCTTAAGTTATGCTTCTGTGTACCAAGACCTCTTAAGTTCCTAGCATACTGTGTGCTGCTTTGTTGCATGCACATTTTAGCTTTAAATAAAAGCCTCTATCTGCATGTATATTGGACAATTATCTATCGCTTTTGTTATAAATCGAGATGCACAATAAACGAAGAACGAAAAGTAAAACACTGCAGGGGACACGAGATTTTAACGTGGAAAACCCTTGCAACACACAAGGGAAAAACCACGGGCGCCAGCCAGCAAAACTTCACTATTTCGGTGGTGTTTACAAACGCCGTGGGTGTACAATGATGCGATAAAACCCTAGCGGCGGCTTACAGGGAAAATATATAGACGGTGGCAACGATCCGCGGGGGCTTCGCCCCCCGCACCCCCCAGGTGCACCTGCCTGTGGGCTAACTTCAGACTCGCTTCGCTCGGCCCAAGCCTACCGGCGACGGGCCTCGCTCCGCTCGTCAGAAGTTAGCCTCTTCTTGGAATTTGGATCACAATATAACAGCTTTGATGTATGAGCTTATTTAGCTTTGATAAAAGCTATATTTCCCGTACCTCCATATATCGCTTTGATGAATGAGCTCATTTAGCTTTAATGAAATCTATTTCTTTTGTATCTCCTCCGTCGTTAGTGCCTTTTGGTGCAGATTATAAGTTGCACTCCTGGTCAACTTGGCAGATAGTTTCTTTATTTAGGGTTCTGTTGCTCAATTGTTTTGGAACTTGGCATATGATTTCTTTATTTAGGGGTTCTGTTGCTCAATAATTTTGGAACTTGGCTCAGTCAGATCATGTTGCAGTTTCATTTACTCACCACCACCAAGAGATGTTGAGATTGTGGATGGTTTCTCTGTTTGAGATAGGCAGATTTGCATGGGACGGTATGCTTGATTTTGTGTTGTTTGTCCCTTTTCCTTCGGTTTAATTAGGATATTCTTTTCAGTTACAATGTTTCACTTCTCTTTTAGAGGTTCGGCCATACAAAATCTCCGCCGTTTTCAGAATGTGTGTTCTGAACGAGTTAATGGTGTCTACTTTATTTCACTTGCATTAGATTTGTTCTCCTGCGTATAGCATCAAAATGTCACTGCCCTTTCTTAACGAAGGCAAGGAAATCAAAATTTTAGGAAGCCCAGCCTAGTAATTGGAAACCCAAGTTCTGATTTCATGATGGATTCGAGCATGATCCGTCTGAGGTAGGCGCACTTCCCTTTCATTTAGTCATATCTAAATGAGACCACTTCTTGTACATTACTTCTGCCTCTAGAAATTAAGATTTTACAGTTTCATTTCACGCATGATTCCTGTTACTTGTATGTCCTTACTAGCGTATCGATTTTAAGCCAAAACACACTTCTTGTCTCCACTAGATGAAAACTAGATTTGCAGTACTATTGTGTTAATTGTTACCACCTCCCAACAACATCGAACAATGATAGTTAATTCTTTTTTAAAAGAAGTACACAAATATGTACCTTAATTTTAAGGAAGGCCGAATAATTTGTAGTACAAGTGAATCATCCTCGTGCGAATATGAGAGATCACAATGTAAGGTCATCCAAGAGAAAAGAAATGCCTGTTTTTGACATGTCTATTCTTTTCAAATATAAGATCATCTCCAAACTTTGGCGCGGTAAAACTGCAGCGTGTTGTATCCACTTTTATGGCGCGAGGTAGGCGTCAACTTCACTGGACGCTGTATTTTGCAGCGCGCGGCGCGCAATGCTTTACTAATCGTGCTAAAATAGAGCGTCAAAAACACTTTTTCCCAGATATGTGCATCAAAAGAAGATCAAATAGGAGCTCCCACGCGGGCAAGAGGAGGCCGGCACAGGCACAACTGCCACAGGGCGAGGCCGGGGCGGCGTTGGGCGAGGTCGAGCGGGGGTGGCGCCAGGCGCGGCCGAGCGGGGAGAGGCCAGGCGGGCCTAGGGCGAGGGGAGCGAGGCTACGAGACATGGGCGGGGAGCTCGAGGCGGAATAAATGATGACGGGCGGCTCGGGAGGTGTTGGGGCGGGGAGGCGGCAGCGAAGCTCGAAGCGGCCTAAGACGCGCTCGTTGCTGCCACGGCCGCCATGCACTCGGGCTTCACCGCCATGGTGGTCGACAGGGCCGGGGATGGGCGCAGCATCATGGACGAGCACGGCAGTTGGATGCGCGCGCCATGGGATGGAATTTACAACACGCTGCAGCCGGCGCGGCATATATAGAGCGTTGGATACAGGTTTTTTATGGGTCCCTAATTTTTTTTAGAGTGTGCCCTATTATACAATGGAGCATGAATTTTGCCGTCACGCGCTTAAAAGGAATGGTTTTTTGGGCACGTCCTATTATACAACATCTATTGAAGATGCTCTAAGAACGGCTCTGAAGGAGAGCACCACATCCTCCATATCGGCATCACACCATGAGGTTGAAGAAAACGAACGGAGCAAGCCTCTGTTCTTGTTGTATAACGGAAATCACGGAGGTTGATGATTTGCACCTGGGCATGCACCCTATATTGAAAATTCTAAAAAATGCTATTTCAAAGTTTCAGAAAAAATTGAAATAATTTTTTTTCAAGTATATCCTATGTTGACACTTGCATTTGTAGATTCCGGCATAAAAACTCGGCCATGTGTGACCTACACATAAATGTGAAAATGGAATTTCCTATTTCCGTGAATAGTGCACAACCAATCAATATAGTGTCATTTGGAAATTTTGTCATTTTTTGTGTAGGCCACATACAATAAAAAAAATTCATGAAACTTACACAAGTAAGTATCAACATAATATGTATATGAAAACAAATTATTTCATTTTTTTGAGATTTTCAAATAGAAGTTTCTTCAAAATTGGTGAAACTGGGTGCATGTGCACCCAGGTGCATCCGGTATTTCCCCAGAAATCACGATGTATGGTCCTCCAAGAGGAAATAAATGTTGGAAATATAGCATTTTGACATATGCACGAATAATACAGACAATGCAATTAATTATAAAATTGTTCGGTCATTGAGTCGTCGTAAATGGTGTGTAAAAACAGACAATCTAAGATAAAACTACAATAAGGTACTCCCGTGCCAAAATATAGGAAAATATTTTTGTACTTACAAGCATGTGCGTGGGTGTTTGGATCACACTCCATTTTTCTTTGAGATTTGGATAAAATAAGGAGAGAAATGAATATTTCCATCTACCAACGCAAGCATCTCGAGGAATAAATTGAACCCATCCACACCTATGCGTGTAAGTACAAAATCCACTCTGCAAAATATAAAACATTAAAGAATTGTTCCGAGTGAAAAATGAGCAAAATTACATCCCTACTCTTCTTTGATCGCCCTTGTCCTTCGCCTCCGCCCTTCCCAGCGACTCCAACTTCGGCCCAAGCAGCTCCTCCTTTGCCTTTCCCAGTAGCCCCTCCTCTCTCTTCCCCGGCTATTCCACCTGCGGTCCTAGCAAATTTTCCGCCCGATAGCACCTATGCTCCCAATAGCTCTGCTGCCCCTAGCTAGGCCCTGATCTCCGCAGATCGTCTCAGGATCTCGCTGCCCCAGCTCATTGCCTCCCTTAAGATGATGATCAGAATTAACATGCAGGTAATTTTCGTGATATAGTCATACAACAATCTCTAACAGACAATACATGTAATTCGACATGCCGTACAACGGAAAGGGCTAGTTTTGACATGTTGCTAGTTATGGTTTTGACATGTTGCTAGTTTCACCGTTTCTTTTCTTAATAGACGGCTTTAGGATCTGGAATGAGCATGCTAACTGACATGTTGCCATATCCCTGCTAATTGTTGAACAAGACGCTAATGCTAACTGACATGTTGCCAGATTCCTTCTAATTACTGTTTTTAGTGAAAAAGTATACTCTAAATCAAATGGTAAAGGGGTATTGCAATTGTCAAAAATAAATACATGTATAATCCATCTTCGATGACAGATTTAGGAACGTTACCGAATATCGTTTTGACAATGACAAAAAAAAGTGTAAAAACCATGGTTATAATATTGATTATGACGGGGCTTCAGTGACGGAGCACAATTTCAGCGATGAATTTTGATCTTACATGACAAAAAAAACGAGACGTCACTACAAATCCAAAATTTAGTAGTGTTCCCAGTGGAACCGCGATCTGTGGCTGCCAAATATTTGATGGACTCCATCACCCATCATATATATCCACATGGCATGCATAGGCAGGTTCGATGGGCATGTGTTGGTGAGGACTAACCTCGCCACCGAGGACATGAATTTGTCCATCTAGGGGTCCGCTCTCTTGGAAAGCTTCAAGGTAAAGGGGTTCCAATCCCCCACCGAGAGGGCGCTATCACTGACAAGGAGCCCCAAGCACACGAAGGGGAAGTTTCCCTGATTGCAGTTGAGCATGTTACCAACCCTCTGTTGTTCCTCGGTGCTACAACCCAACACCATAACTTCACTCTTGTGGAAGTTCATTCTGAAGCCCGACATGCTCTCAAAGCATATATAGAACAATGAATTTGAGGTTGGCAATCTCCAAGTCCTCCGGTTGGATCATGATAATGGTGTCATCTGCATACTGCAGGTGCGACACTCGTACCAGGATGAGGTGTGGGATCACTCCTATGATATGGTCGGCCCCTTTGGCCGACTCCAAGATAGCTGCTAGGCCTACACCAGAAAATCAAAAAGAAGCTGGCACATGGGATCTCCCTACCTTACTTCTTTGCCATTACGTAAGAAGTTGCCACTTCTTCGTTAATGGTGATCGCGGTTTGGCCACCCGAGACCAAACTAAGAGCTTTATGGACCCACCCCGGGTCAACGCCATTACAAAGGAGGACATCACGTAAGAATTTCCAATTCACACGGTCATACGCTTTCTCAAAGTACAGTTTCAAAAAGACTCTTCTTAGCCTCTTGGACTTGGTCTCGTGTACAATCACCTCGCGAATGTGGCACCTTTGATAAATGCGGACTAGGTCCTACTGATCATACGATGTGCAATCGGAGAAAGACATAACCCATAAGCCTTTGCCACGAGGGTGAAGATTACGTTAATTAGGGCAACTGTTGGAGATATGCCCAAGAGGCAATAATAAAAGTGGTTATTATATATCTTTATGTTTATGATAAAAGTTTATATACCATGCTATAATTGTATTAACCGAAACATTGATACATGTGTGTTATGTAAACAACAATGAGTCCCTAGTAAGCCTCTTAACTAGCTTGTTGATTAATAGATGATTAGTTTCATAATCATGAACATTGGATGTTATTAATAACAAGGTTATATCATTATATGAATGATGTAATGGACACACCCAATTAAGTGTAGCATAAGATCACGTCATTAAGTTATTTGCTATAAGCTTTCGATACATAGTTACCTAGTCCTTTTGACCATGAGATCATGTAAATCACTTATACCGGAAAGGTACTTTGATTACATCAAACGCCACTGTGTAAATGGGTGGTTATAAAGGTGGGATTAAGTATCCGGAAAGTATGAGTTGAGGCATATGGATCAACAGTGGGATTTGTCCATCCCGATGACAGATAGATATACTCTGGGCCCTCTCGGTGGAATGTCGTCTAAATAGCTTGCAAGCATATGAATGGTTCATAAGAGACCAGATACCACGGTACGAGTAAAGATTACTTGTCAGGAGACGATGTTGAACAAGGTATAGAGATACCGATGATCAAACCTCGGACAAGTAAAATATCGCGTGACAAAGGGAATCGGTATCGTATGTAAATGGTTCATTCGATCACTAAGTCATCGTTGAATATGTGGGAGCCATTATGGATCTCCAGATCCCGCTATTGGTTATTGGTCGGAGAGAGGTCTCAACCATGCCTACATAGTTCACAAACCGTAGGGTGACACACTTAAGTTTTGATGTCGTTTAAGTAGATATGGAATAAGGAATGGAGTTCGAAGTTTTGTTCGGAGTCTCGGATGGGATCCAGGACATCACGAGGAGGTCCGGAATGGTCCGGAGAATAAGATTCATATATAGGAAGTCATATTCCAAGTTTGGAAATGATCCGGTGCATTTATGGCAGGTTTTAGAAGGTTCTAGAAAAGTCCGGAAGAAATCACCATGGAAAGTGGAGTCCCGGAGGGACTCCACCCATGGCCTGCCAACCCTAAAGGGGAGGAGTCCCAGGTTGACTCCCCTAGGGTGGCCGGCCAACCCCCCCAAGGAAGGGGTGGGAGTCCCACCTTGAGTGGGATTCCCCCCTTGGGTAGGTTTTGTCCCTTTGGTAGGTTTTGGTTTCGGGTCTTATTCGAATACTTGGATACCAACACTTGGGGATTTCCACCTATATAATGAGGAGGAGAGGGAGGGGGCCCACTCTTGGCCGCACCACCTAGGGCTGCCCATGGCCGGCGCCCAAGCCACCCCCTCTCCCAAACCCTAGCCTCTCCTCCTCCACCACTTCTCCCGCATACGCTTAGGCGAAGCCCTGCCGGAGTTCTCCACCACCATCGCCACCACGCTGTCATGCTGTCGGGATTCCGAGGAGGATCTACTACTTCCGCTGCCGCTGGAACGGGGAGAAGGACGTCGTCTTCATCAACACCGAACGTGTGACCGAGTACGGAGGTGCTGCCCGATTGTGGCACCGTCAAGATCTTCTACGCGCTTTTGAAAGCGGCAAGTGATCGTCTACCGCAGCAACGAGAGCCTCCTCTTGTAGGCTTTGGAAATCTTCAAGGGTTAGTCTCGTTCATCCCCTCGTTGCTCCCATCTTCTAGATTGCATCTTGGCTTGGATTGCGTTCTCGCGGTAGGAAATTTTTATTTTCTATGCAACGAATCCCTACAGTGGTATCAGAGCCGTGTCTATGCATAGATGGTTGCACGAGTAGAACACAATTGTTTTGTGGGCGTTGATGCTTTGTTGTCTTTAGTTCGAGTACTTTGCATCTTTGTGGCATGGTGGGATGAAGCGGCTCGGGCTAACTTTACATGACCGCGTTCATGAGACTTGCTCCACGTTCGACATGCAACTTGTATTGCATAAGTGGCTTTGCGGGTGTCTGTCTCTCCCACCATAGTAAAGATTCAATTTACTCTTTCTATTGACAACACTAGTATCACCGTTGTGGTTCATGTTCGTAGGTAGATTAGATCTTACTCGAAAACCCTAAACCACGTAAAATATGCAAACCAAATTAGAGAACGTCTAACTTGTTTTTGCAGGGTTTGGTGATGTGATATGGCCATAATGTGATGATGAATATGTATGAGATGATCATTATTGTATTATGGCAAGCAGGAGCCTTATGGTTGTCTTTAAATTTCATGTTGAGTAGTATTTCAAAGTAGTTGTAATAGTTGCTACATGAGGTGAACAACCATGAAGACGGCGCCATGGACCTTGACGCTACGCCGACGATGATGGAGATCATGCCCGTTGATGATGGAGATCATGTCCGTGCTTTGGAGATGAAGATCGAAGGCGCAAAGACTAAAGGGCCATATCATATCACATATGAATTGCATGTGATGTTAATCCTTTATGCATCTTATTTTGCTTAGAACGCGACGGTAGCATTATAAGATGACCCCTCACATTAATATCAAGATAATAAAGTGTTCTCCCCTCGTATGCACCGTTGATATAGTTCGTCGTTTCGAAGCATCTCGTGATGATCGGATGTGATAGACTCAACGTTCACATACAACGGGTGTAAGTCATGTTGCACACGCGGAATACTTGGGTTTGCTTGACGAGCCTAGCATGTACAGACATGGCCTCGGGACAACGGAAACCGAAAGGTTGAACACGAGTCATATGGATGATATGATCAACATGTTGATGTTCACCATTGAAGTTACATCATCTCACGTGATGATCGGTTTTGATGTAGTGGATTTGGATCGTGTACCACTTAACAACTATGAGGGATGTTGTATTAAGTGGGAGTTCATTAGTAATTAGATTAAAACATGAACTAATTATCATAAACATAGTCTGAGTAGTATTTTGAATTAATTTTGTAGTATTGGCATCCGTTTTTCTACCATGCGCTAGTCTTGTAATTGAGATAGAAATACTGTTAAGTCTGACAAGAAACTTTACGGACTGGTACCGTATTGTTAAAGAATCAAGAAATGATTAAGTCCTATTGCAAACTTTTAGTAAACCTCACATTGTTGATTCAAAGAGCTATGGTTTCAGTTAGTACCTAAAGTCATCTTGTCTCCGTGAAACTTGAAGTTCAAATCTGTTTGAAAAGTAAGGAGCTGAAAATTTTAGTTTTCAGAAATAATCAAAGGTATGAGATATATGTGATATCTAAGACCTTATTGCAAGATGATAGAATATAATTTGGTGAGACAACATAAACTCATAAGTTTTATGGGAATGTACGAAGGTTGAAGACGCAAGGCGTCCCAATCCTCCAACTATTGGGGCACTAACGATATTCGCATATCCATGAAGTGATCGTCCTTAGTATGCACCATTGCTAAAGACTCGTCGTTTCGAATACTACGTGTGCATACAACGGGCGCAAACCAGATTTGCACATGCGAATACTAAGGTTAAACTTTACGAGCCTAGCATGTACAGACATGGTCTTGGAAAGTCGTCATGAATTGATGGATAAAATTATGAGTGAAATTGTTCATCATATTACAAAGTTACTAATAGTGAAATCTGCAACACTTATCATATGATGATCAACTTCAGAACCTCAAGGTTATTGGTATTTGACCAACAAACCTAGAAGTTATTGATGTTGAAGTGTTTTTATGAATAATGAGGAAAGCTAAAAGAGAAACTACAAAAGATATTTTGGCAGAAAGAAAAGAAAAGACTAGAAAGTCTAGCTCAGGTGTATATAAATGATATACATGTTATGGTTGTATTCCTAGTTTGATCACACAATGAAATTCTTGGGTATTAGTACCATATTGGTTGGTATGAAGTATCATACAAAACAACGCAATACAAGAATACAATGGCCTAAGTGACTGACAAGGAATATGATAGGAATGCACGTCTGGAACAAAAATAAAGTGTTATTATGTTCGTCGTTGGCATTCTATCTAGCCCTTAGAATTTATAATAAAGAACTTAATAATTGTTATTTTGCTCTGGTCAAATGAAAACAATGAGTTGTTCAAATTATGACATTACTCCATGTACGATGGATAATTTATTATAAATCTTAATGGTGAAACACACATACATAACACTGACGCTAAAATGCCATAAGGCAAATGATTTGAATTCCACTTATTTGTGGAACCGCCATTTAGGTCATGTTAGAAAGGAACGCATGAAGGAACTCCATGCAAATGGATTTTTGGAGTCATTTGATTTTTGAATCGTTTGGCGCTTGCAAATCTTTTCTAAAGAGAATGACTAAAATACCGTTCATAGGCCAAGAGTTGAACGGGAAACTAACTTAGTGAAAACATATATGATGATGTATGTGGTTCACTGGGCATAGTTATGTGCGGGAGATTCTTCTACTTCATGAAAACTTCCAACAATGAATTGAGTATATATATGTGGATATATTCGATAAGAAAGAAGTTTGAAACATTTGAATGGATTCAAATAAATTTCAGCATGAAGTGGAAATCATCGTAATAGAAAAGTCAAATATCTATGATTGGATCATAGTGGAAATATTTGACTTACGAGTTTTAGCGAACATTTAAGAGAGTTATGAAGTTGTTCTACACTCACGTTTCTTGGAGTATCATAGTGATGATGGAGTATCCGAGAGATGTATCCAAACCTTGTTGGATCAATGATGAGATAAAATATTGATGCCATTATATTTTTGTGGATTATGCTTTAGAGACTACCGCTTTTACACTGAATAGAGCATCATCATGATCCGTTGAAATGACACCATACGAGTTATGGCATGGGTATGAACCCTAATAGTCCTTTCTTAAATTTTGGTATGCATAGCATAAGGTGAACCAAAATCGGATGAATGTCTTTGTGGGTTATCCCAAAGAATTAATTGGGAATTCTTTCCATTATGGAGACAAAGACAAAAGTGTTTGTCGATGTTTCTTACTTATTTCCAAGAAATTGTTTTTAGCAAAGTATTTGAGTGGGAGGACAATAGAACTTGATAAGGTTTATGAACCTGAGCATAATGATCAGAGTAGCGTAGCATCGGAATTAGTTCCGGAAGCGGCCACGACGATCATGGCTCCCATGTCTAAAAAATGTTATAGTCATGGAGATCAAAGTACTTATTGAACCTTGTAGGTATGATTTACTTTGTGATCAAATAAATGATTTGTGAACAAAGGATTGTTTTTGAATAATGATAAACCAACTACAAACAAAGAAGTTATGATGGGCCCTGACTCCGTTAAAATGGCTATACGCCATGAAATCCAAGATAGATGAATACTTTTTGAAAGTAAATGGATCTATAAAATTGATAAACTTGGATGGAATATCCTTGAATAAGCTCGACTTGTCGAAAAGTTGTTTACGACAAAGTTTAAAGAGTTGACTACGATAAGATTAGATCTTCCGTAGCAATGCTTATAGTCTATGTGGATTATTCTAGTAATCGCTACATATTTTTTTCATGAGATATGATAGTAAGATGGCAAAATACATTACTTAACAGAAGTGTGTATTAAAGGTGTATACAAGATACAACCAATTGTTTTGCTAGTCCGTGGAATACTAGATAGGTATACGAACTTCAATTGGATGGAGTGAGTATCGCGGAGTTGGAATCTTCACCAGATGAAATAGTCAAAGAGTTTTGGATTTCATCAGAAACGATGAAGATGCTTGCATTTGCAAAAAATTAAGTGGGAGCGCTGAGACATATCTATAATACTTTATGTAGATGACATATAGTTGGTTATAAATGATGTAATTATATACTTGATTATAAAAGGTTTCATTGAGAATTAACTTCAATGAAAGAATATGGACAGAAACATATTTAGTGTCAAGATCTATGAAGATAGATTGAAACACATAATAAGTTTAAGTCAAAGTACATAGAATGGATATTGAAGTAGTTCAATATAGAAATATTAAGAAGGTGTTCTTTCCATGTGAAGTTTTAACAAGACTTGAGTGTATCTGACACTCAATGAGTAAAAACACATGAGTGATTATGGATCACGAATAATATGTACACAATCAGATGTCCTGTACTCTAAAATGTTAGGAGCATATACCAGAATGATTCATGTGATAATCATTGGATAAACAGTAAGAATATCCCTGAGTGCTTTAGAAGAACCAAGGATATATAGTTTTGTATGAGTAATGACAAACAAATCGTTGTAAGGTGTTGCACCGATATTAGTTTGGTCACATATAAAAATAAAAATTTCAATCTCAAATTAGGCTAAGTGTTGTTTAAAAAGTAGCACAATGAGCTAGAAGTTGTCTATGCTAGATTTAGATAAGTTCTAAATGTTGTGACGGATTCTACAAACGAAGGCAGAATATGTCATTGTTTTGAAAATGACTGAGGATGTTAAGTCAAGAGGTTCTTTGAGAACTTGGTGTAGTTCCGATAGTGTCAGAACTTTGAAGCTATATTGTGTATGACAATATTAGTGACATATTTCAGACCGCGGAATTAAGGTTCCACCAGAAGACCAAACATATTTAATGCCGACTCATTTGGAAAATAAGTCATGCGTGAAGATGCAAATGAATTGCAAAATACATACGTTTCTGAGTGTGTCAGAACCGTTGACTAAAGCTCTCCCTAGGGCAAAGTATGACCAACACCAGAATGCCATGGGTGTTAGGTACCTTACAATATAATCTAGATTATTGACTCTAGTGCAAGTGGGAGACTGTTGGAGATATGCCCAAGAGGCAATAATAAAAGTGGTTATTATATATCTTTATGTTTATGATAAAAGTTTACGTTTATATACCATGCTATAACTGTATTAACCGAAACATTGATACATGTGTGATATGTAAACAACAATGAGTCCCTAGTAAGCCTCTTAACTAGCTTGTTGATTAATAGATGATTAGTTTCATAATCATGAACATTGGATGTTATTAATAACAATGTTATATCATTATATGAATGATGTAATGGACACACCCAATTAAGTGTAGCATAAGATCACGTCATTAAGTTATTTGCTATAAGCTTTCGATACATAGTTACCTAGTCCTTTTGACCATGAGATCATGTAAATCACTTATACCGGAAAGGTACTTTGATTACATCAAACGCCACTGCGTAAATGGGTGGTTATAATGGTGGGATTAAGTATCCGGAAAGTATGAGTTGAGGCATATGGATCAACAGTGGGATTTGTCCATCCCGATGACGGATAGATATACTCTGGGCCCTCTCGGTGGAATGTCGTCTAAATAGCTTGCAAGCATATGAATGGTTCATAAGAGACCACATACCACGGTACGAGTAAAGAGTACTTGTCGGAGACGAGGTTGAACAAGGTATAGAGATACCGATGATCAAACCTCGGACAAGTAAAATATCGCGTGACAAAGGGAATCGGTATCGTATGTAAATGGTTCATTCGATCACTAAGTCATCGTTGAATATGTGGGATCCATTATGGATCTCCAGATCCCGCTATTGGTTATTGGTCGGAGAGAGGTCTCAACCATGTCTACATAGTTCACAAACCGTAGGGTGACACACTTAAGGTTTGATATCGTTTAACTAGATATGGAATAAGGAATGGAGTTCGAAGTTTTGTTAGGAGTCTCGGATGGGATCCAGGACATCACGAGGAGGTCCGGAATGGTCCGGAGAATAAGATTCATATATAGGAAGTCATATTCCAAGTTTGGAAATGATCCGGTGCATTTATGGCAGGTTCTAGAAGGTTCTAGAAAAGTTCGGAAGAAATCACCATGGAAAGTGGAGTCCCGGAGGGACTCCACCTTGCATGGCCTGCCAACCCTAAAGGGGAGGAGTCCCAGGTTGACTCCCCTAGGGTGGCCGGCCAACCCCCCCAAGGAAGGGGTGGGAGTCCCACCTTGAGTGGGATTCCCCCCTTGGGTAGGTTTTGTCCCTTTGGTAGGTTTTGGTTTCGGGTCTTATTCGAAGACTTGGATACCAACACTTGGGGATTTCCACCTATATAATGAGGAGGAGAGGGAGGGGGCAGCCCACTCTTGGCCGCACCACCTAGGGCTGCCCATGGCCGGCGCCCTAGCCACCCCCTCTCCCAAACCCTAGCCTCTCCTCCTCCACCACTTCTCCCGCATACGCTTAGGCGAAGCCCTGCCGGAGTTCTCCACCACCACCGCCACCACGCCGTCGTGCTGTCGGGATTCCGAGGAGGATCTACTACTTCCGCTGCCCGCTGGAACGGGGAGAAGGACGTCGTCTTCATCAACACCGAACGTGTGACCGAGTACGGAGGTGCTGCCCGATTGTGGCACCGTCAAGATCTTCTACGCGCTTTTGAAAGCGGCAAGTGATCGTCTACCGCAGCAACGAGAGCCTCCTCTTGTAGGCTTTGGAAATCTTCAAGGGTTAGTCTCGTTCATCCCCTCGTTGCTCCCATCTTCTAGATTGCATCTTGGCTTGGATTGCGTTCTCGCGGTAGGAAATTTTTTGTTTTCTATGCAACGAATCCCTACAGTGGTATCAGAGCCGTGTCTATGCATAGATGGTTGCACGAGTAGAACACAATTGTTTTGTGGGCGTTGATGCTTTGTTGTCTTTAGTTCGAGTACTTTGCATCTTTGTGGCATGGTGGGATGAAGCGGCTCGGGCTAACTTTACATGACCGCGTTGATACGTCCAATTTGCATCACTATTTTATATCATAATTTGCTGTTATTCATTGATATATTTCATATTGGGACACAATACTTATGTTATTTCATCTATTTTGCATGTTTCATCATTATTGGAGGATCAAGCACCGGAGCCAGGATTCTGCTGGAAAAAGCACCGTCAGAACGCAATATTTCGGAAGATCAACTGTGGAAGGAAATTACACGTAAATTCCTATTTTTCCAGATGACGAAGGAAGCCAGAAGGGGGAGAGAGGGCTCAAGGTGGGGCCAGACCACGGCCGGCGCGGCCCATGGCCTGGCCGCGCCACCCTGTGGTGTGGGGGCCCCACAGCCCCTTTCGCCTCCTTTTCTTCGCGTACTCCTTCGTCCCGAAAACCTAAGCCACAGAGGGTACCTCACGAAGAGTTACAGCCGCCTCTGCGGGGCGGAGAACACCAGAGAGAAAAGAGCTCTCCGGCGGGCAGGAATCCGCCGGGGAAATTCCCTCCCGGAGGGGGAAATCGACGCCATCGCCATCGTCATCGAGCTGGACATCATCTCCATCATCATCATCATCATCATCTCCACCATCTACACCGCCATCACCACCGCTGCACCTCGTCACCGCTGTAACAATTTGGGTTGGATCTTGATTGTTTGATAGGGGAAACTCTCCCGGCGTTATTCTCTACTTGTTATTGATGCTATTGAGTGAAACCATTGAACCAAGGTTTATGTTCAGATTGTTATTCATCATCATATCACCTCTGATTGTATTCCATATGATGTCTCGTGAGTAGTTCGTTTAGTTCTTGAGGACATGGGTGAAGTCTAAATGTTAGTAGTGAATTATGGTTGAGTAATATTCAATGTTATGATATTTAAGTTGTGGTGTCATTCTTCTAGTGGTGTCGTGTGAACGTCGACTACACGACACTTCACCATTTATGGGCCTAGGGGAGTGCATCTTGTATTCGGTTGCTAATTGCGGGGTTGCCGGAGTGACAGAAACCTAAGCCCCCGTTAGTATATCGATGCAAGAGGGATCGCAGGATCTCAGAGTTTAAGGCTGTGGTTAGATTTATCTTAATTACTTTCTTGTAGTTGCGGATGCTTGCAAGGGGTATAATCACAAGTATGTATTAGTCCTAGGAAGGGTGGTGCATTAGCATAGGTTCACCCACACAACACTTATCAAAACAATGAAGATTATTTAGCCACATGAAGCGAAAGCACTAGACTAAAATCCCCGTGTGTCCTCAAGAACGCTTGGTCATTATAAGTAAACAAACCGGCTTGTCCTTTGTGCTAAAAAGGATTGGGACACTCGCTGCAATTATTTCTCTCGCATTTTACTTACTCGTACTTTATTCATCTATTACATCAAAACCCCTTGAATACTTGTTTGTGAGCATTTACAGTGAATCCTTCATCGAAACTGCTGTCAACACCTTCTGCTCCTCGTTGGGATCGACATTCTTACTTATCGAAGATACTACGATACACCCCCTATACTTGTGGGTCATCAAGACTATTTTCTGGCGCCGTTGCCGGGGAGTGAAGCGCTATTGGTAAGTGGAATTGGTAAGGAAAACCTTTACTGTTGTGCTGATTTTATTTCTGCCTGCTGCTATAAGTCATTATGGAGAGATCTTCTCTTCAATTTATATTTGGGAAATCTACTACTACTGCAACGGTAGTGGATGAAGCGCCAGGTGAGGAAGTAGTACCATATAAAATACCTATGAAAATTATTGAACGTGTTATGGATAACCGCTATGAAGGGGATGGAACTGTCCATCCTGGTGATCATTTACTGTTTTTGCATGAATTATGCGGGTTATTCAAATGTGCAGGTATTGCTATGAATGAAGTTAGAAAGAAACTATTCACTATATCGCTGTCTGGTAAAGCGGCGCACTGGTATAAATTGCTGAAGAATGGTGATTCTATTGATTGGGAGGACATTGTGCCTTTATTTTATTCTAAATTTTATCCTCCAAGTGAAATTCACAAGGATCGGAACCGCATATATAATTTCTGGCCTCATGATGGAGAGAGTATTGCCCAAGCTTGGGGGAGATTGAAGTCTTTAATGCTCAAATGCCCCATTCATGAGCTTCCTGGTAATGTTATTATTGATAATTTCTATGCAAGACTTTCTTTTCAAGACAAGACCTTGCTGGATACTTCTTGTTCTGGATCATTTACACGCAACAAAGAAGAGTTTAAAAGGGACCTTCTTGATCGGATCCAAGAAAATACTGAAGGATGGGAGAACGACAAGGATAGAGAGTCAGGTATAATTTATGATTATAAATGCATTGAAGCTTTTATGGATACTGATAAATTTCGTAATATGAGTGCTATATATGGTCTTGATTCCCAAGTTGTTGCAAATCTTTATAAAGCTTTTGCCTCTCATTATGAATTGCCTAAGAAGAATTTTGATAAGTATCATGAACCGTATAAAGATAACGTAGATTCATCTGTAAACAAATGTGTAGTGATTGAAACTGTTGATAATGTTATTCCTGAAGTTTATATTGAAAAAACTCCTTTCCCTGCTAAAATGAAAGAGTACTCTGTTATATCTAGTGCGGTTCATAAAAGTGAAAAGAAACCTAAAGAACCTGAAGAACAAATTAAAATTGAACCTGCTGTTGCAATAGTTAAAGATCTTGTGACTGAAAATGTGGAGGATGGTCATATTATTTTCTGTGAAGATGCTTCTAATATTGTTTCACATCCTAATAAACCCAAACAAGTTAGTGTTCCTATGCTATCTGTTAGAATTGGTGATCATTGCTATTATGGTTTATGTGATATTGGTGCAAGCGTTAGTGCTATTCCTTATGAGCTTTACACGGAGATTATGCACGAAATTGATTCTTGTGAACTTGAAGATATTGATGTGGTTATTCAGCTGGCTAATAGAGAAACTATTTCTCCAATTGGTATTGTTCGAGATGTGGAAGTTCTATGTGGTAAGATTAAATATCCTGCTGACTTTTTGGTACTTGGTTCTGCTGCTAGTGATCATTGTCCTATCATTTTTGGTAGACCTTTTCTAAATACTTGTGGAGCTATTATAGATTGTAAGAAAGAGAAAATTTTGACTAGATTTGCTGGTGAACCTTATGAATTTAACTTTTCTAAATTTACCAAAACTCCTTATAAAGCTGACTTGCCTAGTAATGATTTTAAAATGGAGCAGTGTGCATCTATTGTTCTTGTTCCTAATAATCCTTTGCAGCAACATTTGGAGAATAGTGAAAGTGAAGCTTTTAGGAAAGAAAGAGATGAGCTTGAGGAAATTTTTCTTCGCCAACCTATTCTCAAGCATGATTTACCGGTGGAAGATTTGGGTACAACACCGCCACCAAAGGAAGATCCTGTTTTTGATTTAAAGCCTTTACCTGATAATCTTAAATATGCTCATATTGATGATAAGAAAATATATCCTGTTATTATTAGTTCTAAGCTTTCAGAGATTGAGGAAGAAAGGTTATTGGAAATATTGAAGAAACACCGAGGAGCTATTGGCTATACTCTTGATGATTTGAAAGGGATTTCTCCTTCTATTTGCCAACATGCTATTAATATGGAAGATGATGCAAAGCCTGTTGTTGAACATCAACGTCGTCTAATTCCGAAGATGAAAGAGGTGGTAAGGAACGAGGTATTAAAACTTCTTGAAGCTGGTATTATATATCCTATTGCTGATAGTAGATGGGTTAGTCCTGTGCATTGTGTTCCTAAGAAAGGAGGAATGACTGTTGTGCCTAATGATAATGATGAGCTTATTCCTCAAAGAGTAGTTGTAGGGTATAGAATGTGCATTGATTTTCGAAAAGTTAATAAAGTTACTAAGAAAGATCATTACCCTTTACCCTTTATTGATCAAATGCTAGAAAGGTTATCTAAAAATACTCATTTTTGCTTTCTTGATGGTTATTCTGGGTTTTCACAAATTGTTGTTAAAGCTAAAGATCAAGAGAAAACCACGTTTACTTGTCCTTATGGAACTTATGCTTATAGGCGTATGCCTTTTGGTTTATGTAATGCTCCTGCTACTTTTCAAAGATGCATGTCTGCTATTTTTCATGGTTTTTGCGAAAGTATTGTAGAGGTGTTCATGGATGATTTTTCTGTCTATGGGAATTCTTTTGATAATTGCTTGCGAAACCTTGATAAAGTTTTGCAGAGATGTGAAGAAACTAACCTTGTTCTTAATTGGGAGAAATGCCACTTTATGGTTAATGAAGGAATTGTATTGGGACATAAAATTTCCGAGAGAGGTATTGAAGTTGATAGAGCTAAAGTTGAAGCAATTGAGAAGATGCCCTATCCGAGGGATGTTAAAGGTATTCGTAGTGTTCTTGGTCATGCTGGGTTTTATAGGAGATTTATTAAAGATTTCTCTAAAATTTCAAAGCCTCTTACTAATCTTCTTCAAAAAGATGTACCTTTTGTTTTTGATGATGATTGTAAGGAAGCTTTTGAAACTCTAAAGAAAGCCTTAACAACTGCTCCTGTAGTTGAACCTCCTGATTGGAATTTGCCTTTTGAAATTATGTGTGATGCTAGTGATTTTGCTGTAGGCGCTGTTCTTGGACAGCGGGTAGATAAAAAATTAAATGTTATTCATTATGCTAGTAAGACTCTTGATGCTGCTCAAAGAAATTATGCTACAACTGAAAAGGAATTGTTAGCTGTAGTCTTTGCTTGTGACAAGTTTAGACCCTATATTGTTGATTCAAAAGTCACGATTCATACTGATCATGCTGCAATTAGATACCTTATGACAAAGAAAGATGCTAAGCCAAGGCTTATTAGATGGGTACTTCTTTTGCAAGAATTTGATTTACATATTATAGATAGGAAAGGTGCTGATAATCCTGTTGCTGATAATTTGTCTAGATTGGAAAATATTGTTTATGATCCTGTTCCTGTTAATGATAGTTTTCCAAATGAACAATTGGCTGTAATAAAAGTGAGCTCGCGAGAGAGCCCTTGGTATGCAGATTATGCTAACTTTATTGTTTCGAAGTATTTGCCTCCAACCTTTTCAGCTCAGCAAAGGAGAAAATTCTTTTATGACTTGAGGCATTATTTTTGGGATGACCCACACTTATATAAAGAAGGAGTAGATGGTATTATGCGAAGATGTGTTCCTGAATATGAACAACAGGAGATATTGAGTAAATGTCATGGTAGTGTTTATGGAGGACATCACGCTGGAGATAGAACCGCACAAAAGGTTCTGCAATCAGGTTTTTATTGGCCAACACTTTTCAAAGATGCAAGGAAATTTATTTTATCTTGTGATGAATGTCAAAGAGTTGGTAATATCTCTAGACGCAATGAAATGCCTATGAATTATACTCTTGTTATTGAACCATTCGATTGTTGGGGATTCGACTTCATGGGTCCTTTCCCTTCTTCAGAAGGTAACACTCATATACTTGTCGCTGTTGATTATGTTACTAAATGGGTAGAAGCTATACCTACAAAAAGTGCTGATGGTGAGACCTCTTTAAAAATGCTTTTAGATATTATTTTTCCTAGATTTGGAGTACCTAGATATATTATGACTGATGGAGGTTCTCATTTTATTCATGGAGGTTTTAGAAAAACTCTTGCTAAGTATGGTATTAATCATAGAATTGCTTCCGCTTATCACCCTCAAACTAGTGGTCAAGTAGAATTATCAAATAGAGAGATTAAATCTATTTTGGGAAAGACCGTTAATAAATCTAGAAAGAATTGGGCTAGCAAATTGAAGGAAGCACTATGGGCTTATAGAACTGCTTATAAAAATCCTATGGGAATGTCACCTTATAAAATGGTTTATGGAAAAGCTTGTCATTTACCTCTAGAACTAGAGCACAAAGCTTATTGGGCTGTTAGAGAACTAAATAAAGATCCGAAACTAGCCGGTAATAAGAGGTTGCTGCAATTAAGTTCTCTAGATGAATGGAGAAGTGAAGCTTATGAAAATGCTAAACTCTTTAAAGAAAAAGTTAAGAAATGGCATGATAGAAGGATTATCAAAAGAGAGTTTAATATTGGGGATAAAGTCCTATTGTATCGGTCTCGTCTCAGATTCTTTGCAGGGAAATTACTCTCGAAGTGGGAAGGACCATATGTTGTTGAGGAGGTGTATCGTTCAGGAGCAATTAAAATTAGCTCTCTCCAAGGCAATGCCACACAAGTGGTGAATGGACAAAGACTCAAGCATTATATCTCGGGTGATTCTTATAATGTTGATGTTGATATTATTCAAGTGGAAACACCGGAGGCTTTCATCAAAGGACAAATTGACAGTCCGCCAGAACTCGACTTTGAATAGGTAACAGTACAGGTAATAAAAAGTCCGCAATTTACTTTCCGAACAATATTTCTGCTGTTTTTGGAAAATATGAAAAATTACGGGATCGAAACGGAGTGGAGGAGACGCACGAGGGCGTGCCCCCATAGGCCGGCGCGGGCCCCACCCTGGCCGCGCCGACCTATGAGCCCCTCGTCGTCCCTTTTCCACTCGTTTTCGGCCTGGAACCTTCCTTTTATCATAAAAATATTTGCTATATAATCCCCCGGACCCCTGGAGGTCCGTATATCGTTTTCTCGTCGTGTTTTGTTTCGAGCTGTTTTCTGCCAGGATCTGCTTCGGATCTAGATCCACCATGTCCTCGTCGGGAACTCAGAAGGACAGCTTCTTTGAGGACGTCGTCAACCCGTACATGAACGAGCTGAAGATGCACCCCAAAGAATTGCTGCTCGTGGATGGAGAGTTGCAGATCAAAGATGTCCAGGGTCCTAAGGGAGAAGGGAGTTTGGAAGACAGGATGGAGAAACTGGAACAAGAGGTCTTCAACTACAAGAAGATGGCTGAGCGTGAAGTGGACATCTTTCACAAGATTGTGTCTGAACTCATTGATGGACACAAGAAGGAGACTGCGAAGTTGTGGGACGATATCTTCTCACTTCACGACACCACCAACAAACTCCAAGCTCAACTCTATGATGTTCATAATCAAAACTGTGAGTATGAAAACAGGTTTAAGCGCATAAGTCATGCTGCTAGTTTCAGGTTTCCGGAGACCAAGATGTCTTTTGTTGATGGAGGGCCTCTTCCATGGAAGTCTGATGACGGCAAAGATTCACCATCATCACCGAAGGAGTAATTCATCATCGGTATTGGCATCCCCTTGGTTTGTTCCAAGCTTGGGGGAGTGCCGCGGTATCACATCATCACTACCTTTATCTTTTACTATCAAGTAGTGTCATATCATGAGTAGGGAAGTTATCATATGGAATAGTATGCAATGTGGAAGTATCTCTCTTAGTTGGTTATCTATGTATCCGTTGGTGTGAGTTATCGTTATGGAATATTAATGAGAAGTCTTATCATTTACTTTTTGCACACCTTATTTTAGTTTGCAATCTCCATTATATGATTACTCTTGACATGAGTATTGATATCACTTTGGGAGCATCAAGTAAATCTATTTGGTTTTGGCAAACTTAGCATTGGTCAATAGCAACAACACCCTGATGTTTAAATAGAAGAGAGAAATACACTTAGATATATTACTCTATTATCTCTATGCTAATGAGTTTAGTATTCTAAAGTTAAAATTGCTTGTGCTTATGAGAAAGATGCATGATTGTTTCTATCATATGTATATTTGTTTGTTTCCCTCAACCTTTATGCTTGCTATCAAACCTTGCTAGCCAAAGACCTGTATCGAGAGGGAATGCTTCTCATACATCCATAACCTTAGACCAAACCTATGCCATTTGTGTCCACCATACCTACCTACTACATGGTATTTTCTGCCATTCCAAGTAAATACTTCATGTGCTACCTTTAAATAATTCAAACCATACTACTCCTTATTTGTGTCAATGTTTTATAGCTCATGAGGAAGTATGTGGTGTTTTATCTTTCAATCTTGTTGGGCGGACTTTCACCAATGGACTAGTGGCACATCCGCTTATCCAATAATTTTGCAATAAGAGCTGGCAACGGGGTTCCCAGCCCCAATTAATAACTTTCATTAATAATTCTCTTCACATGTTTTGCCCTGATTTATCAGTAAGCAACTTAATTTTGCAATAGACACTCCTCCATGGTATGTGAATGTTGGAAGGCACCCGAGGATTCGGTTAGCCATGGATTGAGAAAGCCAAGGTTGGGGGGAGTGTCATCCTTAATAAAACTAAAATACATGTGTAAACAAAAGAGAAGGGGGATGATCTACCTTGCTGGTAGAGATGTCGTCCCTCATGGGAGCCGCTCTTGGAAGGTTCGTTTGGCAAGGGGGTTAGAGTGCCCGCTACCATTCGTTGACAACAACAAACACCGCTCAAAATCTTACTTTTATGCTCTTTATATGATTTCAAAACGTGAAAAGCTCTAGCACATGATTTAATCCCTGCTTCCCTCTGCGAAGGGCCTATCTTTTACTTTTATGTTGAGTCAGTAAACCTATTTCCCTCTATCTCAAGCAAGCAATTGAGTTGTTGTGAACCAATCATTTATGCTATGATTCAGTTAATCATGTCTTTTATACTTTCTTGTTTAGTACAAATTTTATCTGAATGAATATGACTTTGAAGTTATCAATGATTATGAGGAGATTGTTATGATTGAATATGAAAGCCCAGCTATAAATTCTAATATGAAAGCTTTGCTTAGAAGTACAATCCGTTAGTAGTTCTCTGACCAAGAACAAAGTTTGCCATCACCAACTATGATTTCTTATGCACCTTTACTTGTGATTTTTCTTTACTTATTTCAAGATGAGTTATATGAGGAAGATGTTTACTAGAATGTCTTGTGTGAATGAATATGATGCTTCTTGTCCGTATTTTATTTATCGACTCTTCACTCCATAAACATGTGGTCTTGTTTATCGAGCTCAGTTTCGCTTGGGGACAAGCGAGGTCTAAGCTTGGGGGAGTTGATACGTCCAATTTGCATCACTATTTTATATCATAATTTGCTGTTATTCATTGATATATTTCATATTGGGACACAATACTTATGTTATTTCATCTATTTTGCATGTTTCATCATTATTGGAGGATCAAGCACCGGAGCCAGGATTCTGCTGGAAAAAGCACCGTCAGAACGCAATATTTCGGAAGATCAACTGTGGAAGGAAATTACACGTAAATTCCTATTTTTCCAGATGACGGAGGGAGCCAGAAGGGGGAGCAGAGAGGGCTCAAGGTGACAGGCCGGCGCGGCCCATGGCCTGGCCGCGCCACCCTGTGGTGTGGGGGCCCCATAGCCCCTTTCGCCTCCTTTTCTTCGCGTACTCCTTCGTCCCGAAAACCTAAGCCACAGAGGGTACCTCACGAAGAGTTACAGCCGCCTCTGCGGGGCGGAGAACACCAGAGAGAAAAGAGCTCTCCGGCGGGCAGGAATCCGCCGGGGAAATTCCCTCCCGGAGGGGGAAATCGACGCCATCGCCATCGTCATCGAGCTGGACATCATCTCCATCATCATCATCATCATCTCCACCATCTACACCGCCATCACCACCGCTGCACCTCGTCACCGCTGTAACAATTTGGGTTGGATCTTGATTGTTTGATAGGGGAAACTCTCCCGGCGTTATTCTCTACTTGTTATTGATGCTATTGAGTGAAACCATTGAACCAAGGTTTATGTTCAGATTGTTATTCATCATCATATCACCTCTGATTGTATTCCATATGATGTCTCGTGAGTAGTTCGTTTAGTTCTTGAGGACATGGGTGAAGTCTAAATGTTAGTAGTGAATTATGGTTGAGTAATATTCAATGTTATGATATTTAAGTTGTGGTGTCATTCTTCTAGTGGTGTCGTGTGAACGTCGACTACACGACACTTCACCATTTATGGGCCTAGGGGAGTGCATCTTGTATTCGGTTGCTAATTGCGGGGTTGCCGGAGTGACAGAAACCTAAGCCCCCGTTAGTATATCGATGCAAGAGGGATCGCAGGATCTCAGAGTTTAAGGTTGTGGTTAGATTTATCTTAATTACTTTCTTGTAGTTGCGGATGCTTGCAAGGGGTATAATCACAAGTATGTATTAGTCCTAGGAAGGGCGGTGCATTAACATAGGTTCACCCACACAACACTTATCAAAACAATGAAGATTATTTAGCCACATGAAGCGAAAGCACTAGACTAAAATCCCCGTGTGTCCTCAAGAACGCTTGGTCATTATAAGTAAACAAACCGGCTTGTCCTTTGTGCTAAAAAGGATTGGGCCACTCGCTGCAATTATTTCTCTCGCATTTTACTTACTCGTACTTTATTCATCTATTACATCAAAACCCCTTGAATACTTGTTTGTGAGCATTTACAGTGAATCCTTCATCGAAACTGCTGTCAACACCTTCTGCTCCTCGTTGGGATCGACATTCTTACTTATCGAAGATACTACGATACACCCCCTATACTTGTGGGTCATCACGCGTTCATGAGACTGTTGGCGTCAGAAACCCACCGGCGGGCAGCGACTGGCCAACACGGTAGAGCCGGGAATGACTAGGGCTGCGGCTGGCCCCAGTCCCTCAGAGCGACGGCCCGCAAAGCCTCCTGGTCGCGCGCCGATGCGGGTCGCAAGGGCGTGCCACCTGACCTATACCTGGTCAGGAAGGTGTGGATGATGCCTCGCTTAGTTTCCTGCAGGGCACACACGTACACGTTAAATACGAGCCTCGATCGGCTCTCAGGTTGTCCTGTGAATCGGCTCATGGAGCCGATTCACCCATGATTCGTCCAAGGTGGCCGAATATATGGTGGTCCTGCTTGATCAATATAAAGCGTATGAGATCCACGACGATCTAGGGTTTTCACCGCATAATCGGATCATCCTACTCACGATTGGGCCTCGCGCTCACGCACGGTAAACGTAAGCCAGCCCTAGACAAGGCCTAAAAACCAACACTAGGTTGATCCTCGGAACGTCCTGTCTAGGGGCAGCAAACTACACCCTGCATGCCGCTGGATCCTCCAACCCTTTGTAAGGCCTAACTATTGCAGATATTAAACTAATCCTTGATGAATCAAGGATCGACCATAACGGATCAGATCTACTAAATAAAGATCAAGCGGGGTGCCGCCCCTGCACCCATGATGAGGCACAAGGACGGCTAGACGCGCTAGGATTGCACTACGCAAGCATATGATGCTAAGAACGATGCTAACCCTAACGCGTCTACGATAACTACGTTGCTCGCCATCAAAAAGGCTTCAGTACGAGCAACGCATGAACAACTAGGCAGGCTCGTGCTGCCTAGATCGCGAGATGCGATCTAGGCAGCATGGTGCTTACCGGAGGAACCCTCGAGACGAAGGAGTTGGCGATGCGCCGAGATTGGTTTGTGTTGAACGTTGGTTGTTGTTTATTCCATAAACCCTAGGTACATATTTATAGTCCAGGGGACTTTCTAATGTGGGCGTGCACTAAACCGTGCACGAGATAAAATCTAACCTCTACGTAACCTACTATATAAAGATACACGGGCTAACTAGCCCAAATTTGATACACGAGGCCGGTTCACAATGTATCTCCACGAATATATCTTCCAATCCATCTTGATCGCGACCCACCTCTGACTTGGTCAAATTCTGGTGATAACACATGCCCCCCTGGTTTTGGAAATGACATTTCCAAAATCATTACGCTTTTTCCGTCGGGTCATGTCATGGCAGAGCAGAACTGTCGCAGTATACTTCATGATGACGTCTTGCCTCCTCGCCTTCTCTGCGCGATTTGACGGTTCTGGCACCACGTCCTCGGAAACTGCTTGGGCATTAAATTGCTTCGCCCCTTTTCATTTGGCCACTCCCCATAATTCCTTTCTTCACCCCCTTGCTCCACAGTAGCCATCGTCAAACCCAAAAACCCTCATTAGTCCCCATGGATTCTTCCTCTTCCACTGCTTCCTCTGGCCTGTCCCTCCAGTCCTCCTCCTCCAGCGAGCTCGAGCAGGAGGTCGATCTGATGGCCATCTACGAGGCCCGCGCCCCAGAATATTGGGACGCGCGGGACTGGGACTTCTCCAAAGAGTCGGAAGACGACGAACCCCTCACCGATGGGGAAGAAGACCTTCGGTTCCTTCTTGACGGAGAGCTGGAAGCAACAAGTGACGACGACCTCTTCCCCTGTGAAGGGGGCTTCTCCTCCGACGAGGAGGAAGAGGAGGAAGAAGACGACGACGACTCCCTCGAGGGCTACCCACCAGCGAAGCGCCTCCGCATGTGGTGGGACGACGACGACAGCGATGACGAAGAAGAGGATGAAGCCCCCGCAAAGGGCTTCGGGCGCAGCGACGAGGAGCCCGTCGGCAGCAGCGCCGATGGGAACTCCGGGGATGATGATGAAGGCAGTGACGGCCCGTAGATTAGGATCTACTAGTGTAGGTCTAGTAGTAGTGGCCCCTCCTTTTGTTCTTCTCTTCTTAAGCAATCGGTTCCTTCCTTGTAAGAAATCTAGTTATCAATGGAAAATTCCCCAACTTGATTTCACTAATTCTTTTTTATGCCAAATTAGCCGATTGACAACTCAATCAATTTTTAATGAGCCGATCTCCCTTCTCCCATTGTCAGCCACTACTTTTAGGCGATCACCCCTGACTTAAGGAACAATAGGCTGTTTTGGGATGCCAACGTCTTCAGCATTGCCAAACCGGTAATGAGGCAACTTTGAGTGCTCGTACTAGAGCCGATAGCTGCGCATCGGCTTTGCGCAGGCTGATAATTTGATCTCGAGCAAGTGCCCTCAACGGAGCTCCAGGCTTGTCTCCCAATTGATGTGGGAACTGATATACTTTAGTGACACCAGCGCGAGCCGATTCCAAAAATAAATCGGCTTTTGATAGCAAAGGATCCTCCAGGGCAAAGAAACCTCCACGGTCAGCTGCCCCCCGAGCCTTTGACCAAAGTGAGCATGAAAGTGAACCGGTAGTATCGGGCCACTATCCACCTCTCAGCTGCGGTGTAGCATCAACCGATCCCGACTAACTCGACCGTCAACAGCAGAGAACCTTCAGACTAATGGGGCAACCTCTGGTGGAAATGAGTCCAATCTAGCCGGATGACCGTCGGTTGCTCTCTTGATCCTAGCCTGATTGGGTATGGCTGCAATCCTTGAATTCGCCAGCAGCGTTACACCTGAAGGCTTGCAAACGACGCCAGAGGCCCTCGCGGAGAAGACCTGAGTCACCAAACAGTTGGAGAAATCTTCATAGAGCCTCATCCTGTAACAGGTGCAGCACCAACCGATTCTAGCCAAATCGGCTTTTCAAAAGCAGAGGACCATCAACGAGAACTGCCCCCCGAGCTTCTTCAGCTTTCATCAATGTAGCAGAAAAACTTTTATCCAAATAGCCGATGCAGTCAACCTCCCCCTCGCACTAAGAGGCCCCCAAATGCAGCGGCTCTAATGAACTAAAAGTGGCCCTGGATGCCCACACTAATTTTCTTGCTCACGAATCCGCCAACTAAAGTAGCCCTGGGCTTCCATTTGCAACAGTTGTATTCGACGGCCATGCATCGGCTGTGCTCAAAAATTTCTGTAGTTTTCGATTTTTTTTTTTATTAGCCGATCGATTCACGAATCGGCTCCCCTGGGTACATCCTTTGTGGCTTTGGCTCCCCTGGGTACATCCTTTGTGGCTTTGTACCTTCTCCGTGTATATGCCCCCCGAGCCGAATCCTTCACGTGATTGAAGATATCGGCTTTCCAGCCAATTCAAGATTTTCTCGCCACTCACCCATGCGAAATAGCACATCAGTACACAAGGGTGGTGCGAGTAATCGTAGCCGATCGCTGGAATCGTCTCACCTTGCAGTGGTCAATCCGACTATTCACAGAATGTTGAGATTTCGGAAATCTATGGAAACGCGCCACCGGCCATCCTTTTTCTCCACAGGTATTACATTGGAAATCCTTTCAGCGTGCTTGCATGGCCTGATGAACCCGGCGTCCAACAACTTCTTGATCTCTTTCTTGACTTTCTTAATCCCTTCTGGCCCGTCAGCCGATGTAAACCCATACCCCAGCTTTCCATCGCCTTCTAGGTCAACGCTTGCCATCATTTTGGGCCGATCGTGTGGATCGGCCTCCTTTTCGCCTTTCTCGCGGGAGCGACTGCTCTCGGGCTCATCCTCGTGATGGCGATCTTCGAGCCTTGCTCCATTGACATCGGATGAGCCATCTCGCTCGCGATTTAAGCAGTTGCTGAGATTGACCATGTTGACCTCCGGAGCCGGCTGCGTGTCAACTTTCCTGGCGAACTGGTCGAAGAGTAACCGGCCTTGTTCTATTGCCACCTGAATCTGTCCGCGCAAGGCTTCGCAGTCGTTGGTGGCATGGGTGAACGTGTCATGCCATTTGCAGTATGGTTGCCGGTCATTTCTTGTAACGTGGGGATCCTGTGGCCGTCGGGTAACTTCAGCTGTTTTTCCTTCAGGAGCCAATCAAAAATTTGCTCCGTTTTGCTCAAGTCGAAGTCGAATCCCTTTGCTGGTCCTGGCTGCTTTGCCCCCTTGCAGGACTCGGGTTTTGCCCCCCGGGTCCACTCAACATTGGTAAACTCCTGATCTCTTGCTGGGCCTTCATCTTCGTCCTTCTCGATCAGGGTGACGCGCCTGCACTTGTCCTGGTACGATCCTGGATGGCGCTGTTCATATGTTGTCCCTTCCTGGGCCACGTCTGTGTCTACCGATGCGTCTGCATCGGCATCGCTGATGCTCGTGCATCTTCCTGTTTGAGGCGCCACACTTTCTTTGGTGGGCGCGCCTTTGTCTCCACCATTCGTTGGATTTTCGTGGCCAGATCGGGCCGTGATATCCTCAACATGTAGAAGTACCGTGCCTCGGCCTCTTCCAAACTTCGCGGCCGCTGCACCCGGCGCTCCCGAGACTGGCTGGTCCATCAGGGCACCGCCTTGGTTGGCGGTACCTATCTTCTTCTCTACCCGACTCCTCGAAGTCTTCTTCTTGAGACGACTCAGTCCGTTTGCTCTGAGGTGGAGAGGTCCTAGACGTTTGAACACTGCAACTCGGTTCGTCCTTCCCCTTTGTTGTGTGCATCTTGGGCAGTTGCCGATTGTTGGTAATCGGCTCATTCCTGAATCCCAGCAGTGTTTGAAGAAGGGACAGTTCCAGTGCTCGTCCATGTTGTATTGCTCTTCTGACCTCCCGTCCGCATCAGACCGATGATCTCTTTGCTCGCCTTCGCCGTAGCGGTGATGTCGGTCGTATGGCTGATCGTATTTGCTGAGGAGGTGCTCGGGAAACGAGCGTGGACGCTGTGGGTTCCTCACCTCCTCCTTGGCCAGGTACCGTTTATTGCCGTCTTGGGGCCGGTCTCGCGGACCGGCTCCCTCCTTCTCTCTGCCACGAGCGTGGCTGCTCTCCGCTTTGTCCGCGTCATGGCGAATCACGAACCCTGCCATATTGGCATCGAACGAGAACCCTGGTTCCCTTATGGAGTGGCTGAGGTCGACCGTATCGTCGCCAGGCAAAGGACGTGTGTCTCCGTCGAGCCTGATGCCGTGTGAACGGGTCTTCCCATAGGAGCCGATGAGTTCGGTTCGAGGGCAGCCTTGGCCTTGTTATGCTTCTTCTTGGGCTCGCCAGTGAGATCCCCGTACGTGACCGGAGTTTCTTCTGCCACTTCTGATGAAGACGGTATGGTGTCTTTCGCCATCTCTGATGTGGATAGCGAGATGGTTGTCGTTGAAGATTGGTCCCACCGGGCGTGCGAATGTGTTGGCGTCGAAACCCACCGGCGGGCAGCGACCGGCCAACACGGTAGAGCCGGGAATGACTAGGGCTGCGGCTGGCCCCTCCCTCGAGCGACGGCCCGCAAAGCCTCCTGGTCGCGCGCCGATGCTGGGTCGCAAGGGCGTGCCACCTGACCTATACCTGGTCAGGAAGGTGTGGATGATGCCTCGCTTAGTTTCCTGCAGGGCACACACGTACACGTTAAATACGAGCCTCGATCGGCTCTCAGGTTGTCCTGTGAATCGGCTCAGGGAGCCGATTCACCCATGATTCGTCCAAGGTGGCCGAATATATGGTGGTCCTGCTTGATCAATGTAAAGCGTATGAGATCCACGACGATCTAGGGTTTTCACCGCATAATCGGATCATCCTACTCACGATTGGGCCTCGCGCTCACGCACGGTAAACGTAAGCCAGCCCTAGACAAGGCCTAAAAACCAACACTAGGTTGATCCTCGGAACGTCCTGTCTAGGGGCAGCAAACTACACCCTGCATGCCGCTGGATCCTCCAACCCTTTGTAAGGCCTAACTATTGCAGATATTAAACTAATCCTTGATGAATCAAGGATCGACCATAACGGATCAGATCTACTAAATAAAGATCAAGCGGGGTGCCGCCCCTGCACCCATGATGAGGCACAAGGACGGCTAGACGCGCTAGGATTGCACTACGCAAGCATATGATGCTAAGAACGATGCTAACCCTAACGCGTCTACGATAACTACGTTGCTCGCCATCAAAAAGGCTTCAGTACGAGCAACGCATGAACAACTAGGCAGGCTCGTGCTGCCTAGATCGCGAGATGCGATCTAGGCAGCATGGTGCTTACCGGAGGAACCCTCGAGACGAAGGAGTTGGCGATGCGCCGAGATTGGTTTGTGTTGAACGTTGGTTGTTGTTTATTCCATAAACCCTAGGTACATATTTATAGTCCAGGGGACTTTCTAATGTGGGCGTGCACTAAACCGTGCACGAGATAAAATCTAACCTCTACGTAACCTACTATATAAAGATACACGGGCTAACTAGCCCAAATTTGATACACGAGGCCGGTTCACAATGTATCTTTGCATCTTCTTCAAGTCCATCTTGATCGCGGCCCACCTCTGACTTGGTCAAATGACCGCGTTCATGAGACTTGCTCCACGTTCGACATGCAACTTGTATTGCGTAAGTGGCTTTGCGGGTGTCTGTCTCTTCCACCATAGTAAAGATTCAATTTACTCTTTCTATTGAAAACACTAGTATCACCGTTGTGGTTCATGTTCGTAGGTAGATTAGATCTTACTCGAAAACCCTAAACCACGTAAAATATGCAAACCAAATTAGAGAACGTCTAACTTGTTTTTGCAGGGTTTGGTGATGTGATATGGCCATAATGTGATGATGAATATGTATGAGATGATCATTATTGTATTGTGGCAACCGGCAGGAGCCTTATGGTTGTCTTTAAATTTCATGTTGAGTAGTATTTCAAAGTAGTTGTAATAGTTGCTACATGAGGTGAACAACCATGAAGACGGCGCCATGGACCTTGACGCTACGCCGACGATGATGGAGATCATGCCCGTTGATGATGGAGATCATGTCCGTGCTTTGGAGATGAAGATCGAAGGCGCAAAGACTAAAGGGCCATATCATATCACATATGAATTGCATGTGATGTTAATCCTTTATGCATCTTATTTTGCTTAGAACGCGACGGTAGCATTATAAGATGATCCCTCACATTAATATCAAGATAATAAAGTGTTCTCCCCTCGTATGCACCGTTGATATAGTTCGTCGTTTCGAAGCATCTCGTGATGATCGGATGTGATAGACTCAACGTTCACATACAACGGGTGTAAGCCATGTTGCACACGCGGAATACTTGGGTTTGCTTGACGAGCCTAGCATGTACAGACATGGCCTCGGGACAACGGAAACCGAAAGGTTGAACACGAGTCATATGGATGATATGATCAACATGTTGATGTTCACCATTGAAGCTACATCATCTCACGTGATGATCGGTTTTGATGTAGTGGATTTGGATCGTGTACCACTTAACAACTATGAGGGATGTTGTATTAAGTGGGAGTTCATTAGTAATTAGATTAAAACATGAACTAATTATCATAAACATAGTCTGAGTAGTATTTTGAATTAATTTTGTAGTATTGGCATCCGTTTTTCTACCATGCGCTAGTCTTGTAATTGAGATAGAAATACTGTTAAGTCTGACAAGAAACTTTACGGACTGGTACCGTATTGTTAAAGAATCAAGAAATGATTAAGTCCTATTGCAAACTTTTAGTAAACCTCACATTGTTGATTCAAAGAGCTATGGTTTCAATTAGTACCTAAAGTCATCTTGTCTCCGTGAAACTTGAAGTTCAAATCTGTTTGAAAAGTAAGGAGCTGAAAATTTTAGTTTTCAGAAATAATCAAGGTATGAGATATATGTGATATCTAAGACCTTATTGCAAGATGATAGAATATAATTTGGTGAGACTACATAAACTCATAAGTTTTATGGGAATGTACGAAGGTTGAAGACGCAAGGCGTCCCAATCCTCCAACTATTGGGGCACTAACGATATTCGCATATCCATGAAGTGATCATCCTTAGTATGCACCGTTGCTAAAGACTCGTCGTTTCGAATACTAAGGTATAGATTCTACGTGTGCATACAACGGGCGCAAACCAGATTTGCACATGCGAATACTGAGGTTAAACTTTACGAGCCTAGCATGTACAGACATGGTCTTGGAAAGTCGTCATGAATTGATGGATAAAATTATGAGTGAAATTGTTCATCATATTACAAAGTTACTAATAGTGAAATCTGCAACACTTGTCATATGATGATCAACTTCAGAACCTCAAGGTTATTGGTATTTGACCAACAAACCTAGAAGTTATTGATGTTGAAGTGTTTTTATGAATAATGAGGAAAGCTAAAAGAGAAACTACAAAAGATATTTTGGCAGAAAGAAAAGAAAAGACTAGAAAGTCTAGCTCAGGTGTATATAAATGATATACATGTTATGGTTGTATTCCTAGTTTGATCACACAATGAAATTCTTGGGTATTAGTACCATATTGGTTGGTATGAAGTGTCATACAAAACAACGCAATACAAGAATACAATGGCCTAAGTGACTGACAAGGAATATGATAGGAATGCACGTCTGGAACAAAAATAAAGTGTTATTATGTTCGTCGTTGGCATTCTATCTAGCCCTTAGAATTTATAATAAAGAACTTAATAATTGTTATTTTGCTCTGGTCAAATGAAAACAATGAGTTGTTCAAATTATGACATTACTCCATGTACGATGGATAAGTTATTATAAATCTTAATGGTGAAACACACATACATAACACTGACGCTAAAATGCCATAAGGCAAATGATTTGAATTCCACTTATTTGTGGAACCGCCATTTAGGTCATGTTAGAAAGGAACGCATGAAGGAACTCCATGCAAATGGATTTTTGGAGTCATTTGATTTTTGAATCGTTTGGCGCTTGCAAATCTTTTCTAAAGAGAATGACTAAAATACCGTTCATAGGCCAAGAGTTGAACGGGAAACTAACTTAGTGGAAACATATATGATGATGTATGTGGTTCACTGGGCATAGTTGTGTGCGGGAGATTCTTCTACTTCATGAAAACTTCCAACAATGAATTGATTATATATATGTGGATATATTCGATAAGGAAGAAGTTTGAAACATTTGAATGGATTCAAATAAATTTCAGCATGAAGTGGAAATCATCATAATAGAAAAGTCAAATATCTATGATTGGATCATAGTGGAAATATTTGACTCAACGCGGATTTGCTACCATGGTGGCTAGCTACGCACCCTGTTTTAGCCATTGGATATAGTGTGCATGCAAATCAATGGGATCAAGATTACCATGTGTACAAGTGGAGTGAGGTAACGTTCATGTCTTGGCCGTTACAACCGTTAGCATGCTGGCAGCTGTGTAGTTTTGTATTCTACACTGTAGAATATGAGCAACGGTTGGTGTAAATCTAACTGTAGTACAAACATAAATACATTTCACAATACACTTGTGTTGTACTTCTGTTTTTACACTATCGTATACAGTCAGCAGCGGCTGCTATGTGCAAGACAAAATAACTCAGCACCAACTTCTTTCTTTGCATAGCTAATCTCCAGTTTGCATTGCTAATCTTGCAATCAGCACCCACTGCTTTTCTCAAGGAAATAACTACATATACTGATGCATTTTGATCTGTAGTTACATTTTGGATACTGTATTTTGATGTGGATAAAATTATGTATGGGTAACTCTGTAATCTGTATTTTGATGTGGATATCAATTGGTATGGATATATGAAACAGTAAGATTATGTTGTACAAACAAAAACTAATAGTGCTGCCAGCCAGTCTATTATGCAAGAATTTATTATAATGACTCCCTCTGGCAAAGTTCTATACCTGAAGTGAAAACTTGAGAAACAATTCTCTTTTGAACTGAGCACGGAGCTGACTCCCTCTTTGCATTGAAAATGTAGTACAAATATAGTACATTAGCTGTTACAAGCTTGGAAAGACATATTATTTTTAATGTACCTTTTTACATGTTGTTTAGTTTAGAATCTGCAATTTTAAAGTTTAGGGTGCACCAGAAGCAACCTATGGTAATCTGTATTTCATTTAAAAAAATTGTTGATAGAAAAAGGAGAAATCTTTGATATAATTATATAGTGGTGCACCAAAAAAAGTTGTTGTTCAGTTATATGCAACTAATACTTAGGAAGTCATAAGTTTTGTATATCACACACCATTATGCTTGAAGTAAAGAAACCGGAAGAGGTGACAAAATAAACAAACTACTAACTTAAAATAGTTGCTGTTACAAACTACTGACATGGAATTATTGAAATAGCTCAAGGACATGCTGTTCTAGAACTATTTCTCCCGTGGTAGATAAGGATTGACACAATGTTCCTCTATCTATTTCAGACATCAAGTGCCTGCTCAGCTTCATCTGCTTCTACGTGGACACCGGCTTCTCCATTGGCCTGATCACCTTGTGCCATCTGCCTGCAAGACACTCTGTGCACAACCTTCCAGTGTGCTGCCTGGCAGGCGCGGGAACAGTAGAAAGCCTCGGCCGCAGCCGGAGCATGACCTGAATTCCTGGAATCTAGTTTCTCTGCGACCACATCCAAAATTGCAGCATAATATAAGTTGCTCGACGGTTGGATCAGCGATGTCCATGTCTTGCCCTCTATGGATGTTCCTTGATGCGAACCACTCTGAAAGAAAGCGGTGGGCTTGGTCTGTGCTTCGGTGAATGGCAGCTGCGCGTGGACAAAGGCAGATTTGGGTTAAAATGCATGCATGCCGGCCAGGATTGTTTACACTGAAGCTCTCAAATTAACAGACGCACACGACCTGATATATGCATGGCTCCTTATGGAAACTGAAGTGAATTACAGATGTGACAACCACTAGTAATCTGCCTCTCAATGAGGTGGAAAAAAACTTCTAGAAAAAAAAAACAGACTTGGAGAACATGCAATTGGCTTCAGCGTGGTCAGCACAAAATCCTCCCATCTAGAAATCCTAGCTTTTTTGTAGACACGGATCCATCAAGCTGGGTAAAAAACTTGCATAATCCAACCTAATCCATATGCCGGAACCAGAAGCAAATCCAACCTCGAATCCATGTGCAATAATAAACAAAGAAACAAACAAATTAAAACTAAATGAACAACAAAAAAATGAGATTGGAAAGTTGCCCAGCAATGAGCATACAACCTCTACAACCAACGGCAACTAACAGTCCTCGAGCCAAAAAGCACACTACAAGAAAAGTTCTGATAGACAACGTCTCAAAATCGTCCGCTAAGGGGTATTTTTCGTCGCCTATGGGCCTAACCCGACGATATGGGTTCCGTTGTGGAAACTGCGTCAGGCAAAGTCCAACGACGATTTTTTCGGTCCGTCGCGCTTGGGCGCCCTTCCGCCACGGAAAATCGGACCGTTGCGGAAGTGTTTTCGGGAGCCCGTTGACTGCTGACGTCATGCAAACTGACACGTGGCAGACGCCGTTAACTGGCAGTTAACGGCGTTAACCGGCTGAAACCCCGTGGTAGATGGTAGGCCCACACGAGGCCTGCCACGTCTTAAGCGGGCCGGGCCAGATGACATAGTTTGACCGGTCAACTATATAGCTGGGCCGGTCCATTAGTTACGTGGGCCGGGCCTAACCTCTAAGGTTGACTGGTCAAAACTTAAATGGGCCGGCCCATTTAACATGTGGGGTCCACCTTACAGCAACTGGGCGGCCCAAGAAGCAAGTGGACCGGGCCAAAAACACAGTGGGTCCCACTTTCCTGTTAAACGGCCCATTTAGTGTGTGGGGTCCACGTATAGCAAATGGGGCCAAAACACAGTGGGTCCCACTTTGTTAAAGGGCCGCCCATTTCGTTTGGGGTCCACCACAAGAAGGGCCGCCCAACAAAATAGTGGGCGGGCAAAAATACAGGTGGGTCCCACTTTCCGTTAAAGGGTCGGCCCATTTAGTATGTGGGGTCCACCATATAGCAAGTGGGTGGCCCAAGAAGATAGTGGGCCGGGCCAAAACAAGGTGGGTCCCACTTTCCGGTAAAGGGGCCCAATTAGTATGAGGGTCCACCATAGCAGTGGGCGGCCCAACAAGATAGTGGGCCGGCCAAAATCACGTGGGTCCCACTTTCCTCTTAAAGGGCCGGCCCATTTAGTATGTGGGACCACCATATAGCAAGTGGGCCCAACAAGATAGTGGGCGGGCCAAAAACACATGTGGGTCCCACTTTCCTGTTAAAGGGCCGGCCCAACTAGTATGTGGGTTCCACCATATAGCAAGTGGGCCGGCCCAACAAGATAGTGGGCGGGCCAAAAACACAGTGGGTCCCACTTTCCTCTTAAAGGGCCGGCCCATTTATTATGTGGGGTCCACCAAAAAGCAAATGGGCTGGCCCAACTAATTAGTGGGCCGGCCCAGTAGTTGGTGGGGTCCACCTTAAAGCAAGTGGGCCAGCCCAATTAGTGTGTGGGGTCCACCGTAAATCAAATGGGCTGGCCCAAGAAGTAAGTGGGCCAGCCCGTTTAGTTGCTGTTTATATGCCGGCATAATATGCGCTTTAGGATTTTGCGGGCAGGCACATATGTGATTTCGCTTAATTGGGCCGTTTAAGGGATGGGAATTCGTGATTTAGATACTGAGAATATTTACGCAGCATTGATTTCTCTCGGATAGCCTCACTTACCACAAGCACCAAAGAAAAAATGCGCGAAAGAACTATAAAAACTAACTAAATATTACATCAGCTGCAAGGCATTGAAAAAATATTACAGAACCCAGAGAAATTGAATGGTAATTAAACCTAGCAATACAATGAAGCGATCCGGCAATCTTTTAAGTTGTCCATGCAGCACCTATATCTGAAACAAAGACATTACAAGTTAAGACAGCAACAATGGAAAGGCAAAGACACTACAATATTGTTTGGCAAAGAATTTGGAACTCATCATTTCGTCGTTATAACAAGATCATTGTAATGCGCACAATAAGCAAACAAAGAGTGCATGCCGCATACCAACAGCCAATATAACAGAGCATGTTAGAATGAAACAGCAGACTTACTACTGTCGAGTCCCATGCAAACCAACATGTTCAGGGAGTACAAAATTGGCATGAACAACATAGTAGCAGGCTATAAATTTTGTAACAACGACTGAGCAAGATGAAGTTATGATGGCTACATCTACAGAGCAGGGAATGTAAACCAAAAATAGAAGTTACGATGGCAAAAGCTAAAGAGGAGGGAATGTGAACCAACATGTGCCAAGTGCAATTACTTCACTTTGGCCGTGAACTAAATAATACTCCTGAACTTATAGTGAAGGGGATGCAAATCAAGATGTTTCGGGATATAAACTTGTAATGAGCAACACATGGAGGATAGTTAATGCTGGAGCTTAGGATGGACCAGATACAGAATATAGTGGGATCACCTGTGAACTTGTATAAGAGGGAATGCAAACCAATATGTTCAGCTTTCCATATGTGAGCGTCATGCCAAGTCAGAGAAACAAGTCAATAATGCAGCTTTTGAAGAACAAGATGGCACGCAAAATTATTATCTAGTAGTATGACAAGTTTATTTGTACTACAGGCTAGATAGCAGAGTGATAGCATGCCAAACTAAGTCCTTACTTTGTTAGCTTACAATGAACTAGATACAAAACAATGGCATCACCTGTAGTACAGGGAATGCAAGCCAACATGTTCATGGAGTAAAAAATTGGCACAAACAACATAGTAGCAGGCCATAATTTTTGTAACAACGACTGAGCAAGATAAAGTTATGATGGCTAGATCTACAGAGCAGGGAATGTAAACCAAATATAGAAGTTACGATGCCAAAAGCTATAGAGCAGGGAATGCGAACCAACATGTGCAATTACTTAAAATTGGCCATGAACTAAATAATAGCAGGATGTTACTATAATACCTACAGTATAATTTTTGTAACAACGACTGAGCAAGATAGAAGTTATGATGGCTACATCTACAGAGCAGGGAATGCAAACCAAAATGTTCAATCGCTTAAAGTTAGCAATGAAGTAGAAAATAGCAACGTGTTACGGTCATAGCTAGGAATGAACTAAAAGAGCTTCAGACAAACAAGCATCTGAACCCAGAACATGGCGCTAAAACAAGGGACTTACATTAGGAGAAGCACTCTGTGGGAGTCACAGCAGATCTTCCTGGGGTTGATAGATCCGGTGATGAAGTACGCTACATGTGCTACTTGGGGTTGGAGAGACGGCCATTACACTTCATGGTTACTCATCTCATCTGCAAAAACGTAACGGCGCGTCGTTAGCACAAACAGGTTCCCCCAAGATTAAACAAGAACTTGCAGGCAAGCAATAGAAAAGCGACAGTAGAAGAGTTTAGATCATGCACTGCGCCGGTGAAGCAGATCCGGTTCATGCACAGCGGTGTCGGTGAGCAAGATCCGATGCGGTGGACGACGGATCCGGCGAAGCGGCTCCGGCGGGGTGGACGATACCGCAGCTGAAGCGACTGCGGTAGACTGCTGGATGAGCATATGGTTTCGAGGTTCGGCGGGGATGATCCGGTCCGGTTGATGACGGCGTCGATGAAGCGGCTCCGGCAGGCAGCCGGATGACGAGGATCGCGAGGGCTCGGGTAGGCCAGGGAAGTCCGGCGGGGATGTTCCGGTGCGGTGGTCGTGGAGGTGGTAGAGAGAGGGACTTGAGAAGTTCCGGTGGGTGGTCTCAGATGAGAGACTGAAGGAAATGTATTTTTTTTGGGAGGGTTTCCGGGCTAGGGAGGTGGTGATCGAAAAAATGACGGGCAAACCCCTCACCAACCGACTTTGCTGTCATCTCCACAGGGGTAGAATGGGAATTTGGAAGCGTGTGAAATTTTTGTATTTTGTGGGCGGGAAGTTTTGCCGCTATGAGATTTTGAATTTCGCTAAGGTACAAGTATAATGATAAAAAATTGTGACACCGTACTAGTACCTCTGTTCATGGCCGAGTGCAAAATCAAATCATCATCACGTTGAATATAGGTCACTACCATGATCATGATCTATCTTCTTAATCCCATTCAAAAATGCGTTTGAAATATTTCAGGATTGGTGGGAGATTTTGCCGCCCGACAGAGATTAAATTAAACCACACGTTCGACAATTCAAACTTGAGACCTTGGCTATGATACCATTTAAGTTCGAACTGATTCAAAAAAGGCTAGGCAATTAATTTATATAACATCCACAGGAACAACTACCAAGTTGATCCCAACCGCAGATAAATGCATCCACCAACAAAAGTCTGAACGGTGCCTTAATCTAAGGAAACATTTCACAAGACCAATGTACTCACTATGTTAGTGTTCATCTCCAATTATCTATGGCATTTTCTTAGTCTTTGGGAGATTATAACGAACTTGATTGGCCTCGTGCAGTAGGGCATCACATGCTTCTAATCTCGATCTCAACATGTCAACTTTTGTTCTTAGCATAGCTGTTGCAACTCGTTCTACTTGGAGTTGTTCCTCCAAAACTTGAGCAGAGAAAGACTTGGACTTGGGCTTCAAAACCCAGCATTTCGCAGGAAAGAGTTTTTGGTGATATCTTTATCTTTCCCGGGTTTTGCCATCTCAAATTTCATATTAGCCAGACAAGTTTTGAGTTGTGTAAAAAGAAAAGTTATTACAGAGAAAAATGCAGATGGTAGATTTAATGTGTACGAACTACTTTTAATCATACAAGTTGACATGCCTGACTATAATAAGGACCATCTATCTTGCTAGCAGGCATAATTATTAATGGGCTACCATGTACGGGAACCGTATCCTCTAACGTGAAGGAGCTAAGTCAGGAAAAATAAAGAAGCAAAGTCAGGCTTCTGTAGCATAAGTACAAGGTTATGCACTGTCTTTAACTAATAAAGGTGATTACTGTAGATGTTTAAAAACTAAACTAAATTTTATTACACCATAATTTTCTCTGCATGTAATTACTTCAAATGCAAGACACAAGTTTGTATTGTGCAAATTAATTTAAATTATTTGGATTTTAGACATATGGTTTGGGGGAAGGAAAGTTAGAGTACTGTAGCTTCTCTAACTTTTCACCTTCAAGTTAGAGTACTGTAGCTTCTCTAACTTTTCACCCATGTACGTAGTCCTTCCAAGAAACAGCCGTTATTGCATTACGAGCAGAAAATAGTTCACACGTGCGCTCAGATTCAAATTTTCAGCATGCAGTCGATTTATGGTTTAATTGAAGTACACATCAGGAAATTATTTCACACAAAATACAGCAGCCACATGGAACATATCTAATTTTAGTACAACAACAAAATTTGCAATTATTACAGACCACGAAATTTTGAACGAAATTTTGAGCAGTAATTAGTTACAGCATTGGCATCAGCAGTCCACTTGACTGAACAACAGAATCAAAGTTTATTTAGACACCTTCAATTCCCAGACACATCACAACTGGCTTACCATGACAAGTGCATAGGAGATTCTTTAGAACATTTTCTGTCAAAGTTTGCCTATTTTTCAATTCATGTATCTCTTGGCGTGTCTTGGCAATTAATTCATCAGCATCTTTGTTTTCCCGCCCAAATATATCAACTGCCTCTTGGAGTGCATCCCCGAAATCTCTTTGTGCCGGATTAAGTTGACCAATAGATACCATGGGCCTATGCGAGCAATATGCACTCTCACTGCTGCTTTGTGAAACATCAATACTTGAGGCATTGGCCCTTGCTTCTGGCATTGTAGCTTTATTTGAAGCCTGAAATTTAGATAAAACAAGTTACAACATCATATGATGCAATAAAAGACCTCCAATTTCAAGAACATCATTGAGCTGATATAACACAACAAGCAATCAAAAATAGAGCCTCGTACATCTATTTCTTCTGGAATGGTTGGTGTACCGGACTCAGTGGACCAATGAGAGCACGTGCCACTGTCACTGTTGCTCTGTGAAATGACCGCAACACTTGATAAATGGGTTGTCCCTACTGACATTACAGCTTTGTTTGCAGGCTGAAACTAAGACAAAACAAGTTAAAATGCAATACAATACAAGGCAAACAAACAGCATTGTTGACATAATTTTGAAAGAACCATGGGCAGATACAACAAAGAAACCAGTTAAGCCACATGCCTCTTAGAACAAACCAAACTAGATCATGGCGATGATGTATACAATGAACCAAGCAACTAGACATCATGTGCCCAATAACGAAGCCAGGTCACTGCACAGAAGAAATCTAGCAAATAGCCAAATACAGTCAAAAGATGTGCATGTTGGATTTGATACTATTAGGAAAATAATGTATGATTGATTTAAGCATGACTCAGATAGTGCCTTCGACATCGCAGAAGGTCAATGCAACAATTAATTGTATGGCTTGTATGAAGTGCCATAACATTTAAATTAAGCATAACGAGGCATTGCTTAATCTGAGAACTGAGTGCTAGCTCAGTGGCAAGGCTTGCGAGTGCGCAGCCAGCCCACCCGGGTTCGAGTCCCAACAGGACCGAATTAAACGGGGTGTTATCTAGCGCGTATAAATTCGCTGCTAGAGAGGTCTCATCATCTATCTCACAACGTATAGACAAGGGAGGGAATCTTCCTACGTTGGTCAACGTTTAGGCAATGCTTAATCTTGAATTCATGATCAAACTCAAACAAAAAAGGGCATATAACAAGTAGCACCATGTGCATCATGTATAATAGATTACTAGAAACTGAATGAAGCAATTGAACATGGAGCGTATTATATAAACAGCCAGATCATTTGAATATGGATATACCACATCATGTCAATGGGACTCAGAAAAACAAAGCTAGACATTTAAACAAGTAATATAACTATTTTTTCACCATGTTTCAAGTAGAATAGGAAGCTAGGTTAGGAATAAAGCAATCATGTTTCAAGTAGAATAGGAAGCTAGGTTAGGAATAAAGCAATAAAAAAACACAAAGTGCATCATTTCAGCTAGGATCATTTCTATCAAACTTCATGCACTAGCCATGGAACAACAGGCAAACTCAATGAAGCAACAGGCAAAAAATTAACATAATAGAATTTCAGGACTTGTATTAACATAGCCAAATCATGTAACTTATACCCAGGCATGCCGGATGCCAGATGGGTCAAAGGCAGTGTGCAATGTTCCATATGGTCATTGTTTATATTTTATTAGATTCCATTAGGCAACTTAGGTAGTGCAACATACAGAAAATGATGCAATTGAACTATGCACAGGAGGTAAATTAACATTCCAAAAAAAACAGGGAACTTACGTGAGCTTTTTTTTGAGTCACACGGACCTCATCGGGTACTTGGACAGAAGAACCTGGTGCCTCACTGTTTCTCCTCTGCATGAAGGAGAGGCCAATTGTAAACAGAAACAGGTCCAAGATATAGAAGTTTGCATTAAGCAATATACAAAAAACAGCAGGTACTTACATGATTATAGGCGAGCTTTACTCTACGTTTATGAGTGTAAGATGTGCCTGCTGCACGTGTAATAATAACAAACAGTTACGAGTCACGGCTTTGCTATAATTAAATTGACACCAAATAGTAGTAGAAGCCATGGTTCAAAAAAGCGTACGCCTAGGTACGCTTAAGCGCGCTTAAGCGCTGAGCGGTTGTCTTCCGCTTCGCTTTTGGCCTAAGCGTTCGATTAAGCGAGACAGGGAATCTGGTCGTGTTTTGTGCTAGAATCTCCTCTATGCGAGTGTTGGTGTGTTGCCTGTGTTGCTCTGCTCCTTGCTCGATGCATTGATGGTGATTAGGTCTGGCTTAGCTGCTTGCTACTCCTCTACTGCTTAGCTGCTTGCTACTCCAGTAAAGCTTAGCTGCTTGTTTGTGTTTGTTACATTGTTTGCTTAGCTGCTTGTGTGTTTATAAGAAATTGGAGCAAAACCGAGGCTAACCAAGGTATTAATCCCCGTATTCCTCAGAAATGTAGCATTACATGCTTAGGATACAAATTTACAGCATATTATAGGGGTATATGTGCCCATCTTGACTTCCCTGTTTCATGTTCGTACGATTTTAGCCTGAGCGCTTAAGCGGCGCTTAAGCTCGCTTAAGCAGCAGTTCCTCTAAGCAGTGCCTCACCGCTCGCTTAGCGCCTAGCGCTTTTTTGAACCTTGGTAGAAGCATTATGACGTGCATAAACATGTAATACAGGATCGCAGAAAGATATCAAACATGATGTAACTAGAGCAGTAGCCTACGGCCAAATAGTGAGAAATTGTAATCGTGTCAATTGTGGACTTGTATAGCCTACCCCAACTTGTTTGGGAATAAAGGCTTTGTTGTTGTTGTTGTTGTCAATCGTGGACATGTAGAGCATTCAACGGCTCATGATTGGTGGCTCATATTTTGTAGAGTTTCAGCGAATGGGTGGGTTAGGTTACTCAGACCACCACACTGTGTATTTATATCATCTGAGTTAGGGTTACAATACTACTGGACATGGGCCTCTATGGGCCTCACACTGGATACAATATTACTACAGCGCTACTACTAAACTCACTCATGGTAACACACCCCCTCAAGATGATCATGGGTAAACAACCATGGCCATCTTGCAACAACAACATGACACATATGACAACTACCAGTAATGAACATTCAGCATAACTCCTAGGATACATGACAGCATTGCACTTTCCATCATCTTGTCATCTCGATTCATCTCTTCATCAGCAGCGAAGATATCCAGCTTCAACCATCTGGGATACGCACAACTCCTAACCATACACGTCCTCAACAACCCCGGCTGCCTCACCACACAAGTTCCGCAGAACCATCCACACTCGCCTCAATGTCCTCAGCCTCTCTTCTCCACTCTGCCCGGCCACCTCTTCCGTCTCTCCCACAAACCCCCAGCCAACTCCTGCCTCAACCATCCACTCCTCAAGCACCCATGCCTATCCCCCGGTCAGGCCTCAACCAGTCTCACCTCAGGCACGCATGCCTTTCCCCTGGACATATCCACAACCATCACCATCACCACTAAACCGCAGCCTCATCAACTCCATCACGACTCAACCGCAGCCTCATCAACTCCATCACCACATATCCTCACAGCCTCACATCTCCATTTTCTCCTCACTTCCACTCGGATGGCGCCTCGTCTGCGCGCCCTGGCCAACCTGGCGTACGGCACCTGGCCACATCGACCGGCTCGCGCTGGTCAACGTCCAGCACCAACCTCCGGCTCCGCCCTGCGCTCAAAGGCTCGCCCCACTCCGCACGCCTCCAACTTCTGCCCCTCACACGGATCCAGATCTCTCTGCCACGGATTCACTTCCTCTTCTCTCCTTTCTAAACCAAAACGATCTTCACCCTCTTCTTTCTCCCCGCGCGAGCAGCCGCCGATCTCACACAGCTCACATCGCTGTGTGTGATAGCCGCAACCGACGCAGAGCACCTGATGCGGCCTCCCGCCGCCTGGATTTCTACATCTCAACGGTGGGTTTTGTGATCAAAGGAAGAACTTGTTTGGTACTGTTTGTGGCGGCTAGCAGGAAGGAAACCTAGGCTCTGATACCATGTAGAGTTTCAGCGAATGGGTGGGTTTGGTCACGGAAAAACATACTTATGCGTCGTGTTTAAACCTAAAGGATGAGGTGGTTATCAACGAAAGCACTTGTAAGTTAGAAATATAGCACGAATTCAGAAATACAGTCAGCTGCAATACTCCTAACAGAACAAAACGCGCAGGGATGTCTGGTTACCTATTTCTGGGCGGCGTTTAGACGTGTTCCGCGTTCTTACGGGTGACGTGGAGGTCGGCGAGGGGACTGCTGTTGCGGTGGGTGCCGGGGAAGCAGATCTTGGGGGGTCGGAGAAGGACATGCTGGGCGGTCGATGAAGTGTTCAGCGCGCCGGCCGAACTAGAAGGTCGGTGAAGCAGATGATGTGCAGTGCACGGTGGCGTCGGTGTCGGCGAAGCTGGTCAGGTGCGGTGGTCGATAGAGTCGGCGAACGAGATACGGTGCGGTGGACGCCGGAGTAGGTGCGGATAGGGCAGCCTCGGGGTTTGAAGCCGTGGCAGCTTGAACGGCGAAGTGCGGCGGCCGGGAAGATCTGGAGGTAGGCAAGAGGGGCGGTTTCTCTGAGGGCTTGCGGGCGAAACTAGGGCGAAGCTGGGCGATAGAGGAGTAGAAGGGAATTTCGCAGTCCTTCTTTTGAGGAAAAAAATATTCGCAGATCTGAAACTTTGCGGCGCGAGATATTTGGGCGTTGGCGGGGAATTTTACCGCTCGATGATATTAAATTTTGGCTGCAGTAGGTTTTTTTTTAGAGTATGTAATAATAATAAATAGTAGGCCCTACTAGTACTGTACGTCTGTTCAGGAATCCAAGGGGGTAGAGGTAGAGGTATAGATATATAGACAATATAGAGATATAAGAAATGGCGGGGGCTAGCGGAAATGCACTTTGCCTCATAGGAGCATATGCTCCCATTATGTGAATCCATATTTCAAAGTGTCAAAAAATTCTAAACTAAAATTTTACATGTATATCTAGACATTTTATGTTGGTACACAAGTTTTCTCACAAAAAAATTATGTGGCTCCTATAAAAAAGACAAATTTTGATGTTGTAACACGACTACGTACAGTATATTTTTTGCCTTTTTTTACACGCCACACAAAATGTCGTTTTTCCACGAAAACTTGTGAACGAACATATGATGTCACAATGTATACCAAAAAAATTAACATTTATATAATTTTTTTAATCATTTTCTATAATTGGTGCATATGCACGCGTGTGCCAAAACGCCACCTCCGCAGGCTAGGAGTTTCTAAACTTCTTATGGCACATCAAATAAAATGTTGTTCAAACAATAATAATAATGTGCTTATGATTGTTACTCCCTTCCACCATGAATAAAGTCCACATCGGTTTCGTGTCAAACTTTGACTCGAGATTTAGGTACCCACATGATAGTGCTAGTATCATAGCTAGTATCATACACATTGGTCCCACAAAAATGTTGATCTGGCAGCTAATTAAGTAGGAGAGAGGAGATTAGTGTAACATAGGTAGATACTGTATCATAGCGCAAACAACGAGAAAACTTAATGCTAAACAAATCTTGTACACAAATTTGCATTGAGATTCTAAAAAATAATAAATGTAGCATTACTATGATACTACTCCATGATACTACCCACTATAGAAATAGTATGACCAGCCTAATTTTATGACATCCGCAAAATATACCATTGGAAAGTTCATCGAAACAAGCATCCGATGATATAGTTTTGAATGACATGCAACTCATAATTGGCGGGCCCAAGTATTAGTCTAAGTTTGCCTCTGAAAACAAATTGGCATTGTACTCTAGGACAAAGGGAGACTACTCGCAATGGCAATATCATAAGTAGTATCATGCACTACATGCATGCAAAATGTTGATGTGTCATATCAGTTAATGATGAAAGAGACGATAGTGGTATCATAGGTAGATATCGTATCATATCATGTAGAACTAGAAAAATTACTGCCAAACAAATCTTGTACACACTTTTGTATTGAGATTCTACAAATCCCTAAATACATGTAACATATTATACTACTACATGATGATAATATGGACTGTGAAAATAATATTGTACATTAGTATCATATGTATGATACTATTATATGATACTCCCCATTGTGACTAGTCTAATAATAACAATAGTACTCAAATTTGTCTTGTCCCTCGGGTGTTTAGAAGTATATGTTCGGTCCCTCACGTATTTAAGAATTATGTTTGGCCCCTCAACTCTAATGTGGTCAAAATTGAGCACTTGAACACTTAGTTAGGTCTAGCAATGATAAAAACTTGATTGGTCTGTTTATTATTTGTTATGTGGCACGGCGGCAAAGCATTTTGCTAAATCTCAAGCACACATAGTTGGGGTCCATTAGAGGGACTAATTAAATCAAAGTACAATGGATTATGAAAGCAGGTTTTATCATTGATTAGCTTTGCAACGGCCTATCAACTGTAAGTGTTGCATGTGTTCTAAAGAACTATGTTCATCGTCACAGATCAAGAGGAGTACGCAGTGGAGGACGCACAAAACAACCGTAGGCCAGGTGGGCACACCTTACTAATTTTCTTTTTTCCACTTTATATGTGATAATTTTTTACATAATTAATTAACTAAAACATTTTAAAATAGGGTGGGCCATTCAACCCAAACACCATGTTGCGTACGTCGCTGAGGGTAAGGGGTAGTCTAAGGGGGCAATGTAAGACCTAATTAAGTGTTTGAGGTTAGTTATGGACCGCTGTTATACCTAATTGTGTTTGAGGTTAGTTAGGGACCTTATTATACATAATTAAGTGTTAGAGGTGAGTTCAAATAATAATATATAGTTGGGGTCTAAAGTTCACCAACGTATGCAACACACGAGCTGCCAAATGTGTACTTAATTAACCCTATTAGGAAAACACAAGATTATCTCATTCAACAAAATATTAGGAAAGTGTATCACAATTGTATTTATCCCTTATCTCTCTCATGTTAACCGAGACAAGAGTTCGTTCTAGGTCAGCTCTACGACAATTAGCGTCGCAAGGGTGGTAACATAGGTGTGCAGTTGCGAAAGTTTTTTCCCAAGTTATCGACTTCCTCAATCCACACTTAATATTTGTGCATGCGGGCCTAAGTATATGGTACTACTTAGTTCTATTCCTAGTATATATGTTGGGTGACTTAGAAAAATCATACTTCGTACATGATTCCTTCGAAAATCCTTTAGGGCTTCTTTGATTCATATTAGGTTGGTATAAGATAATAGGATTTAGATCTTATAGGAATATTTCCTACACTAGTAGTTTGATTCATATGAACATATCCAATAGGAAATAATCCTATAGGAATCATCAAGTAGTGCAAATCCTAGTATAGGATTAAATATTTGGTCCTACCTCATGGAAAAATTCATTTGGCGCAATCAAACGCAACTCATCTTATTATAGGATTTAACTACACATGTCATCCCAAATCCCAATCCTACATTCCTACTCCTATGATTTCCCTATCCTGTGAATGAAAGGAGCCCTTAAAATCAAACTATCCCGCACCTCGTCGATTCGTATAAAACCGACTCTAGCCAACAACTCTTCGCCCGACCTTTCTTCTTCACCATCAGGCCACCACACACTGTCATTTTCCATTGCAACGCATTTAGGGTGTGTTCGGTTCCAGAACCAAGTGGAATGGAATGGAACCGTTCCGCACCTAGAGCCCATTCTTGTGTTCGGTTGTGGAATGGAACGGAACCGAGTGGTTCCTCGAAAGGGAATATTCTCCCCATATGCAGAATGCACCCATTCCACCGAATCGGTGGAATGTGGTGGAACGGCTGTTACTTAGCCGCTATTAATTACAAAGCACTTCACTAATCCAACCAAAAAAATTATTAGTTGTTGTTAATTATGATTTTGAGATTAAAAAGGCCACTATTAATTACGATATTTAGACAAAAGATTAAACTTTAACTTCATTCCGTTCTACTCTCCAAATTCCCCGACCATACAAAAAATAACATTAATTACGATTTTAAGATTAAAAAGGCCATTAGGCGTTGTTAATTACGATTTTAAGATTTAAAAGGCTATTTGCCATTGTTAATTACGATTCTTAGACAAAAGTTTAGTTTAACCACATTCCGTTCTGCTCTCCAATTCCTCCAACCGAACAAAAAACAGTACCATTCTGTACCTCCTTTTTGTCCAAACCGAACGCGGGGATGGAACCATTCCATTCCTCTGGAAAGGAACCATTCCTTACTAAAATCTTCTTGTGCCACCTCCCAGTTTAAAGGCCTACTCGCATAACCCTACAGCTCTGCACTCGCGTGGGCAACCGAACACACCTACATCATCAATGCCCCGCGTACTTATCCGCACCGCCTACAGCTCTGCACTCCTATGACCTATCCATGGCTGGGCAGTCAAAAAAAGCTGCGTCACCTGGGAAATCAACAAGCCGCGCAAGCAAGTCGCAAGCATCATAAATTCCGAATCAATGCCTAGCTACAGTCTACCTGGCCTCCTCCCAACTCATTGTCCTTGAGGCCTTAACAAAGCCTTCTAAAAGGGTTTTATCAAAATATTCCATATGGATTAGTAAAAAAACGCACCTGCTAAAGATTCATATATGCCCCTTTGAATCTTGGTCAAATCCTAGGTTTGACCATGATTTAAACAAGTTTAAAACATGAATATGAAAATTAAGCATGTATCCTTCGTAGTCACTCCAAAATGAAGCTCTTGAGAGGGTTTTTGAAATTTCCATGTTTGAAACCAAAAAACCACGTACTTCTCTTCATGCATGCTTGACTTCATAAGACAGAGTTGAGGGCTAGGGTAGCTAGATACATGATGTTTCTGGTTTGAATATGTCTAGACCTTGTTTATCAACTTAATTGAATGCTTACTATATGACATAAGAAGACTACGTGCCTTGGTTTTTCATTTATTTTCATTTATTTTGAATTTTTATGCCCATTTGAATCTTGGTCAAATCCTAGGTTTGACCATGATTTAAACTAGTTTAAAACATAAATATGAAAAATTAAGTATCTATCCTTCTTAGCCACTCCAAAATGAAGCTCTTGGGAGGGTTTTTGAAATTTCCATGATTGAAACCAAAAACCACTTCTCTTCATGCTTGACTTCATAAGTCAGGGTTTAGGGATATATATATATAGGGGGTACATGCATGATTTTTCTGGTTGGAATATGTCTAGAACTTGTTTTTCAACTTGAGCTTATCTAGAGCTTGTTTTTAAATTTTTTATACCCATTTGATTCTTCATCAAATCCTAGGTTTGTTGACCTAGATTTGAACAAGTTTAAAACATGAATATGAAAAGGTAAGCATGTATGCTTCTTAATTAGTCACTCCAAAATGAAGCTCTTGGGAGGGTTTTTGAAATTTCCATGATTTAAACCAAAAACCACTTCTCTTCGTGCTTGACTTCATAAGTTAGGGTTTAGGGATATATAGGGGGTAGATACATCATGATTTTTCTGGTTTGAATATGTCTAGAGCTTGTTTATCAACTTAATTGAATGCTTACTATATGACATAAGAAGACTATGTGCCTTGATATTTCATTTTTTTTAATTATGCCCTTTTGAATATTGGTCAAAACCTAGGTTTGACAAAGATTTAAAAAAGATTAAAACATGAAAATGAAAAAGTAAGCCTTGATCCTTCTTATTAACTCCAAAATGAAGGTTTTTGGGAGGGTTTTTGAAATATCCATGTTTGAAACCCAAAACCACTTCTCTTCGTGCAGAGTTTAGGGTTAGGGGTAGCTAGCTAGACACCTGAATTTTCTGGTTTGATATGTCTAGACCTTGTTTATCAACTTAATTGAATGCTTACTATATGACATAAGAAGACTATGTGCCTTGATTTTACATTTTTTTAAAAATTATGCCCATTTGAATCTTGGTCAAATCCTAGGTTTGACCATGATTTAAACAAGTTTGTTTATCAACTTGAATGCTTGCTATATGACATCAGAAGACTATGTGTTTGGTTTTTGTTTTTTGAATTTGTTATGCCCATTTGAATCTTAGCTAGTCAAATCCTAGGTTTGAATATATATGTCTAGACCTTGTATATCAACTTGAATGCTTACTATACATATGACATAAGAATGTTATGTGCTTTGGTTTTTCATTCTTTTCATTTTTTCTGAATTTTTAGGGCCATTTGAATCTTGGTCAAATCCTTGGTTTGACCAAGATTTAAACAAATTTAAAACATGAAAATGAAAAGGGAAGTCTGTATCCTTCTTAGTCACTCTAAAATGAAGCTTTTGGGATGTTCTTTAAATTTCAATGTTTGAAACCCAAAACGACTTCCCTTCATGCTAGACTTCATAAGATCGACAGGGGGTAGATACATGATTTGTCTGGTTTGGATATATCTAGACCTTGTTTATCAACTTGATTGCTTACGATATGACATAAGAAGACTATGTGATTTGGTTTTTCATTTTTCTGATTTTTTTGAATTTTGTGCCCACCCATTTGTATCTTCGTCAAATCCTAGGTTTGACCAAGATAATTTAAACAAGTTTAAAACATGAAAATGTAAAGGGAAGCATGTATCCTTCTTAGTCACTCTAAAATGAAGCTTTTGGGAGGTTTTTGAAATTTCGATGTTTGAAACCCAAAACCACTTCTCTTCACACGCTTGACTTCATAAGACAGAGTTTAGGGTTAGGGTATAGATACATGATTTGTCTGGTTTGAATATGTCTAGACCTTGTTTATCAACTTGAATGCTTACTATATGACATAAGAAGACTATGTGATTTGGTTTTTCATTTTTCTGTTTTTTAATTATTTTTCTGCCCATTTGAATCTTGGTCAAATCCTAGGTTTGAACAAGATTTAGACAAGTTTAACACGTGAAATTAAACGAATAAGTAAGCATTGATCCTTCTTAGTCACTCCAAAATGTACCAATTGATAGTGTTAACTTTGCTTCATGGAAAAAATAATGTCATGTAAATGAGTTAACTTGGATTTCCTACCCTTGAATCCATAGGAAACTTTGTTCTAATGCACTATTATAATCAACCGAGTTTTTACACCAACAGGTCTGTCACTTACGTGTGGTGCCCACGCGTGAGGTCCCACACTTGAGTGAGCACAAGTCACGTGCAATAGGTACGCCAACTCCCAGCCATCTTCTTTGTCAAGAGAAGACGCATCAGGATGCGTATTGGAAGTCTGTGGGTCCTTCTGGATCCTTCGGTTGTCCCTCTCACACAAAAAAAACAAATCTCTCTCATTCTCGGCCTCGCTCGACTCGCTCGCTCGCTCGCTCGCACCTCCTGCGCACTGACAAACCCTGCACAACAGTCAACATCATCATCATCACCCGAAAAAGGGAAGACACCATAATGCTCTGCCTTTTTTCTCTCCTTCCGAGTGATCCCTCTTCCTCCGAGTTTCACTCGACGGGCAAACGCACATCTGCAGCATAGTAATAATAAAAAGGTAGAAAAATCGATATACGAATCTATAATTAAATAGGTTAAACTAGGGTTTTGCCCTGTACTACAGATCAAGGTTCAAAAAAATCCAACTACGGGGTTCGAACAACACGATTCTAATCCAAGAACTTTTTCGACCTCATCCAAGTGGCCTCAAACTATAGGGTTAGCATCTAGTGCAGTATGTGTGAAAATGTATGCACTATGTGTGCTATAACTTGTATGTCTTTCAAATTTGAACCAACTTTGAATAAGTTTGAAATATTTGAAATGGGGCTTTTGGCTTAAACGTTTGAAACTCAAAACGATTCTCTTCATGCTAGACTTCATAAGACCGAGTTTAGGGTTAGGGGTAGATACATGATTTGTCTGGTTTGAATATGTCTAAACCTTGTTTATCAACTTTAATGCTAACTTCTCAGTCACTCTAAAATGAAGTTTTTGGAGGTTTTTGAAATTTCCATCTTTGAAACCCAAAACCACTTCTCTTCATGCTTGACTTCATAAGAAAAAGTTTAGGGTTAGGGGGTATAGATACATGATTTGTATGGTTTGAATATGTCCAAACCTTGTTTATCAACTTGAATATGCTTACTATATGACATAAGAAGACTATGTACTTTGGTTTTTAAATTTTCTGACTTTTTTAATTTTCTGCGCATTTGAATCATATCTTGGTCAAATCCTAGGTTTCACCAAGATTTAGACAAGTTTAACACGTGAAAACGAGTAAGTAAGCATGGATCCTTCTTAGTCACTCTAAAATGAAGCTTTTGGGATGTTCTTGAAATTTCCATGTTTGAAACCCAAAACCACTTCTCTTCATGATTGACTTCCATAAGATCGACAGATCAGTTTAGGGTTAGGGGTAGATATATACATGATTTTTTGGTTTGAATATGTCTAGACCTTGTTTATCAACTTGAATGCTTACTATACATATGACATAAGAATGCTATGTGTGCTTTGGTTTTTCATTCTCTTTTTGATTTTTTTCTAAATTTTTAGGCCCATTTGAATCTTGGTCAAATCCTTGGTTTGACCAAGATTTAAACAAGTTTAAAACATGAAAATGAAAAGGGAAGTCAGTATCCTTCGTAGTCACTCTAAAATGGAGAAGCTTTTGGGATGTTCTTGTAATTTCTATGTTTGAAACCGAAAACGAGTTCCCTTCACATGCTAGTAGACTAGCTTCATAAGATCGACAGGCCGGGGGTAGATACATGATTTGTCTGGTTTGGATATATCTAGACCTTGTTTATCAACTTTAATGCTTACTATATGACATATATAAGAAAACTATTGCTTTGGTTTTTCCTTTTTCTGTTTTTTATTTATTTTGATGCCCATTTGAATCATGTCGAATCCTAGGTTTGACCAAGATAATTTAAACAAGTTTAAAACATGAAAATGAAAAGGGAAGCATGTATCCTTCTTAGTCACTCTAAAATGAAGCTTTTGGGAGGTTTTTGAAATTTCGATGTTTGAAACCCAAAACCACTTCTCTTCACATGCTTGACTTCATAAGACAGAGTTTAGGGGTTAGGGGTATAGATACATGATTTGTCTGGTTGAATATGTCTAGACCTTGTTTATCAACTTTAATGCTTACTATATGACATAAGAAAACTATTGCTTTGGTTTTTCTTTTTCTGATTTTTTTGAATTTTGATGCCCATTTGAATCTTGTCAAATTCTAGGTTTGACCAAGATTTAAACAAGTTTAAAACATGAAAATGAAAAGGGAAGCATGCAACCTTCTCAGTCACTCTAAAATGAAGTTTTTGGGAGGTTTTTGATATTTCCATGTTTGAAACCCGAAACCACTTCTCTTCATGCTTGACTTCATAAGACAGAGTTTAGGGTTAGGGGTAGATACATGATTTGTGTATGGGTTGAATATGTCCAAACCTTGTTTATCAACTTGAATATGCTTATGTGCTTTGGTTTTTTATTTTTCTGATTTTTTTGAATTTTATGCCCATAAATCTTGGTCAAATCCTAGGTTTGACCAGGATTTAAACAAGTTTAAAACATGAAATGAAAAGATAAGCCTGGATCCTTCTTAGTCACTCTAAAATGAAGCTTTTGGGAGGTTCTTGAAATTTCCATATTTGAAACCCAAAACCACTTCTCTACATGATTGACTTCATAAGACATAGTTTAATTAGAGTTTTAGGGGTAGATATATACATGATTTTTCTGGTTTGAATATATATGTCTAGACCTTGTTTATCAACTTGAATGCATGCTTACTATACATATGACATAAGAATGCTATATATGTGCTTTGGTTTTTCATTCTTTTGATTTTTTTCTGAATTTTTAGGGCCATTTGAATCTTGCATGGTTAAACTTGGGTTTTGCCCAGTTCTAAAGATCAAGGGTTCAAAAAAATCCAACTACGGGGTTCGAACAACACGATTCTAATCCAAGAATTTTTTCGACCTCATCCAAATGGCCTCAAACTATAGGGTTAGCATCTAGTGCAGTATGTGTGAAAATGTATGCACTATGTGTGCTATAACTTGTATGTCTTTCAAATTAAGTTGATAAACAAGGTCTAGACATATTCAAACCAGAATATTATACTGCATTAGTACAAAAAGTTTCCTATGGATTCATCAAGGGTAGTAAAGCCAAGTTAACTCATTGTCATGACTAAGAAGGATCCATGCTTACTTTTTCATTTTCATGTTTTAAACTTGTTTAAATCTTGGTCAAACCTAGGATTTGACCAAGATTCAAATGGTCATAAAAAATCAAACAAAATCAAGAAAATCAAAAACCAAACCACATAGTCTTCTTATGTAATATACTAAGCATTCAAGTTGATCAACGAAGTCTAGACATATTCAAACCAGAAAAATCATGTATCTACCCCCTAACCCTAAACGTTGTCTTATGAAGTCAAGCATGAAGAGAAGAAGTGGTTTTGGGTTTCAAACATGGAAATTTCAAAAACCCACCCAAAAGCTTCATTTTGGAGTGACTAAGAAGGATCCAAGCTTACTTTTTCATTTTCATGTTTCAAACTTGTTTAAATCTTTGTCAAACCTAGGATTTGACCAAGATTCAAATGGGCATAAAAATTCAAAAAAGAAATCAAAAAAATGAAACACCAAAGCACATAAACTTCTTATGTCATATAGTAATTAAGCATTCATGTTGATCAACAAAGTCTATATATATTTAAACAATAAAAATCATGTATATATACCCCCAAACCCAAAACCACTTCTCTTCACATGCTTGACTTCATAAGACAGAGTTTAGGGGTTAGGGGTATAGATACATGATTTGTCTGGTTTGAATATGTCTAGACCTTGTTTATCAACTTGAATGCTTACTATGTGATTTGGTTTTTCATTTTTCTGTTTTTTAATTATTTTTCTGCCCATTTGAATCTTGGTCAAATCCTAGGTTTGAACAAGATTTAGACAAGTTTAACACGTGAAATTAAACGAATAAGTAAGCATTGATCCTTCTTAGTCACTCCAAAATGTACCAATTGATAGTGTTAACTTTGCTTCATGGAAAAAATAATGTCATGTAAATGAGTTAACTTGGATTTCCTACCCTTGAATCCATAGGAAACTTTGTTCTAATGCACTATAATAATCAACCGAGTTTTTACACCAACAGGTCTGTCACTTACGTGTGGTGCCCACGCGTGAGGTCCCACACTTGAGTGAGCACAAGTCACGTGCAATAGGTACGCCAACTCCCAGCCATCTTCTTTGTCAAGAGAAGACGCATCAGGATGCGTATTGGAAGTCTGTGGGTCCTTCTGGATCCTTCGGTTGTCCCTCTCACAAAAAAAAACAAATCTCTCTCATTCTCGGCCTCGCTCGACTCGCTCGCTCGCTCGCTCGCTCGCACCTCCTGCGCACTGACAAACCCTGCACAACAGTCAACATCACCAGAAAAAGAATATACACCATCAATAAGAGGGGCCCCGTGACTGCTCTCCCTTCTTCTCCTTCCGAGTGATTCCTCTTCCTCCGAGTTTCACTCGACGGGCAAACACACATGTGCTGCATAGTAATAATAAAAAAGTAAAAGAATCGACTACGAATCTATTATTAAATAGGTTATAAACTAGGGTTTTCCCCAGTACTACAGATCAAGTTGAAAAAAAAATCCAACTACGGGGTTTGATTTTGGCCTACAAATAAAAAATTAAATAAGTTGAACTAGTATTCCTCTAAAAAATCATTTTGGTTTGCATTGTTTGATAATTTTCATAGCTAGAGTGCATCACAATTTTTTGATTTCATGCTTTGCTTTGCCAATTTTGATTTTTTCTAACCACCTTCTCTTTGATTTCAAATTTAGGTCAAACTATCGATGCCTACTATGTGTTCTACTTGAATTGGATGCAGCATGCGCACATGATATGTTTTGCCATTGTTTTGGGCTTCCACACATCTTGGGGCATCCAAGTATTTAAGTTACCTTGTTTTTTAATTGTAATTCATGTACCCTTTCCTCCCAATTAAATTTTGGTTTTACATTTTTAATTTTTTTAAATTTTTATGCCCATTCTGATGTCATATAGTTAGCATTTAAGTTGATAAACAAGGTCTGGACATATTCAAACCAAAAAATCATGTATCTACCCCCTAACGCTAAACTCTGTCATATGAAGTCAAGCATATGAAGAGAAGTGGTTTTGGGTTTCAAACATGGAAATTTCCATGCTTGAAACCAAAAACCACTTCTCTTCATGCATGCTTGACTTCATAAGACAGAGTTTAGGGTTAGGTGGTAGATACATGATTTTCCTGGTTTGAATATGTTTAGACCTTGTTTATCAAATTAATTGAATGCTTACTATATAACATAAGAGAAGACCTTGTTTTTTTTGAATTTTTATACCCATTCGAATCTTTGTCAAATCCTTGGTTCCACCAAGATTTGAATAAGTTAAAAACATGAATATGAAAAAGTAAGCATGTATGCTTCTTAGTCACTTCAAAATGAAGCTCTTGGGAGGGTTTTTGAATTTCCATGTTCGAAACCAAAAACCACAATGCTTGACTTCATGAAACAAAGTTTAGGGTTATGGGTAGATACATGCATGATTTTTCTTGTTTGAATATGTCTAGAACTTGTTTATCAACTTAATTGAATGCCTACTATATAACATAAGAAGACCTTTTTTGTATTTTTTAAATTTTTATACCCATTTGAATCTTGGTCAAATCCTAGGTTTCACCAAGATTTGAATAAGTTTAAAACATGAATATGAAAAAGTAAGCATGCATGTATGCTTCTTAATTAATCACTTCGAAATGAAGCTCTTGGGAGGGTTTTTGAAATTTCCATGTTTGAAACCAAAAACCACATATCTTCATGCATGCGCTTGACTTCATGAGACAGAGTTTAGTGTTAGGGGGTAGATACATGATTTCTCTCGTTTGAATATGTTTGAAACCAAAAACCACATATCTCTGGTTTGCCCGCACTTAGAAATGATATTTGCATCACTTATCATATGTTTGCCCATTTGAATCTTGTCAAATCCTAGATTTGACCAAGATAATTTAAACAAGTTTAAAACATGAAAATGAAAAGGCAAGCTTGTATCCTTCTTAGTCACTCTAAAATGAAGTTTGGGGAGGTTTTTGAAATTTCCATGCTTGAAACCAAAAAACCACTTCTCTTCATGCTTGACTTCATAAAGACAGAGTTTTTGGGGATATATAGGGGTAGATACATGATTTTTCTGGTTTGATATGTCTAGACCTTGTTTATCAACTTAATTGAATGCTTACTATATGACATAAGAAGACTATGTGCCTTGATTTTACATTTTTTTAAATTATGCCCATTTGAATCTTGGTCAAATCCTAGGTTTGACCATGATTTAAACAAGTTTAAAACATGAATATGAAAATTAAGCATGTATCCTTCGTAGTCACTCCAAAATGAAGCTCTTGAGAGGGTTTTTGAAATTTCCATGTTTGAAACCAAAAAACCACGTACTTCTCTTCATGCATGCTTGACTTCATAAGACAGAGTTTAGGGCTAGGGTAGCTAGATACATGATGTTTCTGGTTTGAATATGTCTAGACCTTGTTTATCAACTTAATTGAATGCTTACTATATGACATAAGAAGACTACGTGCCTTGGTTTTTCATTTATTTTCATTTATTTTGAATTTTTATGCCCATTTGAATCTTGGTCAAATCCTAGGTTTGACCATGATTTAAACTAGTTTAAAACATAAATATGAAAAATTAAGTATCTATCCTTCTTAGCCACTCCAAAATGAAGCTCTTGGGAGGGTTTTTGAAATTTCCATGATTGAAACCAAAAACCACTTCTCTTCATGCTTGACTTCATAAGTCAGGGTTTAGGGATATATATATATATAGGGGGTACATGCATGATTTTTCTGGTTGGAATATGTCTAGAACTTGTTTTTCAACTTGAGCTTATCTAGAGCTTGTTTTTAAATTTTTTATACCCATTTGATTCTTCATCAAATCCTAGGTTTGTTGACCTAGATTTGAACAAGTTTAAAACATGAATATGAAAAGGTAAGCATGTATGCTTCTTAATTAGTCACTCCAAAATGAAGCTCTTGGGAGGGTTTTTGAAATTTCCATGATTTAAACCAAAAACCACTTCTCTTCGTGCTTGACTTCATAAGTTAGGGTTTAGGGATATATAGGGGGTAGATACATCATGATTTTTCTGGTTTGAATATGTCTAGAGCTTGTTTATCAACTTAATTGAATGCTTACTATATGACATAAGAAGACTATGTGCCTTGATATTTCATTTTTTTTAATTATGCCCTTTTGAATATTGGTCAAAACCTAGGTTTGACAAAGATTTAAAAAAGATTAAAACATGAAAATGAAAAAGTAAGCCTTGATCCTTCTTATTAACTCCAAAATGAAGGTTTTTGGGAGGGTTTTTGAAATATCCATGTTTGAAACCCAAAACCACTTCTCTTCGTGCAGAGTTTAGGGTTAGGGGTAGCTAGCTAGACACCTGAATTTTCTGGTTTGATATGTCTAGACCTTGTTTATCAACTTAATTGAATGCTTACTATATGACATAAGAAGACTATGTGCCTTGATTTTACATTTTTTTAAAATTATGCCCATTTGAATCTTGGTCAAATCCTAGGTTTGACCATGATTTAAACAAGTTTGTTTATCAACTTGAATGCTTGCTATATGACATCAGAAGACTATGTGTTTGGTTTTTGTTTTTTGAATTTGTTATGCCCATTTGAATCTTAGCTAGTCAAATCCTAGGTTTGAATATATATGTCTAGACCTTGTATATCAACTTGAATGCTTACTATACATATGACATAAGAATGTTATGTGCTTTGGTTTTTCATTCTTTTCATTTTTTTCTGAATTTTTAGGGCCATTTGAATCTTGGTCAAATCCTTGGTTTGACCAAGATTTAAACAAATTTAAAACATGAAAATGAAAAGGGAAGTCTGTATCCTTCTTAGTCACTCTAAAATGAAGCTTTTGGGATGTTCTTTAAATTTCAATGTTTGAAACCCAAAACGACTTCCCTTCATGCTAGACTTCATAAGATCGACAGGGGGTAGATACATGATTTGTCTGGTTTGGATATATCTAGACCTTGTTTATCAACTTGATTGCTTACGATATGACATAAGAAGACTATGTGATTTGGTTTTTCATTTTTCTGATTTTTTTGAATTTTGTGCCCACCCATTTGTATCTTCGTCAAATCCTAGGTTTGACCAAGATAATTTAAACAAGTTTAAAACATGAAAATGTAAAGGGAAGCATGTATCCTTCTTAGTCACTCTAAAATGAAGCTTTTGGGAGGTTTTTGAAATTTCGATGTTTGAAACCCAAAACCACTTCTCTTCACACGCTTGACTTCATAAGACAGAGTTTAGGGGTTAGGGGTATAGATACATGATTTGTCTGGTTTGAATATGTCTAGACCTTGTTTATCAACTTGAATGCTTACTATATGACATAAGAAGACTATGTGATTTGGTTTTTCATTTTTCTGTTTTTTAATTATTTTTCTGCCCATTTGAATCTTGGTCAAATCCTAGGTTTGAACAAGATTTAGACAAGTTTAACACGTGAAATTAAACGAATAAGTAAGCATTGATCCTTCTTAGTCACTCCAAAATGTACCAATTGATAGTGTTAACTTTGCTTCATGGAAAAAATAATGTCATGTAAATGAGTTAACTTGGATTTCCTACCCTTGAATCCATAGGAAACTTTGTTCTAATGCACTATTATAATCAACCGAGTTTTTACACCAACAGGTCTGTCACTTACGTGTGGTGCCCACGCGTGAGGTCCCACACTTGAGTGAGCACAAGTCACGTGCAATAGGTACGCCAACTCCCAGCCATCTTCTTTGTCAAGAGAAGACGCATCAGGATGCGTATTGGAAGTCTGTGGGTCCTTCTGGATCCTTCGGTTGTCCCTCTCACAAAAAAAACAAATCTCTCTCATTCTCGGCCTCGCTCGACTCGCTCGCTCGCTCGCACCTCCTGCGCACTGACAAACCCTGCACAACAGTCAACATCATCATCATCACCCGAAAAAGGGAAGACACCATAATGCTCTGCCTTTTTTCTCTCCTTCCGAGTGATCCCTCTTCCTCCGAGTTTCACTCGACGGGCAAACGCACATCTGCAGCATAGTAATAATAAAAAGGTAGAAAAATCGATATACGAATCTATAATTAAATAGGTTAAACTAGGGTTTTGCCCTGTACTACAGATCAAGGTTCAAAAAAATCCAACTACGGGGTTCGAACAACACGATTCTAATCCAAGAACTTTTTCGACCTCATCCAAGTGGCCTCAAACTATAGGGTTAGCATCTAGTGCAGTATGTGTGAAAATGTATGCACTATGTGTGCTATAACTTGTATGTCTTTCAAATTTGAACCAACTTTGAATAAGTTTGAAATATTTGAAATGGGGCTTTTGGCTTAAACGTTTGAAACTCAAAACGATTCTCTTCATGCTAGACTTCATAAGACCGAGTTTAGGGTTAGGGGTAGATACATGATTTGTCTGGTTTGAATATGTCTAAACCTTGTTTATCAACTTTAATGCTAACTTCTCAGTCACTCTAAAATGAAGTTTTTGGAGGTTTTTGAAATTTCCATCTTTGAAACCCAAAACCACTTCTCTTCATGCTTGACTTCATAAGAAAAAGTTTAGGGTTAGGGGGTATAGATACATGATTTGTATGGTTTGAATATGTCCAAACCTTGTTTATCAACTTGAATATGCTTACTATATGACATAAGAAGACTATGTACTTTGGTTTTTAAATTTTCTGACTTTTTTAATTTTCTGCGCATTTGAATCATATCTTGGTCAAATCCTAGGTTTCACCAAGATTTAGACAAGTTTAACACGTGAAAACGAGTAAGTAAGCATGGATCCTTCTTAGTCACTCTAAAATGAAGCTTTTGGGATGTTCTTGAAATTTCCATGTTTGAAACCCAAAACCACTTCTCTTCATGATTGACTTCCATAAGATCGACAGATCAGTTTAGGGTTAGGGGTAGATATATACATGATTTTTTGGTTTGAATATGTCTAGACCTTGTTTATCAACTTGAATGCTTACTATACATATGACATAAGAATGCTATGTGTGCTTTGGTTTTTCATTCTCTTTTTGATTTTTTTCTAAATTTTTAGGCCCATTTGAATCTTGGTCAAATCCTTGGTTTGACCAAGATTTAAACAAGTTTAAAACATGAAAATGAAAAGGGAAGTCAGTATCCTTCGTAGTCACTCTAAAATGGAGAAGCTTTTGGGATGTTCTTGTAATTTCTATGTTTGAAACCGAAAACGAGTTCCCTTCACATGCTAGTAGACTAGCTTCATAAGATCGACAGGCCGGGGGTAGATACATGATTTGTCTGGTTTGGATATATCTAGACCTTGTTTATCAACTTTAATGCTTACTATATGACATATATAAGAAAACTATTGCTTTGGTTTTTCCTTTTTCTGTTTTTTATTTATTTTGATGCCCATTTGAATCATGTCGAATCCTAGGTTTGACCAAGATAATTTAAACAAGTTTAAAACATGAAAATGAAAAGGGAAGCATGTATCCTTCTTAGTCACTCTAAAATGAAGCTTTTGGGAGGTTTTTGAAATTTCGATGTTTGAAACCCAAAACCACTTCTCTTCACATGCTTGACTTCATAAGACAGAGTTTAGGGGTTAGGGGTATAGATACATGATTTGTCTGGTTGAATATGTCTAGACCTTGTTTATCAACTTTAATGCTTACTATATGACATAAGAAAACTATTGCTTTGGTTTTTCTTTTTCTGATTTTTTTGAATTTTGATGCCCATTTGAATCTTGTCAAATTCTAGGTTTGACCAAGATTTAAACAAGTTTAAAACATGAAAATGAAAAGGGAAGCATGCAACCTTCTCAGTCACTCTAAAATGAAGTTTTTGGGAGGTTTTTGATATTTCCATGTTTGAAACCCGAAACCACTTCTCTTCATGCTTGACTTCATAAGACAGAGTTTAGGGTTAGGGGTAGATACATGATTTGTGTATGGGTTGAATATGTCCAAACCTTGTTTATCAACTTGAATATGCTTATGTGCTTTGGTTTTTTATTTTTCTGATTTTTTTGAATTTTATGCCCATAAATCTTGGTCAAATCCTAGGTTTGACCAGGATTTAAACAAGTTTAAAACATGAAATGAAAAGATAAGCCTGGATCCTTCTTAGTCACTCTAAAATGAAGCTTTTGGGAGGTTCTTGAAATTTCCATATTTGAAACCCAAAACCACTTCTCTACATGATTGACTTCATAAGACATAGTTTAATTAGAGTTTTAGGGGTAGATATATACATGATTTTTCTGGTTTGAATATATATGTCTAGACCTTGTTTATCAACTTGAATGCATGCTTACTATACATATGACATAAGAATGCTATATATGTGCTTTGGTTTTTCATTCTTTTGATTTTTTTCTGAATTTTTAGGGCCATTTGAATCTTGCATGGTTAAACTTGGGTTTTGCCCAGTTCTAAAGATCAAGGGTTCAAAAAAATCCAACTACGGGGTTCGAACAACACGATTCTAATCCAAGAATTTTTTCGACCTCATCCAAATGGCCTCAAACTATAGGGTTAGCATCTAGTGCAGTATGTGTGAAAATGTATGCACTATGTGTGCTATAACTTGTATGTCTTTCAAATTAAGTTGATAAACAAGGTCTAGACATATTCAAACCAGAATATTATACTGCATTAGTACAAAAAGTTTCCTATGGATTCATCAAGGGTAGTAAAGCCAAGTTAACTCATTGTCATGACTAAGAAGGATCCATGCTTACTTTTTCATTTTCATGTTTTAAACTTGTTTAAATCTTGGTCAAACCTAGGATTTGACCAAGATTCAAATGGTCATAAAAAATCAAACAAAATCAAGAAAATCAAAAACCAAACCACATAGTCTTCTTATGTAATATACTAAGCATTCAAGTTGATCAACGAAGTCTAGACATATTCAAACCAGAAAAATCATGTATCTACCCCCTAACCCTAAACGTTGTCTTATGAAGTCAAGCATGAAGAGAAGAAGTGGTTTTGGGTTTCAAACATGGAAATTTCAAAAACCCACCCAAAAGCTTCATTTTGGAGTGACTAAGAAGGATCCAAGCTTACTTTTTCATTTTCATGTTTCAAACTTGTTTAAATCTTTGTCAAACCTAGGATTTGACCAAGATTCAAATGGGCATAAAAATTCAAAAAAGAAATCAAAAAAATGAAACACCAAAGCACATAAACTTCTTATGTCATATAGTAATTAAGCATTCATGTTGATCAACAAAGTCTATATATATTTAAACAATAAAAATCATGTATATATACCCCCAAACCCAAAACCACTTCTCTTCACATGCTTGACTTCATAAGACAGAGTTTAGGGGTTAGGGGTATAGATACATGATTTGTCTGGTTTGAATATGTCTAGACCTTGTTTATCAACTTGAATGCTTACTATGTGATTTGGTTTTTCATTTTTCTGTTTTTTAATTATTTTTCTGCCCATTTGAATCTTGGTCAAATCCTAGGTTTGAACAAGATTTAGACAAGTTTAACACGTGAAATTAAACGAATAAGTAAGCATTGATCCTTCTTAGTCACTCCAAAATGTACCAATTGATAGTGTTAACTTTGCTTCATGGAAAAAATAATGTCATGTAAATGAGTTAACTTGGATTTCCTACCCTTGAATCCATAGGAAACTTTGTTCTAATGCACTATAATAATCAACCGAGTTTTTACACCAACAGGTCTGTCACTTACGTGTGGTGCCCACGCGTGAGGTCCCACACTTGAGTGAGCACAAGTCACGTGCAATAGGTACGCCAACTCCCAGCCATCTTCTTTGTCAAGAGAAGACGCATCAGGATGCGTATTGGAAGTCTGTGGGTCCTTCTGGATCCTTCGGTTGTCCCTCTCACAAAAAAACAAATCTCTCTCATTCTCGGCCTCGCTCGACTCGCTCGCTCGCTCGCTCGCACCTCCTGCGCACTGACAAACCCTGCACAACAGTCAACATCACCAGAAAAAGAATATACACCATCAATAAGAGGGGCCCCGTGACTGCTCTCCCTTCTTCTCCTTCCGAGTGATTCCTCTTCCTCCGAGTTTCACTCGACGGGCAAACACACATGTGCTGCATAGTAATAATAAAAAAGTAAAAGAATCGACTACGAATCTATTATTAAATAGGTTATAAACTAGGGTTTTCCCCAGTACTACAGATCAAGTTGAAAAAAAAATCCAACTACGGGGTTTGATTTTGGCCTACAAATAAAAAATTAAATAAGTTGAACTAGTATTCCTCTAAAAAATCATTTTGGTTTGCATTGTTTGATAATTTTCATAGCTAGAGTGCATCACAATTTTTTGATTTCATGCTTTGCTTTGCCAATTTTGATTTTTTCTAACCACCTTCTCTTTGATTTCAAATTTAGGTCAAACTATCGATGCCTACTATGTGTTCTACTTGAATTGGATGCAGCATGCGCACATGATATGTTTTGCCATTGTTTTGGGCTTCCACACATCTTGGGGCATCCAAGTATTTAAGTTACCTTGTTTTTTAATTGTAATTCATGTACCCTTTCCTCCCAATTAAATTTTGGTTTTACATTTTTAATTTTTTTAAATTTTTATGCCCATTCTGATGTCATATAGTTAGCATTTAAGTTGATAAACAAGGTCTGGACATATTCAAACCAAAAAATCATGTATCTACCCCCTAACGCTAAACTCTGTCATATGAAGTCAAGCATATGAAGAGAAGTGGTTTTGGGTTTCAAACATGGAAATTTCCATGCTTGAAACCAAAAACCACTTCTCTTCATGCATGCTTGACTTCATAAGACAGAGTTTAGGGTTAGGTGGTAGATACATGATTTTCCTGGTTTGAATATGTTTAGACCTTGTTTATCAAATTAATTGAATGCTTACTATATAACATAAGAGAAGACCTTGTTTTTTTTGAATTTTTATACCCATTCGAATCTTTGTCAAATCCTTGGTTCCACCAAGATTTGAATAAGTTAAAAACATGAATATGAAAAAGTAAGCATGTATGCTTCTTAGTCACTTCAAAATGAAGCTCTTGGGAGGGTTTTTGAATTTCCATGTTCGAAACCAAAAACCACAATGCTTGACTTCATGAAACAAAGTTTAGGGTTATGGGTAGATACATGCATGATTTTTCTTGTTTGAATATGTCTAGAACTTGTTTATCAACTTAATTGAATGCCTACTATATAACATAAGAAGACCTTTTTTGTATTTTTTAAATTTTTATACCCATTTGAATCTTGGTCAAATCCTAGGTTTCACCAAGATTTGAATAAGTTTAAAACATGAATATGAAAAAGTAAGCATGCATGTATGCTTCTTAATTAATCACTTCGAAATGAAGCTCTTGGGAGGGTTTTTGAAATTTCCATGTTTGAAACCAAAAACCACATATCTTCATGCATGCGCTTGACTTCATGAGACAGAGTTTAGTGTTAGGGGGTAGATACATGATTTCTCTCGTTTGAATATGTTTGAAACCAAAAACCACATATCTCTGGTTTGCCCGCACTTAGAAATGATATTTGCATCACTTATCATATGTTTGCCCATTTGAATCTTGTCAAATCCTAGATTTGACCAAGATAATTTAAACAAGTTTAAAACATGAAAATGAAAAGGCAAGCTTGTATCCTTCTTAGTCACTCTAAAATGAAGTTTGGGGAGGTTTTTGAAATTTCCATGCTTGAAACCAAAAAACCACTTCTCTTCATGCTTGACTTCATAAAGACAGAGTTTTTGGGGATATATAGGGGTAGATACATGATTTTTCTGGTTTGATATGTCTAGACCTTGTTTATCAACTTAATTGAATGCTTACTATATGACATAAGAAGACTATGTGCCTTGATTTTACATTTTTTTAAATTATGCCCATTTGAATCTTGGTCAAATCCTAGGTTTGACCATGATTTAAACAAGTTTAAAACATGAATATGAAAATTAAGCATGTATCCTTCGTAGTCACTCCAAAATGAAGCTCTTGAGAGGGTTTTTGAAATTTCCATGTTTGAAACCAAAAAACCACGTACTTCTCTTCATGCATGCTTGACTTCATAAGACAGAGTTTAGGGCTAGGGTAGCTAGATACATGATGTTTCTGGTTTGAATATGTCTAGACCTTGTTTATCAACTTAATTGAATGCTTACTATATGACATAAGAAGACTACGTGCCTTGGTTTTTCATTTATTTTCATTTATTTTGAATTTTTATGCCCATTTGAATCTTGGTCAAATCCTAGGTTTGACCATGATTTAAACTAGTTTAAAACATAAATATGAAAAATTAAGTATCTATCCTTCTTAGCCACTCCAAAATGAAGCTCTTGGGAGGGTTTTTGAAATTTCCATGATTGAAACCAAAAACCACTTCTCTTCATGCTTGACTTCATAAGTCAGGGTTTAGGGATATATATATATATAGGGGGTACATGCATGATTTTTCTGGTTGGAATATGTCTAGAACTTGTTTTTCAACTTGAGCTTATCTAGAGCTTGTTTTTAAATTTTTTATACCCATTTGATTCTTCATCAAATCCTAGGTTTGTTGACCTAGATTTGAACAAGTTTAAAACATGAATATGAAAAGGTAAGCATGTATGCTTCTTAATTAGTCACTCCAAAATGAAGCTCTTGGGAGGGTTTTTGAAATTTCCATGATTTAAACCAAAAACCACTTCTCTTCGTGCTTGACTTCATAAGTTAGGGTTTAGGGATATATAGGGGGTAGATACATCATGATTTTTCTGGTTTGAATATGTCTAGAGCTTGTTTATCAACTTAATTGAATGCTTACTATATGACATAAGAAGACTATGTGCCTTGATATTTCATTTTTTTTAATTATGCCCTTTTGAATATTGGTCAAAACCTAGGTTTGACAAAGATTTAAAAAAGATTAAAACATGAAAATGAAAAAGTAAGCCTTGATCCTTCTTATTAACTCCAAAATGAAGGTTTTTGGGAGGGTTTTTGAAATATCCATGTTTGAAACCCAAAACCACTTCTCTTCGTGCAGAGTTTAGGGTTAGGGGTAGCTAGCTAGACACCTGAATTTTCTGGTTTGATATGTCTAGACCTTGTTTATCAACTTAATTGAATGCTTACTATATGACATAAGAAGACTATGTGCCTTGATTTTACATTTTTTTTAAAATTATGCCCATTTGAATCTTGGTCAAATCCTAGGTTTGACCATGATTTAAACAAGTTTGTTTATCAACTTGAATGCTTGCTATATGACATCAGAAGACTATGTGTTTGGTTTTTGTTTTTTGAATTTGTTATGCCCATTTGAATCTTAGCTAGTCAAATCCTAGGTTTGAATATATATGTCTAGACCTTGTATATCAACTTGAATGCTTACTATACATATGACATAAGAATGTTATGTGCTTTGGTTTTTCATTCTTTTCATTTTTTCTGAATTTTTAGGGCCATTTGAATCTTGGTCAAATCCTTGGTTTGACCAAGATTTAAACAAATTTAAAACATGAAAATGAAAAGGGAAGTCTGTATCCTTCTTAGTCACTCTAAAATGAAGCTTTTGGGATGTTCTTTAAATTTCAATGTTTGAAACCCAAAACGACTTCCCTTCATGCTAGACTTCATAAGATCGACAGGGGGTAGATACATGATTTGTCTGGTTTGGATATATCTAGACCTTGTTTATCAACTTGATTGCTTACGATATGACATAAGAAGACTATGTGATTTGGTTTTTCATTTTTCTGATTTTTTTGAATTTTGTGCCCACCCATTTGTATCTTCGTCAAATCCTAGGTTTGACCAAGATAATTTAAACAAGTTTAAAACATGAAAATGTAAAGGGAAGCATGTATCCTTCTTAGTCACTCTAAAATGAAGCTTTTGGGAGGTTTTTGAAATTTCGATGTTTGAAACCCAAAACCACTTCTCTTCACACGCTTGACTTCATAAGACAGAGTTTAGGGGTTAGGGGTATAGATACATGATTTGTCTGGTTTGAATATGTCTAGACCTTGTTTATCAACTTGAATGCTTACTATATGACATAAGAAGACTATGTGATTTGGTTTTTCATTTTTCTGTTTTTTAATTATTTTTCTGCCCATTTGAATCTTGGTCAAATCCTAGGTTTGAACAAGATTTAGACAAGTTTAACACGTGAAATTAAACGAATAAGTAAGCATTGATCCTTCTTAGTCACTCCAAAATGTACCAATTGATAGTGTTAACTTTGCTTCATGGAAAAAATAATGTCATGTAAATGAGTTAACTTGGATTTCCTACCCTTGAATCCATAGGAAACTTTGTTCTAATGCACTATTATAATCAACCGAGTTTTTACACCAACAGGTCTGTCACTTACGTGTGGTGCCCACGCGTGAGGTCCCACACTTGAGTGAGCACAAGTCACGTGCAATAGGTACGCCAACTCCCAGCCATCTTCTTTGTCAAGAGAAGACGCATCAGGATGCGTATTGGAAGTCTGTGGGTCCTTCTGGATCCTTCGGTTGTCCCTCTCACAAAAAAACAAATCTCTCTCATTCTCGGCGACTCGCTCGCTCGCTCGCTCGCTCGCACCTCCTGCGCACTGACAAACCCTGCACAACAGTCAACATCATCATCATCACCCGAAAAAGGGAAGACACCATAATGCTCTGCCTTTTTTCTCTCCTTCCGAGTGATCCCTCTTCCTCCGAGTTTCACTCGACGGGCAAACGCACATCTGCAGCATAGTAATAATAAAAAGGTAGAAAAATCGATATACGAATCTATAATTAAATAGGTTAAACTAGGGTTTTGCCCTGTACTACAGATCAAGGTTCAAAAAAATCCAACTACGGGGTTCGAACAACACGATTCTAATCCAAGAACTTTTTCGACCTCATCCAAGTGGCCTCAAACTATAGGGTTAGCATCTAGTGCAGTATGTGTGAAAATGTATGCACTATGTGTGCTATAACTTGTATGTCTTTCAAATTTGAACCAACTTTGAATAAGTTTGAAATATTTGAAATGGGGCTTTTGGCTTAAACGTTTGAAACTCAAAACGATTCTCTTCATGCTAGACTTCATAAGACCGAGTTTAGGGTTAGGGGTAGATACATGATTTGTCTGGTTTGAATATGTCTAAACCTTGTTTATCAACTTTAATGCTAACTTCTCAGTCACTCTAAAATGAAGTTTTTGGAGGTTTTTGAAATTTCCATCTTTGAAACCCAAAACCACTTCTCTTCATGCTTGACTTCATAAGAAAAAGTTTAGGGTTAGGGGGTATAGATACATGATTTGTATGGTTTGAATATGTCCAAACCTTGTTTATCAACTTGAATATGCTTACTATATGACATAAGAAGACTATGTACTTTGGTTTTTAATTTTTCTGACTTTTTTAATTTTCTGCGCATTTGAATCATATCTTGGTCAAATCCTAGGTTTCACCAAGATTTAGACAAGTTTAACACGTGCAAACGAGTAAGTAAGCATGGATCCTTCTTAGTCACTCTAAAATGAAGCTTTTGGGATGTTCTTGAAATTTCCATGTTTGAAACCCAAAACCACTTCTCTTCATGATTGACTTCCATAAGATCGACAGATCAGTTTAGGGTTAGGGGTAGATATATACATGATTTTTTGGTTTGAATATGTCTAGACCTTGTTTATCAACTTGAATGCTTACTATACATATGACATAAGAATGCTATGTGCTTTGGTTTTTCATTCTCTTTTGATTTTTTTCTAAATTTTTAGGCCCATTTGAATCTTGGTCAAATCCTTGGTTTGACCAAGATTTAAACAAGTTTAAAACATGTGCCTTGATTTTCCATTTTTTGTTTTTTCTGAATATTTATGCCCATTTGAATCTTGGTCAAATCCTAGGTTTGACCATGATTTAAACAAGTTTAATAAACATGAATATGAAATTTCCATGATTTATACCAAAAACCACTTCTCTTCATGCTTGACTTCATAAGTTAGGGTTTAGGGATATATAGGGGGTAGATTCATCATGATTTTTCTGGGTTGAATATGTCCATAGCTTGTTTATCAACTTAATTGAATGCTTACTATATGACATATATAAGAAGACTATGTGCCTTGATTTTTCATTTTTTTAAATTATGCCCATTTGAATCTTGGTCAAATCCTAGGTTTGAGCAAGATTTAAACAAGATTAAAACATGAAAATGAAAAATTAAGCCTTGATCCTTCTTATTCACTCCAAAATGAAGCTTTTGGGAGGGTTTTTGAGATATCCAGGTTTGAAACCCAAAACCACTTCTCTTCATGCATAGTTTAGGGTTAGGTGTAGATACATGAATTTTTGGTTTATAGTAAGCATTCAAGTTGATAAACAAGGTTTAGACATATTCAAACTAGAAAAATCATGTATATACCCCCTAAGGCTAAACTCTGTGATATATATGAAGTCAAGCATATAAGAGGAATGGTTTTGGGTTTCAAACATGGAAAATTCAAAAACCCTCCCAAAAGCTTCATTTTTTGAGTGAATAAGAAGGATCCAGGCTTACTTTTTCATTTTCATGTTACTGACTTGTTTAATTCTTGGTCAAACCTAGGATTTGACCAAGATTCAAATAGGCATAAAAATTCAATAAAGAATTCAAAAAATGAAAAACCAAAGCACATAATTAAGCTTCTTAAGTTATAGTAAGCATTCATGTTGATCAAGAGAGTCTATACATATTTAAACATTACAAATCATGTATATACCCCAACCCTAAACTCTGTCTAATGAAGTCAAGGACGAAGAGAAGTGGTTTTCGTTTTTTTGAATTTTTATGCCCATTTGAATCTTGGTCAAATCCTTGCAGGTTTGACCAATATTTAAACAAGTTTAAAACATGAAAATGAAAAGTAAGTGTGGATCCTTCTTATTCACTCCAAAATGAAGCTTTTGGGAGGTTTTTTTAAATTTTCCATGTTCGAAACCCAAAATGATATCTCTCCGTGCTTTACTTCATAAGACAAAGTTTAGGGGTAGGGGGTAGATACATGATTTTTCTGGTTTGAATATGTCTAGACCTTGTTTATCAACTTGAATGCTTATTATGTGACATCAAAAGACTATGTGTTTAGTTTTTTTTTGAATTTGTTATGCCCATTTGAATCTTGGTCAAATCCTAGGTTTGACCAAGATTTAAACCAGTTTAAAACATGAAAATGAAAAGTAAGCCTGGATTCTTCTTAGTCCCTCCAAAATGAAGCTTTTGGGAGGTTTTTTAAATTTCCATGTTTGAAACCCAAAACCACTCCTCTTAATGCTTGACTTCATAAGACAGAGTTTAGGGTTAGGGGCCAAGTATATACATGATTTTTCTTGTTTAAATATGTCTAGACTTTGTTTATCAACTTGAATGCTTACTATATGACATCAAAAGACTATGTGTTTGGTTTTGATTTTTTTGAATTTGTTATGTCCATTTGAATCTTGGTCAAATCCTAGGTTTGACCAAGATTTAAACCAATTTAAAACATGAAAATGAAAATGAAAGCCTGGATTCTTCTTAGTCACTCCAAAATGAAGCTTTTGGGAGTTTTTTCAATTTCCAATGTTTGAAACCCAAAACCACTTTTCTTCATGCTTGACTTCATAAGACAGAGTTTAGGGTTAGGGGGTATATACAATATTTTTCTGGTTTGAATATGTCTAGACTTCGTTGATCAACTGTAATGCTTACTATATGACATAAGAAGCTTATGTGCTTTGGTTTTTTTTTTGATTTTTTTTTGAATTTTTATGCCCACTTGAATCCTGGTCAGATCCTTTGTTTGACCAAGATTTAAACAAGTTAAAACATGAAAATGAAAAAGTAAGCCTGGCTCCTTCTTAGTCATGAAAATGAGTTAACTTGGCTTTCCAACCCTTGAATCCATAGGAAACTTTGTACTAATGCAGTATAATAATCACTCGAGTTTTTACACCAACAGGTCTGTCACTTACGTGTGGTGCCCATGCGTGAGGTCCCAAACTTCAGTGAGCACAAGTCACATGCGGTAGGCAGGCAAAATACCCGATCAATCCGGGCGGTGGCTGTTAAGGACCCGATCGCATTTCTTGCTTTCAGACTGGGGTCTACCATGTAAGAAGTTTGTTCCTTTTGGATGCATCACTCGTATTTGCAAGTTTTTTGGGGGTCCCGCAAATTCAGGGTAGCATCATGCCCCCCTTCCCACGCCAACACAAACAGAGTTCAACACAACCTAATTAAGCAAGGTTCAACACAGACATAGTTCAACAACCCCTAATTAAGCTAATAGGTTCACCACAAACGCTGCTGAGCAGCAAACATAAACAGAGTTCAACAAAAGATGCTGCTTTTGAAGCAGTAGGAGAGACAAACATGCACAACAGTTACGGAGTATATTTACCATCTTCTTCCTGGTCCCGCTTCTTCTGCTTCTTGCTGCCCATACCTTTAATCTTTGGTGGCTTGGGCTTGGGAGGAGGCACACGACCGGTCTCGATAGCTTGGTTCAATTTCTTCCTTAGGAATAGCCCATATGCCATGTGGTTGGCTATGAAGCCGGATCGGTTAACAGTTTCCCCAACTTTGAGACAGCCGGACCCACCGGCTTCGGCATGCTGCAGGACGCTTCGAAAGTCAACCTTTATGCTCTTTGTGCAGAAGGGGCAGCTGTTCCTGGCACCAGTCCAGGGTTCACTCCAATACTTGTCGAACTTCCCCGCCTTAAGCTTGTTGAGAGTGGCCCTGGCCTTCCTATGACGCGACTCGACATCGCTGTCAACCTCATCAGTAGCAACCTGATACATGCCAAATAAACAGGTGAAGCAAATATGTAGCAGTTGCAACTAATAATGAATATGAATCTAAAAAGATTCTGACGCTAATTCAAAACCCTATAGCGCAAAAAAAAGAGGGAGAGACCATAGAGCAAATCGATACAGGGCTATGTTAAATAAGGGAGAGAGGTGAATCGGATGTGAAGCAAATATGTAGCAGTTGCAACTAATACTGAATATGAATCTAAAAAGATTCTGACGCTAATTCAAAACGCTATAGCGCAAAAAAAAGAGGGAGAGACCATAGCGCAAATCGATACAGGGCTATGTTGAATAAGGGAGAGAGGTGAATCGGAACATACTTCCTCCCCCTCGTCGACGATATTCTCGTCGAAGGTCGGCGGCGGCGGTTCAAAGATGAGTTCAACCTCGTCCTCGTCATCTAGGGGATGCTTCCCAAGAGAGTGGACCCATCTACCAACAGCATCAGATGCCGATGAGCGACCGATGGCCCGACCTTCGGCAATGGCCTCCGCTTCGTCTTTGGCATCCGCTGCGGCAATGATCGCCGCCGTTGCGGCCATGCGTGCTGCGGTCGCGGCTCTGCACGCCTCCTCTGCGGCTAAGGCCAGCCGCGCGGCTTTCGCTTTCGCTGCGTTGACGGCGTCGGTTGGGCTCTCCATCGGTGGAATGGGAAGGGGAAGTGAAGAGAGGGTTTTTTCCTAGTCCGTGGAGAGAGGGAGAAGTGTGGACGTGAAATGGATAACTGACGATATTTCAAGATTTGGGAGACATAGCACGAACCGGCAGATGACAGCGCGTGGGTGCATTACCTCATACTGCCTCTGTCCTAGAAAGAGCGTACGTGTGGGTTTTCAAGGCATATTAAGGATTTTATTATTACATTGGGAAACTGTCATCGACCATCACTTTCCTCTTCAACTTTTCCACCTCCAATGATCTAAATGCATGTAGTAAATAAGAAAACCATATTATGCTAAATACTACTACCTCCATCCCAAAGCGTAAGGCTTATATTATTTTTAGAAGCTCAAACTATGTCAAGGTAAACTAAGATTTTACCAAAAATCATTATCATGCAAAATACAAAATTAATATCAATACATAGACAACGATTTTTTTTGGTATGGTATCTACAAAATATTATATTAGTTGATAGATTGTTCTAAATTTTCGTCAACCTTTACTTGCTTTGACTCTTAAAAAAAGACTTAAGCTTTGTGATGGAGGTAGTACGTACTAGTCGTGAAGAAACTATATCCCTCGTGATGAGAAAGAAATATTTTTTACTACCACTCTTTTGTGGACAAATTTTGAAGTGCATTGCAAAACGAGAAGTACACTCTTTTATGGACAAATTTTAACTCTACACCCATTATTTCAGGATGGAGGGAGTATAACCCAACTTGTTTTTTTCTTCTGGGCACTACACTGCTTTTTCCCTGTGCAATGCTTGGTTCTACCCTTTTTCTCAATGTAATGGTCACTTTAAGTCATTTTTTCCCACACACATTTATTTTGTACTTCTCTACAGTGTTGACCGTGCTACTACTATTTGTGTTAGTGCGCCAAAAACAAAATGTTATTTTTTAAGTGCCAAATTAATCTAGGGCGTTGGTTGTGAATCGGTGAACAAAAAAGAGATAGCCCAAAAGAGGAACACACCAAGGTACAAAAACTAGTATATATGCATGTTTCTATGTACATATATATGACCCTGGGTTTGTAGATAAAAAAACATTCATATATGCGCTTACTATTAATATACATAAGTTTATGCTGATTCTCTTGGTTTAGGTATATATATGGTTAGGCATCACTACTAATTCAGAAAAAAACAAAAATGTAACTCTTCAAGTGAAGTCATTTTAAGTGACCTAACAACTAAAATTCATATATAGGATTTGTATAGGAATTATGTAGGATTTAGATCACATGTGAATTTTCCCCACACTAGTTGTTTGATTCATAGGAACATATCCTATAGGAATCTTGCAGTGCAAATCCTATAAGAATAAAACATTAGGTCATACCTCATGGAAAATTTCCTTTGGCACAATCAAACACAACTCATCTTCCTATATGATTCAACTAGCCATTAAATCTCAATCCTATGTTTTCCATATTTCTATGGTTTTCCCATCCTATGAATCAAAGGAGCCTTAGGGCTTATATCTTTTTTTAGAAAGGCAAACTATGTTAAGATTGGCCAAGTTTTACGAAAAACCTTTAACATGCAAAATACAAAGTTGAGTCATTTCGTTTGAATCGGAGGGAGTACATTTGACGTTATGGTACTATTTGACAGCTGCTTGGCACTGTATTTTTTTTCGAACCAAACTTCCCCCTTCATGAAGCTTTTATTTTAGCTTCAGTGACTTGATACATCCATATATCTAGACAAAGTTGAGTCAATTCATTTGAATCAGAGGGAGTACATTTGACTATATGGGTATTGTTTGACAACTGCTTGGCACTGTCTTCTTTTTTGAACCAAACTGCCCCCTTCACGAAGCTTTTATTTTGGGATAGAGCTTCACTGACTTGATACTTCCAAGTTTCACAGTGACTTGGTGCCACCATCCACCATCCATCTCAGATCCAATGTATGCGATCGACTTAGAATTTAAACTAAATAATTATTATAATTGCTCAGAAATATTTCAAGAACTTCCAGTTAATCGTGCATATTTCGATTTATATTTTGGTGAAGTTTCATTCGATTTGAATCAAAGGTTTGTGAGCAAATATATACTCCCTCCGGTTCATATTAATTGACTCTAATATGGATGTACTAGACACATTTTAGTTCTAGATACATCCATATTGAAGTCAATTAGGGCTCCTTTGATTCAAAGGATTTGCATAGGAATTGTGTAGGATTTGGTTCCTATGGGAAAAATTCCTATACATGTTGTTTGATTCATAGGAACATATCCTATAGGAAAAATTCCTATAGGAATCTTGTAGTGTAATTCCTATAGGAAAAAAGCATTAGCTCATACCTCATGGAAAAATTCCTTTGCTACAATCAAACAAACTTCATCTTCCTATAGGTTTCAAGTAGACATGTCATTCCAATCCTATACCTTTCCTATTCCTATGCTTTTCCTATCCTTTAAATCAAAGGAGCCCTTAATATGAATCAGAGGGAGTATTTAGTTTAAACTAGTGCTCGTATACGTAAAAAGCTCTTTAATCACAAGCTAATCGTCCGAGTGGGATGAAATATTCACAGATTTTAGAACAAGGCATCTACATTTTACTGGATTTTTTTCGTAATTTTTGTTTTTAGGTTCGAAATAAGAGATTAGTTTGGAACGTTGGATCTCAAATGGTTGGTAGATGGTGGCACCAAGTCACAATGAGATTTGGAGACTTCAAGTCACTGCAGCTCTGTCCTTTTATTTTGACAAACTGCAGAGCCGCTGGTGCATCTATGCTTGCGTACGGCCGACGCCGATTCTTAGCAAGGAAGTTCTTCCTATAAGTAGTAGTAGTATCCATACTCCACTCCAAGGCATGTATAAAAAAAAGAACCCATCCCGTTCTCGTTTTCCCGATCACTCTTCTCTGAAGATGGAGGAGGCCCTCTTCTTGTGCCCCCTCTGCCTGCTGCCCTTCAAACCCCCCATATCCAAGGTCGCTCCCTTCCGATTTCATTCTTAGGTTCACCTGTGAGAAATGTCAATGACAACTGATGCCACGTACGTTGTTCCGTGCAGTGCAAGGGCGGTCATATGGGCTGTCGGCGCTGCGTCGGCGAGCTTGCGCCGAACCCGTGCAAGAAGTGCGAGCAGCCGGCGTGGTTGCCGCCGTCGAATCGATCTGGGCCAAGATTGCCGCCGTCGAATCGATCTGGGGCAATGGTCAAGTGCGTCGGCTGCCAGAGCTTGGTCGCCTCCACGGAGTCCTACAAGCACTATATCGCGTGCCCGCATGGTCCGTGCGGCTGCACAGAGGCCATCAATACCGGCTGCAGCTTCACCGGCCCGCCGCGGGAGCTCCTGGTACACCTCCAAGCATCCCACTCCATCCCAGTGTTTACGTTCCAGTATGGCATACCCGCCTGGTGCATAGTTCGTCTTCCGGTACAACCGCGGGGACACCTGTTCATCGGCAGTGGGGAAGAAGACGGTAGCGTGTTCGCCATCACCGTTGGAGCGCTCGGCCCGACCACCATTGTGTCCTGTGTGTGCATCAGGTCGGCCGCGTGCTTGTTTCCGATGTACAAGGCGCAGCTGTTGGTGATTGGTCCGCCGGCGCCGGCGACGGCTGGGACCAGTGACCTCTCGACGGACACCTTGATGGCGGTAATCGAGCCGACGAGCTCCCCGACGCCTAGCTCGATCATGTTGCAGCAGCTCACTTCTTTCCTGGCGGTGCCGCCCCGTTACGCGAAGCAGAATGGAGGGCAGCGTGTGTTGCCTATCTGCGTTTGCATCAACAAGAAGGTTATACAATAATCTTCGTTTAGTCATACTGCAATGTAGTTACTCGAAGATCGGAGGGAGTAGTTTAGTTCGAAGTAGGGTTCGTTCGGATGTATTTTGGACTTGTATAGTAGTAGTACTACTACTCCAGAACTATTACTAGCTAGTTGGAGTGCTAGAATGCAGCTCGGAGTATTATAGTATTTTGGCAGTACTACTAGTTATGTATGTGACTGCAAATTCAAACTAAAATGGACTATTTCTTGCTAATGTTGTTCTTTTGGAGTCATCATTTTTTTCTGAACGTGTTAACTATGCTATTGTCTAAGGATTCGTTTAGATTTCTTTGGTTGAATTCATATTTCGTCTCTTCCTAATTTGGCAAAACTGCACTGTCATGGGCATTCTTACAAGGTCGCTGAAGTTTCAAAGTTTCTTAATGTATATTGCGTAGGGTGTACCCCCTTAACATGGATCTGTTGCATTTTTGGGTTGTATTTTTTTTGGCAATTTTCAGGACCATAAAATAGCACGCCTTCAGTTGAAATTTGAATTAGTGGCCGATACTAGCATGGAGTAGTGAAGTTTTTTTGTACTCCCTCGGTCCCACCAAAAGTGTCTCACCTTTGTTAAAATTTAGATGGATAGATGTATTTTTTTTTACAAAGTTGAGACAACTTTGGTGGGACGGAGCCACGGAGTCGTAGTTGATGGCGAGAAGGTTGATGCCTTGCTAGGTTGGTGTACGTTGCAAAAAGAACAAGGTTGGTGTGTATTTGTTTTATTTGTTCACCATAATACTGACATGGCCATCGATTTGATTAGACAACACAAGCCTGGGATGTTTCACTTATTTATTGTAGGAAGCACGATTAATGTTCTGTAATGATGGGGCTACTCCTATAGTCCGTCTGCTCGGCTCCTACTCGGGTGTCGGGTCACATTCACACTCTCCTCTTTTTTTGAACACATTCACACTCTCCTCTTTTTTTGAACACATTCACACTCTCCTCGAAACTGCAGTAGGCAGTATATGAGCGTCTCGGTTCACCTCCGTCGTCTATCCCCACTCCGCCCATCTTCCATAGCACGCGCCTGCGTTTCGCATCCTATCCAGCAGTGCCCAGTTTGAGAGCCTCTGTTCTCCAACTCAAACCCCCACCTGCCGCCATTGATCGCCATCTCTCTCCCAAAGTTCGAATCAGTAGATCGCCCAAGAAAATACCAACCCCATTGTACCACCTGCCTCATTGTGATGGCGAAATCGAGCAGGGTCTGTGGATCTGGGCTGTTTCACAAGGTGTTTACGGAAGGCCCCCTTGAAGTGCTCATCAGCCAGTGCGACGCCATCACCGCCGCGTCCCTAGTCGGTTCCTCCAAAAGTATTCTTCAGTCAGCCAAATACAGTGCCACTCTGCCTGCTTCTCAGCCGTTTGGCCTTCCGTGTGTTCTCTGTTGTGACCCGGCGGATAAACCATGGGCGGTGTTCAAGGAGGATTTGCCGGTGCACAGCAAGTGCAAACTACTGCCGCTGGACAGGTTCTCCTATGATGGCCTAATGCCACACGGTAAGGATGAGGAGCGGGCAGGCGCCAATGGAGATTGGATCGCCATGGTTGGCCCCGAAGGCAAGTGGAACCTCCTCAATGTGTACACTCATCGCAAGATTAAGCTTCCATCTTTGAGGAACAAGTTGGAAACCACACACAATCCACTTATATTCGAGTATCAGCGTTCTGCTATTCAACTGCAGAAGATAGCTATTTGCCAAGTTCCTACAGCTGCTAGGGGGTATCAAGATTTCTCCCTTGTCGCAATCTTCGACTTTGCAATTGCCTACCTCCATGGCGAATATCCTCGTGAATGGATATTTCTTGAAAACCAGTTTCAGTACGGCGCCATATACTGCGATGCAATTATACATAACGGACTTGTGTTCGCCGTTACTGAGCTTGGAAATGTTTATGCATGGGATCCTAATCAATTTGGTAACATTTCCTCCCTATCTTTTTTATATACGTAACTTATATAGTATTTCACCTCTTATTTGTTGAACTGTCTTGGCATCTTTTGGCTTAAAGGAATTCCATAGGCGCACACCATAACCCTCTTGTGGTATGGACATATATAGAATTTAACATCTATAGGAATTTTAGTATGGTCTAATGTGCATGTTGTTCCTTAGGAAAAAGGCCCCCTAGTAATTAAGTTTCTTTATTATTACTCCCTAGAAAATTTAAGGTAGAGTAGAAATAGAATCAATAAAGGTGCCATGCAATATTGATAAAGACTTTCATTTGTTTATATTCAAACCATCTAAAATTTGGACCAATATTTTCGGGAACATGTTTTAAATCCACATGAAGTTTTACCAAGATGTTCGAAATATATTTCAAACCATCTTATGTTCGACCATGATTTTATAAAGTACTAGTATTGGCATCCCAATATCAAATCAATATCACTAGTAGATAAATCATGAAATATATTTTCATGTGACGTGTTCTTTCCTTTTTCAAGGTCCTATAGTGCTCCCTGCTCCATTCATTCCGTGGACGGCTGGATTTGATGACGATGATGATTTTGACTCTAATAGTCGTACGTGGTGGCTGGCAAGATCTCAAGATCGTTCTAGACTTCTCCTGGTCTATGCACGTGGCGTAATGGATTTTGACGCTGACGGTGCTCCAACTCATTATGATAGTACCCCTTCTGTCCATTGCGGTCGCGCTGTTCACAGCTATTCGGGGTATACCTGCATTGTATTCTCGAATGACACTAGTCGGTTACTTCCAGCCAACCCGTGGGAAAGGGTTACTAATCTTGGAGACTATTCTATGTTCCTTGGGTTGAACTATCCGATTTTCATGCCAGTGGGTGGTGCAACATTTCCCCCAGGATATTTGACAAGAAGAAACTGCATCTACACCACGCCTCAGGCCATTGGCTCTCAGTTTGACACATCACATCAAGAAATTTTCCGCTTCAGTCTAAATGGCGAAGACCACCAAAGCATATCTTTCTCAAGCAGCGGTCCAGGGGCCAACTGGCATACGGGGTTTTGGTTCATCCCAAGCTACACCAACGCGCTGGACTGGAACAAAGACAATCAGAGTTAGGGATATTTATGTAATAGTAGGATCATACTACTAGCTAGCTCAGTTGGTCTTGACTCCTATTTAACTATTTATAGCTAATGTACTTAGGTGATAAATTTATGCTATTTGCATGAACCCAGGCGCTTCTTTTAATTTGATCAAATACGGTCTATACACATGCATGGTTGTTTGGCTGTTTCAGTGTCCCTAGAGGCATACATATATACTGTTATTTAGCAATCTTTATTACAGTACAAAGGTCTTAACCTCATGGTTCACAGAAAGTATAAACGTAGATCAACCATCTAAACATAGAAGACATTCTAGTGTATGATTCTTACATATACACATCAACATCCTATCAGAAAATCTTAATGTGAATTGTACTGGCTGTACAAACCCGTGCATCATTCTCTAGCCGGTTGCACCCAAAAACCAAATCGTGGTACTTCATAGTTGACTGTATGTAGGACAACATACAGATCCAATGCGAAGCCATGGGTATCACCTGCATGACAGAACCATATTTCACATGGTTGGAGGTACTCTATATGGCATTTAAAATCATTCCTTGTCTTTCATATGGTCCTAAAAATAGTACAGTTGGATTTGTGGGTTTTAATTTTTTATTAACACACTCAATTGATTGCCCAAACATTGATTAATAATATTATTAAGGGGTGTGATGTTGAAAGCCATAAGAACAATGTGCCAAACAATCTTTGCTAGCGGACGGTAAATGTATACCCATCAGAAATAATCAGCAGACGTGCATGTTTCTTTGGTCAGAATAACTGCTGCACCATCTTAAAAGTAAATGGCATGACCATTTATTTGATTTGATAGCGTGCAGCTAGATGGCGTACATTACTATCTCTACTTCCTTGGGTCGCCCAAATCTGGAGTACTAAAAGCAAATCCTGGTGATTCATTTGACAAGACAACACAGATGCGACCAAATTTCTCCGTCCATATTATTATAATAATCTGGAGTGCGTTGCCTCGTTGCCTTCCAAGAGAAGCTGCATTCCTTGCCAAAAAAGAGAGAGAGGCTGTATTTATAACTATCTCACCGGCCGCCACTAGTACAAACCATCACTCCCTCTCCACCTCCACCTCCATCTCTTCCCTAGTAGCTCCACCTCCATATCGGCGACGGACCACAATCGCGCGGCTTCGACTTCATCTTCGACGGCGGCGGCGACAGAGGCGTGAGGCACCTTCTCCGCGGCGCATCACTCATCCTCGTCCCGCGGCAACAATGGCTGTATGTGAAATCACCATACCCTTTTGTATGGTAGAGATGATGATGTGCGGATAAAATTTTATTGGCGGTTGCTCATCCTTGTTTGAATATTTGGTGTAGATTCACATCTAGGGCAGGGTGTCAAGCGGGGTGGGTAGCGGGCTAGCTAGTTTCAGTGCGAGTGCTTTAAATCTGCTCTAATCTCAACCACTATTTGCTCTAATTTTCTGCTTTGCGGGACGATTCGCGGACGCCGCTTGCAACCCTAATCTAGGGTATTGATCCTAGTTTAGTAGACTACTAGGATTTACATGCCAATTTGTTTTTAGACTAGATCCGGATATTTGTCAATACTACTACGTACTTCTTCCGTTCGTATTTAATTGACTCTAGTTGAAAGCATCGACAGTTCATTTTCTTCTCTCCCTCTCGTCGACTAATTAAAACCGAACAGAGGGAGTATTAGGAATCCATGTGCATCCGTACTACCAGTAAGGTATTGCGTTGTTGCAGAGGCTCAGTGTAATCAATATCTTTCGATATTAATATACTCACTTTATCAGAAAATAAATTAGTAATCCATGTTCAAACTTGCTAGTTTGATCGACGTTTGATGATGATTTGTGAGGCCATGTATGGGCCTAGTTTGTTTTGCCTGGTGGTCAGTAGGCTGATGATTTATTTTTTTGCTTGGTCGATCTGTGGTCGTTCCATGGCCACTGCTGATTAAGCATTACTAGAATCAACAATTTTTTGCTTGTCTGGTGATTGGAAGTGTATGCGCTAGCACCATCGCACGATGATTAGTCTTAATGGAGATGCAGATGTCGATCAAGAGGGAGAAACATATCTTGATCATGCATTTCTCACGAGATTACTTGGTGATTGGAAGTAGAATCCACAATTTGTTGTGCAAACTTCTCAACATATGCATATATTCAATGAATTGGCTTTATGTGATCAATAGTACTTCTTATTGCAGATGGATGGAGGGGAAAGAGCGAAAAAACCGATACTTAGTGAGATGACTTCTCATTCTTTGACTTCTGATATCCCAGATAACAAGGTAAATATATAGAACGACGATTCGTAGGTGATAAAAGCAGAATCCACAATTTGCCGTGCAAACTTCTCAACATATGCATATATTTGATTAATTAGTTTTATGTGATCAATAGTATTACTTATTCCAGATGGACGTAGGGGAAGGAACGAAAAAGCGGATGCTATGTGAAATGACTTCTAAATCTGTGTGTTCTGATATCCCAGATGACAAGGTAAACATATGGACCGACGCTTGTTTTGCCGCTGCCCCTGTTAGATGGCTAGATGCTCTGGTCTAATTTCTGTTCATGTGCTTATTATTGCAGAAACATAGAGTTGAAGAAAACTCTATATTGTCTGATGACAAAGGTGAAATGGCATGCCAGTCTTTTAAACCTCCGACGCCACCTTGTTTACTGTCTATGGAGACTGATGCAGCTGGACCTGGTACTGATGAGCCTATACCTGGCATCATCGTGTCACATGAAGAAGGTTGTGGATTGGGTTTACCCCCTGCTGTAGAAACTGGTGGTGCAGCTGGAGCTGCTAGTGTAGAGCCTCTAGTGAACGGTGTCGTGCCACGGGAATTCTCTGAACTGGAGCAAAACGGTTTACCTATTGTCAAGACCGATATAACTGGTGCTGATGCTGGAGTTGCTACTGATGATCCTGCACCTGAAGTATGTTTTGCATTGTTAAAACCCGTCCTGCCCAGAGTACTGACTGGTGGTGGACCTGGAGCTGGTAGGGTAGAGCCTCTAACTGAAGTGGATATTGGTGGTTTACCCTCTGGTATTGTAGAGATTTCAGCAAGCGGTCCTGTCCGAGAACATATCTGGTCCTACTATCCCTTTAGGTTCTACCGTGCTACCGACTCCTATGAACCGGAGCATGTACCTGATGTGCCTTCTGTTGAACCTGACGCACCTGTAAGTAGTGGTGATGATCAAGAAGGATCTGCATCTGATGATCCTGCACCCGAAGTTGCCACGCCACCCGAAGGAGGTTTTGTATTGGTAGAACCCGTCATGACTATGCCCACAGTACTGACTGGTGGTGGACCTGGAGCTGGTATGGTAGAGCCTCTAGCGAAAGGTGTCGTGCCACGAGAATCCTCTGAAGTGGATATTGGTGGTTTACCCTCTGTAGATACTGGTGGTCTACCTGGAGCTGGTATTGTAGAGATTTCAGCAAACAGTGCTGTCCCACCCAACTCCTATGAACTTGAGCATGTACCTGATGTGCCTTCTGTAGAACCTGATGCACCTGTAAGTAGTGGTGATGATTCCGCTGAATCTGATCAAGAAGGATCTGCATCTCGAGGACAAGATGTCAGCTGTCATTCACCTGAACCCGAGCTGAAGTCAGCAACGGTAGCTTATATGGCACGGACTGTCCTTCAAGCTCTAAAGATCCAGTTGGGTGGTTCACAGGACCAGCTACTCCAAGCCATTGTCACTACAAAAGACCAGCCAGCATGCTTCGTTATCTCCTGCATACTGTTTGACAAGCTGAAGCACTGCAACTGGCGCATTGTTCAATCCCATCAGCATGGAGAGAGGAGCTATGTTTATGTCAAGATGATTCATGCTGATTTGGTAAGGTTCCATGATAAGATGTATGGGTGGGGTGAGGCAAGAGCCACATTTTGCAGCATTCACACAGTCTTCGCTCTTGAGCCAGACCCCATGGATGCTTACCCAGTGGTGCAGCTGTCCTGACTTGATATATGTTTTATGATCAGTATGCTGCTGTCGTGGAACTGTGATGTCGAGCTACCTTTCTTATGGTTTCTAGGCTTTTGGTTTCAACATGTATTATGGAGCTTACCTTAGGACTTTCGCATGCGTTTGGCTGTTGACCTGTAATGTTTGTGGTTGGTTGTCTAATCTACTTGGCACAATCACATTGCAAAGGCAAATGTTCCTTTTCTCTTTAATTGTTATTATGACTTATGTGTTATAACCAGGCAAGAATATGCAATCTTGGTTCTCTGACCGATATATATGTACATACAACTTTTGTTCACATAATAACACTTACACGGGAAAAGAGTAGCTTTCTCTGTTGGACAAACACCAAACCACAAAAGGGTAACAACACAATATCCAAACTAGGTACGGCACCTGTTGAGCATACATGACTTTTGTCGTAAAATCACGTTAACCAACACTAGCAGCATCTTGTTCTTTGCAAGGTGCTATGCTTATCAGTCTAATCCCAATACACAACCTACTTCAGGTGGCACGATGATGTCAGGTGCAGGTTCACCAGTACCAACTCTCTTGCATCAGTCTCCATTGAAGGTACGCCACTGCTGCAGTAGACACCATTAGCAATGCAACCTGAAGGTGTTCTTATCCTCATATCAGGATCACATAATACAGGTGTCAAGCTTCATGCACTAGCCAACACAATGAAAAGTCCGAACTAGGATAGCTAGGAAAAAAACATGAAGATCTTTTTTTCGAATCCCACGCTGAACATCTTTTTTTTAACTAATTAGGTAAGCTCCTGCTGACAAACATATTACAGCAACTCCAGCAGTGGCTCTATATTTAGGCGCTGTGGGCTGAATGGCTGATGCTGCGCATGGAGCCGGCAATAGCTTCACCGGAAGCTGCAAACTGTGGCGGCCAAATGCAGGGCTGAAACAGCGTATTTTCAGAGGCGCTATAAATGCAGCGCCAAAAACAGAATATAATGAAAAATAGAGTGCAGTAAAACAGAAGATCAAACAAAGACTAGAAATAGACATAAAATAGGATAAAATTAGCTTGATAGATACTCCGTAGTTCATATTTGTACAAAGTAGTGCGATAAAACTAAACTAAAACTCGACATCTGACGAGTCCGGTGTCGTGCCCGACACCGGATCCGACGAGAAGAGGTCAATCCAACGGGGGTCGTCCTCGCCAATGGTGGTCGGCCCGGCGAGCTGCGCTTCGATGAAGGCCCGCTTCGTCGCCTTCTCCGCCCTCCGTCGTGCGCGGTCCTCCTTCTTCGCTGCCCGCCTCGTCGCCTTCTCCGCCCTCCGTCTGCGGAAGTGCTCGTTCTCGGCGGCAACGTCCTCGGGGAAGCGGGCCGCCCACTCGCGCGCCGCGCGCTCGTCCCGCTCGGCGATGCGCAAACGGCGCTCCGTCTCGCGGCGGCGGTGCTGTTCCTCCTGTCTAACGATGTACGGCGGCGGCGCGAGATCCTCGGCCTGCTGGCGCGTCCACACGTCATGGAAATTCATCGACGATCGCGGGCGCCCGAGCCGCCACGCCACGGCGTCGTACGCGCGCGCGGCCTCGTGCGCGGTCTCGTAGGTGCCGAGGCCGATGCGCTCGCCGCCGTCACGTATCTCCGCGTAATACGTACCTTTGGGGCGCGCGCGGACGCCGCGGTACCCCGTGCCCGAGACGCGGCAGTACCGCGAGCTCGACGCGAGACGAGGCATGGCGGCGGCGGCGGAAGCGGAGCCGCGGCGGCGATATTAGGCGCAGATGGGCAAATTTCAGCAACCCGTGTCCATCTTTTTTTTTGGCAGGATTACGCCATGTACCACCTTCCAATTAGAAAATAGTACTGTTCAGCATTCCCCTGTTGGGCCCAATATTTCACTTTGGGTTGCCAACGGCCATCTACATGGTAATTGCTCTCGGCCTACTTGCTCCGGCCGTCGAAGCCCAATAACTACAAATGGGCCTTTCTGCTCATGCAATTTCGGCCCTTTTCTAATGAAACACAGATCCTATGATTGGCAAAAAAAAAAATACACGGAGATTCTACATAAAAGTTGTTTTTATTTATTTTGAATTATAGGGTTCCAATTTTTGAAACTGCTCATGCCCAATATGAAAATCCTTGATCGCTCCATACCCACATGGATAACGGTATTTTTAAAAATTCATAAAGTGGATTTGAAATTTAAAACATATCCTAATAATTCCTTGATTTAATCTATCAACTTGCAAGATCTTGGAGCCAAAGAGCTTGTATTAGTCTGCGAAAATAATACTGATAAACCTGTCGTTAACAAGAAATGAAGGTTTATCGTTCAGAGAGGATGCCATGTGGGACCCATGAGACAGTACCGTCCTCAACGTTTCAAAGAAAAAGGCAAGTAGCCCGAAAATAGGGGTAAAAAATAAATCCTACAAAGGAAACATTTATTGTTCATAGAGGCTGACATGTGGGACCGATCTGCCAGCTGCATCCTCATCATTTCGAAGTCGGCAGGGATCAGAAGAAAAAGGCAAATAGCCAGAAATTAGGGGTCAAAAATAAATCCAAAAAGGAAACTTATATTCTTCATAGAGGATGACATGTGGGACCGACCTGCCAGCAGCGTCCTCATCGTTTCAAAGGCCGCAGGGGATCAAAAGAAAAAGGCAAATAGCCAGAAATTAGGGGTAAAAAAAATACAACAAAGGAAAGGTTTATTGTTCATAGAGGCTGACTTGTGGGACTCATGAGCCAGCGGCGACCTGAATTTCAAAGGCGGCATATGATCGAAAAGAAAAAGGCAAGTTAGCAAAAATCACTGGGTAAAAAAAATCTAAGAAATGAAACTTTATTGTACAGTCCCATGAGCCAGCACCTTACTCAACGTTTCAGTGGCGGCATGAGATAGAAAGAAAAAGGAAAGTGACCAAATATCAGGAGCAAAAAATAATCCAAGAAAAGAAACTTTTATTGTACATAGATGATGACATATGGGTCCCACTTATACAAGCTCTTTCGCTCCAAGATCTTGCAAGTTGATTGTACATAGAGGATGACATGCGGGCCCCTTGTGTCAGCAGCTTACTCAACGTTTCCAAGGCGGCAGGGGATCAAAAGAAAAAGGAAGTAGCCAGAAATTAGCGGTAAACAATAACTCCAAGGAAGGAAACTTTTATTGTTCATAGAGTATGACATGCGGGACCCATGCGCTAGCAGCTTCCTCAACGTTTCAAAGGGGGCATGAGATCGAAAGAAAAAGACAAGTGACCAAATATCAGGAGCCAAAAATAATCCAAGAAAAGAAACTTTATTGTACATAAAAGATGACATGCGGGTCCCATTTTGCAGCAGCGGTGTCAACGTTTCAAATGCGGCTTGAGATCAAAAGAAAAAGAGTAGCCAGAAATTAGGGGTAAAAAAACTCCCAGAAAAGAAAGTTGATTGTACATAGAGGATGGCATGCGGGTCCCATGACCCAGCACCTTACTCAACGTTTCAGAGGCGGCATGAGATCGAAAGAAAAAGGAAAGAGACCAAATACCAGGAGCAAAAAATAATCCAAGAAAAAGAAACTTTTATTGTACATAGAGGATGACATATGGGTCCCACTTATACAAGCTCTTCCGCCCCAAGATCTTGCAAGTTGATTGTACATAGAGGATGACATGCGGGCCCCTTGTGTCAGCAGCTTAATCAATGTTTCCAAGGCGGCAGGGGATCAAAAGAAAAAGGAAACAGCCAAAAATAAGAGGGTGAAAAAATCCAAGAAAAGAAACTTTTATAGTATCGAGGATGACATGTGGGTCCCATGAGCCAGCAGCTTCTCAACGTTTCAGAGGCTGCATGAGATCGAAAGAAAAAGGCAAGTGACCAAAAATAAGGGGGTAAAAAAAATCCAAGAAAAGAGACTTGATTGTACATAGAGGATGACATGCGGGTCCCACCAGTCAGCAGCTTACTAACGTTTCCAAGGCGGCAGGGGATGAAAAGAAAAAGGAAATAGCCAAAGATCAGAGGGTGAAAAAAATCAAAGAAAAGAAACTTTTATAGTACATAGAGGATGACATGTGGGTCCCATGGGCCAGCAGGTTCCTCAACGTTTTCAAGGGCGGCATGAGATCGAAAGAAAAAGGCAAGTGACCAAAAATCAGAGGGTGAAAAATAATCCAAAAAAAGAAACTTTTATTGTACATAGAGGATGACATGCTGTCCCAACGTTTCAAATGCGGTTTGAGATCAAAAGAAAAAGAAAGTAGCCAGAAATTAGGGGGTAAAAAAACTCCAAGAAAAGAAAATTGATTGTACATAGAGGATGACATGCGGGTCCCACGAGTTTGCAGCTTACTCAACGTTTCCAAGGCGGCAGGGGATCAAAAGAAAAAGGAAATAGCCAAAAATCAGAGAGTGAAAAAAAACCCAAGAAAATAAACTTTTGTAGTACATGAGGATGACATGGGTCCCATGAGCCAAAGAGGTTCCTCAACGTTTCAAACGTGGCATGGGATCAAGGAAAAGGCAAGTGACCAAATATCAGGAGCCAAAAATAATCCAAGAAAAGAAACTTTATTGTACATAGAGGATGACATGCGGGTCCCATTTAGCAGCAGCGGTCCCAACGTTTCAAATGCGGCTTGAGATCAAAAGAAAAAGAAAAATAAATTAGGGGGTCAAAAAAAAACTCCAAGAAAGGAAAGCTTTATCGTTCATACAGGCTGACATGTGGGACCTATGAGCCAGCAGAGTCCTCAACGTTTCAAAGGCGGCAGGGGATCAAAAGAAAAAGGAAATAGCCAAAAATCAAGGGGAAAAAAATCCAAGAAATCAAACTTTTATTGTACATAGAGGATGACATGCGGGTCCCATGAGCCAGATTCCTCAACGTTTCAAACGTGGCATGAGATCGAAAGAAAAAGGCAAGTGACCAAATATCAGGAGCCAAAAATAATCCAAGAAAAGAAACTTTATTGTACATAGAGGATGACATGCGGGTCCCATTTTGCAGCAGCGGTCTGAACGTTTCCAAGGCGGCACAGGACCAAAAGAAAAATGAAGTAGCCAGAAATCAGGGGGTGAAAAAAATCCAAGAAAAGAAAGATTTCAATTGGGCTACATCTAGACATCTGGGCCTTCGAACTATCCTTCTGGGCCTTTGACACGTACAATTTCAGCCCACTCCAGAACATGATAGTTCGGATTTTTCTCAAAAAAAAAAACAGGAAAGTCCTATGCTTCGCCAAAACAAAAAACAAGGAGATTCAAGATATATGTTGTAAAAATAAAGATTTAATTTATCCGTTTGCAATAGCTCAGAGCGAAATACACTGTTTATTGTCTGCAAAATAATCAAGATATCACATGTTTCTTGTACGGGGAGGCTGACATCGTGGACCCATGAGCCAGCAGCGTCGTTTTAAAGGCGGCAGGGGATGGAAAGAAAAAATAAACCAAAAATCTGTTGGTAAAAAATCCAAGAAAAGAAACATTTTCGTTCTGAGAGGATGACATGCGGGACCCATGAGGCAGCAGCGTCCTCAGCGCTTATTGTTCATAGAGGCTGACATGTGGGACCCGTGAGCCAGCAGCGTCCTCAACGTTTTAAAGGCGGCAGGATATCGAAAGAAAAAATAAGCCAAAAATCATTTGGTAAACAATATCCAAGAAAAGAAACATTTACCGTTCTGAGAGGATGACATGCGGGACCCATGAGGCAGCAGCATCCTCAACGATTCCAAGGCGGCAGGGGATCAAAGAAAAAAAAAGGAAATATCCAGAAATTAATTAGGGGTTCAAAAAAATCCATCAAAGGAAACTTTTATTGTTCATAGAGGATGACTTGTGGGACCGACCTGCCAACAGCGTCCTCATCGTTTCAAAGGGGCAGGAGATCCAAAGAAAAAGGCAAATAGCCAGAAATTAGGGGTCAAAAATAACTCCAAGAAAGGAAACTTTTATTGTTCGTAGAGGATGACATGCGGGACCCATGAGCCAGCAGCTTACTCAACGTTTCAAAGGCGGCATGAGATCGAAAGAAAAAGGCAAGTGACAAAATATCAGGAGCAAAAGATAATCCAAGAAAAGAAACTTTATTGTACATAGAGGATGACATGTGGGTCCCATTTTGCAGCAGCGGTCTCAATGTTTGTAATGCGGCTTGAGATCAAAAGAAAAAGAAAGTAGCTAGTAATTAGGGGGTGAAAAAAAATCCAAGAAAGGAAAGTTGATGGACATAGAGGATGACATGCGGGTCCCTTGAGCCAACAGCTTACTCAACGTTTCAAAGGGGGCAGGGGATCAAAAGAAAAAGGCAAGCCAAAAATCAGAGGGTGAAAAAAATCCAACAAAGGAAACTTTTATAGCACATAGAGGATGACATGCGGGTCCCATGAGCCAGCAGGTTCCTCAACGTTTCAAACGTGGCATGAGATCGAAAGAAAAAGGCAAGTGCCCAAATATGAGGAGCCAAAAATAATTCAAGAAAAGAAAGTTTTATAGTACATAGAGGATGACATGCGGGTCCCATTTAGCAGAAGCGGTATCAGCGTTTGAGAGGCAGGGGATCAAAAGAAAAAAAGAAATTGCCAAAAATCAGATGGTGAAAAAAACCAAGAAAAGAACTTTATAGTACATAGAGGATGACATGCGGGTCCCATGAGCCAGCAGGTTCTCAACGTTTCAAACGTGGCATGAGATCGAAAGAAAAAGGCAAGTGAAAAAATATCAGAGCCAAAAATAATTCAAGAAAAGAAAGTTTTATAGTACATAGAGGGATGACATGCGGGTCCCATTTAGCAGCAGCGGTACCGTTTGAGGCAGCAGGGGATCGAAAGAAAAAGTCAAGTGACCAAATATGAGGTGCCAAAAAATCCAAGAAAAGAAAGTTTTATAGTACATAGAGGATGACATGCGGGTCCCATTTAGCAGAAGTGTATCACTGTTTGAGAGGGCAGATCGAAAGAAAAAGGCAAGTGACCAAATATGAGGTGCCAAAAATAATTCAAGAAAAGAAAGTTTTATAGTACATAGAGGATGACATGCGGGTCCCATTTAGCAGCAGCGGTATCACCGTTTGAGAGGCGGATCGAAAGAAAAAGCAAGTGAAAAATATGAGGAGCCAAAATAATTCAAGAAAAGAAAGTTTTATAGTACATAGAGGATGACATGCGGGTCCCAGCTTAGCAAGCGGTATCACCGTTTGAGAGGCGGCAAGGGATCGAAAGAAAAAGGCAAGTGACCAAATTTGAGGTGCCAAAAATAATCCAGAAAAGAAAGTTTTATAGTACATAGAGGATGACATGCGGGTCCCGAAGCAGCAGCGGTATCAAATGGCTGAGAAGGGGACGGAAGAAAAGTGACCAAATATGAGGTGCCAAAAATAATCCAAGAAAAGAAAGTTTTATAGTACATAGAGGATGACATGCGGGTCCCATTTAGCAGCAGCGGTATCACCGTTTGAGAGGCAGGAGATCGAAAGAAAAAGGCAAGTGACCAAATTTGAGGTGCCAAAAATAATCCATGAAAAGAAAGTTTTATAGTACATAGAGGATGACATGCGGGTCCCAGTTAGCAGCAGCGGTATCACCGTTTGAGAGGCGGCAGGGGATCGAAAGAAAAAGGCAAGTGACCAAATTTGAGGTGCCAAAAAAAACTCCAAGAAAAGAAAGTTGATTGCACATAGAGGATGACATGCGGGTCCCATTTAGCAGCAGCGGTCTCAACGTTTCCAAGGCGGCAAGGGATCAAAAGAAAAAGGAAGTAGCCAGAAATCAGGGGGTCAAAAAAAATCCAAGAATAGAAAGAATTTTGGTTCATAGAGGATGACATGCGGGACCCATGATCCTGCATCGTAAACGGCTCGATCGGAGAACGTTGAACGAGATGGCGCGATGTAGAAAAAAAACAATGCCAGAGAGGCTGCCATCTGGGCCCTACATCCCTCGGCGGTGCGGATTTGCGTTGACTCGGCCGGCGAACCCGAGATTTCGAGATGCACCACGTCCCGGGCCACCATACGCCACGTTTTGGCCGCTTTCGTCGGGCTAGGTGGCCTCAAAAACGAGAAAAAAAAAGTTTTGACATGCACCACGGAGGGACCAAAATCGTCGGCCATGGTACACCAGCAACCACGGCGCGACTTCAACTTCGTCGGCCATGGCAACTTCTCTTGTAGTGGCATCAGCATGGAGATGCTAGCGGATCTATGCCACAAGGATCAATAAAAATGGAATCAACCAAACCTGTTCAAAAATCCAATGGGGAAAGCTTCTAAAATTCCGCTTTTAATGTCTTGAGCAACTTTTTCCAAGGCTGATCCTCTTACCAACTTTCACTGGCTTTTTTTCTCTCCTAGTCGCACAAAATCATATTTGAACGGGCTACTATAAAGTTCTAAGATGTATTAATTTATTTTAAACTATTCTTCTATTTTAAGATAACACAAACTAGTAATATGCCCTTCTCGGTGAGGTCATGGGAAAATACAGGTAAGGAAAAAAACACTCTTAGAAATCATTAATCCATTTGACTAAATAACAATCAAAATCCAACCTCAAATCCATGTGCCTAATCGCAGAACAACTCCACAAATCTACAAAGAAAGAAATGTAGGCATGTTCGAAGTCTAATACGACAGTTTATTTCAACTCAGCTCAATAATCCATCCGACAAAAGAACCAATCTCGAGTCTCCCTTCCAAGTCGAGCTGCTGAAAACGTGGTCTATCACCACTAGTCGCTCACCCAGATCAATAATTTTGATAAATGCTACCATTTTGGTTTTGATGAAGAACAGCCATTTGTGGGAAAAGACTTAACATGGGACAAGACACTTATCAGTTTATTTCAAAGAGCAAGAATGTCAATAAATGGAAGTAGATCATAAACCAAAATTTTCTAAACCAAAGAATCCTGGGCTCATAATGAATGAATCGAGAGAGAGAGATAGAGAGAGAAAATGGAAGACAAAATCAAATCGCTTTAGTGTACCTTCTCAAAGCAAAGCAACTCTAAAAGGGAATTCGTGTCTTCCGTCCCTCGTTTGGCAATCTTGTGGAGCCAAAAAAAAAATCAA